>CM059571.1:35971936-37171936 GCA_030386875.1 Morinoia aosen | reverse complement strand
GTTTTCGCTATATTCGGTCCATGTCTACAGAATGGCTAAGGCCGCGACAGCTGCGCCCTAACAGAAAGGAACTGTTCACGCTGCAGCAGTTAACGAGCGTTGCGACGGCGCTGAACAAGCTTTGTTGTGTGAAAATTTCGGCTCGAGAATTTCGGCAAGTTGGAGTTTAGTTTTGTGGGAGGAGGAAAGTCATTCTGTGAAATTCATCGACGTAGGAAACTTCTTGTTTTATACTTTTCAGGGGGAAAAGTTAGGCAGTTAGAAGTTAACAGTAGGTTTGTGCATGTTGACAAGATGAATTTGGTTCTTATGTACTAAATGCGTACGTTGAGGAACGAGTGATAGGTTTGTTGCACTGAAAAACAGATAATTTACACATGATACGTAATATGTATTGCATAAAAATACGTGTTTTATGTCTGCTCACGTAGTTCATGAATTCATATGTATCAAATTTTCTATCTAACTTTTGATAAAAATTTCGGAATATTAACATTCAATAATACTAACAATATACTTTTTTAATTGCAGTGCTAGTGCATGGATTCTGTGTTCCTTATATTCTATAATAAATGGGACCTTCCTCCTTTCTCTTTTTACAATACCTTCATGCCGGTTACGGAGGTTAAATTAATCTAATCCAAATTTCTTGCTTTCCCTTAACGTCACACTAAGTGGGGCTTTCTTTCTTGCTGCTCGTTTTGTATCTTTTTTTTTGGTTAAGGAGGCTTGAACGAACTTATTTAATCTAATTTGAGGTTAAATAAATCTAAAGTGAGGCGAAAAGCGTTTGTCACTCAAGAGATTTGGAAAGACTATCCGTATGTCAGACGTGTATTATCGCAATACTGAGTGAGCGAGCGTTGGCTTTAAGTTTTTTTGCTCGGTGTGTTTTAGTTTGCCTTGAAATACAGCTGACGTTGATGTACGACCTGCAACTGCTCCTGCACACAAAAAATTAGTCGTCTAAAATTAACTCCTCGACATGTTCAAGTGCTTTTTAAACGCGTGCGTAACTGTATCGTAAAACCAAACTACGCATACAGTAAATTTAGCTACAAGATCCTCTTTATTTGTACAACTTGAACTGAATTTAACTTACGCATACAGTAAATTTAGCTACAAGATCCTCTTTATTTGTACAACTTGAACTGAATTTAACTTACGCATACAGCAAATTTAGCTGCAAGATCCTCTTTATTTGTACAACTTGAACTGAATTTAACTTACGCAAACAGTAAATTTAGCTACAAGATCCTCTTTATTTGTACAACTTGAACTGAATTTAACTTACGCATACAGCAAATTTAGCTGCAAGACCCTCTTTATTTGTACAACTCTAACTGAATTTAACTTTGCCGTGAACAAGAATAGAAAATTCTACACTGCACATGAGAATGGAAATGCCAAATTTTTAATTATTTAATAATGAAAATTACTTCCATCAGTGGTAGGGCGCCCGTTTCATTCACATTAATTTTGTAAGGAATGTTATTTTTCAAAAATTTTTTAGGAAACTTTTAGCAATGAGAGTCAAGCTAGCTATGTTGTATGAGTGGCAATGCGTGGGCAAATAATGAGTTAATATGAAGGCGATGCTGTTAAAATGCCCGATGCGTTTTATAAAAAAAAATTCAGTGGAATGCAACTACCGTCAGGGATATTTTAGGTGGCTCAAATTTTCTTGAAATTCTTAAAAAAAACATGTTGTCAATACGAGTATGTACGTTTCTTGTTTTCGGAATGCTCGTTATTCATGACAAATATTCTACTGATTAATGAGCTTAGGTATTGGAGTTAGTATGTGCGTTTGTCCCTCTGATCACGTTTATAAATCGGATATATGAATTGGTTCTTCATTTGCTTAGTATTTTTCTACCATACATTCATAACAGTCTGCGTGAGTTAACTTAATAAAATTCTTACTACGAACAATGTTCATCCTGCATGCAAACAACAATTGTAACTACAGAGCTCATATGAAAAAGTAATATCTATATTCATTCTTAAAATGGCTTTATCGTGGTCGTTTAAAAAAGCCAGCAGAGGTTTACCTACCAAACACAATAAACATGATTCCTCCTCCATGGGAACTTCAGTTGTCACGACATAGTTTGGAACAGTAACATAACATATCATTATTTCTCTCAAGCGAGGACTGAAACAAAAAAGAATACTCTTTCATTCAGTTAATCATAGGTGGAAAAGAGTGGAAATTTCTATTGTAAACTTTTGAAACGTTATTTATGATGTACCTGCATTCATTAGAAGCAAGGACTGAAATAAAAACATATTCTTACAATGACTTAATCATAGATGAAAAAGACCGGAAACTTTCCTAACGGGAACAAGGATATCTACCCTTCATTGCAGCGAGAATTTAAACAAAAGAAAATATATTCACAAATAAGTTAATGATGGATGAAAAAGATTGGGAATTTTTCAAACAGCAACAATATCAACTCCTCATTGCAGCAAGAATTGAAACAAAAGAATACATCCTTACAAATGACTCAATCATGTGTGGAAATGACTAGGATCTTTTGCAAAAGTAACAATATTGCATTAAGAATTGAAACAACAGAATGTATTCTCACAATAACCTAATTATGGGTGGAGAAGACTAGGAACTTTTGAAACATTAACAATATTGCATTAAGAATTGAAACTATAGAATATATTCTTACAATGACCTAATCATGGGTGGAGAAGATAGCTCCGCGATGCCGGCAGCCAACATTCGAACAGCATGCTCGGGCTCGCACGAACAACGCAGGCTTGTGGTTGCGCCCTATCTCATGTGCAGTAAATTTACCTCTACGGCGCGTCCGATACACTTGTCTTCGTTAAATGTTCAATAAAACTCCCTGAATAAATGAGCGCCCTATTTTTTCCTAAGTAGTGATCTAGCCGACGTTCACGAAAAACTTTGCCCTCCGAGTACGCATATCGTCTCCATCCAACGTTTAGCTCGCTCTATTATTATTGTTCGTTTCCGCATTTTTTCGAGGACAAAATAAAGTGATAATACACATTTTGGGGCCTTGTGTGAGATTCTACGGGCATACTTTTGCTTTGCCTCGCTTCAACTAAAAATGGCTTCAACACGATGTAACTTAGTGGCGATTTCAAAATTTTTTGAACGTTGTTTCAACACGATGTAACGTAGTGACGGCTTCATGCCTTTGGGAAGTTGTTTCAACACGATGTATAGTAGTAACGATTTCATACCTTTGGGAAGTTGTTTCAATACGATGTAACGTAGCGACGATTTCAAAATTTCAGGAAGTTGCTTAAATCTCGTGACGGAGTTGTCGCACCCGGGCTGTTCTATAGCTGCATCAAAACGGAATCATTTCAGCTCACTCTAATTACGATGAGTTTTGTTCAAAAAAACTGCCATCGAACATACAAGCGGTGACTAACGAGCAGAATCACAAATTCACTTCAAGTTGTCCTTCATTTATGATCGGAGTTATATGTATATATTTGTGTCTGGGGCTGCAGATGACTCACAAAATAAGAAGATTTTTTGGTTTCGTTCTCTTAAATCCTTGTACTGATTGCGCAAAAAATATTCTGTCCATATGTCTTTAATTGTTTTAACATTTTACTTGAAGTAGAAACTCCAGTATATATAATAAAATTTGTATCATTATTTCTGTAGTTTGTTTGCGTGGCATTTATCGAGGTGAATTATGCGTTTATATTTCGAGAACAACACTAGTTTTTATAGGCATTTATTCGAGCTTAGCTGCAGAAAGTTACTTGCATGTGAGGAATGTTTGCTTGTTGCACACCAACCAGCCATTCATCATTACTTTCCGTTTGAAAATGTGCTACATGTTTAGCGATGGCGAGAAAAGTATGCAAGCTTCAGGGATTTCATCGTTCCATCGCAAATAACGAATATATTGTTTCATGCTCTCATATTTGGAGTGAAATTAAATTCAAATAACTAAAAAAATCCTGATGAATCGTAAGTGACTCATTACACTGCACAACTTGAGTAATCCAAGCGCACGTTTAACCATTGATTAACACATTACGATAACGCGAGGTGTATTGTATCCATAACGCTCAGAAAGTCAATGTACGAAAAAATATATTTGTAGTTGAAAAAATTTTATAACTCGATAAACGTTGAACCATCGATTAATACGTTATAATAACGCGAGGCGTATCATAACTGAAACTTAGAACTTAAACAACCCGAGTGCAAGATCCTCGCATACCTCTATGCTTCAATAGTTCCTCGTTAATAAAAAACAGGCGGAGGAGTCACGAGTATGAGACGAGAAACAGAAGCTATTGTTGGCTCAGTATGATGAACCGCTTCAGATTTACGGTTCTTTAAAGGCTTTTCATTAAACCGAGCGACGGCGGAGGCGATAAAAACGCAACTTACGCAGTCGAGCCGCCCTCTTACGCGGGCAAATTTTGCTATCTCCCACACAGATAGGCAGCTCATGGCCCAGAGAGTATGCAGGGCCCACGTGAATGCAGGGCCCAGAAAGTGTGCCAGGTCCAGCCAGATCAATGCAGGGCCCAGAAAGTATGCAGGGCCCAGGTGAATGCAGGGCCCAGAAAGTGTGCAAGGTCCAGATTAATGCAGGGCCCAGAAAGTATGCGTGGCCCAGGTGAATGCAGGGCCCAGAAAGTGTGCAAGGTCCAGACTAATGCAGGGCCCAGAAAGTATGCGTGGCCCAGGTGAATGCAGGGCCCAGGAAGTGTACAAGGCCCAGATCAATGCAGAGCCCAGAAAAACAGAGTAAAAAAAATATATTTGTAGTGAATAAAATTTGATAACAGAAAACATTTAATTTCTGAAATTCAGAATAAAAATTACTCATCTACGAAAAACGCGAGTGCAGGTTACCCAGAAGTGTGGGCACTGGCCCTAGAGAAAAGCAACCCGGGTATGGAATTGGTACCATACTGGAAACACAGGACCCAGACTATACAGAGTTTGCAAGACAAGTCTTAACAGAAGTCACAAAATACAGTGTCATAACTGAATAGAACCCACAAAACACAGGCCCAGACTACACAGAACCCACAAAACACAGGCCCAGACTACACAGAACCCACAAAACACAGGCCCAGACTACACAGAACCCACAAAACACAGGCCCAGACTACACAGAACCCACAAAACACAGGCCCAGACTACACAGAACCCACAAAACACAGGCCCAGACTACACAGAACCCACAAAACACAGGCCCAGACTACACAGAACCCACAAAACACAGGCCCAGACTACACAGAACCCACAAAACACAGGCCCAGACTACACAGAACCCACAAAACACAGGCCCAGACTACACAGAACCCACAAAACACAGGCCCAGACTACACAGAACCCACAAAACACAGGCCCAGACTACATAGAACCCACAAAACACAGGCCCAGACTACATAGAACCCACAAAACACAGGCCCAGACTACATAGAACCCACAAAACACAGGCCCAGACTACATAGAACCCCCAAAACACAGGCCCAGACTACACAGAACCCACAAAACACAGGCCCAGACTACACAGAACCCACAAAACACAGGCCCCGACTACACAGAACCCACAAAACACAGGCCCAGACTACACAGAACCCACAAAACACAGGCCCAGACTACACAGAACCCACAAAACACAGGCCCAGACTACACAGAACCCACAAAACACAGGCCCAGACTACACAGAACCCACAAAACACAGGCCCAGATTTTCTCGCACTTGCATCGAGAAAAGCCTGTTGTGACAGTTTTTTTGCAGAATAAAGTTCTTACTGTAATATATCTCAGTCAGTTTAGCTGAAATTTCCTCAGCGATGAACGAGCGAAGTTTAATGTCAAAATAAATAATTGTGGGTATTAAAAAATCACGGAGTTTGTTTTCATCAATTTGCTCTAGCTGTGATTTTAGTTCTGTTTGCAGTTTTTCCCTCTTGTTCTTTTTGTTATTAGTGATATGTTCATGGAAATTTTATTTCATCTCTGTCTTTAGTTGAAAAACTGCATTATTGAGCAAGTATAATACCATTTTTTAGTTTCATTTTTCATTTAATATATAACCAAACAGGCGACCTTTTTTAAATCTTTTAACATTCATAATTTCCCTTAACAGCGAAGGACATTGAGAAATATTTTCGTTATCCCCCTAATAAGACAAATTTAAAAAATCCCTTCCACCAGCCGTAGTTGTTCATAACATCACAACAATTAAAGTGTAGCACATGAGGTGACATTTGTCTCACAGAATATCAGGCAAATGTCACCAGGATTTGTTTCGCCATTCAACAAACGCGCGTCGCTCCTAAGACGCATTAAGCCCTTTTCATGCATTGGGTCCATAAATTACCTTTTTTCACATTGAGTTGTTTTTTCGTAGCAGCCAAGCCTAAATTTCTGGGGACCGACCATACCTTGACATTTTTCTCAAACTGACGGCGCCAGAGGCGAACTCGAGAAGCGCGTTCAACTCGCCTACGAAAAAACGAACAAACGCGAACTTCTGATAAAAGTGAAGAGCGTGGACACGCTCGATGAATATTCTCGGCATTGAGGTTGTGTTTTCCGCGTTTTAGAACCGATGATTAATTAGTTAGTGCAGTGATTTTTAGTCGTCAGACTTATAGGACTGTAATTTTTATTAGTGTCTCATTAGTTTCAAAATTCATGTTAGCTCATTTGTGTTAGACTGTGTTTAATTCATTGTAGGATTTTTACGAGAACTTTCGAATTGCACTTGAAAATTCAAATTGCTGAATTAAACACGCGTTCAGCTTTTCGCGAATATTCTTTGAAGACATAGTGAACTTAATTTTGAAATATTCTAAAAAACTGGATTCCTATTAGTTTTCTGTCTAATAATATTAAGAAAACGGAACAAGAACTCGTGACTGATGACCTTGAATTTTTTACATTAATTTTTCAATTGATATTTTACTTTCAACAGTTAGAATTTATCGAAAAGTTTTCCTCATCAGTGGGATACTATAGCTGTACCTTTGAGACTTAGCTCGATTATGAGGAAAATGTGAGGGGCTGAGCTGAAGGTTAGGAAGGTAGGCCTTCATTATTTTTTAAGAATAAGTTTTTGTTTGATTCTGGACCACATTTTTTTCGGTTCACCGGTGGCTTTTTATGTTAGCGCAGGATAAATCCTAAAATAAATCCCCACGTACTCAGGAATCTCTGTTGGAACGTTATGCTTACTAATGAAATAAGGAAAAAATCATGTCTCACATCGTCGAATAATTCATTGCAAACCGTTTTGTGCATGTGCAAAATTCAGCCCTGGTCGATTGGTGCGCCCGTTTGTTGGTATGCACCCCTCATGAGGACACAACTATTATAATTAGGGAAATTTTCACTCCCAGGGGGAAAATTTGAGGTCCCGAGCTTGAGTTAGGTAGACACTCTTTTTGTTGAAATAAAAGGATTTTTGTTATGTTAAGGAATATCTTTTTTCGGATCACTGCTTTCTTCTTCAATTTTAATCTAGTTTCATAAACCTTTCTTTCAACTTACTGTTTCTATGCGCATTGTGCATAGATTCCGCGTTTCCTTATCTCTATACAAAATGGAGTCTTCCTACTCCTTCCTCTTTTCGGAACGCCTTTGTTGCAGTTAGAGACACTCTAACTAACTTCTAATCTAATCTTGAGTTGAATACTGAATTTCAGTTTATATAATTGCGATCGACGTGTTAATTAAAATTTAGATGCTGTATTTTCGAGACGATCAGGGAATGATTCACTTTATGTATGGTCCACCTGAGCTGCCCGGCTGCCGTGCTCTGATCATAAATGCCGTTAGTTCTTTGTTATTTTTTGCCTCTTTGAAGAAAGGGTTCCTGTTAGAATGAATTTATGGGCGTCTTTGATCTCATTACTCCAATTTCACGATTTATTGCGGAAGATTGTGAATTTTAATTGGTTATTAATTTTATGTGGATAGGTTCTCTGGGAAAGCTGAGTCTTCTGCACAAGATGCATTAAAGATATTTTGGGAGAGTTTGTGTTAAATTTTGGTTTCTGACATACATTTAATGTTACCCATTCGGCAGGATTCACGAATACGCACTAACTGAATATATGAATAGTTAAGATTTTATTAATTGAAGAAAGACAGATATTGCTTATTTGATCATGTTTAAAAAACATGCAAAAATAATGAAAGACTGTGGAAATGTATTTTCGTTCCATTGTTATTAAGCGTTGATGCTGAAGAATAATGAACACAGAAGAAACAATGACGTATGCAAGTGAAGAAAAAAGAGAACACTACAGTATTAATTTCTATCATCGTTGTAGAGAAATTGTGAGTTTAAAATTTTGAACATTTTGTGATAATTAGGTGGGGAAGTGAACGTTAGTTACAGACTAATGTATGACGATGAGTAAAAAGTTTGCAGTGTTGTATTTCATACTGGATATGTCCGTGTCGAAGAAAACATGGCTTTCTCTGTTATATTGAACACTATTTTATTTATTTACACGATTTGGTTTGCAGAATCGAATTTCGTTCTAATATTGGAACGAAACCAAGATTTATATAGTTTGTACACAGCCACGATCTGTATAATTGGTGCACTACCACGATCTGCATTGTTGACACGCAACTACGATCTGCATTATAGAAATGTAACTACTGTTCGTATAATTGAAATGCGACTTCTAATCTCATATGTTATGTACAACTACGATCCGCATAATTGATGTAAAACTACGATCCGCATAATTGATGTAAAACTACGATCCGAATAGTTGATGGACAACCACGATCTGCATAGTTGATGAGCGACCACGACTCGTATCGTTGGAGCAGAACCACGAATTGTATTGGATGTTCGTGTAGTATATCTACAATTAGTTATAAACGTGTTCCGTAAAAACGACTCATCACACAAGTGCAGCGCAACCACGATATGCACTACATGAAAACTCATTAAGATAATCAGGAAATGGATTAATATAAAACCAGATTCATGGCACGAAAATGTGGAGGGCATAAAATCAAAATGCTTAGAAAACACTCCGTCCCGGAAACAGTAAAAAAAATGAATCTGTTGAAAACGTGGGTGTCGAGGGCTCAGAAGTGTAACTTTTTACAGCATCATTACAGTACTATTATTATTACCAATATAACATCATCACTATAACACTATTATTATTATTATAATTATTACAGCATCATTACAACACTATTATTTTTACCATTTTTACAGCATCACTAGAGCACTATTATTATTTTTATTCTTACAGTATCACTAAAGCACTATTATTACCATCATTATTATTACTGCATCACGACACTTTCATTATTACTAATATTACAGTACCATTGTGAAGAGTAGATGCGCAGCTTCGACGGGTCGCCTGAGCGCTCTCCAGCAAGGCTGGAGCTGTCGATGAGTCGATAGTTTCTGACGGCAACATGGCGGACTTTCTCTTCCTGGGACACCTCCAGAGGCTGTCCGAACTCGTGTTGTACATCTTATTGAGGTTTAGATCCTCTTTTGTAGACCGGGGAAGAGTCAACACATATCATATTGAGGTTTGAATCCTCTTTTGTAGGCGGGAAATAGGCTAACTTACATCGTATTGAGATTTTTTTTTGTGGACCGATTAAAAGTTGGTTCGATGTTTATATTGATATTTTCCAGAAATGTCCCCTTCAGTGGGATACAACTATTGTATCTATTGGAATTAGCACACCGAGCTGATAGTAAGGTAGGCCTTCTTTTTGGTAAAATAAAATGTTTTTGCTTCGTTAAGGACCATCCTTGTTCGGTTCACAGCTGTCCAGCACCTTAGACTTTTTTCTTCAAGCTTTTATTTGGCTTATCTTTACCAATGGAAATGAAACTGGATCTTTACAGTATATCTTCCATCAGCACCCTGGTTCTGTCTTTACTATTTACCGATAGAAAAGAAGCTGAATGTTAGAGTATTTGTTTCCTCCAGCCCCTCGTTACGTCATCAGTGACGTGAATCTTCCCGCAGTTACAAAAATTCTCACAAAGCTTCATAACTTGGCCAGCAAGTTACAAAATCGGATCTTTGAAACCTTTTTCTTGCCAAAAAATTAACAGATGACCTCTTTACTCTGACCCTTTACATGTTCACTGCGTTTCCGCGGCTGTTAAAATTTGGTTTGGTGAGGTAGTTCGTAGCAGACTAGAGAAATCGACTTTAATGCTTGAATAAATTATTATTCTCCCTAATAAATATGAAAAATACAAATAGCACGATGAAATTTCACCTCGTATGGCAGTAAGTATTTTTTAAAAAGGTTGCAAAACAGATAAAATGATATTCAGTCATACTGGTTAGTAAATGGGGAATTTACCTATTTGTATTCATGTACCCAATACGCGGGGAACGCTTCCCAGCTTAACTTTTCGCGCCTGCATGCATTTTTTCACCACCTAAGCGATTTAAATGATTAAATCGCTTAGGTGGACGAAAAACATGCATGCAGGCGGCGAAAATGTTAAACTGTGTTCAAGTTCTACGTGCAGTTTCTGAATACTTACAAGGCTTGATCACTCCCAGACGCCCGCGCTGTTCCAGGCTGAGAGAAAGCGCAGTTCGCGTGATAGGCCGTGAAAGGACAGAACGGGACATCGAGTTGCGGCATGACGTGCACACAACGTACGCGTTACGTGCACGAATCCTCGTGCTTAGTTTCGACGTACTCATAGCGTTCGGAATGACGTGCACACACAGCGTACGCTTTACGTGCACGAATCCTCGTGCGTAGTTTCGACGCAGTCATAACGTACGGAATGACGTGCACACACAACGTACGCTTTACGTGCACGAATCCTCGTGCGGAGTTTGAACGCAGTCATATCGCTCAAGTCACTCGAAATCCGCGGTCTTTTTAGTTTCAGATTTTCTATGTGATCTGAACGAGTTGTATTTGTATAGGAAGGTATGGTGACGGCGTGTGTGTTTGTACAGTGTGCGATGGCCACAAAATGTGTTCTTTTTAGGTGATGAATTACTTTGATGTCACGTTTCTCTTGCGTTTTACTAATTTTGTTTCGGGAGGCAATGGAAATTTTTTCGCGGCTCAATCATCCTTATTCTACGTTTGCATATTAAGCGAGTATTTAAAACGTCCTCTGAGGCACATACAAATTAATGGGCGAGTGCAACCGATGCTTTGGTTCCATTCTAACGTTTCAGCCTGTTTTTATTTATTTATTTATCGTATCACAGTTTAGCTTAGTTTGCGCCCCAAAACTTTATAAATCGTTTTTTAGGCTTAGGAATAATTTAAACAATCAGCATGAAAACAGCGAATTCTCATGTCGGACAAAACTATACATACACACGACAATCGTCGGAAATATTGGTTTGCAATCGAAAACAAAGTATTTGAGGAGGCAAATATTTTGCTTTAATTTTTTCATTTGATGGAATTTTTTTGCGTATGTGCAACATTTGTGAATATTTCATTTCGAAGTCTGTTGAGATCTCAACTATGCATTAAAAATATTGCAGTGATTCACCAAGTGGCGTAGTTGTCGAATATTCCCATTTACAGATTCATTTTAAATCCTTACGTGTAAGGAAGTTCCAAAGTTCCGCCTTTAAGCATCCTTTTCTAAGCTGAGCACATCTCATGGCAACTTTGACGCTTATATTCAGAATGATTTTACTCTTCAAACTTGGGTAACGTTCGTAATGACCCCCCTCGTTCAGTTTTCAAAAGTTAGCTAGAATCTTGCATGATCTCACATTACTAGTAAAACGTGCTGTGGATAAGGATTGGAGAAAATGCAAAGCGAATTAAATGAAACTGAACAAATTATAATCCTCGAACTAGATTCCGCTCTATGAATAGTGTGCTGAATGAAACTCTAATTATAGCTACAAACATGGATACGCCAACATAATATGTTTGTGTATGTATGTAAGTATAGGTGTCTTTAATGTGTGAATGTGTTTGATACCACTGATGACATCAAACTCTATTTTTTCTTAGACTGATATAAACATATTATGTCTTTCACGTCTAACCAATTCTAAGTTACGTAAGAATATTAGTTGTTAAAAAAAAGTAACTTCGGAATTCAGTCATCTCTTGATAGGTTACCATGGGGAGTCTCTCGTACTTTATTCGACCCCAATGCAGTCGACTATTTGAATGTTAAGTATATTCTTGCATCTTATATTTCTAACAATGCACCCACCTGTGGCAAATAAATCTCTTTCAAAATCTTCCTCAACTGAAAGTGATTTAAGAACCGCGCAGAGATTTCAAGTGAAGTCGTTCCTTAATGAGAGACACACCTGCGTTTGCCGTCTCGGATCATCAGCACTCACGTCGATGCAAATTTACTTTTGAACCGCCAGAGTTCACATGTAACATTGATAAAACTTACGCTTGTGAAAGTTAACGCGTATGCGAGCAATTTTAATTGATGGGTTTTTGAAAAAAATTGTGAATGCACACTGAATTTTTTGTAAACGTTTCTGATAGCGTTCACTTGCATGCAACGTGGTGCTTTGCAATGTGACTTAAGTACTGACTGCATATCCCGAGCTTCATACCGGAGCTGAAAATTCAAGGGAATTCGAGTATTTTTTTCATTCCGTCGTAAAAAACATGTGGCCCTTCGTCATCTAATGTTTGATCTTATCGCCAAGCAATAGAATCCCAAAACCCAAAATGAAATAATCCATTATCTTTTTTCTAAAACACTTTCAGTTTACGCCAGATAGAATTGCAATTTCAACACCGTTCAATATTGCCGTGAAAACTCAACTGAGAGATACAAGCGATCACTTCCAAAACACCTGCTTAGCCATTAAGATACAAGAAAAAACGTTAACACGAATCACCTTAGACGCCGTAAAATTTCGACACCAAGGCACACGTTCTTGGAAAAAAAATCCTCTAGGGATCCAACTTCCAAGTTACCGACCTCTCATTGTGGTAATGATACCTGCAATCCCGTGTTGATTTACAGGACTGTAAGCGCTATAATTATGCATGCGAAGTCCTTGGAGGCTGCCGTTAGTTCCTGAACAGGACCTCTAAGTAAACAAGGGTCGGGCCCTGATGGGTCAGACATCATGAGTTGGATGGCAGCTCTTCTGAATGGCTCGCTTTATTTGGTGTGGCTGGCACACCTCAGGGAGAGAGAGAGACCGTGCTATTCGCACCTGCTTGCCGCGCCGATGTCACACGCCGCACCAACTTTATGCACTCCCATTCACCGTAAATTTGATCCGCGCCTTTTGATTTTCATGCTTTAATAAGGAAGTTTTGCTCGTGATGCGTTTGATTCGCATATTCAGATCCTCATGCGTTTGATTCGCAATTTCAGCACCTGATGCGTTTGATTTGCAATTTTTGATCCTGATGCATTTGATGAGCAATTTTGGCTTCTTATGTACGTGTCTAGTAGTTGTCATGTCGGCCGGTATATGACCAACATCCATTTCCTTGCTAACCATATACCCATCGATTACCCGTTTCCTTAATTCCATACTAAATGATGCTTTCCTCCTTCCTCTGTTGAGAGAACGTTTGTTGCGGCTTGGAAATCTTTAATATACTAGAATAGAGTATAAATTTTCCGCTGAATCTGATGGAATACGTTTTTTCTTATGTAATCAGATTTGCCTTGGAAATGTGATCATTATCAGTTGCGGCTGTTTAACATTATTATTTAATTTTTTCAAACCTGCATTAGTAATTGTCACTCATTGAATTTTATGATAGATTTCATTTAATCTCCATCAACTGTTGCTACTCATTAACTTCAAATTTCATTACATTACACCTGCATTAATAACCACTCGTTAACATTTGCATTACATCTCTTTAAGCCCGCATGAACAAATAGTGCACTGAAATGATAGCTATTGATAGCGCTGTGAGAGCTGCTATTGCTTAACTGTTGCGACTCATCAAAATTTACACTTACTACATTAAACTCGTATTAATGGTTGGTAAGCTATTTTAAATTGTGTTTTTTCTGGGGTTTTGAAGAAATCCTGTTAGGCAGTCACAAAAAAAAAAATACTTGCTGCATGTTCTTTCCCGAAGTGAATATTCCATGAGAGCTTTTTAAAAGCAAAGATGATAACCAGAATCACTCGCATTAACTACTTAGAAACTCAAGTAGACTAGCAATGCAATCTATAAGTCTCAACAACTTCGGAGTTCAATCCACCACTTAATGTCTAAATTGACGCAAATTAAGCCTCAAAGTACTGATAGCTTCGTAGTCTCGCTCTATAGCTTGATCCCTCTAAAGCTCCAAGATGACAAGATGTCCGGAGAAAGGCGCACGTCTAAAATCTCACGTATGGCTAGCATTACGCAAGTTCTCCGCTAAAACGTAGAGAGAACAGTTAGTCAAACAAGTGCAGCAGGCTGGCCAGGCAGGCTGAAGAGGTGTCAAAGACTTCTCTAGGAGGTGAAGAAGAGTTATGTAAACTCGCCGACCGACGCGCCCAGTCGAGCCTGTGAGAATGATGCGGGCCTTTGTCGCTTTCATCGGCTAACAAATAACAAACAGCTTTTTCCCCCGTCTTTCACTCGATAAAAAATTCCGCACACGCGCTGGGTAGGTGCCGTGCTGAGTGTGCTCGCTTCTGGAAAGTATAAAGTGTGGTTAAATGTCAAAGTACTGTTAGGTTTGTTGAAATATTTAATAAAAATTTACAATTTTAGACTTTCCTTTAAATTGTCGAGAAATTTCATTTCACTTCACGTTGGTTGATTGTATTTCATTGGAGTTTAGCGTAGATGTAAAAGTTTAAATACTCATTGGGTTACCCTTCTGGGCGTGTTATAGTTTACTTCGATGCATGTATGAAAGATTTCTTTCTCAAATGCAGTTTTGCATTGCTGCGGTGCAGCAATGCAAAACAAAACAAATTTTGGGCTAAATTTTTCTCTGCCTTTTTCTTAGACGACCATAATTTTCTGAATGGACTATTTCATCTATTAGAAATTACTGAATAGTCTCAGCAAAGGAGAATACAGCCTAGTACGGTGATATCTTGAAAATCAGCCCACAAATTGTAAGCCTACCAGTATTTATTTTGTATTAACAATCCTAACTGTTTATATTAACAATCTACCCTTAGCACGGAGTTTAATTACTGAAAGTAAGTAGACAGTCATAACGATTTGATTTAAAATTCCAGATATTTTTCTATTGTTCAAAAAAGGCCAGCCTGGTTGCCCTGACATCGACGTGTGAGTTGCATCACCAAAAGACGCTTCACGTAACCACGATCGGGGCCACCGACACACAAGTGGTAGTGGGCTGTCTGTGGTGGTGTTGGAGCAAACGCTTCTTGATATTTTGTTAGTGTGAAATCTGAATGCATTTCTGGTTCAGAAGTGACTTGGTAACTGATATATCATGCTTATTTTGAGGTAAAAATAAAAATTTCTGAGTGTACCGGGCTTCGTAGTCGGCTTTTTTTTAGTTTAGTGTTTGAATCTGATATTTTTTGCACACGGTACATGATTGAGACTTACGATTGGAGTGTATGGGGTGGTGTCAACAGCAGCAGTGTAGGTTAACATTTGCATCCTTTACAGAACGCCTTAATCTGAAGCCCTATGATGAAACCCTTAATTTGTACTCAAAGATCAGCAATACTTCCCAATCGATTATTCGGACACTGAGTTGAGTTAAATTTTCTGTTTCGTATATTGCTCACATGAAAAAAATCTTAAAAAATCTTATACGACTTCGCTTGAGGTAGGTCACCAAGCAGTGACGTATACAACGGGAAGATGTCTCATGAGACGTGTTCAAGGATGTCGAAGTTTGTCAAACCGTGCCTAATAAGGCTTATTTTTTAAACAGACGGTTTTTGTAGATTTAACATAAGAGAAGGTTGAGGTACCCAAGCTGAAACTTACAGAGTGACAAACATCCATCAAACTCAATGTTGGTGTCCAGCATTGTGTTGACATCTTGTACGTTACTTCTACATTTGGCTTCTGGATATTGGAGCCTTTGAAAGCACAGAGCTAATTTCTGCTTTCCATGCTCTGGGACGCTACATGGTGCGATGCGATAGGTGCGGTGCGACAGCTCACTAGAGCCAAACATGTTCCTTGCCCTTGTCACATTAGGACCACCATTTATCCCCGTCAAACCAGATTTAACATCTTGGAAACAAACCTTATGAAGAGGCAGATCTACTGATTATCGCTAAACATATTTTGCGCTGTTTTCAAACCAATTCTGGGCATCATTCAAGCACATGCATAAAGTTACGAAAGTTGTGTAGTTCTTATTGATTGGAAATAATTGATCAAGAAAATAATAGAAAAATTATTGGTAATTCATAAGCACTCGATTTTGTAGGCATTTTTCACCGTCGTAGTTTTGCCAACGCAGAATTGTAATCTGCTGTTAAAAAGCTGTAATTTGTCACCACACCGCAGCTAACTAATTTTTCTAGCTGTGACAAACCGATGATGCAACGCATTAATATATTCTTACAGCGCTATAATCTGATAGCATCCTGCTGCAATCCAAAATGTCCGCAAAAAATTTACTCACTGTTTGCCTCACGTTTTTTGTTTCGATGTACATAGATGTTTATTGACATAGATGTAAACCTAAACCTATGTAAACCTGTAAACCTAAAAACGAACATCGAATTGAAGAAAATTAAATATCATAAAATGAAATTCATTTGCCCATGAGGCATGAACAAAAATACGAAAGTGATCGTCAGGTTAAAGGATGAGTTCATTTTTCGGATATCGTATTGAGTCCTCGTGGGTAGTATGTCCATGCAATACATTCGTGCTGCAATAGGACGCTGCAGTGCAGCAATATGCTGTTGCAGTGCAGCAATAGGCCACTGCAGTGCAGCAATATGCTGCTGCGGTGCAGCAATATGCTGCTGCAGTGCAGCAATATGCTGCTGCAGAGCAGCATGCAGTCACGCCTATTCAGAACCACTGCTGTCTCTGCCATTCGTTGTCATCCAGCGCAACTCATAGGGGTCAAGGTGATACGCTCTTGACACACCTCAGTGACACGCTCTTGACACACCTCAATGACACGCTCAGGACACACCTCAGTGACACGCTCTTGACCCACCTCAGTGACACGCTCTTGACCCACCTCAGTGACACGCTCTTGACACATCTCAGTGACACGAACTTGACACGCCTCAGTGACACGCTCTTGACACACCTCAATGACGCGCTCTTGACACACCTCAGTGACACGAACTTGACACACCTCAGTGACACGCTCTTGACACACCTCAATGACACGCTCATGACACACCTCAGTGACACGCTCTTGACACACCTCAGTGACGCGAACTTGACACACCTCAGTGACACGCTCTTGACACACCTCAGTGACACGCTCTTGACACACCTCACTGACACGCACTTGACACACCCCACACAGCTACACACTCTGGAAGAGACCTGCCCGCCACGGCACACACAGCGACACCTCGGCGTACCTCGGCTAGTATCGAGTGCGACTTTTCCGTAGCGCCTCCGCCGTGCCTCGCTAGCTCTGCGTTGTGTGCTCGTGTTACCGGCACGTCTTCTGGCGCACTTTGCTGGCCCACTCGCTACTTTACAAGCACCCTCGTCAGTTTACAAGCTCATTCATCACTTTACAAGCACATTCATCACTTTAATTGCACATTCATCAATTTAATTGCACATTCATCACTTTACAAGCACATTCATCACTTTACAAGCACATTCACCACTTTACAAGCACATTCATCACTTTAATAGCACATTCATCACTTTATAAGCACATTCATCACCTTACAAGCACATTCATCACTTTACAAGCTAATTCATCACTTTACAAGCCCATTCATCACTTTACAAGCACATTCATCACTTTACAAGCACATTCATCACTTTACAAGCACATTCATCACTTTACAAGCACATTCATCACTTTACAAACACATTCATCACTTTAAAAACACATTCATCACTTTACAAGCACATTCGTCAGTTTACAAGCACATTCGTCAGTTTACAAGCACATTCGTTTTGAGCTTCACATGCATACATTTTTCACCTCATTTCTTTTGATGCTGAGATTTGAGTTTTATATAATGTTTGTTATTTTAAATCACTTCTTTTATCGTAATCGGATATTTTAAACGTACATTCTCTTTTATAAAGTTTATCGCTTTCCCCTGTCCTGATACAGCCATGACAGTTTTCATCCCGCCATCACAGCTCGAGCGTTCTTAGTTCGGTATCTGCATTGTGCTATTTTTATTTCATTATCTTTTTGCACTGAAGCGATCGTTTATTTTGATTAGATTATTCATGGTGGTGTGAGTTTGATCTCAAGTATTTTCATGGTTGAAAATTCGAAAACATGAATTCATATAATCATGGAATTCAGTAGCATAATTCTGACTTTGAACGATTCACTATTCGTGCGCCTTTGATGTACTCTACATGTGGAGACCTCAATCTCTCAGCCCAGTGTGTAAACATCATTCCAAATTTGTTTTTATGTACTTTTCAAAATACTGATTTTTAATTAGGTAATAGCTTACCGACTGTTATGTTGGTTACAAAGTATCGATTATTATGTGGATTACAACACACCAATCATTATGTGGATAACAACACCACAATTATTATGTGGATTATAACACCCGAATCATTATGTGAATTGCACCACACGAATTATTATGTAGATAACATTATGATTTTCATGATGATTACACTGTATTCATTATTATGATGATTACAACTCAATGGTTATTATGTTGATAACAACACACTGATTTTTACGTGCATTACAACAAACCAATTTTAATAAAAACGGAGCGATTATCAATTTGAATTAAAAACATGCCACCAATTTACAAACGATACTAACAGAGTCCATAATTTTCATTGGGTTAATGGTAAGCGTACCCAGTAATTTTACAAGCGATACCTACATGCATGGTTTACTATGTTATAAATATTAATTGACTCCCCTCAAATATTAATGCCTCATTACTGATACACTTTTACGTGTCGCATAATGTAGTAACTTTCTGACCCAATTGCGCGGTAATAAGGACCTACATACTGACCTGTGACTCCGCTTGTTGCAATGTATATATTTTTCTTACGCTATTCTACTGAGAGGAGTCGAGGTGTTGCATTTGGGCGGGTTTTTAGTTTATTTTTGTACTTCGTTCCATTTGTGCTGATTTTATTTACTGTATTTTAGTATTTCCTACCATGTATGTGGATTTGAGTGTATTTTAGCACTTCTTCCCATTTGTGCGGATCTTAGATAATTTTAGCGCATATTTCAATTTTTTAGTACTTCGTTCCATTTGTATGGATTTTCACTGGAAACAGTTGAATCGAACGAAATACACAACAAACACTACCTTTTTTAGTGAATTGTGGCCGATTCTACATAATTTGGAAAATCTATGCGATCATACAATGATCCTACGGTGAATTTAGCTGCGCGGTTCCGAAATTTTGCAAGCATTTCTCGGGTCCTATTTTAAATGTGTTACACCTGACTGTTGAATAGATTTTTCATTTTTTTGACCGTTGATTGCATTCGCACCTCAGTTGCTTTTGTTCGTTACGTTAGGCTGTAAGTAGCATGAATGAAAAACAGACTTTACAGCTGGAAGATATTTCTATCCTCTCTAAGAATAACGAAAAATGTGATTACACGATAATATTTTACCTTATTCGCTAAAATCTGTCTTGGAAAACTAGTGAAATAATTATAATGCTACGTATTCATATCGATATATATATATATATATATATATATATATAACCTAGTGGTACACGTATGTACCAAGACGTAGTCCATATGTTGGAGCACGCTGTACCACTCACTACGTCGGAGCATCAAAAGATGCGCATGTCTACCTTTCCTGAGTAACTTTTTACCGCAAATTATTTGTGGCTTTTATATTCGGCTCTGTTCGGTTTTCATTTTGGAGACTTTAGTTGCCGGGCTGCCTCTACAGCCATTGCAGTGGACGGCTTAGAATCATAGGAGCTCCTGCGAAAAATGGTACCATGGGTTGTAACATCTCACTAATGAACGGACATAGTACATGAAGGAATCCATGAATAGAATGAATCGTCGTCATAATTGATGCATCACAGACATGTGAGTTGAGAAGCAGGAACAACGAAAGTATTTTTCTTGTATTTGACCACGTTTCTCACCTCTAAGTTGTCTCAAATTTTGAAGCGAGCTCACAAAGCTTTATGCAAGCTTAGAAATTAAGTAGCCCAATGCCAAAAAAGAAAACAAAACCAGTTTGCTAAGGGATTAATTGCGCTGGGAGAAAAGAGTATACGCTGAGGTATAACGAAAGGAAATTGCTAACTCGACAATTTTCGCAATTAAAAATTTGGAGCTAACATATAACACTAAGAACTTCATGGGAAGATAACTTGCTGATGATTTTCGTAATCAGTTGGTAGTTGAGACTTTTTATAATTGTCTTGAGAACCTGTAGCTAGGATACTGTTCCATATGGTTGGAATACCACAAAAATTGCGGTAAAGAAAATGCATGAAACATTCATGGAATACTATTACGGTAGCTCAAATGAAAATAATTTGATATGTTTGACGCTACTTCAAAAATTTCAATGAAATAGAAATAATTACGAAATAATTACTTTACATGAAAAAATACTGCACGCGTAAATTACCCACTGATAATGAAAATAAAAGAAGTAGAAAAAATGAACTTCAAGGAAAAAACTAAGGTCTTCTTTGTCACAAAAACTGGCGGTTCAAAACAACGTATAGTTGGCGTACAACTTTTCAAACGATCTCTGATATTAATTTTGGTTGTCTCGGTTAAAATGTGAACTCAAATTAACTGAAAAAATTCTAATTTTGATATCCCATATTTTAATGTGAGGGTAACCGACAACCAGTCGAGACAAATATTCACTCAAATCGATATTAATACGACTTTCATGGTATTATTCTTCACTAGTTATTGGAAACTTTAAATGTTTGAAACGACTCTGTCATACACAATGAATTATGAGTTAACCCATGTTAACTCAAATGGTAAAATATAACCTTGAATTTACGATTAAATCCCTAACAGAACTGAAATTAGTTGACTAACACACGAAGGATTTCACACTAAGTCCACTAACATAAAATTCTTCCACCACAATGGACCAAAGGAAAATTCAAAACTTAGAAAATTCAACCCTAGAGTCATGCTTTTCTGTGAAAATTCCTCTGGACCATGGCTGGCTTATAATTGTTCGGCAGAAAGTGCAAAATTTTGCGTAAGGAGCGAACGTAGGACCTGCTCAGAGGCGTCCAGCGGCACTTTTTATGGTGGGCTCACCGCCACACCTCTGTTGGCTCGCGCTGCTGCAGGGCTCTTGAGGTGTTGGTGTGTGTCTGGGTGTGTGGAGCGTGGTGTGTGCGCTGTGTAGTGCGCGTTGTGGCTGTGTGGTGGTGTATAGTTAATGTGGTGCTGTGCAGCGCTCAGTGTGGTGCTGTGTAGGTTGCCCAGTGTGGTGCTGTTTTGTGCTCAGTGTAGTGCTCAGTGTGGTACTGTGTAGTGGTCAGTGCGGTGCTGTGTAGTGCTCAACGTGGTTAAATGTGGTGCTGTATAGTGCTCAACGTGGTTAAATGTGGTGCTGTATAGTACTCAACGTGGTTAAATGTGGTGCTGTGTAGTGCTCAACGTGGTTAAATGTGGTGCTGTGTAGTGCTCAACGTGGTTAAATGTGGTGCTGTGTAGTGCTCAACGTGGTTAAATGTGGTGCTGTGTAGTGCTCAACGTGGTTAAATGTGGTGCTGTGTAGTGCTCAATGTAGTTAAATGTGGTGCTGTGTAGTGCTCAATGTGGTTAAATGTGGGGCTGTGTAGAGTTCAATGTGGTTTATGGAACTCGTTCAGTACTCATGTCTAAAGAAAACGCTTAAAAATTTATCAGTACTGTGGCGCTTCGGTATGTTTAGTGAAAGAAGCCCGACCTTCGATACGTGCCGTCGGCATTTTCCGACTTTCAATCTATTGCTCAGCTGATACCGTGTCACTTACTCCAGCTTACTGTAATTCATTCTACTTAGCTGTATCCTATAATCTAACTTCCATAGTAACGTACGTGTAAGTCGATGTAACTCACCTCTCGCCGCCCATTGTACAGACCAGATAACCCCACGTAAACCAGTTCTCAGAGTTGAGTTACAAACTTGACTAGCAATGCAGGCGAGTTTACTCCGTTGTTTATTATTTTTGAATAGAGCCGCTCAACCGGACGATTCATCACCATGAATCACGGCGGCTTTTCTCGAAGGCTCAACATCTGAAGCGCAAGTTGTGCTAAAGAAATCGGGCGTAACGCTGGGAGCCTGTTTTGACTTATTCAGGGGTCAAGCCCGTTGATCTTTGCCATGATCCTCGATCTTTATCTCTTAAAGGATAATTTTCCCCTGCAAAACGCTCGTGGTTCGGCAGCAAGGAGTGCCGGTATATTTCGAATGGTGTGCCTTACGCCGTTGTGTTCCATTTATGATTTGTGTCTTGAAGGGTAATTTTTCCATGAATAAACGTTTGGGGTTCAGCAGAAAGGAGTGCCGGTGTTTTTCGGATGGTGTGCCTTACGTCGATTTCTTCCATTTATGAATTGTCACAAGGGTAATTTTTCCGTTAAAAGGCATTTGTGGTTGAGCTGCAGGGAATGCCGGTATATTTCGGACGGTGTGCCTTGCGCTGTTTTTATGCGAGATCTCAGCGAAGATTCCTTAAAGGGACAAGTTAGACTGGTGCGCTAGGGTTGAACTTGCAACCTTCAAGTTTGAAATTTTATACACCATACTTTGGCCGACAAATCATGTAGCTGCGACGAAATTTTTTCCTGCAATAAATTTTTCTTGAGGCACAGGAGCACTTATGAAATGTGCCCACTAGTAGCTAATTTACTTGTGGATATTTTTTTGCAATTGCTTTCCGGTTATGATCACGGTGAGTCGGAGATGAGCTTAACGCCTTATAAATATTTGTTATATTTTCGCTGAGGTTGAAAACACTTCAAAAATAACTTTCTAGCGTTTTCAAAGAGCACTTATTTTCTATTTTTGATGAACGGTTCTCTAACACAATGGAGAAAAAATACGAGTTTCTTAACCCGCGCACGGTCGCGCATCCCTCAGAAAAGTAGTCAATTTACCCGCGTTACTCTGCCGTTCCCTGTTCACTTACCGTAATAGGCAGAGATGTAAAAATATGAAGTAATGAGTAAAAAATGTTGCTTTACACTTTGATGTTGTCAGATTTTTGATAACTTGAACCGTTTCTTTGTAATATGGAGTCAAACTCCGTCGATTTTTGCACAACATTGCTTCAAAGAGATCAATGGCCATTTTTGTGTTTTGGAAACAATGTAATGTTTTTCACTGCTATTTTATGCAGAAAATCCTTCCAAACCTGCTGATGTTTTTATTTTTCCTCTACAACAATTAGAAAAAAAGTTATGACCATTCATGTCTACTAGGTGTTATCCATTCTTCGTTTTAGTTCCTACATAAATGCATGTTTGCATGTCTGGTTATATTACTGTAAGTATAGTGTTTCGAAACTTGTAATTTTCACACAATATGAATAAAATACTGCTCTACACGCTACTGACTTCAGATTTGTCTTATTTGCCATTTTTACGAAATAAGGCGAAATAAGGCCCTGAGTAGTTTCGCTGGTAACTGAGGCTGCCACTGACTGTTCGCACGCACACCCTCTCACGGTCGCCTCATTTACCACACTGACTGTGCTTACCCCTCCCAACTTCCAAGTGGTTGGAGCTCTGCCTTAACCCCCACAATGTGGGGGTTTCTGGCTCCAGCTGTGTAGCACTCGCTGAGACGATCATTTTGGTGTATAACAACTTGGGGTTATGCCTTACGTCTGGCAACCAGTGAGCCTGGTAAATGAGGCGACCAGTTACAGTGCGCGGGTTAACCTTCCAATTGAGCTTATTCTAGCGCATAAAATGTGATGTCATCGCTAAAATGAAGGTCGTTCAAATAGTCACAAAAAATTTGAATAAAATACATTGAGGATATCAAAAAAACTTCTGCTTTAGCTGTGCGGACTCAGCAAAATTACCAATCTTCTTTGAAACAAAATGATGATGAAATATGAATTAATGCAAAGTGCCTGGTTTAAATACACATATAGCTCAGGTAGACTTATTTTATCCTTGCAGGACCGGCACATGAAAATAAATACGGGTGTGTGCAGACATGTTTTGACGCGGCAGTCGTTGTTGTGAGTCTTATGTCCCGTCTTTTGTTATAATGGACATTATGCTCGGAGATTGGTTTATGGTCATGTGGGTGTCCACTTGCATTTTCCCTTTTAAGGAGCCCCAAAACACAGCGAGCAGCAAGATGACCTCAACTTAAACGTGAGAGTTTACGTGTGATGTCCTCCATTTCTCCTACATTTTCTCACATTTTGTCTCAAGTTAACCATTTCTTGGGCAAGACGCTTCGTATTAGGCGAGAAAAACCTGTCATGACTATATTGGGGAAAAAAAATGTGAATTTGTTTTCTAAACTGACATTACGCCTGTCTTTAACTGCAGTGCCATTTGTTATTTTCTAAACATCATTTTGAGAGGGTAATGCTTCCGGAGTTATGATTTAACAGCATACACATTTTGCGCACCTTTTGCATAAATCTCTTGGACATATTCGCTTCGTTCTGTTTTAAATAGTGCGCTTGTTCTTATACTGTTTGCCCAACCTTTGTTGTTGTAAGAGGAGGTGAAACTAATTTATTCTCATTTAATTCCCGCGTTTGGTGGGATAATCAATGCTCCATGCCAGCCAATTGTAATCTGGCATCAGTGCCGGAAGCGTAACTACCCAATAATAGTTTCGTACAGTTTCTGTCACATTTTGAATATTTTCAATTCTATTTTTTTTGGTGTCAGTGGTATTGGTAATTCAAATGCTATAAGGTATTTTCAAATTAAGCTATAACTTTTTCACAGATTTGTAAGCCGGTATTGAAATATTCCATCATTTGGGTACATGGATTTTTTTAATTTCATTACTATAGTTTCCCAAGACCGTCACCGCGATTTCATCAATTAGAGCACCTATGGATGTTTTAAATTTGAGTATCTGCGATATTCCCAATTGGGTTCCTAAGTTACCCAATTTTGGTTCTGAGGTTATTCTTATTTGAGTATCCAAGTTATCCCAATTTGGGTACCGAGGTTAATTTAACCTGGGTAGCGAGTTTCCCCAATTTAGGTACTGAGATGTAACCAGTTTAGTATCGAAGTTTTCCTTATTTGGAATTTGGAAAAACAGATTTCTTAGTTACGAGACTGAGGATTTCCTAGGTACTGTGGTCGTTTTAATTAGTATAGACAAGGGTTCTTATATTTGAGCGTCGAGGTTTTCTCAATATGGCACTGAATTTTTTCCAATTTGGATACCGATTACCTAAGGTGAGTACTTCGGTTTCCCATTTCGGTTACCGAGGCTTTTCTATTTCAGTACCTTGATTTTCCGAATTTGATATGAGGCTTTCACTATATGAATTCTAAAATTTACGCAATGCGAGAATTAAGGTTTTCCCTATTTGAGAGCTGAGGTTAGGTAAAGAGGTTCTTATACATTTGAGTACTTTGATGTTACCGATTTTTGTACGTTGGTTAAACTAATTTTTGTACATAGATTTTAGCAATTTTTATACATTTTTTTCACCAATTTTTGTACATCGGTTTTTCCAATTTTTGTACATCGGTTTTTCCAATTTTTGTACATTGGTTTTACCAACTTGTGTACATTGGTGGTACCAATTTTGTCACATTGGATATACCAATTTGGGCAGAGTGGATTTACCAATTTGTGTTCGTTGGCTTACCACTTTTCGTACATTTGTTGCACCAATTCGGGTACATTGGATTAACCGATTTGTGCGTATTGGTTTCACCCATTTGGTGCCAAGACTTCGGTCCACAAAAGAGAACATTTCAGACAACTCATCTGGGAGCGGTCACTGTCGCAAAAACTCCCCTAGAAGCAATCAGTAGGAACAGATAACAAGGCTGCATGTGCAGTTTTTGCCCCGTTAATTACATGTGAGCAATCGGTGGTGCTGAGTGCTGGTGCACTGCCAGCCACGACGGGAGCCAAAATTAAGACTGATCGTGGCAAGATATAAATCACGCAAAATTCCACGTAAATTGCCACTCGTGAGCACTTTTACGCGATCCTTGAAATATCAGAAATCGTTGATCAACTTTTTAGCGTCATAAAGCTTGAAAGGCTCACTTTACGCTCGCTTCCATTAAGTTTTTGCGTCGGCGTTGATTAGTTTTGAATTACGTACATGCCCGACGAAGATGACTAAAAAATTGTGGATGTGAAAATAAATACCACGCACTTTCTTTATCCCATTTACAACGATGCCTCACTGTAATTACTTGACTTTAACCTTCGCAGTTTAAAAATTGACTTCCTCGAACTAAATGGATTTTGGTGACATCAATTTCCAATGGCTGCTAAATTATGACTGCGTAGAAAAACGTCGATGATTATTACCTAAAATCAATAACTTATATCTCATCAATTTTGGCACATGTTTCCTAATTCTCCCCCACACGTTGCTGGAGGTCAATTTTCGTTAACACAGCAAGCAGAAACTTGATGACTGTAAATCAATATGTACCTCGTTAAAGTTAAAATATAATTTTGAATTCGATTTTGCGAAACATTGCCTCATAAAATGGTAATTTTGCTACGTTTTGCCAGGCAGAGTTATGATTTTTTCTTCTTTAATCGAACACGTTTTGAGGTTGATGGTTCTTTTTGCGTAAATGCCTTTAGATGCGAATCGTTCTACGTTACAGAAGGATAATCAAAATTCTAATGACGGTGAGTGCAATTATATTCAAGAAGTTTGGAGTTCACTCCACGAACCTATATTTGTAAGGCTAGTGCCATTTAATGTAGGCGTAAACATTGTCCATTATCATTTAAATTCTATTGCTTGGAAATGTGAGAAAAAACAGTGGCTGTGTGCGTAGAATGTTAAGCTAGAAGCATCTGTGGGACGATTTTTCAAAATAAGAAGTACTATTTACTAGCACTCGTTTAACGCATGATTTCAAAGGATAAAGTGTTTGATTATCGATTATAAAGATTTTGTAGGAATACTTCGAGATGCACTGCTTGTGCAATATTTTCGTCGTCACCTTCATTTATATTGCGCCTGTAATTTCCTGTGGTTTTAATATTTGGCCAAACAGGAAAAAAGCCTCCAAAACTATCATGGTAGTCATTTTCATCGCTATTAGACGTTGTACGGTATTCAATTGAACAAAAAGTTGCTTGAGACTTTTTTTTTGGCCACAAAATTTTATATTCGTTTTGATTTCCTGCATGAAAGATAACTTGTTAAAGCCCGTGAGTATCAACTTAGCATGTCCCTAACGTCAAAGATTCGAATAACAAAATCATCCATTTTTCATTGTGAGGTAAAATAGGTAGTGAAATTTGTAGGTATTAATTTACTCATCACTCACTTCAAACAATATATTCATTTGCTGTTTCACTTTGAATACCACAATAGGAAATTCAATTTCTGTTAATTCAGAAATCCATACATATCTCTGCTATTCACCAGCAAACTCGCCGCGCCTAAATTTAACTGATTTAAGGGCCTCAGCGACACGTGATGACGATATCTGCAGCACCAACAGCCGGTTTTAGGCACAGGTTCAGACGCCCAAATCTACGCGACCCAAAAGCTGCAACTGGAGATACTTCTTTTTACCTAAGTGGCATTCACGCCATGTTGATAGTGCCACGCCCAAGTAGCCGCTTCATCTTTCTGGCTTTCGACAGTTTGGCGACGCCGTAAAAACCCGTGTCTTGTTTTTACCTTGTTCACCAAATGCGTCATTGGGCCATTATTGCTCAGGTGGCAGTGCAATGACACGTTCGTAGATGGGATTGGCTGAGCGGAATGCGGTTGCGCCCTTCTTATCTAAACCCTACTTTGTTTATTATTTATTGGCGTTAAATTAACGTGACGAAATGGCCTGTGCTATTTGTTTTGCATTTTTAACACGGTGATTGCAATGGGTCAAACTGAAGTTCAATATTCAACTAACTCAAATTTAGAGTTGAATGTGATAAGAAATTTTGAAAATAGCAAAAATTAACTGGATCGTGCCTTCACTTAGGCTTGATTCAGTGTGTATGGAAATTGAGTTTGTGACTACTGGCTGGTATGCAGCTTTATGAAAATTCCCTCCTTGTGCACCGGCGGCTCACACCACGACCAACGCGTTAAATATGTTTAAGATTACTTTGTTGCTGACAGTTGCACATTCGCACGGTGATATTTTCCAGAAGCCTATATGATCATCTTTCGCACAAAGGGATCAATATTGTAGCACACAGAAATTTTTTTCCATAGAATACAAAAAAAATATCCACTAGAATTAAAAAGTTCAAATTCGTTGTTTGCTTGAAATTTCGGCGCATCTACTTCGTTTTATTAAACGTTGCGAGTGCAAAGTACTAAAAAGCTAAAAAATAGATTGCAACTATCTGAAGAGATTGTATCAGGGTTGTTAAGCGTATGAGGATGTTCACAGTCGGAATTAATATTACACTTTTCCCACTCACTAAACGTGTAGGTTGTTTTAATCTCCTTTTACAGGCTTTGGTGAACTAAGTTAGCCTATCGCATGATATGGGGACTGGTCGACCCAGGAAGAATACTACGCACATTTTGCTTGCTTCTGTGGCCAGGACGTCTTAAACTAATAACCTAATATGATGAAAATTTCAATGCACTCGATCAGTCTACATAGTCATTTGTAGGTTCTATTTATGCCTTTTAGCAAAATGAAAAGCAACGTTCATTTCCTCATCATTGCAGTGTAACCTTTGACGTTTCGAACGCTTCATTCAATCGTGGAGACCAACGCCCATCATCAAATGATATACTGTTCATGAAAATGCAATTGTGTCGAGGATGCACGGCAAGCATCATGTAAGATCGTATATGCCGTCATATAAAAGCCCTAATATCAAGCGGACGAAGGAGATGCTCAAGTGTGGCAATGCCCAAC
This sequence comes from Morinoia aosen, assembly GCA_030386875.1. Taxonomy (NCBI): domain Eukaryota; kingdom Metazoa; phylum Arthropoda; class Malacostraca; order Amphipoda; family Talitridae; genus Morinoia; species Morinoia aosen. Next base: position 37,142,798 of record CM059571.1, on the reverse strand, counting down.
CTCCGTCGTAAACTTCGTCTTATTGGCCAACGCCTTTTGCTCCAAAGAATTGCTTGCTTCTTGCCCGAAATATTCCTATTTGCTGCTAAACAAAAACCCATTCAAAGAAATCCGTAAATCCCGCTCTGATGTGTAATAGAGGCGATAAATTTTCATTTTATTTGGAATTACGAAAGCTCGCCTCAAAGTCATTAACTCTCTTGCTTATCCACCCAGCTTTATATTTCTGCGTTAAAAGTCCTCTTCAACAAAGAACTTCTATTTCCGAGCGTAGGATGCAGTGAAAGCTGTTCAGTATTTAGACCAGCATAAAGGCTGAATTCAATTCGATAGCTTTTAAGCGTTTTTTCGCTGAAACTTGGTTTCTGCAAGTGCTGCTCAAAAGCTGGAGTCAGTTTATGCTCATCCTCAAGATAACAACGAATGATGGCTAGAATCTACCGTGGATTTTTCCTTTTCATCTATTGCGCGCATTGTTTCCCGTTTTCTAAGTCTTTCCTTGCCTCTAGCTTGCCTTAGAGTTCCCTTTGTAAATAGTTGGTTTAGCAACGCAATTTTTCAACTAAAAATAGTTGAACTGCAAGCGTGAAAGTTTGTTCTCATAGAAATGAGTGGAATTAACTTTTGTTTTTACATCACGCTAATAACTTAGGTGTGATTTCACGAAAAAAACTGAAGTGAAACACAAGGGCATTTGAAAGTATACCAGTGGGAACTTGTTGACTAAAAAAAAGGGGGAAAAATTTGTTCGTAGTGGACTTCGACTTTCTTGGGAATTACTTCGGAATTGTTCGTCACATTTTTGTTCGTAGATGGACGACCGTGAGATATATAAAAGCTTTCATCGTTGTAGCTGTAGTAAACTGAGGTAGAAAATAGTTTCTTTTTACCTGAACATATGTTGAATTAATAATTTTAATGAGAAATAACTGAGAATACACAGCTTGAAAAAATGAAGCATGAGAACGTCTTAATTTTATTAGGTAATTGGAGATTATATTTATCATCTGGAACGTGAGTGTTCCTGATCTAAGAAAACGATGTAGATGAGTTGAAATAAAGTTTTATTTGGCCTTTGGTGTTTGTGTAACAAAAACTACACAACGTAACTCATTTGAGAATCACAACAGCACTTGAATGCCTGTGGGTAATTTGCGTTCTCGAGTGCTGGAAACTCTCAAAAAAATTTAGGTAATATTGCACAAGCATTTGAAAGACTTATTTACCCAGCTATGCTCATTGTTGCAAGTAAATCATACGACTATAACGAGGCTTCTACAGCAACCTATCCAGGTAAAATGAATTTGCTGATCAAACTATGGAAGTATCAAACTGAAAGTCTGAAAAGTTCCAGTTATCTTTTTCTAAACAGAAGTTTAGTTTCGTTAACTTAGCAGTCACGAGTTAGATACAGACACAGGTCATCAGATGCAGTTAGCAGAGAAACCAACATCAGAACACATATACAACACTGACTTGCATTCGTAATATTTGAAAGTTCCATCATTTATTTTTCAGAACTGACTTTTAGTGCAACAGGAACATGAAAGTTGGTTGCAATACGTTAGAGTATCAATGTCAATTATTTCATATTGATTACAATAGGCAATCATGACTTTTTTTTAGCACATGCGCATGCCATTCTGAAATTAGTTATAGTGCTCTTCTGACTTCATAAATTATGACTGCGCAAGAGTACTTTTAATTGTCTTATTCTCACTCTCATTCTGGTGCACAGGTATGCAGCTACCGCACTTGTTGACACGCTTATCTTGGTGTATAATGATCCCTTTATCACTCTTATTTACACGCTTAGCTTGAAACCAAGCGATCTGAAACTTATTATTCGAATTAGAAAGTTAAATATTAAATGGTTCTACTTGAATCACGCTGATTTAAAATTCACGCAAAAATCACCACTTCACCCCAATTACTAATCCTTTACGCATCAATGGTTTACTTTGAAAACTCTCATCTTTTTCTTAATATCAGCAATCATAAGATGCCTTAGATGTCGCTCCAATTTGGTCTCAATATATTCATTTTAAATAGCTCTAAGTAATAATTTCGCTAATGCATTGCTTGTAAAAACTAAATTACCTGAAGTGTTTCGAGTTGCTCTGCTCACAATTTTTTAGAAAACATTGCTAAAAAACGTGATAGATTCAAACCAAGGCATTCACCGAAATTTTTCAAATGTTTCTGTAGCATCAGAACTGCGATTCCACAGCACCGTTTTGCACGAATACAATTTTAGGCCAGCGAAAAAATAAGTCTGTTTTTGAGTTATACGAGTACATAATCTTATGCGAACATGAATTTCTACTTATGAAAACTAGTAGGTATTTCAACATTAAGAAATTTCCCCTGTTATTCATAACTTGACCCAAACATCGCGCTAGTTCAATAACTGGTACCGATTTTTATTCGCATAAGTCGAAGTTCCTATCAATAAAATACCTACAGCGTCGAGTTAACCTTCAAGTTAAACAGACTGCGGCAAACATGGGTCGCAACGTGTGTGCTGCCTACTGGACGATCCCCTTGGGGAGGAGGCATTTGTTATGAGGCGGAGATAAATGTGTGGCTTGCTTCCACAGTCATTTGATGTCTTAAACTGAAAATACCCACAAATTGGCGCGTTGTGCTTGACTTTAATTGAAGACGATGAGTCTTTGTTTCGTAATTTGTAGGTACTTCGGTCTCTGTTGTCGACCAAAAATATATGTTGGAGTTGACTCAATTTTGAAACTGCTCTTCTTTTAAGTCACTAGGACCTGTAGTTTAATAATTTATGTTTATATTTATGAGTTCATGCCATTTGAAAGCACTCCTTATAAGTTTTTTTGATATTTTTAGTTTAGAATGCAGGGATTTTTGCATCGATCATTTTACCAAAAAAACAACAAATATAACATCTGTCTGATGCACTTTTTTCCCAGAAAGATACGAAGAAAGGTACGGTAATCTTGTTCAGTGGATACCTGTTAAGATATACTGGAGCTTCAGTAACTTAAAAATGAAAGCTGCAACAGGACCTGATAGTTTATAACTCAAACATTTTTGAATTAATTTTTTGGAAAATCCAAGAATGTAGATGAACTCAATACGCACAATTACACGGCTTACAACAATGCTGAAACTATATTTAAATTTGAGAAATAAGATGGGGAATTATCCCATGGGTAAAGGCCGAGGAAAAATTTAAAAATAATTTTATAAAGCCTACATAATTTTTTTAATCACTTGATGCACTTATTTGGAGTTTCAGAGGATAATCAAAAATGGTTGAAACAGTTATCAGGCAAAATGGCCACGTCAGATCTCAAAACTGTGCCTCTCGTGGAAAGGGAAATCATTTGACGAATTTCTAGGATAAAAAAATCTATTTATAAAAATTTTTAGTACTGAATGTAGGTCTGAAAGAGTTGCACATCGTGTAATAAGCGGTATATAAAGCATCTAAATTGCTAAATGTGAACCCGAGAGCAGGAAAGCCTTCAAAAACGTCTGCACAAAATAATTCAGATTATTATCATAACTATTCGTATGTCTAGTGAATATCAACTCCCATATTAGTGAATATTTTCCCAAATATTCCAAACATTAAGGAATATAATCCCGAATCATCACTTTTTGCTGGTAACAAAATGTAGGATTGCATGCTCGAGTGCTTATCAACAAGCATCTTGTTTAAAAAAATGACCCATGAATCAAATGAAATGAATTTAAATGAATTCTGAAATCTAGAAAGGATTATATGTTAATTAGAGCACAAAAGGGTACATTAGAGTATTAGGGTACACTACCGTGACGAATCGAAGCTCGAAGTGGATCCGATGGTAAACTTTATAAAAAGTACAATGCAGAAGTACAAAAGTACATTGCGGGTTATCCCCACGATACGCTAATAAAAGTCACTTTTGAGAGGGTAGTGTGATGGGGTAGAGACGGATTTATTCACTTCGTAGGAGTGCGCCCCATTATGCGTTTATCTAAAAGAATCAATGTTGAAGTTTATCAGCAGCTTCTTGAGCAACATGTTTTGCTAAACTAATACATTAAGCTTGGTCAATTTACCATTTCCAATTTCCAATCAAAACAGTGCATCGATGCTATTCGTTCATAAGTTGTGCCCTTTCCGACTCTATCGAATATGAATGGAAGATCAGCGGAGAGGAAGCTCTGAAAAGAAATTCAGACAATCATTGAAGTTCATTTGTGTGATTTAGTGAAAAAAATGTAATGAGATATCTGCCGGATTTTCCAAAAATCTAATAGTTTCATGTGATCAGAAAGGCAGTGAAGTGATAGGAAATGAAAGGATGTTTGCTAAATGTTAAAATAACTCTCAAAATTTGGTGGCAAATTGATATTTTCGTACGTTTCCTTAACTTTTGGCCACTGGATAATTCGAAAATATTTTTAAATGAAATATTTTATCAAAATTGCTGGAAGCAGCGTACCTGGGTTTTTAATTTACAGACACTTGTTTGCCATCGTTTCTCGAAAGTTTCCTCATAATTCGTTTAATAATGTTTATAAACTACTAAGTGCTCGTGTTACCATTCCTTATATTATATCATATTCCATTCCTTATATGATTGAAACGTAGTGTTCAAAATCAGCATCGTCATGCATATGAATTAAAAATATAAATAATTTATGATGTTAGGGAGACTTATATTAATATCTAATTTACTAATTTATTAACATTGTAATGCAGGGCTGAACACTTTCTCCTATTTTTAGCACAGGTTTCACATCGCCATTCATCATTTGAATTGTAAAAGAGAGAACCTCTGCAACCAAACTTCAAGAGCTCGAAGCATAACTCATTTCTTACTCGTATGACTCTTGACTGTCGTCGTGCTCTCCTCTCTTGCATTATCATTCCATAATGAAAATTAATGTAGGCTCCCTAATGAACACATACAACTCTGACTTGCATGCACAATCTCTGAAAGTTCTATCATTTTTTTCCGGTGTTGACTTTCGTACAGCGGGAACGCGAGGGTTGGTTGCGATGTGCCAGACGTTGGGCACGGGAGACTTAACTAACTCTGTTGTTTCGTGTGTGGGGGCTCAGTCATGCAGTCTTGTGTCCTACGAAAATTGATTTGTTATTGCGAAGTTGGTGCCTCGACGTGGTGGAGATAATTTGAGAACGTTTCGATGCAAGTTAAGCATTGGCGTAAAATTGTTAATATTTTACTAAAATAAATAATATAACTTGTATCTAAGTCGAAAAGATTTATGATATGAACTGGAGTGCTCATTTCGAATGGTGAGTATAACTATTTATCGTAAGGTAGTTGTGTAGGCTTGTAATGTTTTGGGGGCTATGATTATATTCTTCTACGCTAGTTAATGTGAAATGATCTGTGGATTACCTTTAAAGTTTTCCGTGCGATTTAATATGAAATTATGTACCAAAATTAAAATATTTTTCCGCAATTTAAAAGATATTTTGGGACACTTAACCTAAAATCGACGATTTTACTTGTTGTTTTCAATACTATCCGAGTGTATGAAAGAAAATTGGTCGTTCCACGCAACAAAGAACGTATCAACATTCAGAGTCAAAGTCGCTTATTTCAATTCATGCATCCTAAGTAATTCAGAATGTTACCAATTATAAATTTTACGACACTGCACTCTATTTTTGAAGTATTTGCTTACAGAAGTTAACAGCTACTGATTCTATGGGAATTAGCATTCCCAGAGAGGAAAATTTAGGCACAAGGTTATTTAGGCCTTCGTTTTGTTGACATAGGATAGGATTTTCATTCTATCGCAGACAGTGTTTTTTCGGTTAATGCTTCCTTTTTCAACTTTTGTCTTGATTCAAAGCTATCTCCATAACTTTCTTTTTCTATGCTCAGTGTATAACGAGTTGAAACTCATCTTATGCTTAGATTCCTCGTTCCCTAATTTTATCCTAAATAGTACTTTTATCCATCTTTACTTCTGAACACTTTTTTGTGAATAGGTATGGCTAAACTACCTTATAATCTCATCTTCGGTAGCTTTCCCACATCACTGATGGAGGAATTAAATTTGAAATCGTATAATCCCACAGTGTTAAAAAAACGTAGGGCAATTTTATTACTGTTCGTGAATTCTCCTATTTTTATAATTGAAAATTCCGAACTTACGTTGTATTTGAGAAATCATGGCACTCGCGGTTCTATTTTTTGAGACTTTAATCGCCACTTTTGGTCTTCAAAAACATGGTATTCACACAATCAATAAACGATTAACCTACTTCAGGAGAAAATTACTTTATTTACTGAACGACTAAGAATTATTATAATTATCATTGGGTTTTCTGTCCGTACAACTTCTTGTAGATATTTTTTTAGGGAACAAAATGGTTTGCCGTATCTCATAAATTGTAAAACAGAGACTAGTTAATTCATTTTCAATCTCGAATTTGTAAGCAGTCGAACATGCATCGCTCAAAAATTGAGTAATTTCCCGAATTTTTCATATGCAATAATTGTTTAATGAACTATGAACAGCGCGAGTTAAATGGCTCATTAGCTCATGATTAGTGTCTAATTTAGTTCCAATTAGGGAATACTTGAGCTTAAGGTGGAAATTACTGTGCAGGTAATGGTATCTAAGTGGCAGTTGATGATCATTAAGGAAAATTAGTTGTTAGATGGCAAGGATAGCTAAATATCAGGTGCCCGAAGGCTAGGATATCCAAATCCTCATCCATCATTCGCGCTTCGCTTCGATGAATCACGCGAGTTGTTCACAGTTCATGGTTAGTGAGGTTTATATGATACAGGAAAATAACGGTTCATGGTTATTATGGTTTCTACAAACATTAAAATAATGGTTAATGGATTTTAAAAATAAGTGAAAATAACGGTTCATGGTTAGTTTAGTTTATTGAAATTCATGACAATAATGATTTAGTTTTGACAATATGGTACATAAAAGTGCATGAAAATAACAGTTTACGGTTATTATGGCCTATTAAATGCATGAAAATATTGGTTTATGTTTTGTGGGGCTTATGCTTTGTGTGGTTTATGAGAAAAAACATTGACCAATATTATCTGGATTGAATAGGCTTCAATAAACTTGGCTGGACTGTGGATAATTACATTTAAAAAAATATGCAAATAAATACATGTATAAATTAATAAATTAATACATAACAATTTAATAAATGAATATGAACAAAAATGAATCAATCAAATCATGTAAACAAATTGGTCAGCTTCTGCTCAAAGTGACAACTAAACTTTTTCGTTTGCATATGAAGTAAGTATGGCCGAATAAACCGATCTACAAAGCTTGAAACTGAATGATCGCTAGGTGCACAAATGAGGTATGGAGTGTGAACGCTTGAAACACAAAGATTGACGGAGCACCTAAAGATGGAGCGCTTTCACAAAGCAACATTCGTTATCGAACTTTACATGCTTACCATATATTCCTATGCTAGCCCACCATATGCAAGCAAACAAGAAGAGAGTGAACGGATAATTAGAGCATTGATCAGGGGTGTCCCTATTTATAACTCGATGCTCGGAGCGGCCAGCGTGGTTGGCCAGTTCCATTGAGTCCCTGACGGATCCCATTTGTTGGGTCGGGTTTGGTGGGGCTGTGTTATCCAGGGAGCGACTTCGCTCGATAGAGACGTTTTGTGTCGCAGCTCTTGTTCATTATACGCGTCCGCCCCACGGTCGATTGCGCCGGCAGTTTGTCCACGAAACGGAATAAAAAACCGGCGACAGCGGCTGTGTAATTTGCGCTGCAGAAGCCAGGGTGTGAGGTAATCTCAGCACAAGGTAATCTGTTGACTAGGAGTCGAGATAAGCATAACATTTTTGAAAGGGTAGAAGATTTGAATTTTTTTTTTTGCCGCAACGACTAGAAATTGAGATGTGCATAACATTTTTGGAAAGATAGAAAACTGGAAAGAATAATTACCACAATGACTAAGAGTTGAGATGAGCATAACATGTTTGAAGGGATAGAAGACTTGAAAGATTTTATTGCTGCGAGCTTGTTCATTTTTACAAACAATAAGTCCTGAAAAAATTAGTTATAAAAAATTATAAATAAAATTTGTCACGAAGCTTCCCTGACAATCTGTCATGAGCTCAAATTGTACTGTGAAGCATGAAAATAAATTTACTCATGTTTTCGTCATGGAATTAGTCTAACAAATGCAACAGGCAAAGCTAATATCAAAAAAAGAAATTTAAAGTTGAGAAGACATTTTCAACCCGAACTGTATGGATCAGAATGCTTGTAAATAAAGAAAAATCCGAATAAAAGTTAATGGTTATAAATGATTTGAAACTCATAGTTTGAGGAAAAAAAATTAGTTCTTAGATATGTAGGTGAAATGCAAGACTCATTTTGATCTGTTTACAATTTAAAAGGTGGGTATGAATAATTTTTTTTAAGTTGTAAAGAATAGATTGATAGATCTTTCTATTCACGTGTAACTGTTGTTGTTAGAGATGGGAACAGTTATCTTCTATTCAAAAGTATGTATAGTTTATTGGTTTGAAATAATAACTGCGCCTATAATTTGATACGTGGTGATCGTCAAGAATCATTTTCATTACCTTTAAAATTCCTACAATTCATTTTTTGCATTCAGAGTTAAAATACTTAGTTTAGCTTCCTAGAAGCGTGAATTTTTGATTAATTAAATTCGGCATCAAAATTAATTACTCATTTGAAATAAAAATTTAAGATAAAAGATAATTCAAATGTCACGAGTGAATAAACGAGAAATCTTTTGTGCAAGGAAATGCAAAATCATTTCTTGAATGTTTTTGCATTACACAAGATCTCGAAATTTTTTTTCGAGGTATTTGGATTTCTACTATGATGCCCTTGACAAGAAGTGTGTAAACCGTTAATAATTTCAAAACAATAAATTTTCAGTAATTTCAAAGTCGTTGCTATGACACTACCCTGGCTAGCGTAACTTTTTATAGTTATTGCCGTTTGAGGGCCTCGTGTTTTAAAGTTTTTACGTTCCAGCTTAGGGTCAGTTTCTTCAATCATGGGAAGGCATTATAAGATATATATGTCTTCCACCCCTCTAAATAAGGCATAACATTGTGTAAAAATAGGACACAACAGTTAAAAGACTCCTTGAGTATTATGATCTGACAAAAATTATTCAGGACAGCAAATTACAGTAAAAGATGTTAGGAAAAATGAACGCATGAGGTCAAGCTACGTTAAACATAAGTAAGCTTTCAAATCTTCTAGGGTCTTAAACTGACATGAATTCCTGTTTTCCTAACGATTCAAGTTTAGTAGGAGGGTATTTTACCTTTTAGAGTGAACTGCAGAAGTTAACATAGAGTGAACTGCAAAATAATAATAAATGTGCCAGATGTATTGGCGGTATTTGTTATTTATTAATAAGGTGCTATGCAGACCCATTTCAGAGAGCGGTCGGAATAAATAACCCTTTTCATTTGCATTCATCCTCCCTATTTCGGGAACAGCGCTTGACAATTATTTGAATTAGAGTTCTTTTGCAATATAACAAGGACATACAGTAAAACATGTGTATGGAGCATCCGAACTCCGTTTTTATCGGTGTACTTAACTTCACTCAAATTCGAGCACAAAGAGCAGCGCTTCTAAACCTCAAATTTCTTTACAACTTACCTTTGAAGTAGATAGTCTGGCGAGAGAAGTACTTTTGGAAGCGTTCATGGCGTAGCTTTGGCAGACAATTCTTTTGCATGAGAGACATCCTACTTTGAATACGTTCAGGATTTCGTATTGCACTGTGCAATTATTTGCCTATAAAATGCTGCGACTCATTGCATGTGTCTCCCATATACAACGTAGCAGTGCAATTTATTCTGGGTTAAAAGGAGACTGTCAGGTTAACGTAAAGCTATAAAAGCGGCGCTTTAACCTCCGCAGTCTCTCAGAAGCCGTCTCTGTTCCCATGAAAAGCGCAATTGCTATTTAGTAGGGTGGCGTCGGCACAAATTAAATCTAGCATATATTTAAGAGGGCAATCTTGGCAGCAGAAGCGGCTATGCCGAAGGGAGAAGCCATCATTTCGTGTCAATGGTTCAGCTTCAGGTCGTTCGACAACGTTCTTCATCGGCTCGACTTGACTGCGAATGATCAGGCCAGTACGCTCGCTCATTCGGATTGCAGCTTCGAAGTGGCTATCTGCCAATAAGAACAGAGCATTTCGAAGTTTTATGACTTCACAGCCAGGAGACGGTGAACCGTGTTTGTTTTGAACCCCGCGATCATGCGACATGCGCGAACCAATTGCGACAACTGCAGCTCTCTTTCGCTTCTGGTTGAAAGGTTATTTATCGACTTCGATAACTGGATCCGAGGTCATTAATGTTCCTGACTAGTCGTAGAAATGGTGAGTTGAAGTGCCCTAAGGGTATGAAAATGTCTCTTTTACACGGAGTGCGTTAATTTTGTACACTATATTTGTTTGGGGTATGAAAACAATCGCTCCGTCAGTGCTTTTGCAGCCCTTATTTAAAGATATTAGAAAACTAATAAGGTTTACCCGCAATTTCGCCGGTACTTTTGTCGAGAAATGTGATGAAAATTTTAGATAATCAGGGGATTTCCGGCTATTTTGTGGGAGTTCTAGCCAAAATCCCTTCAGGAGAATATAATTATTCAACCCATGGGAATTGACACTTCTAGGGAAAGATGTGCAGTCTCGTGCTACAGGTTGGGTAGGCCTCCCTTTATTTGAATTAATTGATAGGTGCTTATACTTTTACGTGAAATATGAAAATTCAGATTCTGCACCTCTACCTGTAAACACTTACGTACAATTATTCAGTGGGATGAAATTTTCCCTAACCCTGGCGACTGTACAGCATATGTGCGTATGAGTGTAATATGAGGAAGTTAACGGGGAGAACCGTTAACTTTTTATTATTGCTTTATACATTTTATTTGTCATGTATTGTTATCTTTTGGTTCTAATAAACTGTCTCGAAATACAGCTTACGCTGTTACGTTAAATAAAAGTGTTAATCATATTGAGGGTGCTAGAAATGGAAGCTACTAACTTCACAAAATATTATGACAATCAAATACTACCATGAAGATCTATGTGGTTCCGTTCTTACTAAGATAAGGTAGTAAATTCACCTAAACTTTCTTTTTCGCTCCTGATTGAAAGATTATTTACCGACTTCGATAACTGGATTTCAAGTCATAAATGCTTCTGACAAACCTTGGTAATGGTAAGTGCATTATTAGGGGTAAGAAAATGTTTGTTACACGGACCTTATATAAAACACAATAAAGCGGATGTATCACAATCTGGGACTGTTGTTTGCCGTTGATTCGCGATCGTTAAAAGCGAAACGTTGCTTAAACAAAATATCATGAAAACAAATATGACGTCGATTGAATTTTTGAATTGCGAGTGGCCATATTTTTTGAAATGCATATTTTTTAGCCTGATCCTGGAAATAAAAAGCGCAACTTTGGATATCTAAAACCACGAGAGACGGTCTCCACTTAATCTTTTTACCTCAAAAAGTTCTGAAATCGCTGTACATACATATTCTATACGTAGCCATACAGAAAACCCAGGCGTCAAATCAAAACTTTCCACCTTGATTCAACTCCGGGTCCCGGTTCAGTTTTTTCTGTTTCTTTGGCGCCCGAAGCACGCTCGACGGAATCTGGTCTTCCGTGAATCGTTGTGTGCAAAAACGAAATAGCAAGCGGTCGAACGTGCCGAAAGAAAGCCACTTACTTACCTGTTATCATGAATAAGAAAATATTTGTCGGAAAAATGTATTTTCTGAAAGATGTCATGAGAGCATATTTTACAAGAAAAATTTAGTTCAAGGAGAGATTTGTTATCGAAATGTTCGTTGTGAAGAATTACATTTATCTTGAGGTAATTGTTACAAAAAATGCATGGCAAGAAGATATTTCTCATGAAAATAGATTCAATATTTAACATGATGAAATTAATTGCAGGAGGCTTGAATTTCACTGCAGTCATCTTCGCTGTATTAATTACGTCTTTAACTAGATATTAATTTGGTCTTAATGCTGTTCGTCATCTTTTGTGTATTCCTTGAGTTGGAACCAGTCTCGATCATGACTGCTTTTGCGCGAGTGTTTGAAAAACTCCTACTTTCAGCTATAAATATCATTGAGCTCTAGTTTTTCGCCATAAAACATCCTTATTTAGCAGTTCTTCAATATTAATTAGTGGTTTCGCAATACCTTTAGAAATGTTAAATCGCATTTTAAAATATTTTTCTATCAATCACAGATCAAGTTAATGAATAGTTTAAACCGGATGGTATGTTATAGAAGGTTTTATTATTTGCGCGTCGCATGATGCGTGATAGAATTCAGTTGTAGTGGTTTTTAGTTGTCCTATAGGCCTTAGTAAAATTTCTTTAGAGTTATATTTAAGTTATTTTACTGGGGCTTTTTTTAAATCGATTACGCCCAGTTTCGGGTAAACGGAATTTTAATCTTGTATTCATTTTTCATTTTGTTCCTACAACTTTTGCCGATCAAGCTGTAGTATCGACGATTGTGCATTTCCGATTTTCCAAGCCATGTTTGGAGAACGCCGCTGAAAGAGACAAGGCTAGCAATTTTTCCTGGTTTCCTTACATTATTATGAAAACAAGTTACATTCTGGGGTACTGAAAACGCTTCTTGTTTTGACCAGCTTGAATTCTTGATGACGCATCCGTATACTAGCTACACCCCTCCAAGTGCGGTTAAAAAACTCGGTTATTTTAACGTATGATTTTCCTATCAGCTACGTGTTAACTTGCTACCTGTTTTGATATCTCCTGTAGAACCGCGAAGTTTTTGTACTACACATAGTCATTTGATTAGACGGGTTACAGTCGACTTTCCAAAGTCCTAAAAGCGTTTTCATGCAGGGAACTCAAATCGTGCGGATCCAATGAACGCAATTTCGCGTCTGAAATTGTCAATAATTGCTTTTGGAATGCCCAATCGCGTTTAAGACCGAGTACTGCTGGAGTAGAGCGAAACTCTCGTGAAATTAAAAGATCCCAATAAACCGAGGGTCTTTGCGTACGTTTTCATGGGGCTTAATGGAGGTAATTTCATCAGCGTGTGATCCCGGGCGGAACGAAACCGTCCAGCTGATGTAGCTCCTGAAATATGGCAGTTACCTGTAGATTTGCATGGAGAACGTGCAGGCACTGGGTTGAGATCGGAAGATTGGGGAGTACCAGGCTATCTCGTGGTGATGTGGAGACGACAGAGTGACTGTTACTTAATTAACAAAAGTCAAGAAACCACGGGATCAACAGGCTGCATGGTGAAAAGCTGGTGGCCGCTACTGGTCACTAAATTTTCAGGTGTAGATCTGGTTATCAGAAAGCACCCGAAAATCAGATAGAGATGTGTAAGACATAGGATAACTCGGTTGTCTTGTGTAGATCTGAGATTAAGGGATCCCCAGGTCGTCAAATGTAGATTACATCACTAGGAGATCGCGTGTTCCAGTTGACCAGAGGGAATTCTAGTAAGGTGGTTAGGAAAAGAGAGTGCAGAGTCAGATGGCAATCAAGAGATCGACTCTCAAAAACGAGTGGAGGTTTGTGTCCTTGCTCACTGTTTCTTACACATCGCTAGCATCCCTTATCCCATATTTTGTTGCTTTTTTGTTACTACATTAGTAGATAATATTCAACTCGACAATTTTTTGTTTTATCACAAGGCTCAAAAAATATGTTTACTATATGACTGCCCAGTGCTCATGTATTTTGTTTTGATGAAAGTGCCTATTGACTTAGGTGCAAGTGTTACTAGTTGAACCGAAGAAAAACGTTGATTTTAAACTTTTTAACTGTTTTGAAAGAAAAATTAATAGCTTTAACAACAAAAACATTATATATACGAGTACTCGTCGGTCAAAAAATAAGTACATTTTTTCGGACGCTCCGTGCGTTCATGTTGCTCACTTACATTCAGAGCAAGTTTCTACTCGGTTGAAGCACTTAACAGCATAGATTCACATTGCAACTTTGCTCTTACCTGAAAAGTTCCTTTTTTTGAAGTAATTGTAATGGGACTTGGAATAGTTTGATATTAATTCTAAAAGATCAGATATCAATTGTATTAAGCCAAATATATTAGCGCAAAATAAATTCACCGGCTCTTGATCACGAACCACCTGTATAAATATTAAATATGTATATATATATATATTTCTGCAGCCACTTCTCTCATGCTGGAGTCTGCAGCAACAATATATATATTGTTGCTGCAGACTCCAGCATGAGAGAAGTGGTTTCTTTGCGTTAATATGTAGCGTTTCATGTACTGAATTGATTTTTTTAAAGAAGCGCTTGGAAATTTCATGTGTGTCAGACAATTGTTCTTTTAATTTCATAGAGGAAAGCAATACCAAATAATTTTTAGGACGTATAAGTGGCAGAAAAACACTTTTCAGAAAAATACTTTTTTCTTCAAGATATTTTACAAAGTAAATTTTGTATTTTTATTACAAAGAAACACGGTAACGCAAGATTCCGTTGTGATCTTTACACTAATAAACATTTATCATACACAAAAATTTCTCGCTAGGTAGTGAATTTAGATTACGCAAGAAAAACCTATTAGTTTTTCGTTAGTTGAACTTGGTGCATTGCAGCGGTACCAAGCTCGTGTTTAAGATAACTTTTGAAGCGAGGTTCTGGGTTTCATAAATGGCTTACAAAAATCACCAGAAAAGCCTATTACTTTTCCGTTTGGTGAACTGGGTGCGCAGCGAATGTGGTTTCTTAAAACTCGTATTTGCGATAACTTTTCTTAAATACTTTGTGTATACTGTTCCGGGTTTCATAAATAGCGTTCAGAAATTTCAAGAAAAGCCTATTACTTTTCCGTTAGGGTTACTTGGTGCTTTGCGAATGTGGGTTCTTACAACTCGTGTTTGCGATAACTTTTGAAGTGACGCTGTTGGTTTCTTGAATAGCTTGCGGAACACGCTCGGCCATTGATCATGAGGCGTCGCAAGGTGCCATTTCTCTGTTGTAAAACCCTTTTAATGGGCGCTGAGAAATTACTTCAATGAAGGACATAAACGCTGTAAAATCATCCCCAATGATTGTTTAGCAGTGACAGCAATTGTTAGGTTAAGGTGGAAATTCTGGGTGATTAACGAGCATCTCGGTCTTCAATCAGTCTCGTATAAGGAGGATGCGTTTTGCTGTGGGCTCTGCGAGGTCATTTCTCAGCTCGGAGCGGCTTTCAGCGGAATTTTCTTCATGTCATTGCATTTATTTGCCGATGGTTTTAATTTTTGTATACTTTTTTATACGCCATTTTTCAATGGAATAACTTTTGCAGTGAGACCTTATGTACAGGGCCTTCAATCTGCAATTGAAAACATTTTTTCCATGGAATTCATTCCAGGCTTGTTGTGTTTTCATTTTCATGAAGGCTATTATAGCGTCACGCATTAAAGTGCCTTTCTGAGTAAGAAAAACATAAAAAGTCGTTATATAACATCGACATGAAAATATCAGTGTTTTCTGGCATTTATATTGCTCGCCTTTCCCCTGTGAAATTAGCAGAACAAACGAGTATGTTATTTAATAGTAACTGACCATAAAAATGTCAGATTTTACTGCCTTTACTTAGTGCCATGATTGAAACTGCAGCTCGGCGCTAACTGGCGTCATTTTAGCGAGTGAAATATAAGATTAGATTTTAAAATTCTTTATATTTGTACTTGACCGTAAAGTGTATCGTTTGCCTGAGTATTTGTTGTCAACTTAAAGGTCTTAAAAATAATTACCGTAATGGTCATAAAGAAAACTATTGTAATGGTCTTAGAAATAACGGCTGCAATGGTGTTAAAGATAACTACAATAATGGTCTTCGATATAACTACCGCAATAGTCTTCGATACTAACTACCGCAATGGAATTTGAAAAAACTACCGTGATGGTGTTGAAAATCACATTCCAGTTCAGTGGATATAAAATCACATGAGTTTTGTGTTTAAAAGATAGCCCACAGGTCTCGTGTTAAACAAAAGCATAGGCTAGTGGGCAAAAATTGTTAACCTATTAATTGTGTCGTTTTTTGGATATTTTTTACTTTGTTTTTATTTATGGGAATTAGCACTCCCACGGGGAAAAGGTGGTCCCGAACTGAGATAATCGGGAAAGACGCAATCTTACCAATGTTATTATCAAAAACTGAATAATTGTGTTTATGTTTCTCAAATGCTTTCTGATGAACTATAAGATAGCAATAAAATTTTTAAAATACATCCACCTCTTTTCCACAGCCTTCTCAAAAATCCACGATTGATTGCCGCACCCTACACATATAACACCAGAAATTATTTACGCAAAAGTATGACACAGCTTGAGTCGAATTCGTATTAAAGCCATATCATATGCATCAGTTTGCATCGACAATGATTTGAAGCAATTTTTTATCAAATGTACATTTAATTGTCCCTAAGAACTCGATTTCTTTTACAAACGTACAAGGCATAAAGTAAGCGAAAAAAAAGTCCCCGTACTTTTCGCCGGAGCAATCTCATCTCTTAAAAAAATTTCAAAACTTTCGAACAAAAATTGCAGTTCATGGAATATTTTTCCAGTCCCTGAATTTCTTTTTTGTTTTATCCATAACTCTAATTTAAATCGTATCACAGATACAGGGTATCCCTAAAAAATTTACCTACCCTTTTACTTCGGTATTTTTGTTTCACTAGGGTGTATAATGACATAGAAGCAAGTCTAATGAATTTAATCCAAGAAAAAACTTTAAATTCAAAAAAATTCAACGTTACTGATAAAAGTTTAGTCGCACGAGAAGTAAGCACAAAATATACATGAGTAATACACGTATTATATATGCAAAAGTTGTAAACATGATATACGTTAGTAATATACAAAAAATCCATGCGTATTATAAAAAATATCCGTGAGTAATACACAAAATATGGTTCAGCAATATACAAAACATTTACATGCGTAATATACAAAACATACATGGCTAACACACAAAACATTCACAAGTAATACACAAAACATACATGGCTAACACACAAAACATTCACAAGTAATACACAAAACATACATGGGTAACATACAAAACATTCACAAGTAATACACAAAACATACATGGCTAACACACAAAACATTCACAAGTAATACACAAAACATACATGGCTAACACACAAAACATTCACAAGTAATACACAAAACATACAGGGCTAACACACAAAACATTCACAAGTAATACACAAAACATACATGGCTAACACACAAAACATTCACAAGTAATACACAAAACATACATGGCTAACATACAAAACATTCACAAGTAATACACAAAACATACATGGCTAACACACAAAACATTCACAAGTAATACACAAAACATACATGGCTAACACACAAAACATTCACAAGTAATACACAAAACATACATGGCTAACACACAAAACATTCACAAGTAATACACAAAACATACATGGCTAACACACAAAACATTCACAAGTAATACACAAAACATACATGGCTAACACACAAAACATTCACAAGTAATACACAAAACATACATGGCTAACACACAAAACATTCACAAGTAATACACAAAACATACATGGCTAACACACAAAACATTCACAAGTAATACACAAAACATACATGGCTAACACACAAAACATTCACAAGTAATACACAAAACATACATGGCTAACATACAAAACATTCACAAGTAATACACAAAACATACATGGCTAACACACAAAACATTCACAAGTAATACACAAAACATACATGGCTAACATACAAAACATTCACAAGTAATACACAAAACATACATGGCTAACACACAAAACATTCACAAGTAATACACAAAACATACATGGCTAACACACAAAACATTCACAAGTAATACACAAAACATACATGGCTAACACACAAAACATTCACAAGTAATACACAAAACATACATGGCTAACACACAAAACATTCACAAGTAATACACAAAACATACATGGCTAACACACAAAACATTCACAAGTAATACACAAAACATACATGGCTAACACACAAAACATTCACAAGTAATACACAAAACATACATGGCTAACACACAAAACATTCACAAGTAATACACAAAACATACATGGCTAACACACAAAACATTCACAAGTAATACACAAAACATACATGGGTAACATACAAAGCCTACGCGCGTAAAAACACACGAGTCAGTCAAAAGATCAGAACACTTTTTAAAAACCTGGCCAAATTGTAACGCCGCTTCTCTCTTCCCCGCAGAACGTAGGCGTGTCGAAGCCGAGGACGTCAGCAGGCGGCGGTCCCGTGCTGCTCAAAGTGCCCGCACCGGTGTCTTCCTCCCGCTACTCTGACGCCATGCATCCTGAGGCTCTCACGCAGGAGGTGTGTGTTTCTTGTGTGTCTTGGTGTGTGGGAGGTATGGGGTGTGTGGTGTACTTCTTGTGTGTTGTGTCTTGATGTACAGGAGGTATGGGGTGTGTGCTTCTTGTGTGTTGTGTGTCTTGATATGCAGGAGGCAGGAGGTGGTGTGTCTTGTGTGTTGGGTGTCTTGATTTGCAGGGAGCAAAAGGTATGTGGTGTGTCTTGAAATATATATAGGAGGCAAAAGGTATGTGTTGTGTCTTTACACACAGCAGGTAAGAGGTGTGTGTTGTGCCCATGAGGTCTGTATTGTGTGTCTTCACGGAGGTGTGTTGTGTTTCTCGAACCAGTTCGGTCTTGTGTATCGTGAAGCAGGTATGTGTGGTGTGTAGTCGTATAAAGCAGGCAGGATTATTATTATTATTATATAAGAAAGTTTTAGCCTCCCTTAACCACGACAAAGATGTTCCAAGAGAGGAAAGAGAAAGGCACCATTTAGTATGGAGTTGAGGGAACGCGGAATCTATGCACAAAGCGCACAGAAACAGTAAGCTAGGAAAGAAGTTCATGAAACAAGAAAAAAGTTGAAGAAGAAAGTAGTAGGTGCTGAAAAACAGGACAGCAGTGAACCGAAAAAAGATGGTCCGTAACGAAACAAAAACCCACCCTATTACAACAAAAAGGAAGCCTACCTTACCTTTAGCTCGGGCCCTCGCATGGTTCCCCTGAGAGCGCTAATTCCCATAGATACAATAGTTGTATCCCCCTGAGGGGAGCAGGCAGGATACATGTATTGTGTTTTTAACACTTAGACTGCGACGTGCGCCACCGGTGGTACACGGAGGTAATTTTCATATTGCTGCTGACCGACGAGTAGTCGCAAACTCAATTTTCAGGAAGACTTAATCAGAGTTAAATGAAGTCACGATCCAGTTCATGTTTGGTATTTTCAAAAAAGTTTACTACAATTGACTTTGAATTTGAGTCTGGCGTTGAACTTAATATTTAGTAGTCGCAGTCAAAGTGTTGAAAAGGTGTGTGGTGAGTGGTTCTATGCACAGGAGGCAGGACACGTGTACATTGTGTGTCTTTGGGAAAGAATGCACTATATTTTCGGTCTTTCAGGAGCTATGTGTTGTGTGTCTTTAAGAAAGTATATGTTGAATGTTTCAGGAAATGTGATGTGTTATCATACAAAGAAAGTATGTGTTATGTGATATAACGTACAAGATCGTATCGTCCTTAACTCTTTGTGTCCAGCTCCCTCCCACTCCCACTGTGTAACATTCCATGCTCCAGCTTCGCTCGCCAAACGAAACTTGTAATTTGAAATATACTGCCCGTGAGGTTTGTCTGAACAGCTAAAACTTTTCTTTGTGTGTGAAAAAGGAACAATAATCATTTGCATAATTCAATGTTATTTTTATAGAAGTTCTAAGGCAGTTCCCCAGAAGGAATTACTAAAACGCGCTTTTCCTTTTCGAGTTGCTGCAAATTGTTACATATTTCACGTATTTAAAATATTTCGTCTTGAGCTTGTGTAAAATTTCCCCATCTTTGAGCTATTTTGCCTCGTATTTTTAACATCGCTAACATTATTGTCTGGATTTCAAATCAGAAAAAAGCATGGTGTTCCAATTATGAACTTGTTATCAACCTATACTAGTTCAATATAAATGCAACGATATCATAGCCAACTGCCATAGTTGGAAAATTTAGACGGCCATCGAAATATGAGATTGTGCAGCCCTCTGATAAAGGGGGATGTTTTCCTGAGATTCCAATAGTAATTATTTAGACTTGACGTCTAATTTAGCGGCTTGAATAATTTCCTCGATTCGCGCGTCTGTCTATTCACCGACGTATGAAAAAGCAAAATTCGGTTAGCCGTTTTGACGCACTTTTACGTCGAACGACTTCTTGGGTGTCCGTGAATGGACCCGCGGCTGCAACAAATCCCGCTCTTTGGAGCACCGATGTTCTCGTTTCCATTAAAAATGGTTCATGGGCGTCCATTTTTCGCTAATGATTTCCGTAGGTCTCACGACGCGTCTTTTCTGCTTCTTGTACAGGCGGCGGTTCCTCCTGAACAAATAGAGCCCGTCGATCTGAGCGTGCGCGCCAAAACTGTGAACGGCACGATCATTCCGGACGATTTAAGAGAAGAGGCACGAAAAGCTGGCATTTTGGACGGTAAAAGAGAAGGCGGCGCTCGAGGAGTCGTCTTGAAGGTGCCTCACTTCCAGTCCCTGGCGCTCCAGACCCTCGGTCTCGATCTCACGCTCAGAACAGGTATGGCTACGGATTCTTGCTTTCTGATACAAGGACGAAAATGTGTGGATGCATGTATGCGACAAAAAATAATGAAATTACGTGTGCGTGAACGTAATGTATGCATATATATTGTGTGAAATGTGTGTATGCGTTCTGAAACAGGGACGAAAATGTATACATGCATATGTGGGGCAGAAGAATAAAATTACGTGGGCGTGAATGTATATCTATGCACAAATATTATGTAAATACATGTATATGATTGTAAATGCATCTATCGTTAGAATACATCTTCATATAAATGCATCCATAATTAAAATATCTGTTTGTATAGCTGCATTTATAAATAGAATATGAAAAATTATATTTTTGCATTCATGATCAGCGTGTGTGCATTTAAAATCAGTGAATTGGCCATGGCCTACATTTCAGACGATGTTGAGTTATACGTATATATTTTATCGGCTATTTTAAGTTTTCGTGGGTACTGTGGCTCGAAAAGTAAATTCAAGCCTGCATCTTTTATCCAATACTTGGAATTTATTCTGTTTGGTACAACAATGCTCATTTTATTAACGCCCATTACAACCATACGTTCTTTTTTATTCATTTCGTAAATATACTTCATTTTATTTCCGAATTCGTTTCATTTCTTCAAGCTCACAGCCGACTGGACAACCTGATATCAGAATCAGTTTAATAACAGGGGTTCAATAACAGTAGTATGAATAAAAAACATTCAGGTGTCGAATAAAGTATGACCGCTGGAAAAGAGGAATTTCGCCTAAACAACAGGAAACCAAAATGTTAAAGAGGTGTTAAAAAACTCAGTTGCCTTTTCAAGATGAGAAACCGATATGCATGTATACACCTGGTACGTAATTGATTATCAATTTTATCACAGGCAATGTTTGCGTAATGCAAATATGACGAGAGCAGATAAGATGACAATGACAAAAATAATCTGTGTAGACGAAAAACCCACTGTCGCTTTCGCCAACCTGACTGAAAATGTTTCCTTGACCCTCGACTAGTGAAAAAATTATTCTAGCTAGAACTATTCACATTTCAATACCGTTCTTTGGGCTCGGTACACGAGGATCTCCTATTGGAAACAGCAACCCAGAAAATTAAAGACTAAGTCATTCCTAACTAGCGAATTTTATCCAATTTTGCAGCTGATTCTCCACCGAACACATCAGAGCCTCTCGGGTTGAACTTGGAAGCAGCTTTGCGGTCGTCCACGCGACCTTACATATCCTGGGAGAGAATTCGGGAAGTGACGAGGTAAGTGCTACTTTCAACCGGGAAATCAATCATAACGTCCAGGCGGGATCCAGAATCCACATATATGAACAGATATAAAGTATTTTCTTCCTTATCAACTTTGTACCTTATAATGGAGTTCAAATCTCATTCCTCCTCATTTCGGTCCATAGCTTTGAATGGCATAACTCAATTTCATTTGTACATCCGCAAATCTAAAGCTAATAGCCCAGAGGTTGGTCCTTCCTCGCTATGATGTTGGTGCCGACCTGATGTTGTTGCAAGTTTGATGGCGGTGGTAGTGCTTACAGTACGATTAGCAAAACTATCACACGATGAAGGGTGATATTGGAGTCGAAACTCTTGCTAAAAACATGTTCATCGTTCTGAACATCGTTCTCTGTACTTTTAAATTAATCTAGAGCTAAACTCCTCTTTAAAGAAAGGAGCCTCCATCGTGTTTGGCATAGTCGTGTACGCTGGTCGATGAATCTTGTGCTTTTCTCTTCTTGCGAACGCTAAGAGCCTATATTTTCGTTGGTGAACAAAAGTTTGAATCAAAAACTACTTCATTTTTTATTTTTATCGTGTAATCTCACTAATGTGAATTACAGAACATGTTATTTTCATTCGAATTCAGGAGTCTGAATGGGAAGCGAGCGCACAGCGAGAGCCCGTCGCCTCCCCCCGACCAGAGTAACCACCACGCCTGTGCCACGTCCACCTCACTCACCTCCCGCGCGACAACGCCTAGTTTGACATCGATATTGTCACCTTCAGGCCATTCTTTAGTATCTTCGTCCTCGTCACCATCTTCATCTCCAGGCTCTCCACCAACTGCCCAACAAAACCGGGGCTTGAACAATCGAGCTCCTGCCACTTCAGCAGATTATACAGACGCTCTCCGGAGACGGAAAGTCCATAAATGTGACTTTGTCGGCTGCGAGAAAGTCTATACTAAAAGCTCACACCTAAAAGCTCACAAAAGAACCCATACAGGTGAGCTTCAGGTAGAATTTTTGATTTTGTTCTAAAATGAACGTTTGTGACCCATATGTAATTATAAGCTCAAAAAAGAGCTCATATAGGTTGATTTCATGCAAAATTTTTAGTTTCTTATATAAATGAAAGTTCGAAACACGTTATTTTTCTTACAGTTTTGACACTAATTCGTGCGAAAGTAAGCACAAAAACTCACACCTAAAAGTTCACATGAGAACTGAAAGGAAAGTTAAACATAATATTTTCATCTCATATATAAATAAAATTTTGAAATGCGTATTTGATTAAAATTTCACAAAAGAACTTATACAGATATGTTTCATGCAAAATTTTGGTTTCCTACTAAATTTGTAGTTTGAAATTCGTGTTTCAGATTGGTAACCAAAATAGGGTAAAACAAAATAGAAATTTTTTTTCCGTATATTTGTCATAGGTGGGCGGTCACAAAATTTTGAATTTAACCACTTCTTGATTGAGGAATGTATGAGCCAAGCGGGGAAACCATTATTACGGAAAAACTCATTCATAAATTAAACTTCACTATGAAACGACTGAAAACTTGAACATAAACTATACAAGATTTCAGTCGTTTCATAGTGAAGTTGAACTTTTGAATAAGTTTTCCCGTAATAATGGTTTCCCCGCTTGGCTCATACATTCCTCAATCAAGAAGTGGTTAAATTCAAAATTTTGTGACCGCCCACCTATGACAAATATACGGAAAAAAGATTTCCATTTTGCTTTACCCTATTTTGGTTACCAATCTGAAAAAAATGAAAAAAGATTTGCTGACGCTCTTATCAAAACATTTCATGCATATTAATTTTCGGATAATTTTAATGAACGCATACAAAATCAATTCTTCTCTCAATTACAAAGATAAGCTCCCTAAGGCTCTGTTCTCTTCAGTCATCTACAAGTATCGTTGCGCACTGTGTGCGTCTGAGTACGTTGGGTCCACAAAAAGGGCTTTGCGTATTCGTGTAGCAGAGCATGCAGGACGAAGCTTCCGAACAAATAGGCCTCTTGCTTCTCACTCTCAATCCTCTGTGCGTGCCTATGCAGAAAAGTGCGACTTGCCTGTTCGTTTAGACGATTTCCAGATAATTGCATCCTTTTCTAGTCAAACAGATCTTCGAATTTTAGAGTCTCTTTTTATCATGAAAGACAAACCGGTTTTAATTGATGCTTAATCTTCCTTCCCCCTGAAAATTTCCGTTTAGCAATTACAAATGTTAACCATATGTATGTATATTTCCTAGCTCTGTGAAAAATCACTGTGTTTCCTCAGATGCTGAAGATGACCCTTGAGGTCAAAACGTTCATTTTTCGTGGATATTTTTAGTTCCGACTCTAAACTCTCTAAAATATAATGTCTATTCTAAGAATGGCTATCCTTGCTATTTTATTTATAGAGACAATAAACTAATGTTGACCACAATACTAAATGTTGAACAAAATGCTATATCTTTAATAAAAACTCATTTTTTTCGAAGCTTTTTCTTAGAATGCATGACCTAGGATTTGCTTCAGAATTTTTACGTGTTATATTGAAATCAAAACCTACGCTCAAAAACAGCATTTAAATGCACTTCAGAAAACTTTTTACTTTCATGTGTGTTAAAATAGTGGGATTGAAATTGGCTCCTGAATTTTGTGTCAAAAATTACACCTGATGATTGTGTTGAGATTTACACCTGACGATTGTGTCAAGAATTACACCTGACGATCGTGTCAAGAATTACACCTGACGATCGTGTCAAGATTTACACCTGATGATCGTGTTAAGAATTACACCTGATGATTGGGTCAAGAATTACACCTGACGATCGTGTCAAGATTTACACCTGATGATCGTATTAAGATTTACACCTGACGATCGTGTCAAGAATTACACCTGACGATTGTGTCAAGAATTACACCTGACGATTGTGTCAAGAATTACACCTGACGATTGTGTCAAGATTTACACCTGACGATCGTGTCAAGAATTACACCTGACGATCGTGTCAAGAATTACACCTGACGATCGTGTCAAGATTTACACCTGATGATCGTGTTAAGAATTACACCTGATGATTGGGTCAAGAATTACACCTGACGATCGTGTCAAGATTTACACCTGATGATCGAGTCAAGAATTGCACCTGACGATCGTGTCCAGAATTACACCTGACGATCGTGTCAAGAATTATACCTGACGATCGTGTCAAGAATTACACCTAACAATTGTGTCAAGAATTTCACCGGACGATTGTGTCAAGTATTACACCAGACGGTTGTGTCAAGCATTACACCAGACGATTGTGTCAAAAATTACACCAGACGAGCGTTTCAAGCAATACACCAGACGATTGTGTCAAGAATTACACCATACGATCTTGTCAAGCATTACACCTGACGGTTGTACCAAGAATTAAACCTGACGACTGTGTCAAGAATTATACCTGATGATTGTATCAAACGTTATACTTGACGACTGTGTCAAGAATTATACCTGACGACTGTATCAAGCATTATACCTGAAGATTGTACCAAACAATATACCTGACGATTGTATCAAGCATTATACCTGACGATTGTACCAAGTATTATACCAGACGACTGTGTCAAGAATTATACCTGACGGTTGTGTCAAGCATTATACCCGACGATTGTGTCAAGCATTATACCTGACGATTGTATCAAGCATTATACCTGACGACTGTGTCAAGAATTTTACCTGACGACTGTGTCAAGAATTATACATGACGGTTGTGTCAAGCATTATACCTGACGATTGTACCAAGTATTATACCAGACGACTGTGTCAAGAATTATACCTGACGGTTGTGTCAAGCATTATACCCGACGGTTGTGTCAAGCATTATACCTGACGATTGTATCAAGCATCATACCTGACGATTGTACCAAGTATTATACCTGACGACTGTGTCAAGAATTATACCTGACGGTTGTGTCAAGCATTACACCGGACGATTGTGTCAAGCATTACACCGGACGGTTGTGTCAAGCATTACACCTGACGATTGTGTCAACTGCGTAACCGAGCGCATGACTCCAGAGTTCTTTCTATTCGTTAGATACTCAATTTTTTCTCTGAACGCAGGTTGTCGTAACTAATAATTATTTATCAGAAAACGTGTCTCAAAATATACCATAAATGCACTAAATTTCCCTACACTAAAAAATTAAAAGTTGCGAACTTGTCTATTTGCAGGTGAAAAACCATATCAGTGCACTTGGGAAGGCTGTCTCTGGAGATTCGCCCGGTCTGATGAGCTCACGAGGCACTACCGCAAGCACACCGGCCAGAAGCCTTTCAAATGTCAGCTCTGCCAGAGATCCTTTTCACGATCTGACCATCTCTCTCTTCACATGAAGAGGCACTGATTGTTAGCGTGCCGCTACAGTCGTAAGTAAGGCTGAGGATCTTAATCATCGTTTTGCATGTGCCCGAGAACTGCGAGAAACTGTTGAAGGCGATGAAGAGTTTCCACGATTTACGCCCGTCCTTGTTTACAGAAAAAAAATCGATCTGAACTTTGCAAACTGTTAGCTGTTGCAGTGTTTTTAATAGAAATCAACGATTAGCATAGAAATAGTTTACCATTCGTTCATCATTTAAGTATGATATCTGTCGTTATTTTACAAATCCCATCAAGAGGATATGAAATTGTGAACAGTTAGGCATGTTGAAATTGAGACAAAAGTATTCTTATAGAGTTCGATGTGAAGTTATTTCCTGCTGAGTGAAATTATAGCTCAGCAAATGTTGCCGAAGGTTTCAATAATGTGTGCTTGGACGAGCTCTGAAAATTTTGTATAAGATAGAAGGTGTCAGTTCCTCAGGAAGAGATCATCGTCGTATGCCTTCCATCAAGTTAGCTTACAAAATCTCAATGGAAGGGTCAGGTGATGAGCGTGTGGAGGTCACGAAAGTTTCTAGTTTACTATAAGGTTTGGTATGCGTTGGTAGCATCAGTCTTCCATTATATCTTTTGAAATGTAAGGAAAGTGTTTTGTGTTTGTATATGTCAATCATGAACTTCCTTTGCCTGGTTCTAACGAAGAACTTATGATAAGATGCGTGGTCCTTCTAAGCGTGAAATAACATTTAAATACAGCAGAAAATAAACTAATTTTTCGATATTGAGAGTAACTTTGCCCTACCAATATCAGTTTCACAATAGAATGAATAGTGATGACTACAATTGAACAATTCACTTTAGTACCTGTTTAGATCGTCGTTCGTGTTCTTCGTTTGACCTGTGCTTTTTTCAAGTCTTCCGTGTTCTTCATCTTATATCGTGCTCTTGAAGAAAAGATTTATGCCGATAGTTGAGTTTTCTAGCTAAGAATTGCCTGATTCTCCTTTTTCTGATCAAAATTCTCAAGTTATGACTTTCAAGTAAAATTTGAACGTAAATATCACTCATCATTTCGATCTTAGTAGAGTCTCGAGACGCTTAGTTACCTGTATGGTCCATTTTCAATAAAAAAACCTAAGAGGATTTTCATCAGAAAAACAATCTGGCGATTCTCATCTAGGGAATGCACATGTGAAGAGGGCATAATCGCGATGTACTTTGCAAGTTAGTCTCACTTTGAATACGTGTAGGAACAGGCAACAATATTTCCGTGGTCACGTGTGCGCTGAACTGTCTTTAGTTAAAACGGAATAGTTTCGTTCATAGGTTTTGAACACGTCTTCCACGACAACTTCAGAAGTCCAATTGAGCTTCCAGCACGAAACTCATAAAATAATATCTAAGGTTTATGGAAGGATTTAGGAAGCATTAAAAATATTTAGAAAAGTCGTCAATTAGAGATGAATCTATTTCAAAGTTGCTTTGGTTTGCAAATATAGCGATGTCTTTGGTTTATAGTCTCAAATAATTTGATCATTTTCATTACACTAATATTTAAAAATATCCTGCTATTAATTAGAAAAATACCATTTTATAATTTTCATTGTGCCTTCTACCAGAATCTTTCGGTATATTCTACGTTCCAGCTTTTTTTAAATTTGCTTTAAATGAATATAAAATAATACTAGTCTTATCTTCGGAATAAACTCAAATTTTCTGATACAGATATATTCTTAGAAAAGTTTCGCAACTGTGAGGAATTGACAGTGAGGGCGGGCATCTTTTACATTTGCGATGCAGGCCGATCGACGGGGTTGTAGGCAAAAAGTTTTTATATATTACAAAAAATTACGTTACGTTACGTCATTAAGATTACAAATACATCTAGAAGAATAGCGAGCTATAATTATTGGGAAATATTGGTCATCTTCATCGGATGGTATAAAAGAGAACTGCACTACTTAGAGACGTAAATTCGGGATTTCCTATGTAGGAAATTACCAAAGAACGCTATCTATGACTTTGACACGAAGATTTGTTCAGTGCAATATCGTACAACGTAGAATAATAAAAGAAATTGGCGTTCACCTTTTTAAAGCTGCATGTTTTCCTTCTGATTTATTTTAAATTTCATGAAAAATCTAACACCTCTGATAATTTGTCTGTTTTAAAATATCTATAGCATTAGCCATTTGATCATAGGACATTGACAGGGCTTTTCAGATATAAAAACAGATATCAGATATCAGATATAAATAGCGCAGTTAGAAACTCAAACGGTTGTCTTTTTACGTAGAAAGTCCTGTCGCTGTCCTATAATGATGTGACTAACATAACTATCAGAATTAGGTTACTATGCTGAGGAGCATCATTACTAAGCGAGGTTACCATCATGAGCTTACATTTCTTTAACCCACTTTGCACATAAAAACTTTTTGTGTACTGACGTTACATCAATCTAAATAACAAGTTATCTTATACAATAGCACGTTGACTACGTTGGCTCGGTGGCTACGATGGTTCGGTTAAATCGCAAGTAGCTGAGTTGAAAAACAAATTTAACTGCACGAATAAATTTTTAACCTTTCAACCCAAAAAGTGTGAAAAATATAATTCCCCGATAATACGAGTATTTTACTCGCTTCCTATATTCCATTCTTAAAAAGGGAGTGAAATAGTTGAAAAGCTATTCTTTTATACGGTACATAAGTAAACCGTTTGCCGAGCGGTACACGTACGTATTTCTACGTGGTCAAAGTGTTAATATTTAATTTTACCTGAAAATGAGAACTTCCTATTTTATTTGCTATGTTGTAATGAACTTTGGTTTTGGTTTTTAGCTTTGAGATTGTGAACATGCAGTCTCTCTCCAGTATTATGGAGCTAGACAAAAATGTTTATCCCGGAAAGTTGTAGGTGATGTGTGAGATATTTTTCAACGAATTTAAAATACCTAGAAGAAACTTCGACTGAAAATAGCGAGTATAGGACGAGAATAGGAAATGTTTTATTTTGGATAGTATATACTTCTCGTAGCCTGAGCTTCTACTCGATCGAATTTCACAATGAACAGCTGCTTTACTAGAGCATTTCTGCGAACAAGTTCCTATTTAATTTTGCTGTAGCCTAGATAATTTCAGTATGTATGTCTCAATGGATCTTGAATGTAATTAAAATCGCTTGAAGTTGAACTTCTTAGTCTTCCAACATCATTGCTCTAATTTTGGAGCAAAGCTTAAGGACTTTGGCGAGATATACGAAAGATTTTCAAAAACTGTTCATTTTAACCATGATTCCACGAGCATCAAAGTTTATAGCTGCTAATTGCTACGTCATGTCAAGCATCATCGCGTTTGAAAATAACGAAACTGACTGCTTTGTTGGAGTCCGTTTTGCATGCAACTCAAGCTGCCGCGTAATTTAGTTGTATCGTAAAGAATTATGTCTTCCAATGACGTTTTGACAACTGTTACTTATAAATTCACAAATGGAATTTCGAATTAGTTGTATATTATTGGTGGTCACTGATGTATTTGAAGAGTGAAATAAATCTTACGTTAAAATATGAACACACTAACGTAATGTAAATCCCATGACTTCCAGTAAATTCTATAGTAAAGAAAGAAA
Source organism: Morinoia aosen (assembly GCA_030386875.1). Classification (NCBI taxonomy): domain Eukaryota; kingdom Metazoa; phylum Arthropoda; class Malacostraca; order Amphipoda; family Talitridae; genus Morinoia; species Morinoia aosen. The sequence goes on along the minus strand of CM059571.1, from coordinate 37,112,824 downwards.
ACTAATTGTATTTAGCCTATGATTTGAGTACATACAGTTGAACAACATGTATAACTTTTAGTGTATAAGTCTGTGTTAAAATCGAGTTGTTAATTATGAGAGTAATCTTTAGTGAGTATGTGTCTATGTCGTGTAGGCAGCGAAACTGAACTTAGAGTTGCCATTTCTTCGTCCATTTTATCAGATAGAAATAACTAAAGCCCAGCAAAATTAATTTTTCATTTTTTCATTTTGTTTTCGTTGTGTGAATAAATGTACGATTTATGAATAAACTGTCTCACTGTTTCGGTAAATATGTGAATAAATAACTGTTTAGGCTTATTGGGATATTGAATACCTATTATTTCTTCTAGAAAATATCTCGAATTTTGCATTCAAATTAAGAACTTTCACGGTAAATTTTAATTCCATGTTATGTAAATTTCAGGCATAATAAACAAATGTTTTTATATGCCTTTCAAAATACAATAAAAATGCATTCTTTCTGATAAATTACTTGTGTTACTTTTAGTACCGCTTGCAGTTTTAGTTTCATCTAGCAGTTGGCCAGAACGTTATATAAACTTGAGATGTGTATTACTCTAACGAATGTATTTGTGCTGAGGAACGGGAACGCTCAAATTCCTACAAGCTACCTGTAGAGAATCTGATGAGTTAAAATATCGTGTTTTATGTGACTTGAGAAATAGATGTCTTCCGATCCATGTAAAAATTTGTGCACTACAAAAAAAAATGTTACGGAATTTAAAAAGAATATGAATGCTTCATCCTAATTCAGAATTGGTACTTAAAGCGTCTCTATGGAAAATTTGTTCATCATTCTCTCATGTTCGAGTTCCTGCGAAAGCAGTAGGGTAAATGCTGATAATCATACACGTAGTTTAGGGTTGTAGAGAATACTGTTGTACATCCGTAGCTGTAGGTCAAATAGGTAACATGCGAGTCTCTAACTTTTAGTAAAATGGGCATTCCTACTTCACCATTCCAACCCAAAGTAAGAATGAGAATCTTATCTACTTACTCAAGCGAAGAACCGAATTTTCCTCAAGTTTTTGAAAGTGTTACCTTGATCTGAGAGAGGACGAAGGCTGCAATATTTTAGATTCGTGGAGCTTTTTAACCGTTTTTACAATCAATTCGACACCAAAACTACACTAGGTTCAGAAGCCTTTGCTCTCTCTTCTTGTTATACATAAAAATTTGAACTAGTTTACCTAGACCTAATATTTAAAAATTAATGCGAGTAAAAGCAGATATATACTCTACGCGGATAATGTTATCATGGCCTTCAGCTACTAAATACCTAATAAATCACTAACTTTTAAATATTAGCTAACAAAAACAAATTTGGGATTTGCGCGAGAGATTGTATTTTTAATGTAATAAAAGCCTTAAACTCAGTTAACATCATCTTCAGTCAGAACTGTTTAGTTTTCGATGAAATTGCGGTGCTGTTTTGAGTGTTTCATTGAAGATTTAGTTGCAGTCGCGCTCAAGATGTTGGTTCGCTTGAGTCTTGCGCTGTCCAAGTTTCACGAAGTGTATCGCTCACCTGGTCTGAATATCACCGGAATGTTGAGTCTAGTTTCGTATGTTTCATAAGACTAGACCTAGAGCTTTCTAGACCACTTATCAACATAGTCTTCCATGATGCTAAGTCTTTATAGGTAGATTTTGCTGAACGCAAGGAATTTACCTACTTTTTGATACGGATTTTATTCAAAGTTCGATTCATATTTTGTACAATATTATAGATGAATATTTGAAGGGTCGGATGTGTGCTAGTGGGTATTATTATTATTTTTTTTGCGCTGAAGGCAGAGACTAACAGTGATTTTTGTTGTGTTTTTAGAGCTTAGCGTTCCAATAGACTGTTTTTAGAGATCCGATAATTCGCCTATAATTTTAAATATAGTATAAATGCGTTTCTTTTGTTTTCTATGCGGTACAAGACTGACGTGACAAGTTTTGCTACTTTGGCGTGTATTATTCGACAAATTTACAATAATATTAATATTTATGTATATTCGTGTAAATATGTTTTTGTATATAGAGACTGACCATTTTTAACTGTGTAAATAGAGTAAATGAAGAGATTGTTAACATAATTACTGTTTTACTATCCTTTCTCAGTACAGTTACGCAATTGACCGAGGGAAACCAAGTACTTGAAGAAAATTAAAAAAGGGCGACTAATATTGTAACGAAATTACTTAATTCATGCAACTACATGAACGAAAAAATTACACTACTACACTTCGAGAATTGAAATTACCTAGCTAACGAAAAACAGAAGATTATTTTCAACAAAATAGCCAGATGAAGCGAAACTTATATCTTGCTTGAAAACAAGTCTTGGGGTTATCACTCTTAACCCACGGAGTTCTTTAACGATTAAGCTTAAGAAATTGGCTAACTTGATGTTTTGTAATTTGCAAATTATTTCGCAGCACGTTCAGCATATCTCGTAACAAATTTGCGCTTCTTTAGGTGCAAATTATTTTTTATTTAAACGCAAATCACGACTATATGCTTCACTGGGAGTCCAGACGACCGACGACCGGAGGATGATTTGCTTCGCTCAACTGCCTACTCTGACTTCCTCTTCAGACGTTTTTTCCAGTAGTGACGACTATGAGATAGTCAAAACTATTTTCGCTTTCAAAAACTTGCAGCGTTAGTCATGTCAAGTTACTATGAATATTTGCAGCGTTTACTTTTAGTCTTCTCTTGGAAACACAGGGTAAGGCTGAAAAAATATTGTGGGGCGTATACCCTCACGATTTTGAGAAAAGATTTCTGACATATTATGGGTATTATTGCTGATCAAATTGAGAATAAAAGAACGTGGTTTTAAACTTATTCTCAGATTGATTCACCCAATGAAAATCCAAAATTCAAATAGCAGGTTTGGACCTTTTCTCAACAGTATTTCATACGAATTTGTTACGGAACGCAGCTCGGTCAGAGTACGTAACGCAGGGGGAATTGAAACCCCCGAAAGCAAAAGAAAGAAAAATAAAGACATGAAATACACAGTCTGAGAGTTGGACAGAAAGGTAGGAAATTAACAGTGTTTAATTGGTGTGTACTCCGCAAATACCGAATTGACAAGCATGGGGAGAATAACAAACTTTGAAAGATTAAAAGACATTTATTTTTGAGATGAACACGTGGGTATATGCACAAGGCATTTAGACAGAATTGACATGAGAGAGCACAACTGCATTAATGAAAGGTACGCACATTTCTGCCTCCATAAAACTTTAAACACGACATGATATAAATGTGATGCTTACCGAGAATTCAAGTTACCAATACTCCATCGCTGACAACAATTTACGCATCCACAAAATTGCAGGTTCCACAAGCAACACAAAGCACAATATTTGCGAGAATAATATATCACGATTTAACCTGGACTTGTGACAAGGGGTAGAATTATATCAAGCGCCGCACCATTCACAACGTGAATTCGATCCTCGACCAAATAAACACAGGTAACCGATTTCCTATAATTTAGATGATTTGCGCGATACTTTGACAAGCACTTTTCTGGGTGCTGTTCTACATTTGAAATTGAACTTCTATCACCACCTTAAAGAGCTCTCACAACCATAAAACACTCGCCCTTTTGATAACAAGTGATTCACTGATAGATATTCACTGCCGATGTGCTATCGTTCACTGCTGATCTCCTTCGTCGTTGCTTAGAATAGCTGCTGTCCTGGCTGGTGTCTCACTAACGCGCTGCAGCGGTACCTTCCCCGCTCCCTCTTCGTGCTGCCGGCATCACAACTCGTATTCGCAGCTGCCCTGGTGCCGGGAATTACTTAAGAGTTTCGTAAGTGCGCCAATTCACTGTAGTTTTGTGCGTTGATCTTCGCATTGTTGGTGAACGAACTTGACTGTTGATACTCGCAACGTTAGCAATTGCGTGGCTCCAAATCTTGACGCTGAAGTTGCCTGTGAGTTCGACCCCGATGCAAAGATATTTGAATGCTCTCGGTCGAATCTCCGACGTGTTTACACATGACGATCACCGATGCGAGGCTGGTTTACTTCGATCAGGTTTCTTTTGTGAGACGGTGCTTCAACGGTTGCCGACGTCCAACGTTGTCTCTTGTATTTCTAATTGTTAACTTTACTCCAACCTTCAGATTGCAGTTTGGTAGAAGGCAAGCCGGCGCCAGCCGACCTGCTGTGTAGTGCACCCTCAGACCTCGTGCGCAGTGCTCTCTCGTGCGTTCAAAAATCCCTCTCTAGGCTTCATCTACCCTCCTTATAAGCGTTTCGCTTCCTTGCTTCGAGATTGATCCAGATCATTCCATTGTACAGAGGCAGCATCTGCATCCTGATTGGCGGAATCCTTGTTTGTTCTGACGTCTGGGACTCCCATTGGTGTGTGCTCAGATACACCTTCTCGCGTCATTCCTTTGGCGAGCGGTGATTCGCTCAGGTCGTGTGGGCCTCTGTTGCTACGTCACGTCCGCCTCTTGCCCTCCGAAGTCTCGGCTTGTGCCTTGTGTGCGCTTGTGTTGTGCGTGTGTTTGTGTGTGCGTCGATGTGTGTTGTGTGTTTTTGTGCTTTTCTTGTGTGTGTGAGTCGTTCACGATGCCTGCGCTCGCAGTCTGGTGAAGTGCTGGCCTCTTGAGGCCGTGAAATATGACACACCTCTACCCCAGCTCAGCTTTTCTCATGTCGAGCCAGCCTCTGCGATATCGCTCAAACAATCGCTGCTTGTTTTTCGACAGAACATTGAAGAATTGACCTTATACACACGGGTAAACTTTGGTCCACATTCTCACGCTCAAGAATACCAGTGATAACGGTTTTTTGACATTTCCTAAAGTGAAGTATTTTCCCAAAAACATTTTACGAGCATTTTTCCCAAAAAATATTTTATGAGAGTAGTATTTCCGGACAAATTTTATGAGATATATACAGGGTGTTTCAGAATAAGAGGTATAAAATTGTGAACCAAGTAGAAAATGGCCAAATAAACATATTTTATTCCATGAAATTTTCCGAAAAAATCGGGTTTTTGAGATATTAGTTTTTTAAATATTCAAATGCACAGTTCCTCGCAATATTTATTTTGAATTAACGTTACAAACAGTTGTGATCTATGAGAGTTTACATGAATAAAATTTAGTTTTATTGATATTTGATAGAAAGGTTCTAGCAAGAAGGTTTTAGAATGTTCCAGATCGTGCTATCAGGTCTCATATTGTCTTGTTGGCACTTTCATTTTCGAAGAAAACACGACGCCAGTAACATGAACCGTTTGAGTGATTGAAAAGTGCATTGATATAGGTGAAACACATTTTGGACAGTTTTTGTTTAGTAAATTCAAAATATATATTACGAGTAATTGTGTAAGTAAATTTCATCCTTTAAATCAATAAAGAGCTAATATCTCAAAAACTCGTTTTTTTTGGAAAATTTCATGGACGAAATAGTGTTTATTCGGCTACTTTCTACTTTGTGTGCAATTTGGTACCTCTTGTTCTGAAAAACCCTGTATGAGGAATTCTGGCCAAAGAATTTTTTATTGGTGTACAACCAAGTATTGAACTTGTCAAAAAGTTTTGTCATGTTTGGAAACATTAAATGAAAAGGTTATTAAATTGAACGTTCTTTTCAAAAAATATCTCATAAAAAGTTATAAATTTCAGGATTTTAAACTAGCAGTGACTTGAAAATTGGAGAACGGGGTCTCAAAGTTATTCTCTGATTGATTTGCCCTAGAAAAAAACTTGAATCAACTTTGCATGTAAGTACTTCTTCTCAAAATTTTAAATGGATTTTATGAAATATTTCAAAGAATTTTTGCTCGAAGAATTGGTTTTTCTCGATGAAAAACCAAGTATTGAAGTTGTCTAAAAGTTTCATTGATTTTTGAGACATTGAATTAAAAAGTGAAAAAAATGAAGGCATTTTTCCCTTGCATTTTTACGAAACATTTCACATAATACAAATTTCAGAAATACTCTGATTTCACATTATGAATGTTAAGAGACTAAGAAAACGCCGTTCTCAGTTTAATTTCACCCTAGAAAACCGTAAATTCACCTTGCTTCTTCCATACAGAATTCCTCATAAGATGCTTTTGGAATGTTAATGAGAAATTCTGGACAAATAAGTAGTGTGTCTTGATGTACAACTGAGTATTGAAGTTGTCAAAAAGTTTAATTGAAATTCAAAGCATTGAATGAAAAAGTGAAAAAATATCGTTTTTTACGAAAAATTTCAAGAAATAAAAACGTCAGAAATACTTTGATACCTCACTAGAAATGTTTAGAGAGCAGGAAAACGCTGTTTGGAGTTATTCTCAGCTTGATCGGCCATTGGAAAATCTCACTTGCAAAATCAAGTTGAAGATTTGGACCTCATCTATACAGAAGCTTACACGAGTTTTGAGAGATATTCATAAGAATTTCCGGGCCGAAAGTTATTTTTTCTTGATGTCAAAACAAGTTTTAAAGTTGTCCAAAAGTTTCGTCGGGTTTGGAAACATTGAATGTAAAGCCCAAAAAATATTGTGAGGCTATACCCTAACGTGTGTTACGAAAAATTTTGCAATATAAAGTTAGAAACTCTCTGATATCTCACTAGCAGTGACTTGAAAACTAGAGAACGAGGTTCTAAAGTTATTTTCAGATATATCCGCCCTAGGTAAAACCCAAATTTCAACTTGCAGATTTGTACCCCGTCCTAAGAATATTAGAAATGAATTTTATGAGGTATTCTTCAGAATTTCTGGTCAAAGTATTATTTTTTAGGATATGCAACGCAGAATTGAAGTTGTCAAAAAGTTTCATCGCGTTAGGAAACATTGAATGATGGGGTGAAAAAATTGTAAGGCTATACTCTTACGTTTGGAATAAAAATTCGCATAGTAAATGTTAGAAATTCTCTAATTTCTCACTAGAAATAACTTGAGAGTTGGAGCTTTATTTTAAAGTTTTTCTCAAATTCATTCTCCGTTAAAAAAATGAAATTAATTTTGCAGATTTGGAGCTTTTCATAACAGAATTGTAAATGTATTTTGAGATATTTCTCAGAATTTTTGGTCAAAGAATTAATTTTTCCCTATGTACAACCCCGTATTGCTGTTGTCAAAAAGTTTCATCGCTTTTGGAATCATGGAATTAAAAGGTAAAAGATGTAAAGCCTGGGGTTCAAATAGAAAAATCCCTGCCAGCGTACATAATTTTCAAACAGATTTAAATAGTTCGTACCTTATATTCAGTAAAAAAAGGTGACTCCATAATTCATAAATGATACACTTGGGTAACTCAAAATTTAATTTCCGCCGGCGATAGTTTCTCCGAGTTGATGTAACCATGAATTCACATTTTCTCCTTAAATTTATATTTCCAGTTCGCTGCTTTTCAAAAAAGTTTATTCTACTGCATTTATCAGTGATGATTTTATTAGAAATCTGTTTGGAAATGACGTTGATCTACGAAGAATTTATTGAGTAACAAACCTCTTTTGTTCGTTTCTCACTTAGTGTAAGCCATGCCTTTCTCCAAAGCAATGGCACTTTACACGTAATAGAGACTGATGTCAATTTAAAAAACGTGATCGCTCACTCATAGTTACCTTTTGACTACATTAATATTTACCATTCGACAGGAAACACTGCAAGAAATATTTGAAATAATTTTCCTTATTTTCAAACCTGCACTGATGAAATTAGATCAGATTATGAGTTAGTTGAATCCGCTCTAACCACAACTAACGTGTTCCAAAGAGTGGAAGAAGAAAGGCATTTTTTGGTATGAAGATAAAGAAAGGCAAAAAATTTGCGCAAGGGGAGTTGCCATGCACGATTACCTTCTCAAAAAAGAAAAGACCTCCTACGGTGAACAGAAATAACCTGGTCCTTGACAAAACAAAAAACTTGCTCTATTTCAATTAAAAGAATCTAACCCTACACCTAACTCCCTGCTCGGGACAAAATTTTTCCCTTGGCGGCCCTAATATCATTTTATTATTATTATTATTATTATATAAGAAAGTTTTAGCCTCCCTTAACCACGACAAAGATGTTCCAAGAGAGGAAGGAGAAAAGCACCATTCAGTATGGAGTTGAGGGAACGCGGAATCTATGCAGAAGGTGCACAGAAACAGTAAGCTAAGGAATAAGTTCATGAAACAAGTTGAAGAAAAAGTAGTAGGTGCTGAAAAACAGAACAGCAGTGAACCGAAAAAAAGTGGTCCGTAACAAAACAAAAACCTATTCTATTTCAACAAAAAGGAAGCCTACCTAACCTTTAGCTCGGGTTCTCATATAGTCCCCCTGGGAGTGCTAATTCCTACAGATACAGTAGTTGTATCCCCCTGAGGGGAGCGCTAATATCAAGGAAGCGAATTTATTTCCTTCTAAAAGGCTAGTAATAATTAATAGTAGCCACTAAATTGGTTGACACTTCTAATTTTGACTGATTTTGAAAAAAAAAACACAGAATGACACTGGTTTTACAATTCCTATATTTTTTACGAGAGATCATATCAGATATTTTGATGTTTCTCATTTCACATTTAAAAACATTCTAGGAATATTTCCAAATGCTAACGCATCGTTTGTGACGTACACCATCAACTTTTAGCACCATAATCCCAATAAAAAACTTAATATTCATATATTTATAATAATCTGAATAACAGTAATATTTTTATATATTTATTATAAACTAAAATATCTACAATATTTTCAGAAGCAAAAAAACAGTGTCCTAAATATTCATGAATAAGTAAGCTTGTACAAGATTTCCAAAAGCCCAGCACGTCCAGTAAAAATTCATCAATACACACGGCTGGAGCCAACTGACGTTCAGCTCTCTCTCAAGCGAAGGGCGAAATAACAAAGCTCAATAAAAATGAAAAGCAGAGACACTGTATGCTCACGTGCCATATTCCAAAGGAAGTTCGGGCACGGTCGTTGGGGTGAGGGAAGCAGAGCGACGCACGTCTTCTCGCAATTAGGAAAAAGGGTCCCACGTTGGTTCAAGATCACCGGGCCAAGCAATAGATCACAGCCTCCCGCAGCCGAGCTGCCAATGGAGGAGCTCCTTTGAAGGCTGCGTTTTAAGTTACTTGAAAGGTCGTGTGCGTTTGAAGTAACTCCAAAAGGTCGTGAAGAGGCAGTTCCTATGCTAAGCTCGAAGGGCGTCACGAAGAAGACCGCCGGGCCCCCATTAGACGCTTCTTTGATAAATTAGTGCATCTCGCGCGTTTCCATCTTCTGAAATGCTGCTTTTTTCTTCTTGGTGTCCAAGTCTTGAGTTTTGAACCTTGTTCGTGAACAGCCAGCGTGAGTTGCCTCTCTGGCACCGGACAATTTCATAATCTATAGAAAGGTTTAACTTATTTCGTAATCCTGCATTGTTTTCAGAAACCCAAACTCAAATTATGAACCACGAATTTGTAAAATGTTTTAATCAAGGAAAATTTGTTAATTATTTGGTTTCTCGATGATATTTTTGCTAAGTTAATGGTTTTAGTAGAGGGCAGTAAAAAATCAGTCAATTTCGTTACCCTGTACAACTACTACATTAAATACTTATTCCAAAAGTTTTAAAATTTCAATTGACTGTTCGCAAGCATATAGTGGCTACGAAAGAATTTTAAACGCTGCTCAAAATCACACAAAATCGATTCTGAGAAAGAAAAAGATTCATGCTAAAATATTAGGTTTTGCTTTTCCCCATTCCAAAACTAACTTTAATAAAAAGTTCTTTGACATTCAGAGAATAATTGTACGGAATATCTATGTTTTCTATAAAGATCTTAAATTTTTTTCTCCTGTTTCAGCACTGACGATGGAATTTTAACAATTCCTAAACGCACGCAATAAATGTAATGCTATTTATTACGCTGGTTCTTCCTTTTATTCTACGAGTAATATTCTCTACGAATCATCCTATAGGAGGTATAACAATATGTTATAGCTGCAGCCCCATGGCAAATTATTAATTCATTTTTTTTGCAAATTACGAGATTCAATGATTTTAAAAAATTTTCGAAAGGGATGAGTGATTAAACATTTTATTGAGATTCAAAACGTATTCTACACCATTAAAACTATGTTACTTAAATATAATATCTATTTTTCTTCTTCACATTCAGAGTCGAACTAATTAATTTCAACCACTTTCCTCATAAAATACTTATAGAAAGCTGATTTTTCCAAAAGGCCTGTCATATTTTTAGGCTTCAATCAATAAGAATTTGTGTGTGCGCACATATGCTACTTTCACCCCATGCGCCTCAGAACACTTTAAACGCGCGGCCCTTCAATCATAGGCGCTAATCGGTCCCCGACCCTGTACCTGTATCATCACTTGTCCGCCTCCGCTCGTACCAAGTAAACGACCGAGAAATGACTTGAGAATGCGAAAACAAGGCTTAGAGTCATTCCAATCTTAATTTGCCCTAGGAAAATATCAAAATTCAACTTGCAGATTTGGACCAAATTTCATAAGGGATTTATAAGATGTTTGAGAATTTCTGGTCAAATAAGAAGTTTTTCCTTATGTAAAACAGAGTTATGAAGTTTTCAAAGAGCTACATTGATTTTGGAAACAATGACCAAAAAAAAATAAAAATCGTAAAAATCTTCCCTAACATTTTTTGCCAAATATTTGGCGAAAAAAAATGTTTGAAATTCTTCGATTTCGCACTAGAAATGACTTGAGAATAGGAAAACAAGGTTTTAGAGTCATTCCCAGCTCTATTCGCCGAAGGAAAACATCAAAATTTAACTTGCAGATTTGGACCGAATTTCATAAGGGATTAATGAGATGTTTATAAGAATTTCTTGCCAAATAGATAGTTTTTTACGATTTACAACCGAGTATTGAAGTTGTCCAAGAGTTTCGTTGATTTAGGACACCATGACTGAAAAGGTCAATAAATATCGAAAGGGTATAGAGTTTTATGAGATGTACAGAAGAATTACTGGTCAAATAAGTAGTTTTTCCAGATGTACAACCGTGTGTGTGCACATGGATTCATAAAAGTGGTAATATTTTTCTATAAATGCAGAAATTTTTATTGAGCGAATCGTGGATGTACAGTGCTTATCATTACCGTCCGAGAGCACAATACTTGTAAAGGCATATTTTGTAAATAAAAATAAATGAGTTTGAGTTCAACATCAGATATTGATATTGCACCATTGTTGTAAGGTATTATTGTTGTAAGTTATCATTGTAACATTGTCAAAAACTTTGTAAGCTCTATAACATAATGGTGTCTGTCTTTGATCTCTATAACGTTGTCGTGTAGTTGGTTTTGTTATAACTATGATTTTAAAAACACGTTTTCTACATGCTCTATGGAGTGGTGGCTTAAGGTTTCGAAGCAAACTTTTGCTCTCCCTAGAAAATTAATGAAGCAACTTTTGGATAATGAAAAATTAAAATTCAGTGATTTGCGTGGGACGGATTGTTATTCTCGACCATCAGCCCTTTCATGTTTTCTTGGGACCTAATCTTCCAAAAATTAAGGAGTCATGAGCTATTTTTTTCAGTCAAAGCGTAAACAATTTAATACTTCAGATTCAATGTTGACAATTTTGTTGAGGCTTTGAAGAAAATGATAAGCCGCTGGTAATTCTCTCATCTGACGGCAGTGAAGAAGGTAAGATGGATTAATAGTGACATGATTGCGTCTACCTTTTCAAATTTCCAAGTAAAGAGCTCGATCCTAAAAGTAAATGAACAAACCTGTATAAAGTATTTACCAATAACTCATGTCATGTACGAGAAAAACAAACATTCAAGTATTTATAAATGTAAAAAACGCCTTCAATGAACGAAGAGTTAACCAGAGATATTTCAAGAACCACGCATAGGAAACCGAAAATATTGGAAGAATCTTCTGAAGCAAAGAAAATCCCGATGAGAGAAAAGGGCTTCTTGAAAGGATACGTCTTGAAATTTGTTCAGAAAAAAACTTCAAATAAAACTATTATAAATGTATAACACGTCGCCGGAACCGGACCGGATGTGCTAACCGGAATGATGCCATTGGTCTTCCAATGTCTTCCAAATTAATCTTGAAATTTGCATTGCCTTGATTCTGGCAAGTCAATTATTTTATAGTAGAATTGATAGTTATTTTCATTGAATAGATTGCCTATATGTCACCGAAAACTGTGTATGTTATGAAGAAACGTCGATGAATATATATGTATAGAAATACTTCGCATTAAATATAAACACAAATAGAACATCGATGCACAAACTATCCGATACTGTAAATGAAGAATTTGTTCGCTTAGTCAAAGGATCGAGTGGTCTTTACGGACATGGCCTCGCCTAATATATTCCATGAAGTTAAAGAAGGGTCTTGTTTGAAAGTCAACTATCTTCCTGTACACGGAATCCTCGAAGGTTGTGAAAGACAAATCTTATTTGTATCAGCGTTCAGATAGATTCAGGCACACAAAAGAATGGCAGTAATAGCGAAACCAATTTTTTTTAAATTATAGAATTCAAGTTCGTTTTCAAGATGTAATTTTGTTATTTTTATTACAAAATTTTACTCATATAATATTGGAATTTTTCTCTATATTTCTCAATCAAAATCATTTCGGATAAATTTGTAATCGGACCAAAAAGTTAAGTTCCCTTAAGTTTCGCTGCGGATAACCAGCGCGAATGATTTCCTGGGCCTAATGAAATCAAGCTTAAAATTCAAAGCAGCGCCCCGGCCCACGCATGTTTTGCATTAATTTAAAGCTATTCTATGGACTGGAGATGGCCTCCAGACTCTAAAGGTAAAATTCAATCACTCATGAAGATCATTTTAAGCAGCAGATGAAGGTGTGTCCGCTTCACCACGAGAATCTATGATTTTGTTTGTACCTGGACGTATGCCAGGCAAGTGCAGCGGATCCCATAAACTTTAAACTAAAATACGATCCTGAAAGACCAACGCAGAATTTCCAGAAGCTGCCTGGATAAATTTGAGCAGCATAGAAATTGGACTTGTTATGAAAAGTTTGGAGGTGTTTACCTTCATTCGGGTAAGTCACTGGATCATCGTCTAGTTCAGACCAAATTATAATCAATCAGAGCTGTAAAATGTCCAGCCCAAGCAGCCGTCCGTGTAAACACTCGAAACGCTTTACGCACAAAGCAGCTTTAACGACCTCGAATGAATTCAATTGATAGCAGAAATCCAAGAGAAATTTCCGCAGATCGACTCCCAGAAACTTGATGGGGCAGACTTAGTACCACGGAAGTGACTCGCCCTTTGCTACTCTAACAATGACTGACAAAGTGACAGGCAATGTCAGAATTTAATCATGATGCCGTATTCCAAGTTGATTCTATTAGAACCTCCATGGAGTTAAGCTCCTCATTTTCTCTCATATGAGCAACAAATCTGTTTTGCTACTGAGTTTTTTTACCGGGAATTTTAGACTCGCTAATTATATTCAAATCCGACGCCACAGTCGTTTTTTTCGTAACTGTTCTCTTTGTTTTTCACGCTTCGCAAAACTCGAGGCTAGCACATTTTGCAGCGGTGTAAGCGACGGCTGGTGAGTGTGTTAGGTGTGTCAATAGGCTCTTTATCTGAAGCTAACTTCAAGCTTCGGCCGTGCTACGTAGGCTTCGGATAGATTATACTCAGCCTTCTATAGTTACGCTCCTATGCCACAAGAATACCAATGAAGGTTAAAAATCAACAGGATTTTAATAGGAATTTATGGTCACCCAATTTACGATAGCTAGTTTCGTTTGCAGGTCATTTTTATGTTTTTCTTTTTTTTTTCTTTAGCTTACGCAGTGCATGTATGTTACATTTGATGCGTTTGAGTAGATAGACTATAATATAACAGCTGTTTCTACTAAAAACACTTTAGTGAAGCTATTGATGCTATCATTTTAAGGTGTTACCAAGCTAGTGAAGACAACTGGTAGGACGATTATTCAGCACGTGTATTGGACAATTAAACGATTTCGAATTTGTGCATAGAACCAGTCCAATGAACGTGTTGGGGAATAGCTGGCTGGTACAACTGGTGATATAACATGGCTTCTGAATAAAAATGATCAAATCATCAGAGTGCTAATAGTGATTCACTATTCCATCGGCTTCAATTGCGGCGTGAAGTTATTACTGGCAAAATCCTTCCAATGTGGTGTATCATGATTCAATTTGATTCAGATGATTTTTGAAATAACTTCAAGATAATTCTATCAAAAAATAACGCGAGTCTTCTTGTACACATATTCAAAAAGAAGGTATAATTTTTATTGCATTAATTTCATCGCTATCATGAACTTTAACAACTCATTCCATCTTGGGGAATTAATGTGTGGTAACGAAGTGACAACCAAAGAAGGGAAACGATAATGTGGTTTAGGGAAAGGAAATAAATGTTCTGCCCAGTTCATTTAGTAAACGAAGTTTCTCATTAATCTCACAGCAGAATTAGTTGTGTAAATTTCTCACATGTTTGTATGTAAGTTGTTGCTTAAGATTAGATGTGTCAATCAGTTTTTAGCCTGTTTTATTAAATACAGTTCTAAAAATTTTCAACAAGTAGACTGTGATAAAATTGAAACAAAATTGGCAATCAAACTTCAATCGAAACCTATGTGAGCAAGTCTTGTATGCAACCAAACTTCCAATACACGAAGCTCAATTGTGCTAGCAAAACCCAACGTTCAAGAAATAGGCAACAGAAAACTAAGCTTAACACATTCACATCTCCTGATGAGGCTGAACACCGATCCTCCAGATTGCTTTGATGCATGCCCCATTAATCTTAGGACTATGCCTCATCAAGTTCAGCTAACGTAAGGATCGTTTGAAATCTGTATTTTCTTGTGTCTAGTTTGTATTTGCACGAACTTTGAACTTTGGAGCCATGAGCGAAATTATGTATCCGAATACACTCTGTGTTTTAGCAGCAAGTAAGGACAGGTGCAGTTGGATCAATCACCTTCTGAAAATCATGTAAAAAGCCAATGACATATAGACCATATTTTCGTAAAACAAAACGTTAGTCATTGTGAATAGGGTATAGTCATATGATTCCCATACATTCGAGCAAAAGAACAATGGGGCTTCAAGTACTCAGCTAGATGGTACATATAATCCTCAATAAAATAGCTTCAAAACTTGGAGAAATAATAGTTGAAAGTTTACGACTAACACAGATTTCATGATTAGCACGAGATCATTTTACAATAATTAGTTTCGTTTAATTCTGAATTTTTTGATGCGAAGGTTCATAAATTTCATACGGGTATCTATACCCTTAGATAAGACGCTTTAAAGTAACCAAGCTGAAAAATCTTCAATATAGAATTTTTCTCTCAGAAATAAAATTACGTTGCCTTAATAATTTGTCAGTTCTTAGAAATTGCACATGAATATATTTCTGAACCAAAAATTTAAAATCAATACCTAAAATGAAAACCCATTGGTTTTACAAAACGTATTTCTAAGTGAGAAAAATCAAAACGCATTTTACGACAACTTACATGATTTTTATGATTAGCACTGGTTGCTTTAATACGTACACAGTTTCGTTTAAATCAGAGTTTCCAAAAAACTGAAGCGTTTTCTGAACTCTACGCTTGAACATATATTCATGAACATTATTTCACTTCTATGTATTTGCAGTCGGTTCACATTTGTTTCAAAGCGTGACATATACCAGATTGTTTCAGTCAAAAGCCGAAATTTTCCACAAGGGTATAACCCTTAGTTTTTGAAATAAAATATCACTTCGGGAAAAAAGTTACAAATCTTTGTCATTTCCATTCAAATGAATTAACTTTGATTATAAAACGTGTTAAGCGTACTCGTGGTGTTACATAAAAACTCCAATTTTTACAACAAAATTTCTTCGAAAAATATTGTATAGTAACTCGGGCACAATTTTCAACGTAAATTTATGAACTAATCCGCGTTCTAAAATTTGCGCTTGAATATTTATTCATGAACAGAATTTTAATTGAGTTCTAGACATTCATTTTAAAGCCTAATTTTCCTGACGTATTTAGGTTTTTATATAAAAAGCTACTTGGAAAAACAGTCGAAAATTACGAGTCATTCAAGTTCAAACAAATAAATTTCGTGTATTAAATGCGGTAAACACACTCGATATGTTAAAGAAAATGATAAAACTGCGAACTTTGTTATAAAATCTTTGAAAAATATTGCAAGCTGGCTCAGACACGATTTTCAACGATTTCTAAGAGCTGATGCATTTCCTGAAGTCTGCGCTTAAATTTTTATTCATGGACAGAATTTCATTCAACTTCTAGGGATTTATTTTAAAACCTAAATTTTCATAGTTAGTAATTATTGAACTTGAACAAGTTTTTGAATCTATAATTCAAACTTGATACAAGAATTGAGAATCTCCGTGTCGGACAAAGCTCATATCTTTGTGACAAAAAACGTGAGGTACTTCACAACATCCAACACAATTTTTATGATGAGCAGGAGATGAATTTACAACGTATACAATTTTGTTTAAGTCGGAATCATCAGATAAAAAAGGCTTAATAGAAAATCATAAGGGTATATACCCTAACGTATGAGGCCTGAGAATCATTCCACGATAAATTCTTCAATGTTTAATTTTTCATGGAAAAATTAAATAAGTTTTTGTTAAAATAACTTTTAATAAGTTTTTTGAACCAGTAATTTGGAACTCGAACGTGAATCGAGAATATTCGAGTTTGACAATGCGTATTTCTTAGTGACAAAAAATTATGAATTATTTGACAACCAACACGAGTTTTATGATTAATACAATATTATTCTACAATATAAATAGTTTCGTTCAGTGCCTTCAAACATTGAATTTATTTTATAGTAAATTTTTTCGATGATAAATTAAACCCTCAAATAAATAACTTTCAAATGTTTCGTTATTATTCTGTAGAACAGTGTAAAACATAACTGTTGACTACCAGTGATCAATAATTTCCGAGGAAAACCTGAACTGAAAAATAAAAGCATTAAAGCCAATTTATGACTGAAAAAATCTTGTTCTATCATTTTGATAGCGCACGAGACATCTTACAGTAACTTTAACGCGAAGTCATTCATGGGGCTTAATAACGGAACCTAGCAATATATTTCCATAATACACAGCAATAATAATCCTTAACTAAAGAATGTCTAAATTTGCAAAACTGCAATCCGAGATCTTTATTTTTTTCAATACATCGAATATCTTCACAAGTTTACCAGTTTTCTGGCAAATTAATAGAACTCTGAAATATCAAACTAGTTGACATTTAGGGTAACTTCTCATTGAAGTAAAAAAAATAATCATAGTAGATTCCTAACTTTTTCAGTGAAATAACAAGCTACACATGGCACATGGTCATCTCAAAACGAAAATATATTTTTGGTCCCCAATAACTGTTTCGCTGCAATTTCTTATCCCAGCCATTTTCCCAACTACAGTTTCAAGACAGCGCGGCTTTCCCTACAAGTCCGTCTTCAACAAATACCTGTATTTACGTGATATTTTTATTAAACTGGAAATCGGGAAAGTTTACAGGTTTCCTCACACATCAGGGTAACTCACGCCCATCAGGGGTTGAAGTTGCTGGTTCCATCAGATTGGGCTTCACTTCATTAAGATTGAGTCACACTTGGATGTCTGAGTCACTACGATGTCTCTTGTTCGTTATGTGTAACGTCGTTAAAAGCTCAAGCTTTGGTTCAATGTTACTAATAAATTTTTGCCTGCAGTGTTGGAGGATTTATTTCCGAGACTATAGCTGTAAAGGATTGGGCACAGACACCGGAACCTGTTTGAAATTAACTCGTAATAACTCGGTGTTTTAGCTGCTTGTTTTTGAGCGGTTTCTATTGCTGGAAGAATGCATCAATGGGACTTTGAATAAAAATTACTACGCGTTTTTGCTATTTGATTTTACCATTTGATGTCTGATGAGTTAGGGACTTTGTGACCCGCTCTGCCTAATCAACATGGTTGGTTTACTGCACTCTTAACGAGAAATTTGGATTTAAAAATACAATATTCCAGATTTCCGATCGTTATTATTATTATATAAGAAAGTTTTAGCCTCCCTTAACCACGACAAAGATGTTCCAAGAGAGGAAAGAGGAAGACACCATTTAGTATGGAGTTGAGGGAACGCGGAATCTATGCACAAGGTGCACAGAAACAGTAAGCTAGGAAAGAAGTTCATGAAACAAGAAAAAAGTTGAAGAAGAAAGTAGTAGGTGCTGAAAAACAGGACAGCAGTGAACCGAAAAAAGATGGTCCGCAACGAAACAAAAACCCACCCTATTACAACAAAAAGGAAGCCTACTTAACCTTTAGCTCATTTCCGATCGTTTTGTCGTAGTATTTGCAAGGACCAAACCACTTCGTTACCTAGAAATTAAGCAACAGAGCTGACACTGGAGTTAGATTTCATATAAACACTTGAGCGACAATAGATTCTAAGAACACGAGTAGAAAAGAGGAGACTACAAGTAGTTGGGTGGGTGGAGTAATGGACACACGCAGAGATGAGACGAAGAAACTCGTGTGCGGATGTCGAAGACTTGTGCTAAGGAGGCTCTGAGTATTAAAAGGCATCAAGCAACGAGTGTTCCTAAACAGGTTTGTGGAGAAGTTTCTTCTTTTGACTGATGATGCAATAGGTAGGGCACGATAAACCGTATACCTTGTCCAGCACAGAGAGATTTTCTTAAACGGACTTGGAAGTTCATTAACTTTATCTCATAACTGATTTAATTAGCTGGAGTAATGTACGTCTCCCCTCACGGTCCTATTGAGCAACTTTTTTGAATAACACGCGATCGTGTGTGGACTTCGGAGCTGTCGAGCTTCTAATGAGTGACTGATTTTTGAACAATGTATCAGATGCAGTTTTCGATTAAAAATTTGAGGAACCGCACTTGAAACTTCCTCAAACTTTTTAGTTAGGAAATATATTTAGATATGCAGTAAAGGTTATCTTTTGATGTAATTAAAATTCGGTATCCATGATACTTCAAACGTGGACGAGAGCGTAACGGACAGATTAACTGAAAGCGTAACAGACGGGCTAGTGAAGGAACGAGCAGAACATTATATAGATGTTCGTAGTACATCATGAAAGTAATGTTCCTTTCTTTTGACGTTTGAAATGAGTCGAAAATGAGCTAAAAGTAACGCTAGAAGTTGCGCAGATTGTTGCAGCAGCAAATATAACCTATTATGTATATACTTGATAGACGAAATGGAGCTTGAATGTAGGTTAAGATGAATATGAAAATTATCTAATTCAAACCAGATGTTTGGACTTACATATAACAAGCTAAGGTAAATTTAAATAAAAATAAGCATGCAGCCCAGTTGACAGCCATGTACTTAAGTTGGTAACAACACTCATTTACGAATCCCAAACTAGAGACACAAGGCAGTATTTGACCCCCAATCTCAGTAAAATTACTTATAGCATAACTAAGCTGCATCTAGAAGCATAAACTTGCGACAACATATATACAAGAACAATTAGAATTAGCGAATCATTATTGCACACTCTTCCAGAGTAATGACTTAATCATTGACGAACGTTGTGTTTATTTTGAGTATTATGCTTGTTATCCAGCACTGACGTCTGCTGGGATTGCAGTTCACGTGCATTCGAAATTAGGTGTATCCGGATACGGGAGACGTGATTAGTTAATCGTAAAGCAGCCCGTAGGTAGGATACCGCCTTCCCAAGCGCTAATCAAAGCGCCAGGCTCCTGTCTTACGGCGGTCCAAAGTTCAGTCTCACATAATCACATCCGGGAGTAGGCATCGAACTACTGAATACATTTCTTCGCGAGGCTTGATTTTCATCAATTCAAGGTAATTTTTGGAGGAGTTTCGTCAATTTCAATAAAATTTTGGTCATTTTTCTGCATTTATGGTTTATGATATTTTGAAATACTTTAGCAACCAACTAGGGTTTCGTTGCAGTGACGTTAGAATATTATTTCAATAATGTTGAGAAAATGATAAATTCGGAGTTCTGCCTTCTGTGGTTGAATAAGTTTCACAAAGGGATTTACCTTGAAGATTTAATCTAATATTCTTTGGGAATTGTTATCAAAGAAGATTAGATTGTATGTTAGTATAAGCCTCCCAAACCGCTAAAAAAAGAGCATATCGAAAATAGGCAGGAGGAAGGCACCATTTAGTATGGAGATAAGGGAATGAATGCGGAATCTATGCAGAAGGGGCATAGAAACAGTAAGTTTAAGCAAGAAGTTTAAGAAACAAAAAAAGTTGAAGAAGAAAGAAGCAGGTGCTGAAAAATAGGACAGCAGTGAGCCGAAAAAAGTGGTCCTTAACAAAGCAAAAACCTATTTCACTAAAAAAATGGCCTACCTAACTCTCAGCTCGGGCCCTCACATTTTCCCCCTGGGAGTGCTAATTCCCATGGAGTTACAAAAGAAGAAAACGCCAATGCTTTTGGATAATATTTTTCAATGAACTGGTCGTGCAATTCTGTCTGATAAATCATTTGGTAGTTTTTGAGATATTTACTTCATGTACTTCATGCAATTAATGTATTTCATGAAACATTTCATTAATCTATCTATTTGTTTTTCATTCATGTTGTATTATTGCAGAAGTTAACAAACCGTTAAAATGTTAACTTCAGAATATGAGGCGCAACATGGAGTTGCCCTGAAAAGAATTATTCCAAACATCTTGAATTGTAATCAAATTCTTACGTTTTTAGATGCACCAATGATTCATCTCCATGTATTTTTGTAGCACGAGCTATACAAAGCAAGGTTCAAGATGCAACGCAGTGAGAGTTCATTGATCAGGTGCCTGAGACTCTAGCAAGTGTTTGGGAAGTATTTCTCGCACTGAAGTGATACCTTAGGGGCCTCTGTTGATATTTCGATTGGAAAGGGAACAGAAATCGTGGAGGCTTAGTGTGAAAATCTTCGCGCTTTTGAATAAATTATAAATATACATGAGTATTTTTAGCTTAAACGAGGGTGTTCCGAAAGAAAGAAGGTGAAGGAACCATCTAGTATGGTGAGAGAATAGATTGAAAAATTAGGAGAGTTTAAACCTCCCTAACATCAACAAAGGTATTCAAGAGAGGAAAGATAAAGGCATCATTTGCATTGAGTTGAGGGAACAGAGAATCTATCCACTAAGTTCGTTGTCACAGAAGGTCGCATAGAAACCGTATGAAGAAAGTAGTAAGGGCTGAAAATCAGAACCGCAGCGAACCAAAAACGTGATATACGTAACAAAACAAAAAATACTTCCTCAACAAAAGAAGGCCTACCCTACCCTCAGTTCGGGACCTCACATCTCACCCTGGAAGCGATTTATCCCTTGTATACAATTGTTGTATCAACTTGAGGAGTAAATTCATGAATGCTAAGATGACCGTTGAAATAAATTGTGTGTGTTCACGTTTATGGATACGTCGTGTTCATCGTATTACAGTCAGGAAGCATGTGAAAACAACAGGGTTACATTACAATTACATTTCGAGTGCCAGCACAGTTGAAATAGGGTTTTGTGATTATTTGTTACAAAATATTAGCTAAAACTTACAGCAAATACAGCAAGTAAGTCAGGCAGACGATAGTCAGTAAGCCTAAGATCGCGAAACCACTTTGAATAGTGCGTGTAAAAATTTGAAATAACAGGTTAAAAAAGAGATTTGATAATATACTTCGAGGAAATAAAGTTAACCCGCGAAATGATGAGGAAATACAGCTGTAAAAATTCCATTCCAACGGAGAAATTTGAAATGTGAAAAGTCTTGAAATGAGATACATTATAAGCCTCGACGAAATACCTTAAAGTAAAATAAAATAAAGACCATTAAGGCTTGTCGTTCTGATGACTTAGCTTCTTTCACCTGACTAGGAGAATTGATGTATGAAGTAGAAGCCAAAGTTTATATTTTCGAAAAATACGAAACAATAATTTCATTGACTGCCTGCCTAGTTAGCCTATGTATTCTGATCTAAAGTTGAGGAACAAAATGCAAATTTCTTGAATGAAACAAAATACATAATGGCCATCATGCAGAGATGACACTCGCTGTTCTAAATAAAGCAGTTTGAAATTAATTACAATCGGTTAGAGATTTGGCTTTATTTACTAAGTTTCAATATGGCAGAGGGGAGGAAATGAAACTATATGACAGCTGTTGGGAAGACTCTTCTTCGACCTGCTCAAGTTTTGCGTTGAGGTTCTAGAAAAGGAAGATATCGCCATTGAAATAGCTATTCGTAAGATTATGGACAGAAGTTTCCCTGAGCTACAGCGTGGACTGAACGGATGGTCCTTCACGAAGATTTTAAAATATCCATTGCTGTAGAATAAATTCAGAGAAAACAAAAAACCTTCAAAAACTTGAGCCAGTAACGAAATAGGAGTGCATGGGCATGAATTATACAAGGGAAATCAAGGCCCAGAGCTCGAACTGAGAATTTTTCTTCCTAGGATTCTAAGTATTGAAGGGAGTAACCAATTCTCGCAGCTGTGGAATTGAAAGAATATTTTTCGAAAGTTCCATGAATTTCGTACAACAATGTTCATAATGATTACGATTTAATTATCATTCTTTATAAGCCGTTCATGAGAAATTATGCTTCGAAAATGAATAAGCGATCAAACAATTAAGAAAATACTTGAGTTTGAATAATTTTTAACCTCGGAAATTAAAAAGTTGAAACCACAAAGGCCTTTGAGTTATAATTTTCATTATTTTGGTAACTGTTGGAATCGAAGCGATGCCGGTAAGGCAAATGGAATGGTTGTGCGCGTACATTCACTGTTCATTTTATCAACGAATTTGCGGAATTTCACAGTCTAAAATCAGGGATGAATTACTTTTAGGCAAGAAAATCTGGTAAAACTTTGATGGAGACAGCACTACAAAATTTTTGCTCAGAATTTAGGCTATGCAACGTAGCCTCTTGTTTTTGAAATATAGTTGAGAAGTCCTTAAACGATGTGAGTTCCGGCTTTAACGTTGGGTGGGCTCACTTTAGTTTAAAAAAGAGTAGTTATTTTTCTGATATGCCAAGGATAATCTGTTTTCCATTCCCAGCTGCAATTTCGCCAGTACCTATTATTTCTTTTGTCTTGAACTTTGGTCTACATTTTTGGCATGAACTTGTTTAGACTTTGTGGTTTTATGCGCTAAGAATCCTGTGGGGGAAAAAGTTGCGGATTGATTATAATAATCTAATCTCTCAAATCCATACTAAATGAGGCATTCTTCTTTTTTTCTCTTGTGAACACATTTGACGTTACTACGGAAGCTCAAAATACCTAACAAGCAGTAATAAAATGTCAATTTTATAGTAATCTGAAGCAAAATCATGCATCTTATTCAAACAGGCAACCTAAAATAGGAAGAAAAAATACGAAAAGTTATCGTTTTTTTGCACTATTTTCCACCTGTTGTACTTCCAACGCCCTTTCCAACTGTTATCGTTGATCAACTAATTGACGAGCAGTTCATTTCTCAACATTACCTTCTTCTCATACACACCGGTAAACTACTGAGTCAGCATAGAATGACATCAAATTTTTAAGAAATTTACTCTGCCGTTTTAAGCCATTATTTCTTTTGAGCATAAATCACTTCCCGCAGCCGCTTTCTTATTACAGAATTTTTTATTTTTAATGGGTTTGACCGCTTTCATGATTAATTAGCTTTCAAGGTCTGCGCGGCTGAAGACATTCAAGCGCTCAAGGAGAGACAGAAAAAAATGCAGCATCGTTTAAAGTAAATCTCCTTGTTCTTGCTGAATCAGATGTTTTAGTTTTGTTCTCATGAAGTTCGGCATGTTCCGTTTAAAAAACTTGAAAGAATTCGAGCGAACATGTATTATGTCTAGTGTGATGAATTCAGTAGGTGTGGCGCGATTGGGTTGCGTGAAAGAGAAGCTAGAAAATTAATCAAATACTGCAAACAAACTCGGGTTGTTCGATCCAACAAAGCCAGTTTAACACGTTGGTCGTGATGTGAGCCGCCGGTGTACACGGAGGGAATTTTCATTATGCTGCTGACCGACCGCTAGTACAAACTTAATTTTCATAAATGCTTCATCGAAGCTGAATGGAGGCACGATGCGATCAATGTTTGCGTTTTCCAAAATTGTTGACTAAAAATGACTTTGAAATTGAGTTGAATATCAATCTTCAGTTTTACCTATCGCTGTTAGCGTGTCAAATTATTGGGGTAAAAGTACGACGGTGGTGGAGTGACGGCCCTAGCAACAGATTATGTTAGATTAGAGTATATGTTAGTTTGAGCCTCCCTAACCAGTAAAGAAAGAGCGTATTGAAGAGAGGAAGAAGGAAGGCACCATTTAGTATGGAGATAAGGGAATGAATGCGGAATCTATGCAGAAGGGGCATAGAAACAGTAACAAACAAACATCGGCATCTAATGATGCTTCATTTCCAATCAAGCCTGATACAATTCATCTTGTCTATTAGTTTTTCAAATGCCATGACGGTTTCCCCCGTAAAGCCGGTACCCATTTCCGACACCTGGGCATAGTGGGGTATTGTGCTTGAATTTTCCCTTATACCCAACGGAAGAATCGCCGCGTAGCGCCGGGATTCGAACCCTCGACACCTTCATGGAAGGGCGATGCCTTAACCACTGTGCCACGGCGAGCAGTAAGTTGAGAAAGAAGTTCATGAAACGAGATAACAGTTGAAGAAGAAAGTAGTAGACGCTGAAAAACAGGACAACGGTGTATCGATAAAGGGTGGTTCTAAACATAGCAAAAAACATTTTATTTCAACAAAAAAGAAGGTAAGAAAATCTGGTAATCTTATTTTTCAGCTATAGCCTTCACACAGTTTCCCCCTGGGAGCGCAAATTCCCATAGATACAATCGTATCCACCTGAGCTACGCCCCGAACAACACTAAGACAGAAATGAATACAAATAGCAATGTACCTCGCGTGACCGAAAAAGCCATTGTTACTGTAAAATGTATGTGCATGTGCGCAGATTTACTTTGCTGTTGATCGTGCTCGTACTAATTACTGTTGGTGCCCTCAGTTTGAGCTAGGGATCCTGTACTCAATTTAGACTTTTATGCCTCGTATTAATTTTTCAGTTTTATTTTGCGATGAAAAAATAAAAATCACAGTGTGTCCAATAGGCTTTGACGAAGTTTTTCAAGTTAAAAAAAAGGCCTTTTCTTCCTATTCATCTCAGTTTCTACCTTTCTAAAGCCTAACACCATAGCAAACTAAGATTGTTTTAGCTGACGTTTCCTGGAATAGACACCTAAAATTATGGCACAATTATTAAGCCCCAGTTAGGTTTTAAAATTCACGGTCAAATCTATAACCCGAATGACTGTAAAATATATGAACATATGCAGGGTGTTCTCCAAAATAATGTACTAATCCATTTACTTTTAATTACTCAAGCATTTTGTATTTTTCTTCAATGTACACTGTAGTTTATCTATGTCCTTTAATTATCTTATATTTTTTGATTTCTCTTATTTGACCTATTAAACTTGTATCTATATCACTAAACCCCTACACCAAAAGAAAACACATGCGTCCTGGGCAGTAGAGTGACTACACATTTTTCGGACACCCTGTATAGATGACTTGAATCTAAATCGTAAATAGAAGAATATCAACAGCTTTTCCAATGGCTTCAACCTTATTTTATTAATTTCATTATCATTACGTAAACATTATAAGCCTTGTGACACAACCCCTCTGCCTGTAGCCAAGTTGGATGCTATTCCAATCTAGATATATTCAGTTAACGGGATTTCTTAACCGAATTATTAGGTTATTGGAACTAGTCAGTTTGCATAAGTACTTGATTAAGCTAATTGGTCCAGAGTAAGCAGGGAATTAACATAATTGATGAGCGTAATTATTCGATTAGTGTAACTGTTCACTAACGCAACCGATTGTCGTAAATAATTATTCAACGTATCTAGCTCATTAACGTTACTATTTCAACGTAGAGACGCAGACAAAGCAATTGAACAATCCACATGAGCTATGCTCATCTGTTCACTAATGGCTCTGGACACATAAGTCACTATCCATTAGTGAACATCTTCTTCTCTACAAACCTAGCGACAAATTTCTAAAGAAGCCATAAGGAGTTCTGATCAGTGCACACATGCGAACGCTCGTTGATTCTGCAGCACGACGCTACGGAGTATAATTCATTGCTTTATTCAGACGTACCATTAATCCCATTGACAAGCTTCCTTGCAAAACATCATGCACTTCGGACAACTCCCATGCACCATCATGAGCTATGTTCGTTTCAGCGCGAGTCATAGGTCATTCTGCCTTACCTGTATTTCTTCTCCGAGGCCATACCTGATCGAGCGTACCTCCTTTAACACCTCACCAACGTGCGAATCAAGAAAAAAGTGTGAATGCGGAAAATAATTTTTTCTTGCCATAAACCTACGCAACATTCGACATTTTTTATCGATTGAAGAAATAAATTTACTTTTGGGTCAATAGCCGTTATTTTTATGG
The DNA here is from genome assembly GCA_030386875.1 of Morinoia aosen. NCBI lineage: Eukaryota > Metazoa > Arthropoda > Malacostraca > Amphipoda > Talitridae > Morinoia > Morinoia aosen. The sequence goes on along the minus strand of CM059571.1, from coordinate 37,086,270 downwards.
TGTTTCTTCTATTCAAGTCAACAATGCCCAGAATTTTACTTTACTGGGAATATATTTTTTATTATTTTAGTTCCTGAAAGAGTCCTGTAACGAAACATACCACTGGTTTTGTCATAGAAATATCCCAGTATTTCTCGCGCTTCTGACTGTTTAGCTCAAGAGGCGTTATTTCAAAGAAACAGCATCACCTCGATTCTCCATTACATCTATTTATTAACCGAATCATAAAATTTTACTAACTACGCATGAATGATTGATATGGTGTACGTTTCATCAATCAATTTTGAATGAAAAAGTATTAAAATAACGTGAATATGAAATTGTAATATTCATTCAATACAAATCACTCATATGCTATCCGTTAAATAACCCGTAATTAACTATTCCACTCTACTCAGGTACAGATCACGAAAGTTGCAGACAGTGATTAATTTAAATACATTGTAAAGGTCATTTATTCCGTGACAAACGTTCGCTCTGTAACATAGTTTCGATATCTTCAAGTGGTGAACTATCTGACCAGGTGTGCGTGTAGCACCATCCCTGACGCATAGCTCATGTCTCAACGCAACTTGAGTTGGGATACAAAAGTCATACTGCATTTAACCACGATGCATTGTAGTCACGCTGCATTGTAGTCACGCTGCATTGTAGTCACGCTGCATCGTAGTCACGCTGCATCGTAGTCACGCTGCATCGTAGTCACGCTGCATCGTAGTCACGCTGCATTGTAGTCACGCTGCATTGTAGTCATGCTGCATTGTAGTCATGCTGCTTTGTAGTCACGCTGCATTGTAGTCACGCTGCATTTTAGTCACGCTGCATTGTAGTCACGCTGCATTGTAGTCACGCTGCTTTGTCGTCACGCTGCTTTTTAGTCATGCTGCTTTGTAGTCATGCTGCTTTGTATTCATGCTGCATTGTAGTCATGCTGCATTGTAGTCATGCTGCATTGTAGTCATGCTGCATTGTAGTCATGCTGCATTGTAGTTTTGCTGCGTTGCAAATTGTAGATGCGCTGCAGTTCAACCGAAGAAGATTGAACTTTCAAAAATTACATCCTACACAAAATCGTGGAGGCGCTGTAGTTTCATCGAAGAAAATTGAACTTTGTAGAATAATGTCCTACTCAAAATCGTAGAAGAACTGTAATTCTGTCGAAGAAATTGGAATTACAAAAACGGTATCGCCTGCGAAATCGCATCGAGGAAAATTAAGCTTATAAAAGCGTTAAATAATTTGCTAAAAATTGAGAGAAAACTATACAAATTATATTGTGCTTAATAAAACTGGATTAGGTCTTATACTACGGCATTTTATGTGTACTGGAATGCATTTATCTGCATGCGAAAACGTTGCACTAAAAATTTTCGTTTGAATTGAAGTTATTCAATGTTGGAGTGTGGGTGATAGCAAAAGAAAAGGTCTTCAGAAATTAATAAATTTGCGTAAAATTTATAGAAAATATTTGCACGCTTGGAAAATTTTGCTAAACTGAACTGTCCTTAACTTGTTCATCTTCGCTAATCTCCGATTCCTAAAGGCGCAAAAATAATTTTCTCAACTAAATTACTGCGAATATTAATGTATTCTACATTGACTAATTGAGTTTATTTTAATTTATTAGTTTTTTTGTCCCGATTTAGTATTCATAAAAATGAATTTACCTCTAATTAACTAATATGAATGTGAAATAAGTGTCCCTGAAATTAAAATTGATGTAATATATTATTAAAAAATTAAAATTATGAAATTTACTTAGAATTTCCAATCAAGAATTTGGAAGTTGACGTATATGGATTGCTTGGAAAAATTACCGAAACACGAGTTTTTAGGAGTCGACATAACAGAAATTGTATTTTGCAAAGTTTTGTGGATTTTTGGATCATGAGACGGGAATGTAAAAAAATATAACTACATGAAAGCTGACTTATTATATTCACACATTTTTGTTTGATTTAATTCATTTATTTTCGTTCTTGCACATTATTTTTCTGACCAAAATGGTGAAAACTAAAATGCATTTCGCCATTTTATGCAAAGATTTGTTTCTGAAAATCGCGCGTACGTTGGATCCAAGAACAACGCATTTTTAATATATTTCTCTATTAGTGAATTGAAGAAATGCATCAATCGTACAGTTTTTTGAGCGTAATATTCTGTGCGGTAAAAAAGTTTGTCTGATATCAATAACAGCTTGAAAGCGGCTTGTGAATCCCTTACAATGAGTTGCGTAAAAGAGGGTAATAAATACTACGCCATTTTTCTGTTTCGGTGAAATTGCAGATGCAGTAAATCCCACTGAAAAGATTACGGTCAGCTACACAATCTGCAAAAAAATTAACATCCCTCAATAAGAGAATTTTTTTGAAGTGTGAGTATCATGGCTGGTTGTTTTCTATCCGTCATCCTTGTACACACATTCGCCCAAATTCAGAAAAATCTCAACGCACCATCGCAACCCAAAGCGGAATTCCATTCAATTCAGAACGAAAACACAGACCCCGTTTCGATGATTCAACCCCGTCCTTTTTATTTGAGGTATGGTTGAGGAAAGCTGGTTGAAAAAATATTTATCCGCACGATTCTGACGTTTCATTGCAGCTTTGCCTAATCATGATTCTTGGGCAAGCCTACAATGAGAAAGCGTCGCCATGACATGACTATCTGAGGCTTATGAAAATGACAGGAACGATACGGCAAGTAAACATCGAAACTTTTGAGTACCTCTTCGCTCGCTGCGGTGACCTCGCGGATATTTTTTCTGCAATCACGATTTTCTGAGCAAAGTGATGTGTAATTCATTTTAGTACCTTCAGTCAAGATTAGAATGCATTATTCATTTTTGTAAAGGAAATAAAACTTAAGTTTAGAAATTATCGAAAAAATTATTGTGTTCGCCAAATAATGGGTCGTGTTTTGCACGTCGAATGCAAGCACGGTAAGTAGTGGGTATAAGTTTAAAATTACAGAAAGGGTGGAAGTGGAAGGGAAAAACAAGTAATAGATGGTGCTCATGCAACTCGTGCAACTAATGATGCCCATGTCGAAGTCTATCAAATGAGAATAGTTTAAATAACTGAAGCGCTAGCAAACCTATGTTACTACTACTACTAGTATCAAATGAGAAGAAAACTTTAATTAACGTTGAATGCCATTAAACAAATTTGAATAAAATATCCTATCCCTTGCATTTCTAATAAATTCTTGAAATTATGAAAAAAATTGATGAAGACGTTGTACTACGATCTATTTAACATATATATATATATATATATATATATATATCGCTAAGTGGAGCAAGTATAAGCGATTAAAGTTTACAAACAACTTACCAATTCGCTTTAAAATAACCGGAACTCGACACTCTGAGGTAAATTAGATAAATACGTAACAACATACCCGCTAATAGGAAAATTAAGATAAAATTAAGGTAAAACGATTCCATATTTGACTCAAGAGATTCCGCAATTTTTTATTGGCTTATTTTTTCAGTGTCACCTAATTCTCAAATGCATCGACCTATTCAACATTTCTAATTTAATCATAAAATAGTCTGATGTGTTAATAATTTTTATTTTTTTGGAAACATCACCGTCATCGTGTTTTGTTTCACATCTCTTCATTTCCCTACTAACCAAGTTAAATTTTTAAAGCTACGTTTTGTTAATTAAAACCTTATACGATCTTCAAACTGGGAACGTACATTCCGTTAACGAAATAAACTTGCTAATTGTCGTATTGTCAATTTCAAATAAATTATTTAAGTGAAAATCATAGGTACAAAATTTGATGTATATTAAAAATTTATCTCAGAAAGAATAAATTTTTCAGAATGCACGGACTAATTTAAATAATATTGAGCATATGATCAGCTTATTTTAAACGACCAAAATTGTTTTTGGTTCATATCTTTATTGCACTTATAACTTTGAAGAATCAAGAGTTCACCACTGTCGTTCATGTGACAGGAACATCCACGACGACTTTCCTTCACTTTCACTGCAGCCTAAAAGTCTCGAGGATAACGAATTGGTCGGCATGTGAGTGCAATTTTGATGCCAAATTTTAGCATCTTTCTCAGGAGAATGTGTGTTGACCATCTAGGCACGTACAGGAACATGTCATGGCTTCCATATTTCGCAGAGGCTGGGCTCAACTTTATTTCACTCAACATTACGGGTTGATTTAATCTTCTGAAATTTGCCGCGAAACTTGAAAGGCGTTAGTTACAATCCAAGTCATATTTTTGAACTGGCCACATAAAACGGGGATAATTTCTGCTAGTATGTGAAGTAATTTGGTACACTTTTTTCAAGTCGTTGTGAGGATGAACATGATGAGGCCGCAGTGCAATAATATATTGAATGTTTCACATTATGGAAAACGGAAGCAGATACTTTTTCATAACGTCAGAATTTTACAATAGAGATATAAAAAATTTTTGCCACAAGAAATTGCAGTTATATTAACAAATACAGCGCACCTTTTCATGAACTTCTCCCTAGCATCAAGTCGCAATGATAGGTCAATCATTTATACAATAAGTCCCACAAAAACCAGAACCGAGTATTTATTTTCACGTATCAGTAATACCATCATAAGAATACCATGAGCATTCAATTAATTTTAAGAAAAATTATGCGACATTGCTGATCACTACTGATACGGGAAATAATTACGGGTATTACTGATACGAGAAAACAAATACTCAGTTCGGGTTTTTGTGGGACATACGGTAGAGTGAAAATCTCTATATATTAGGTGACTATATAGAACATAATCACTGTATAAGTCAAGTGAAACCAGCGTCAATTTTTCAGTTTTGCACATTTCAGAGATGTTTAAACTACCCCTTACTTGAGGCACGAGTAAATTTGTTTAAAATACTTAGAATAAATAAACGATACTTGATTCAATTTAAATCAAAGTGAGATAGTTTAGTATCCATAAACGTTTCAATTTTTTTTTTCTATTTCCTAATTTTTTCTAGATGCATACTTGGAGACAATTTCTTCCAATCTTATCCAATTTCATGTCACCTAATCACACCCAACTACTTTAACGAGGGAGAAGGACTCATGCAAATGATTTTGACGTATCTGAGGTAAAATAAATATAATTCAAGGGGATAAAACTTGCGCAAGCTTGTACCTTTTTTCTCTGGAGCTACATTTTTATTTTAAGTCATGGATTCTACACTGTTTTAATCGATGTATTAAATTAGATCATAAGTCAGCTTAAGCCTCTCATGCTACAAGAAAGGTATTCCCAAGAGAGGAAGGCACTATTTAATATGAAATTGAAGGAACGAAAGGTCTACAAGCAAGAGAAGTCAAATCCCTACACAATAAAATAAAGTAAGATCGAAAGAATTTATGAAACCAGATGAAGGAAGAAAAATAAAGTCAAGAGGGCGAAAATGAAGGATCTCGGTGAACCCAGAAAACAAAATAAAACCGACATTTTTTCGATTCCAAGAAAGGAAAAGCCCATATATTTCTTTCAGGTCAGGTCTTCAAAACTTCCCGTTAAGAGCCCTGATTACCATAGATAGAGTAGTTGTATCCCCATGAGGGGCTTAATTGTTACATTCAAACAAGTAAAAAATGGTTATAAGACCAAAAAAGAGAAAGAAGCCCATCATTAAAGATGACCAAAAATTTGGACGTAAGATGTCCAAAATTTCGAGTACTTTAAATTCAGGATAAAAATTTTAGATGCTAAACTAATACTGTAAGTGAACCTTAATTTCATGGGCGATAATAATGTATAAGATTAGATTAGCTTATAAGTTAGTTTGAGCCTCCCTAACCGCTACAAAAAAAGCGTATCAAAGAGAGGAAGGAGGAAAGCACCATTTAGTATGGAGATAAGACAATGGGGTATCTATGCAGAAAGGGCGTAGAAACAGTAAGGTCAGAAAGAAGTTTATAAAATAAAATAAAAGTCGAAGAAGAAAGTAGTAGGTGCTGAAAAACAGGACAGCAGTGAACCGAAGAAAGGTGGTCCTTAACATAACAAAGAAAAATTTTATTTCAACAAAAAGAAGGCCTACCTGACTCTTAGCTCGGGCCCTCACACATTTTCCCTTGGGAACGCTAATTCCCATAGATACAAGAGTTGTATCCCCCTGAGGGGATGCTAATGTATAAACCTAACTTCTCGAGTCGAGGTCGGTCAAATTTACTATAATATATATATATATATATAATCAATTTTACAAACCTCGAGAAGTTGAGCAAATCTAAATTACTGGACGTAGATAATGCTCCAATCGTTCAATTTTATATATACATATATCTTCCATCTGGTAAGGAATTTATAAAAAATATTAGTATAAAAACAACACTGAACTAAACGCACTTCTCATCCATGTATTAAATACATTTAATACATCTCATAAATAAGACTTGGAGGCTCATGCGGCAAGAGAATACTTTCCCACCCTCATGAAATTCTCACAATAACACCCGCGATTTGTTTTTAAAACAGAACCTAAATCTCCGCCGATAGAAACCTTGTATGACAGCTCCGACTCGTGGAAGGGGCAGTGTGTACAGAGCCTTTCGTAATCAGGAATGACGACTGCCTAGGGAACGAAAATGCGGACTCTTCACAGTCGGATGATGCTGCAGTCTCGGAATCAGCATCATCAGTGTCATAACGACGTGGATTCGTGATGTCCAAATCATGCCAACAGTTTTTGGCTTCAGCGCTGCGTTTACTCAACCGTACAGTAGAGTCTAAAGGCATAATTTAATGGAACACAATTACAGATGATGACTTAAGATAAAACTGGTTGCGAGACGAATTTCAGGGAAGCTAAAAGATTTGTCATAACACATTGGCATAGTAAAGGTAATTGGAGAAAAGGGCCAGCGTTATTCGTTTTTGTATGTTTCTGTTGATGCAAATCAAACAAAAGCTGTTCTTGGAATTCCCATCTTATGCTGGAACTGATTGATATTGCCTGACCATGTTCACGAGTATTGACCTCGAGTGCATAATACAGCTGCTGCTGGTAGGGAGTTGAAACCGAGAATTTTCATAAAAAGGAGGTATGCACTTACGTAGAAGTTAGATCCTTTCAAAATCCTGAAGTGAAATGGTCCAATCGTGCTTACGAATAATCTAATTTAAATTACATGTACTACAAACATGTACCTCAAACGTGGCTGGTAGAAATGACAAATTGAAGACCCAAACAAAGAGAAATATAAGCGTACGCCTGAAGAGATTAGAAGCATCAAAAAATTTCAAGCGAAATCACAGATTAAAGTTTGATTATACTATGTCAGTAATTTATTTTCGAGGAGACATAATTGGTTTCTCTGCTCAAATTTATTTACAACCATTTGAGTTTCGACCATATGCTCTGTCCTTAAGTTATATGCACTTGTTATATTAGTTGAAGACTTCCTAGTAACAACAAAGTTAATCTCCGCAGAGCGATGAGAAGGGACCATTCAGCACGAATAGGAGAAACCGAGGAATCTATGTACTAGAAGTGCTCCCACTCATAGTACCTTACATATAGAAGCCGCGAGTTAAGGAATATAAAGGAAAGACAAATAAGAGGCAGTAAAATAGGTATGAAAAATTAAAGAAGCGCGAAGTTGGTGAGGAATATTATACGCCTGGACTTCTGTCCTGTATGGTCTCCTACTTATGTCAAAAGTCCCCATAAAATAGGATAAAATATTTAGCATGTTCCCCGCAGATTAGACCATGCGTGCACCACTAAATAAATTGCTCATCCAAGTACCCAGTATAAATGAATGCCATTTCACCTGTTTCACTACCGTTCTAAAAATATGTTACCACACGAGGTAAAATGTAATCATGCAATTGTATCTTACATATTTTTCAGGAAAGATAAAAATGTACACAAGCAATAAAGTTGGTTTCCCTATTCTACTACTTACAACCTATCCAAACCAACCGTTCACAGCTAAGGAAAAGCGGTGAACGTGTTCATTGACTACCCTAAGCCAATTGGCTTTTCTATGCCCCAGAGGGAACTTGATTGTTTTTTTTTATTAATAAATCTAGTTAACGCATAACTTTTCCTCGAGTTCCAATAAATTTGTGGTAAGCGTATAGTAAAATAACAGCGTCGTATTAACTAAATAACCCAATGTTTTTGAATTTGTTCATTTCGTTTAAATGACTATCATTTAATTTCCAATCAACTTTTAGCATATGTAAATAATTCAGAATGGAATTGGCACAGACTAAAATTTCCACATTTCTAAAAAAATTAAAGAACTTCATAACTTTTCTTTGTATAGTACGCATGTAGACCCGACAGCTGGTATTGGAATAAACATTAATAGTGACTCAAAATTGCATTTCAATATCTCATTTAATAATGATTGGGCGGTAACTCTGATCCAACTTGAACTTCTTTTGTAGTTTAGAGTAGGGCTTCATGAAGTTTTTCGAGCTGCAATCTTTCTATGGAAATCAATCTAATAATCTTCTATCGTGTAATGCGAGTGACGCAACCTAGGTTGCAAAATTTATTGACCTAATATTGAGCCAATATACAGTCTCAATATTGACTTGATATTCAAAATGAACATTGGGACAATACCTTATTATGGAAAATGCGGTTGATATTAGAAAAATATATTGGCCCAATAACAATATCATCATCAACCCATTATCAACTAATTATTGTGTCAATATTGACTTGATAATGAAGTGTTCCCAACAATAACATTGGCTTAATACTCAATCCCTGAGAGGTTGATGTATGTGAAACATATGGCTCCGATAATGATAATATCACTAACCCAATAATAGGAAATTATGGTGTCACTATGGACTTGATATTGAGGTGTTCATTAGGAACATCTTGGCCTGTGAGGCCTCGAGTTGTTGCTTCTTTAGGAACAGAGTTGCGCTTGGGACGAGTGCAGCATCGACCTTCATTACATAGTCGTACTTCTCCTGCAGTCTGAATCGGTTATGCGCTATGCAGAATTTAGCACTTTTTTCTTGGATAATTTTACATATTCAAATACTAGTATTACTGAACACAAATGGACTAGAACTGAGTTTGAGGGGTAACTAAGGTAGGGTACTACAGGCCCAATACTTATTTTCTGACATCATGTGGATATTGGTAGAATATATTGTCCCAATAATAAGTTATTTTTAACCCAGTATCAGCTCATTACTGTGTCACTATTGATTTGATTTTGAGGTGTTTCCTTAAACAACACTTTGGCTCAATATATATTAATTAATTTCTAGTATAGTATCAATATTCAGAAGGGTTCAAAGACGAGAAATATATATAATTCTGATAACTATGTTATCCAATGTACATACCTACACACCTACAAGACTATGAATTAAACTGCATTCGAAATTTATCCAAAATCCATGACTACAAACCTCTTTGGCATCGTAGTCCAAATTTTGTGTCGCACGTACGTACCAGTGGTCGGGCAACCTGTACTAAGCAGCATATATACGTTCATCTAAACAGCATATATTTGCGTGATTGAAAAATTGCACGGAAGCGCTATACTCAAAGAATGATGCATGCAAAATGAGTTATATGGTAAGAATAGGCCTACTCAATACCTTCGTTACGAAATTAAGTCATTTATATCATCTATATAAATGACTTTATATCATCTTAATTCAATATATAGACATTTATTGCTATAGTAACATATGACCAACGATTTTAGCATATTTTTTGAAAAAATTAGACCTTCGAAACTCATTGGACGACTGAAAAAACAAGAACTGTGAACCTGTGATTACAGTAAATCTGAATATATATATTATTGCAACGTATTCATATTTCTTGATATCTGTCAAATATATCTGCACTCATTAATGACTGCAATGACTATTCATTAACTTTATTGGTACATTTTAAACAAATTACTCCGTATTATTGGCGTACAATATCAACCAAATATTTGGGCAATTATGATTTATATTTTAACAAATTTTAGTAAATTGGGAGATTTTTAATTATTATGAGATAGTTTCCACTTATATGAATATCGTACATATATATACACTGTTAGTTTAATATTAGAAATAAAACTATTTACTACATTGTCCCAATAACAAGTTGATATCATAAATAAATATATCTTTTTTCGATATTGTCTTGTTATTAGCCTATTATTGTAATCCAAGATTCCAATATCAGGTCAATAAATAATTATCAACCCAATATTGGCCTAATAATTTCTTGCTACCTGGGAACAGCTTTATTAACGCTTCCTGTCTTGTTATTTTTAATTAAATATTATGTCTGATATTAATTTATGATCCTGAAGAGTGTGTCTCACCTGCTTATACACACTCGTCTATCTATATATCACCGTATGAGAAGAGTTAAGTGGATCCCTAGTTTTCTTCAACTATGCTCCAGCCTATCAATCATGGAAGATTTATATATCTTGGAAATTTGATATTCATTTTGGAAACTCTGTAAGATGATGAGTGCTATAAATTAGATTTCCGCAAAATAATATGCCGTCTGGCACTTGAATACTCCTTGTCAGAAACGCCTGAATTACGATTTTATTCTATTCCTAAACGATTAATTTACTTGGTTATACGTGTACCGTGGAAAATTCTGCCGCTTTGCATACAGCTATATTTTTAACGGCTCTTACGAAGCTTCGCTCTGAGTACTATGTGCAGCCAGGTGTTGGACACGGTCGTCAAGCTCGAAGTAACTACAGCCGCACATACTGTAAATCATAAGGTAGTATTACGATTAAAATGAAGTCTTTCGTTCCACAACTGTTTGAACAAGTAATAATTTTTTAAAGTCCTCTATCAAGCGTCTTTGAATTTATAACCGGATCAAAAGTATGCATGAAAACTCATCAAAATCTCGTACATGCCGTTTAAAATGTTTCAATTATGAAAATACATCAAAATCTTGTATATTATTTTTTCGGCCGCTTAAATTATCTTTCGATCAAATAAATGAACAACCCTACAATGAGGCAAGCGATTACTCTCACATTCATCCTTTCCTATCCTATCCTTTTACGTCATACATAAATGATCCATCTCAAAATCATGCAAGTGTTCAATTTCACAATATGCTGAAGATCGCCCTTCCGTCGAACGATCCATCAATCAAACAGATGCATCATCGGGGACTAAAACATGGTTTATTAAGATCTCTTCCACTTAAAATCAAACTCTCTATTCAAATTTCCAGCTTGAAACTGGTCTTCGAAACAATAAGAAGAAAGGTTGAAGATCTTATTGATTTAGAGATATATCGTCTTCCTGTTGAGTTTGGATTTTTCTTCAATGTCAGGGGTAGTTAATACATGAATAAAATGTCGAAATTGAATTATTCTCTTCGTCCTCCTTACTGTTATTAAATGAAAGCAAAAAACTATTATCATCACGAGGTCCAGCAACCGAAGCATTATTTTATTTCCACTCTGCTAAGCTCTCTCAAGTCGATTGACGCTCTTTTGAGTTAGGCAGACTGACCGTAAAATTAAATATCTCATCTAAGTATAGTTTAATAGATTCATTCATTCAGATATATTCAAAATCTGAATGGGAAATATTTAGAGTTCAATTTATTTCAAGTTTTCTCCACTCATTCTTAGATCCCAGTTGCCAGTACTCCACAAAATGAGTCAGTTACGACCACGAAATTAACAAAAAGCGCAACAGACTGTTGAAAATCATGTTCATTAACACTTGGCTGGGGCGTTAAAGGGAATCCATAGTTTCTCTACTTGCTTCGGGGTCCCTCATGTGTGATTTCTTAAATACGTTTTATTCACTGAGACGAAAAAGCAGTGACCTCAGAGTGGCTAAGTTAAACGTGCCAAATGTCACAAGAACGTTAGAGGTTAACGAAGCGTAAACCCGAGTTGGGACGCCGCAACAAATGTACGAGGAAGGCTGACTTTGATATATTAAGAAGCGTGATTTAAACCGTGAAGCCAAACATGGGCTACACCTTCCTCGTTGATAAATCGACCTATAGTACAATTTATTCAACATTTCGTTTATTTCGCATGAAATATTCGCGAGTTTTGAGCTGTAGAACGTGAATTACGAGAAATTCATAGGTACTGTATTCTTTCCCGATTTTTTTTATTATTATTACTATATGAGAAAGTTTTAGCCTCCCTTAACCACGACAAAGATGTTCTAAGAGAGGAAAGAGGAAGGCACCATTTACTATGGAGTTGAGGGATCGCGGAATCTAACACAAGGTGCACAGAAACAGTAAGCTAGGAAAAAATTTCATGAAACAAGAAAAAAGTTGAAGAAGAAAGTAGTAGGTGCTGAAAAACAGGACAGCAGTGAACCGAAAAAAGATGGTCCGTAACAAAACAAAAACCTATTTTATTACAACAAAAAGGAAGCCTACCTAACCTTTAGCTCGGGCTATTCTTCCCGATACGGAAGAATCAAATGAGAAAATAGTAAAAAACGGAAGAGCAAAAGGTAAAAAAGGGGAAGAGCAAAAGGATGAAAGAGGAAGAGCGAGGTAGAGAAAGACAGGAAAAGTAAACGAAAGAAAGAGAACAAGCGCTCCTCTGCAAAACTGTAAAAAAGTGAACAATTGTCCTCTGAACTTGTCTTCATTACAACACGTAAAACTGGGGTTTCGACATAGACTGTGATTTAAATACGTTTAATTCGATGACTATATAAATTTTACGGCCGGTATTTCTTCAAACCATGAAATAAATGTTGGATTCGCTGTATCTAAACGCATACGGTATTTCTGATATTGCGCTTACAGTATCCGGAGTTAAATTACTTTCAAGAGAAAAGTTCAGGAGGCGAGATGCTCGGAAGGATGCCGAGGAACCCCGTATTGGCGCAATCAAATTTTTTCACTCGAAAAACATAGCAATAGTTGAAAATTATGAACTTTTAAAGCCTTTACGACGAATTGTGCGTTGATACATGTTTGTATTGCTCGCCCTTCCCTCACATTTGCTCCAGGAAGCTTAATGTAATTGGGTTTTTCACTTCAAAGAGTAAGTTATAAGTGTGCTTCATTAAGTTAGTGTGCTACATCAACCAACTATCCTCCTTACTATTGCCATCATTACTATCATATAAGCTAGTTTAATACTCCCGGCCTAGGGCAAAGGTGATCTCAAGAAAAAGAAAAGAACCATGCAATATAAACTGCAGGAAACGAAAAATTTATGCGCAAGGTGTGTTCCCGCTTTGGAAAACTTGTGCATATACGAAACAACTAATTTCGTAGGAAAAGGAAACTATATGAAGGGATTATGAAAAAGGCATGAAAACTTAAAATGGTAAGTGGACGGGTAAGACAACAGTTCTGAAGGCCTATCTATAGCTGAGGTAACCTAACAGTTCACATTGAATCAGACCTAAATAACCTAACCATTAATTTTGACCTATTAATCGTCTTTGAGGGGATAACTATGCTCTAATGTTACCAATGCTTAACACCATTTCTGTCTGGATCATGTGGAAGACGGTATGAATTTAAAATTCTTCAGAAACTTCGATGTCGTAAATGAAAATAAAATGAAAATGCAAACAGTTTGTTTCCACACAATTTACCTTCAGATTCTTAAGCGACTTCTCTTCTTTGTATAGGTTTAGGACCTTAATAAGTTGCATTAAAGTGCACTCAATGAACAGATGCACAAAGTAACTGAACTCGCGACTGCAGCATTTTCTTTCCACTAATTTACGGAAGAGTTTTTATATCGTGAATTTTAACGTATCAACTAAAGAATTAACATTTCCCGCGATGATCGCTCAAGGAAACTACTTCAACCATATAATACTAAAATCACATGTGACAAAAGGTGTTCTCTACTCTTGAGAAAGCTATAAACCATTCTGCGCATGCAGCAGTCTGTAAAAAGACAGAAAAGGTGTGCTAAGCGGATCACAAATATTCATCCAATTCCCGCACTAATTTTGCCTAAGTCTGGGCCGCCAGATAGTCAATTTACACGCTTTTTTCCAATTTGCACTAAAAAAATGAAGCTAAATTTCGGTAACTAGTAGTGTACCTCGACAAATTTGAATCAAATAATTTAAATCTGCAAATTGTCAATTGTGTTATCATTCATAAATCTTTCAAAGATAACGCCTGGATGCAAGCTGGAGGTTTCCAGTGCACGTTCCCGAGCGCGAGAAGCGGAGGTCAAATGCCAATTAAGAACCTTGGAGCACCCGAGCTCAACGCACCTACGTATCTAGGGTCAAATACATAAACTTGATTGATAGTGGAACTTGTCCTAATCGATTAGATTATTTTTATTTATGTATTTGTAAGGCAATGTGTCGTCTTGAACTTAGTGACCGCTTCTAAAAAGTTAGGTCGTCCTTCATGTAAGAAAAGTTCTTACAACTTTTTGTTCACTTAGTGAGAAAACACTTGCACGTATATGGAAAAATCACTTCAACTTTTATAGAATTTTATAGTCGTTTGGAAGCGAACGAACGTGGAATGTGAATTGGAGTTTATCGCTAAGGTAATACAACACCTGAAAGATTCTGCACTCTGCATTAGCTGAACAACGTAGTGTGTATAAAACTTTAATCCACAATTTTCTGATAAAATTGAAGTTGATTGAAGTCTTGTTCACATCAAATCAAATTTCTTTGCTTCTCGATGCATATGGTCTTTTATCTTAATCGGCTACTAATCTTGCAAACGATGCTCTATAGGTGAAAATGTTCAATACATCTTAAAAACCTTGATCCTGGAGTAACTTTCAAAATAATTAATACCATTTTGGAAACTAGAGCTACAATTTCAATGACACTGGAAGGTCGACTCACAAAGGTATCTCTTCTAGTGAATATATCATTTTATATTTTTTACCATTTTAATTTTTTCAAACTTAAAAGAAATAAAATGCGTAATATTTGACTTTACCTTTAGATAAATACTTTGATGTAGAGTGCAAACATCAAGTTACCTTTCGCGTTGGAAAATCACTAATTTTATATATACAAGTCCATTTAAACATAAAATTCAACCTCGAATAACAGGGCAATTGTGCAGAAATCATGACTATTATCAAGTTTCCATTGGGATTTTCATCTGAAAAATGAAAACGAGCAATTTACTCTACTTTATTCTCTTACACGAAAAATTTCAATAAAAAGGCGTAAAAATCCTGCTTCTCTAAAATTAAATCTGGTTCAGTTTACATTATGAAGTGCATGTATAATATGCTCAGAAAATAATACTCAATACCTACGTTCATAGGGGGCTTTCAAATACTTCTTTTATTAATAATTTCAAGACAGAGACATAATCCTCGTGGTGGATAGGTCTGGCAAACAGTATGGTGCCGTTTTTAGACGCGATCGCTGAGAGCCACAATCCATCTTCTACAACATATAAAAATTAAAAAAAATTCACGCTGTCTGGCTGCGTCAGACTTGCCTAAATATTTGCTCGAGGGCCGAGAAAATAAGAATGATCTATGAAATTCCTGTGTCAGGCCCACGAGCGCTGAGTAAAGACCTCCCAGCGACCAAACGGTGACCTCAGGCCATCCTACTTATTCAAGAAATAGTTTCAATACGTGATTATTATGATTGTGTAAGTGATAAGAACATTGAAAGTGTATACCATTGAAAGTGTATACCATTGAAAGTGTAAACCATTGAAAGTGTATACCATTGAAAATGTATACCATTGAAAATGTATACCATTGAGAGTGTATACCATTGAAAGTGTATACCATTGAAAATGTATACCATTGAAAGTGTATACCATTGAAAGAGTACCATTGTATACCTTACACTTAACATTGAAAGCATATGATAAGTGTATAAGTGTAAGTGCTCTGTATCTTGTTAATGAAATTATATACGTTAACTGTATTTGGAATAAATGCCAACAGATGTAAAATTTGCGCTTCAGAATAACTAATTATAAAATGGACAGCGTGAAATCATCATGTCACGAGATATTGGCCCTTCACCTCCTTGTTAACATTTCATTAACAGGAAGATCCGGCTCTCGGAATTGAGGAATGGCACACCTCCAAAGGATACATATACAACACAAAATTAATGAATAATAATCGGCAATTACTGTACATATACTAAAAAGAAAAGGTACTCACCGGTGATCGCTGACCCACTTACGTAGCGCATTTTCTGAGCGCCCTCCGTGGTATTACGAGTGATCGCTTCTGATATTGTGGGGCATGATAAACAGGATATACTATGCTTAACATTTATAATTTCCAGCTATACGTCATACAAACATTAATGAGCGTACACACAATGAATGGTGTAAGGAATAATGTCAATTAAGTAATGGCATCAAATAGCATACGTCAAATGACTTACATCACACAATTATACTGAAATATTGTCTGGCCGGCCGCCGCTAAGTTTACAAGAGTTACACATGAGAATTCATCTATCTTGTCCTATTTCTATCTCAGTTGTTCCAGCAGCACAGTGGGCAATGGTCACTTCAACCACAAACATTCGTCCGCGACTCGCTTCAGTTCAAAGGACTGCCTTATTCACTGTTCAGAAAATGTCTAGTGATGACGTTATTTTGCTTATTCCGCTTCAGTATATTCACACGTCGATTTCCTTTCATTCGAGCTGATCAATCCTCAGACATATAACTCCGCCCCACCTGGCAAGACAAAATTTTAACTAATTAATTATGATAGCACCCATTAAGCTCCCTTAAACCATTTCAATTTTTCATTACTGTATGCCAATAAATTTCAGACAATTTTATAAAAGAAAATCATCTTTTCCCAAGAAACGGCTTCGCTCTTACCCTCCCCAGAGACGTTGCGCCTAAGTGTTCCATTAATTGATTCCCACGCTGCGAGTTTAATTTGCTCTTCTGCAAGTAAAACGAGAAAATGTATGAATTTCATGATCACATTTTGGCGTGAAACTTAGTATAATTTTCAATATATCCAATAATCACTTTTCATTATATCTTTGAGCACGTTTGTTACAGCGAACACACCCGCGTTTTATCTCTTATACTTCGCGTCGCGGCGTCGGTTGCAGAACTGCCTTTTGTTCGTTTCGCCGCCTAGCCTATTTCCTGAGGGTTGTCCTCTGTTCTTATTTCGGCCTATAAGAGTCCTCGGACCTTGACTGCGACCGCCTTCCCTCTCTTCTAATTGGTAGTACCGCATTCTCACGCTCTGCTCCTTCGAAAACGACCGTTGGTTTGCCGTATCTCTCGGCCTGAGTGTCTCAATTTATGTGTGACTACAAGGCGGCTTTGTTTTGCACAAGGGTAGGCATTTTTTCGACAGTCTCAAGTTTCCCAAGGGCTCGCCCTAATGAAAGATTTGCTAACACCACAAAATAGACCCCTCCAGAAACAACACACAATGTAAACAGACATCTTTTTGGGCTCTCGCATCTTATCGCGGCCTCCTAACATTCTGAGTTAAACATACGGCATAAAAACATACATGTTGAAGCGACCCTCCTGTACTGCTGGGATTTTCTGAGATATTTCTAAGTAAGCCAAACAAAGCCAGACATTTATTACACACAATTAAAATTTTTCCCTAAATTCTCATTTTTAATTCGCAAAATTGATTATTCTTAACAGATTCTCGACAGACCGCCCTCCAATAGTTAAAAAAAATTGGCCTGACAATTTTTTTTGCATTAGCTTTCAGCTATTTATTGAATAATAATTACTACAGTATGGAGCCAACATAAGACACACATGGTAAATTCTACTTAAGCACATTATCTTCTAAATTTAATTCCCAATAAACATTGTACATTACAATTAAGAATCTTATTCATTACAATCAGCATGGCGTAATATATTGTGTTGTGTTCCACCGAACTGAAGTACATCATAAATCTTTTGAGTGTTCACCCCTTATAACAATCACAAAGTATTACGGTTACATCTCCTACATTCTCAAACATCGTACAGTATTAATAACTTTATGTCTCGTAAAATTTCAATTCACGCTTGCATGTTCTGTTGTCCAAGTCCTTGACGCTGTTGTTGACGATTCGATGTTGACTCCACCTTTGTTGGGAAATACTTTACTCGGGGAAATTTGGGAAATACTGTATATGAGGAAAGACTTCACTTCAAAATACTTTACTTGGGGAAATAAAATATCTTGTTGAGCTAGGGACAGTGGACAGGATGCTGTAACCGCAGAACTCTACAAGAACGGCGTTGTTCTCAGGTTTCGACATGAGTCTGGCTATAAATATGTCGAGCTCAAGTGGGTAGCGTTTCGACGAGAGGGCTAAGGTCCAAGCGTTCACAAGCACACAGTCATGCACACAAACACAAATCTCAGACACAACACAAGACACACAAAACACATGGGAGCTCACACACACACAACACACGGGTAGGCGTGAGACGAGTACGAGCCACTTCAAACAAGCGAGGGTTAGCTTCAAAGAGGTAGGGGCTGGCTCATGGAGTCAACCGCGTCTGACTCTACCAATGAGAATCAAGGAGTAGAGGAGGCAAGGAGGTGTGGCAGAGAACGCACCAGTTACATTTCGGCAACCCAAAGCAGGCAAGATTTCCACCAATCATAAGGGAAACACGTAATCTTTGCTTGGAAGAAGCTCGAATGTTTTGGGAAGGTTCGAGAAAATTCTGGAAGGAAACTGTGAGGATGATATAAGCAGCGGAGAGGAGAAGTCGGGAGGTCTTTTGTTTCGAGGGCGCGAGAGAAGTACACGTGATCTGAGGGCAGGCGAACGTGGCATGTCGGCCCGCCGCCGATATGCATTTCACGCAAACAGCAAAGTTACATCGGAGTAAAGTTAACGTCGAAGTTTCAAGAACAAATAATCTCCTTGAAGCATATTAGCGTCTCGGCGATGTTCGTTAACGACCGCTCAACAACGATTCCACGGAGGGACATTCAAGGAATGTTTCGACTTCAACACCAAGATCGTAATAACTCCCACATGCAAGCAATAACTGCTCAGTGACGAAGTTTGCAACGATGCTACGCAGCAACGAGATCTTCAGAGTTCAATCTTCTTTGGCCCTCAAACGAGAGGTGCTCGATTTGGAGCACTGGACGAGAGCAACACCACTGAGGCGGCAGGCGGTGGTGTTTAGAGCGCTGGGCGGGAGTAACAACACTGAGGCAGCAGACCGGTGAAGATGGTCGGCATCGGATCAACTCTACGTGTATTCTTCAGGCAGTATTGGAAACATAATAGGTCATCGAAATCTACATGCTGCAAGAAAGTGTAGCACGAAATAATTGGTTTATAGGACTCTGAAAATTATCCACACAGTGAATTGCCAGTCAAGCAATAGGTGAAAGCAGTGTGTTCAAATTCAACGCGCTAAATTTCGGAAATGGCCCCCTTTCTGTAGTAGGCGTCGAGTTATTGTTGGGCGTGCTAATTATGGGATTAAATTGTGTTTGCTATGATGTTGTGCACTTAGCAGGAGGATGTGTTTCGGTCACAAGGCAAGAGTTCAGATGGTACGTGATGCGAAGTGTTTACTAATTTTTGAACACCTTGTGGTAAGCCAAGTTTATTGATTTTTATATTGCATTATTTCCAAATGTTTCGTGTTCATGCTAGCCCATTCATCGACTATGTTTCCTGATTTTTGCACAGTGCGGAAAGATATTTTTGTCGTAATCCTGAAATTGTTGGGCTAGCGTTCATTGTGATGAGAGCAAACTTCTCGTTTTTTTTGTGTGTCTCATTATGTTGCTCATGTTAACCCGCTCATTTTATGCTCATGTTGCTATAACATTTCCCTGTGCTTTAATCATTGCATTGAAATATTTTGTGTGCTCGCATTTTAATCCACGTGATCGTAAAAATAAACCAATTTTAAACTTGAATCTTTCATTGTCCATGCTGTTATGTAGTATTCACGCGAGCACAAAGGTGTACATTATATTTACTTGTGGGGGTTGAGACTCCTCCTACGTTACGTGCTAGACCAGCATTGTATCGTGACAATCAGTTCACGTTTGAAATGCAATTTTTTAAAGCCAAGAAAACGTGTTTTTTTGTACGCCACAGCGAGGTATTTGTTCATAACTAAGGTCAAATATGACTAATTTTGCTTTCTTTTAGCTTTAACATATACTTTACAAGCACGTATCTCGAAACTGTCAGAGCTGTAATGAGTCATTTGACGCGTTGACAGCGATGGGTTAAACTGGTGTTCAATATTCAATTCAAATTTAAAGCCAATTGCAGTAAACCATTTTGAAAATTTAAAGCATTAACTGGATCGTGACCTCATTCATCCTTCATCAAGTATTTATAAAAATTCAGTTTCTGACTGCTGTCCGACCAGTAGTCAGAAAATTACCTCCGTGTACACAGGAGGCTCACAACGCGTGCAACGTGTTAAACATCAGGTTAATTTTAAAGGAAAGCAAGCTTCAAAGTTAGATGAAAGACTTTTTTCTTGATTTTCAGGAAAAATATCAAGAAAAAATTGGGATTGAAACTGAGCAAAAATACACTAAGTGTGAGACGGAATGTATCCTGATATTTTCTCGACTTGCAATTTTTACCTGAAAATTACCACTGAGCAAAATCTTAAAGTGAAAGTTATACGGTACAAATCTATAGCATTACCCTTCAGGCTCCGTAGCAGAACTTTGGGTCGCCGTGACCAAACCCAACCCATCGACTTTTTCTATACGATTCACCCATCAGTTTCAATTGAAATAAAATGAATATTCGGGAGTGCCAGGAAAAAAATATTTCAACAGTGGCACAATGGGGTTGTATTTTCAACTATATTTTGTAATAGAATCTGAGTGCAGTACGGAGGTCAAATTCAATTTTCAATCTGAGTGCAGTACAGAGGTCAAATTCAATTTTCAATTTTCAATTTTCAAAAACAGAACTGGTGATTCGGTAAAAACTCGAAGCCCGACTAACTAATTACGAAACAGGCTCAACATGATTCCTAGATACTAAAGACCCTTGAAATTTGCACAAAGATTCCTAGATACTAAAGACACTTGAAATGTGCGCAAAGAGTTCTTGTAAGCTCCCCATTCATGCAGCCAGTCTCATGTTCTCTCCCGTGAAAGTGCCTTGTCTCTGTAGCTTAAATATACCAGAACTTAGGCCTTCTCTGGGACTCGGAGGGTCGACCAGAAACCCTTGTTGGGCACGCATGTCCGTGTCAGGCGTTTGGGTATTCACGCGAAATACTTTCCGGAGTTTCCTTGTACAGGCGGTGTTTACGTTCATTAAAGTCTGCTTCAACAGCACGGATCTAAATCTCAGATTAAGGTTAAGGAACTGTTTTGTATTTTTTCAGACGTTTAGTAGTTGTAGCATGTTAGAAGGGAATTGCTGGGAGGATCTTAGAAAATATTAATCAACGTTTACGAGTCTGTTTTGAAAGTTATCACTGCCGTTCGTGAAAAATATTTAATCTTTATTTTATTAGTAACTAGAGCGAGATGGAAACGTGTACTCGAAATATGATTCGCAGGGCTTTAATACTTTTGTGATTGTCTCAGGTAATGTAAAATTATTGCAGACGTTTAAAAATTAAACGGCTACATGGAAAGTGCTTTTTGTGCTTAACTTTTGGTATAAGCTTCCCATCTTTACTATTGATTATAATTTCATTCAAGTATCTCATTCCTTTCCCAATATATACGTTGAATAGTTATTGAAAGATTAATTAATTGTTTCAAGTTGAGTAGGGTTGAAGTGTTTATTAAATTGACTTTTATTCATCGGGGCTTATTTTTGATCTGATAATTGACGGCGATATCTTACACTAATTTTTAGGAATTGCACGACTTAAAACACATCTTTTCAACATATTAGTACCTGCAACATAACACTTGATTTCTGGGCAATACCTCAAAATAATTAAAGTTGCTCACCCTTTGCAATTGCAACTTTGATTCCAATCCTTAGGAATTGCAGTGGTGCTGATTCTCAGTAATAATTGGACCAGCCTGACCTGCAAACGTCTGCAACTTTGATTCTAATTCTTAGTAATTTGGTCCCACGCAAACGTCCCTCGCAAAGAAAGGCTGGTCATCGATAAACAGAATTCGAAGGACACACACAATGGCGCTCCGTTGTGCTGGAGAGGAAGCTGCATCATCCCGACTTATTGAGATAATTCAAGTGGCCTGATCAATTTGAGGCACTTTTTTCTTCGGCTCGTGAAATTTCTCAACAGCGGGAGCTGAAAAGAAACCGGAACGCAATTTTTTCCTGGAAGTGAGTCTGATGGAACGAGTTCACTTTGTCACGGAGGCTGCATGGCAAAATTGCGTCATTGGAAAGCTGAGAAAACGAACATTAAAATCATATTTTGCATCCCCTAATGATCTACACCCGTCTTGGTTTTATTGATCTAGTTTTTTTGGCGTTTCATTTTTAAACTCGTGCGCGTTTCTCCAACTCAAAATGCACGAGCAAAAATAAGACCCCTTGGGCGAGGAAATAAAACATCGATTAAAATGAAGTGTTTTCACAAGCCGTGGGAATACCGAATCTCGAAGAGAGCTGAGTTTGCCCTAACAGTAGGAGTGGAAACTGGTTCCTTATTCGAGCTTGAAACGAAAATGAAGCCAAAATAATTTTCGCTTAACAGCGCCTTAAATAGTCATCGTCGGCATTAAGTATTAAACATAAAATATTCAGGATTCTAATGAGACGAAAAACGATCTAAAGGAAAGGTATGAAGCTAAGCGTTTAGTTATTCGTGCATTAGAGTAATGCATTTTCAAATTGATTCATCTAATTTCTCAGTGAAGTTCGTATTATTAGCGAGTTTAACATTATCATTTTTATATGCAGTATATCAATATAATATATTTCCAGAATAATAAAAGGTTCATAACTGTACCATGTAGTAGCTAAGCTGAGTCACAACAACGCATAATCACCGTCACGCACATGAGAAATTGTTCCCCTCAGGGGGATACAATTATTGTATCTATGGGAACTAGCGCTCCCAGGGGGACAATGTGAGGGCCTGAGCTGAGAGTTAGGTAGGCCTTCTTTTTGTTGAAATAAAATGTTTTTGTTATGTTAAGGACCACCTTTTTTCGGTTCACTGCTGTCCTGTTTTTCAGCACCTACTACTGTCTTCTTCAATTTTGGTCTTGTTTCATAATCTTCTTTCACAACTAACTGTTTCTATGCCTTTCTGCGTAGATTCCGCGTTTCCTTAACTCCATACTAAATGGTGCCTTCCTCCTTCCTCTCTTTGGATCGCAATTGTTGCTGGGTAGGGAGGCTAAAACTAACGACTAATCTAATCGACTAATGAGAAATTGTTTATTTGTTCCATCCCCAGTTCTCCCCGTACCGATTAGAGTCCACAAATTTATAGACTTAAAAATCTGCGTGGCTTCTGATAAAAACATTTCTGAAGGTGGCGAATTGTCTACTCTTCCCTACTTAATTTGACCTAATATCTAAATATAGAGATTTTGGATTTATAAACACAGAAATTACAACTGCGTAGTGCTGATTTTATTGCTTTACCCTACGATGTTAGCATTTTTGTACTAATATTACCGATTATCCCAACCATCGTCATACGACTGCAACTTGAGTCAGATTGTCATCGACATCAAAGTGAGGAAGAAACTACTACTTGGCAGTGAACTTCAAAGAAGAGATTAGGGTGAAACTAATAATAAAAATTACAATACATTACGACTTTTTCCGAAAGACGACCGAATCGTTCTCCTGCGCGTACACGGGTTGATAAAAAAGCGAGCGCATCATTCTTAGGAACCTCAGCGCTCACTTACGAAATATTTTCAGTCGAAGGAAATCTCAAGGGTGGTCAGCAAGCTGTGTACCATTAATGTTTTTGCGGGCGGAAAAAAAATAGCAAAAATATCTACGTAAAAGTGAACTCAAAGGGTCAAAGTTGCCGACAAGTCATCGTAAATTCTGGAATTACTCTTTACATGGTATGAACATCCAATGCCTGGTCGCCTCAGTTTACATGACAATAAAATTCCTCTTGGGTCCCATGAATGTCAAAAGAAGGTTACCAGGCTCAGCTAATTGCAATGCAATCACAGTTTTCAGGACACATTATATCTGTGTCAACGAACAAAATGTCGGAAGACTGAAAATGAGTTCGCCAAAACCAACAGCCTTCCAATTACCCTTTTCGACTGCGAAGGCTTCTTGGAATCCTAATCTCTGGAATAACGACTAAGTTTGCTGTGCACACTTTGAGCTTCGGGAATTGTCACTTTGAAAAGAACATGACGTCGTCTTGGGAATTGTACCGGAAAAAATTGGGTATCGGGTGAAAGAAACATTGCGTATCGAGTGAAAAAGACAGCGCCAGCCTTGAAATGACTATTGTGTGAGCATTTCGTCCACCAGTTGAAAATCTGTCTCAAAAAGTAGGGTAGGAAAGCAGTTTCAGAGCGTCTCCAAATGGCTCCTTCAACTCATATTTGAGCTAAGTAAATACCCATCATGAAAAGCCACGGTTCGTGGAGAAGGTAAAATTGAACCAAGGATGGCTAAAGTGAGACGGACCTTAGGTGCTGCTATTGCTCGAATGAAGACATGAACTTTATATCATTTTTATCTTCTCACTACAAGGAATGCATTAAGAATGCCCCACTAAATGAGAATTTATTATCGACTGGAAATGGAAGTCGTGCATATGAGAGCAATATTATACAGGATAGAAATTCAGTTACGCCCTCTGAATTATTTCTTACATTACTTTGCGGGTGTAGGTCCACAGGTAGATAATTAGAAATTAATTCTTCTAAGTTTGATTTACCAATCTTTCCAAATCGCTTGTGAAATGATGAATTTCCCGATTTTGATAGCTTGTCGAAATCCACTTTCAAGGTGTGACTACAAACAGTAAGTTAATAAATTAATGTTTGATGTAAGTTTGCACTTATTCAATTTCAAAGTAAATTGCGTTGCTAAACAACGTTACCAGACTTTTTTAGTGTCTTCGATTTCAGAGACGCACCTGGACTGAGAGGCATCCCAGCTATTATTTATTGTTCATTCATTTACTGAATAAAAAGTTACAAACTTTCAATGAAAAAGATATCACTCTAGAAATATGCAACACATCCCGGCAAAGAAGAGTAAATGCCAATACATGTGGGACACGCGACGACCAAACAAACAGGGTTATTTTATCATAAGTTCTAATCATTAACTGAAAATCTTTTCATAGGTATTTCTCTACGATGAAAAATGGCTCTATGAAAATAAAACATTTCATTTCATTCATTTCTTATTCTGGTACTGAAATTACTTCTATGAAAATAAATTTGCAGGAATAAAATTTTATCCCAACTTTTTTCCCCTTCCACGAAATTATTATCTTCGGCGAAAGGGGAAGCTAAGATTTCAAGATACGAAATTGGTAGCGACTATATCACAAAATAATCGACAATAAAATAAAAACTCCATGTTTAGAGTGTGAGAGGAGAACAACGTGACAAAGAGGTAAGTAATATCAATCAACATGACATTATAGATTGCTTTGATTTCCAGAGATGACAGTTCCTCTATATATTATCAGTGCATAACACTATTATGCCCAGGGAATCAGTTTTTGATTTTATTAATTGGTATACTGAAGTGAATTGGTGCTCATTTGAGTTCGGAGTTTTCACGATTAGTTAATTTCTAAATTAAAGAGTTTATTAATGGTGATTTTACAGAAATGTCGAACACAGGTTCCCATTTCCCAGTAAATTATTTATACACCTCACTTCTTGTAAAAATACAAGCTTCATTGAGGACATTACTTCTACCAATCATGTAAGAAAACACATAAGCGTGGATATTTCTGTATTCTAAGGTGCACTCAAAGCACAGTAAATTTTAGAGGGAAACAAAATTCCGGAGCTAGGCTATGTAAATCGAATCATTCGTAAATACCATCACCAACATAAACGCAGAAGTTTAACCTGCAGCGATCTATCAAATTTTGAAATAGTGAAATTTACAGACCTAGACACCGTAAGCTTGATGTTCAATCTTGAGTTCGAAAGATTCAAGTGATCACCAGAGGAACTTTCATCTTCTTCAGAAAATCTTTTCAAAATGATCGTCAAAAAAAATATACGAGGAAAGTATGCAGTATAGCCTTACAATGATATTCAAAGAAATGAACAGCAAAAACCCAGGCATTTAAACAAATAACACAACTTGAAATAATCATCGCAAATTCGCTTCGCTCTTCGAAAACGAGGATCGTAAACCCACTAATTGCAGTTTAAGAATAAACAGCAGCGCGAAAGTAGCTGCAAGAGCGCGGATTGCGCCACGCGCTAGTATATTTCCTTATGGTGAACTCGAGACTCGCGGAACTCGGCACCTCATTTGCATCCATGAAGGTGAACTTCAATCGAAATCAGCGAGCTCGAATTCGCTAGCGATGAATTGTCAAGTGTTTGATGAACTGTTAGGTTTTATCCAGTATTTGATCAAGAGGCACGTCCTGAAGTGCCGTCTCCAGCAAGCAAACAAGCAACGTAAAGGCGTGTCGGTATGGGCTCTGCCATAGCAACCTTTTCCAACCGCCCTATGTCTGCAATCTTCTTCTTCCTCTCGTATTCTAATTGGGGCTTCGTGATGCATCATGTAATTGTGGTGCTACATGAAGTCATGCGTAATGGTGGTGAACGTGGGACAACCATAATTTTGATGCTGCATGTTGTAGTGTGTAATGGTCGTGGTGCTACGCGGAGCCATGCGTAATGGCGGTGCTACATGGAACCATGCGTAAAGTGGTGCCACATGGAGCCATGCGTAATGGTGGTGCTACGAGGAACCATGCGTAATGGTGATGCTACATGGAGCCATGCGTAATGGTGTTAATTATGGTGCTTTACTGAGTAGTGGTGGTACTGCATGAAATAAAAGTGTTTCATGGAGCAAAGTATGACTATGGTACCTTATAAAACGTGGTAATGCATAACGAAACATAGTATTATGATAGTTAATGAAATATTACATTACTGTGAGAAATGACAATTGCAAACGTCGCCAAATCGAATTGAATTTGTTTGAAGTGCAGACAACCTTTACAAATACTTCCGTCCTAATAAGACTACAATCATGACTGAAGCTGATACTTTCGTCCTAATAAGACCACAATCATGACTAAAGCTGATACTTCCGTCCTAATAAGACCACAATCATGACTAAAGCTGATACTTCCGTCCTAATAAGACCACAATCATGACTAAAGCTGATACTTCCGTCCTAATAAGACCACAATCATGACTAAAGCTGATACTTCCGTCCTAATAAGACCACAATCATGACTGTAGGGGATACTTCCGTCCAAAAAAGACCACGAAACATGACTGTTGCTGATACTTCAATCCTGAAATTAACACGAAAATGATTCTTGCTGATACTTTAATTCTAAAAAGACGATAAAAATTGCAATTACTGATACGTTAGTTCCAAAAGGACGACGAAAATTACAATCACTGATACTTCCATAAAAAATAAAACCACAAGCACTACTGAGGCTGATACTGTATCCTGTATAAAACTTACATTAAAACCGCACCCACGTGATCAATAACGCTAAAACCGTGTCACTGTTATCAGTAGTACTGATATATCATGGAAATTTATTTTGCTGATACCTATTCACTGATTCAGACAATAGTATCACACCTAAGTATCTACTGGATACGGATGACTGAAATTGATGCATGAAAATCAAGACAATAGTGGTTCCTGGAGCTAGTGTTCCATCAAATTGCGTAGCATGAATGGAAAGTAGTGCCAGTTTTGAAGCGCAGTAATTATCTTGAATATAACAGCGATGGACATGCTGATAACTGACACAGCCATAGTTACAGAGCTGATCACGAAACCCTGATACCGGTAATGAGTTCACATACAATTAAGTTCAGCTTTCAGCTTGAGATTAGCTGGCAGGCGACTCGTTAACATCGTCTCAACATCAATCTGTGACTGCAAAGAAAAAGATCAAGAAAGTCGAGGGCCGAGGCTGGCGAGTGTAGCTGTCATAACACTCGTGCAAGTCACAACAATATTTCAGCTATACAA
The DNA here is from genome assembly GCA_030386875.1 of Morinoia aosen. Taxonomy (NCBI): domain Eukaryota; kingdom Metazoa; phylum Arthropoda; class Malacostraca; order Amphipoda; family Talitridae; genus Morinoia; species Morinoia aosen. The sequence continues at coordinate 37,058,211 of CM059571.1, read as the reverse complement.
ATAGAACCTGCATAATTAATCCTCCCCTTCCCAGAAGTCCTGCCCCTTCAATGAATGTCATTAGGGAGCACTGGCTATGTTTTTTTGCCGATAAAAAAACACCGCTGATAAATGACGGTCAAAAGTTGTCCATGGGGGTTGAAAAATATTCTTTCTTGACCAGGGAGTGACCACTCGGGCGTTTTCAAGTTTGATTTCATGTCGTAAGCCGTAGAGCGTCTCTGGCGATATGACTATTTCGCACACATGACGAAGGCTTTCAAAAACATGCACTTTGAATTAATGTTTGCTCACACATCAGGACTATCGAATGATGCGTGCGAACTGTGTCGTCGTACGTAGAATGAAGGTACAAGAAGTTGGCGAACTTTCAAGCGATACAAATTTGGGTTACCACAGCAACTTGATGATCTGGATTGAAGTTGCTTTAATTTGAAACATTCTATGCTCGCTGGTCTCTTTCAATGTGCTCTCACGATATAAATGCGCTGTCGGAGCACAATCAAGGTAATGACAAATCGAGAGACTGCAAAAAGTTCTCGAGCGTCCAACCCTTGGACCCAGAAATGTAAACAAAGCTTTGATGGACGACGCGTTCCATCTTATGACACAGCAGCCTCCGTTGTGGCTTGGACACGGAGGTGTCATTTGACGCCCTAAGGAGAAGGTTCAGCGTGAAGCAGGTGTGTCACACTTCCCGTTGGTTGAGAATGAGTTTCTATCTACAAATGAATTTAACACAGAGCATGGCAATGCTTTCTTATGAAACAAATTGTTCTTTCACCTTTGGTTTAAATCAAATCTAACTGTAGGTACTGTTACTGAGAAGTGTGGTATGAAAGACGGCGTAAAACTTCTTAAAATGTTAAGTTTTGGATCCAGAAGGCCTCTTGCTCAAAAAGGAGCTGCTAACTACCGCGTAAAAGGGGACATCCGATGCCTTGATGTCTGCTCTTCCATTAGGGGTGTGACTTGAGGAGTAGAAACTAATGAGGGATTGTGACGCGAATGGTGTTGAGGTAAAAGTTTGGTCGGTCCATGGTCACTCTGTAAAGAAGAAAGGCGTTTCTTTTCACAACCAAACATAAAAAAGGGAGAAATGACGCCTGACAATCATTGGTTCTTCAGTAGTGCTCGTAAAAAATAATTGTTCGTGAAAGTTTTGGTTTTATTCTTCAATTTAATTTTCTAAACTTACTAACGATCTCAGAATTAATTCAGTCTCAGATGCATGTAAAGCATCCTATTACATCTTGGCATCATATTAGTGGCATCACCAAAACATTCCGAACATTACAACGAATCGCTAATGATATATGCTATAAGTACGTGAAGTCGACTGATAAATTTCTATATTGTATTATTGGTGAAGACTGAAAGTGTTCAAACTTGAAAGAAATTTCAAGTAACTCATAATCATATGCTATTAGTGCGGGAAGTCGACTGATAAATTACTATACCATATTATTGATGGAGACTGAAAGTGTTAAAAACTTGAAAGGAATTTCAAGTAACTCATAGGAATGGGATAAGAATTTTAAAGCCAATTGGTTGAACCATTTGGGTAACTTGCAGAAATCTTTCATGGATGACAATGCGAGAATAAAGAACAGATCATCGAGCGAAAATAGTGACAAAAGCGTATTCGCTTGCGCTTATTCCGTTAATTAAAATTGGATGGTAGAAAAATTGTGATGGACGTGCAACTACTGCTGCAATGATTTTGGATGTTTAAAAAACTGCGCGGATTGCTTTCAGTCATAATCATAGGAAAGAAACCAGTTATGCGTGAAAATTTTATACGAGCTAAAAATTTCTGTGCTCAATAATTACATTCGCCTAATTTAAGATCATGTCCTTACAGTAAAACGGGTAGTAGCAGGTAAAATATTACATAAATAAATTTCTGCCTCGTAATAAAATTTACTGTCATTTAAAAGTAATTTTCAGTTCAAAAGTGTCAGGATTTGATTATTATAGCAGCAAGTCATATTTAAATCACTGAGCGTAGTTGTCTACTAAAAAAATGCTATCACAATCACCTACAGTTATTTTTTTAATAAAAATGTACACATACAATGAGATATCAAGTCATTTTACACTCGATCGTGATATATATAAATATATATATGTATATATAGTTATATCAGCATCGAATTAGGTACATGTTCGTATATAGTTGGATGTTACTGAATCAATTAGAAAACTTTTTTACGAATTCTTCCATTTTGAGTCCCTAATACAACATAACTAATTTAGTCAAGTTTTCGGCATAAGCCATAATTTTGTCCTGCAATTTCGTAACTTTCTGATAAAATGTAAATGTTGAGATTTGAGAAATTTTGTCCATGCACATTCTTTGAGAACTGCTTCTGACATTTCCACATTTTTTGTAATTTTGAAACATTCAACACGCAATATCACTTTTCAAAGAGTCTAAAAATCAAATTGAAGTTAAACTTAAATTTTATCTCAGTCTGTGAAATAAATTAAGTGATAAGGAAGTTTTTTTAGAGACATATCTATAGAGTTACACCATTATCTATATATGTCATATATACATTATACATCTCCAGGACATATCTAGAGAGTCCCAGCACAAACACCATAGGTCAAATGCTCAACAATGGAAGAGGTTAGTCATGACTCTCGTAAAGCCCCTAGTTCAAAGTTTGACATTAATATTTATATTTTGGCTGTGCAATGTTTCTCATGACTCGAGACTGTCAGTGAAGAAGCCCTTTCCACTTGTTGCAGACAAGGCTCGTCTTCCATAAAAACACGGACGCAATTCACGCTAATTTCTTAAAGAGCGTAGCTAAAAATTCTCTTCCTCAGAACGGCTGCCCGTTTTTAAGCCAGGTGGATGGCGCTGATCCGGCAAGCGGCACTCCTCTCAAGATGACCATTTTTCCCATGCAAATGCGCTGGATTTAAATATTCACGCCGTTGCATTATACGGAGAAAAGCATCCCCGCGTTCTGGGGTCCGTCAACACAGCGCAGTGTGCGGTACGCGTACACGGTTTTGGATTTTCTCATTCCTGTCAGTCGAAAAAACGAAGCAATGGCGCCGGAAAAATTAAGGAAACTGCTACAAATATTCGAAGACGGGGATTTTCATCCTTCGTGCACCGGAGAAAGATTGGGCAGAAAATTGACGTCATTCGTTTCTTGTTACTGATATTGAAATGATGAAAAGGGCATGAAATTCTTCAGTTCTTCAGTGCCGGAACCTAATAGTTTCTTTTGCTTAACTGAAGGATGATAAAACGGTTTCGAGTTACAGAAGGTAATTAGGTACATCACACGTAAATGTGCGCAGAAATAAACTCGCTATGTACAACACAAATTAGTTTTTGAAAACGAAAAATGAGACAGAACCAAGAAAATAGCTTAAATCTACCAGTTTGGCCTCTTTTTGCTCAATATGAACAACGTGATCTCTTTTCAGCATGTAATTTTTCGAGGGATCGACAGAAGATTGAGACACAAGATGGAAGTTACAATCTTGAAACATTGACAGATTTTTCATGCACTTGATCAAGCAGCAGGGGGTTATGCGCTGCTAAAAAGACCGTTCCATGACCAAAGAAGCGTACACAACCATGAAAGGTTGGCGAAATTACCTTGAAAATATTTTTTTGGTTGAAAACATTGAGTTATGAATACCTAAAAGTTCACTTATATTGCAGTCCCAAGCCTGTAAACAATCTCCCGCGTATCAGACCATTGCAGTAAAAGGAAAAAAATTGGGCTTAAACGTATGTTAAAAAGCATTCGAGTGACCTTGAGGCTCTTAAGAAATACAATATGGATTTCTTATAGGAAGATAGAATTCAATTTTGATGGTAAAATAACAGAAGCAATCTTGAAACTTTAGTTTTCACCTCCGTAGATTAATCACTGAACAATTTCAAAAAGCAAGACTTGAACCATTAATATGCGAAAGGATTAGATTAATTATTAGTGTATGCCTCCCTACCGCAACAAAGGCGATCCAAAGAGAAGAAGGAGGAAAGCCCCATTTAGATGGAGTCAAGGAAATGTGGAATCAATACAGAAAGAGCATAGAAATAGTAAGTTGAGAAAGAAGATTATGAAACAAGATCAAAGTTGAAGAAGAAGAAAGTAGTGGGTGCAGAAAAACAGACCAGCAGTGAACCAAAAAAGATGGTCCTAACATAACAAAAACATTTTATTCCAACAAAAAGAAGGCATACCTAACCCTCAGCTCGGGCCCTCACATTTTCCCCCTGGGAATGCTAATTCCCATAGATGCAATAGTTGTACCCCTGAGGGGACATGCGAAAGGAATTAATTTTGCCGTTTAAATCTAATTAAATTCATTCTTCCACTAAAGCTTACAAAATATTATTCCGAATCGAAGAATTAGCGCTCGAGGAGGTGTTATATTCTATCCCGTAATCGGATGATGGACTCAATTGCGATGGAAAAAAAGCACACCTTATAAGATAGTCTCAAGCTAATAATAAAAAATACTTTCATAATGCTGAGAGTTTTACGAGTCTAATTATTCTAATAAAAATGGTTTCAATATTCTCTTACACCTCTAACCTACAACATTTGTTCAAAATTGAAAGCCTTGCATATCACTAGAAAAATATTCATTTCCACCGTAAACATAGCAGATTGCAACGAATTAAAATAACCCTATTGTAAGCAAATGAACTCAAATTTCAAGGTATAAAATACCGACAGGTAATACACAACTTCCACATAAATTTTCTATAGTATTTAAATCAAAGCTGGATCTACGTCTCTGTAGCGTCTTCGTTGGGGAACCGTCGTATATAGAAATAATGATAATAATAATCTAAGTGATGAAAGGAACTAGTTGGTTCATCTAGGCTGCTTATAGCACTAGATTTTGGATATATTTCCCTTGAAACAGGTGTTTGTTACAGAATGTCTTTTTAACACACCGTATGGGAATTTCATACTTTAACCGATGGCAAGGTGTTAAATTTTGACCTGAGCAATCACAGAAAACAGCAGGGATGTTGACAACTAGCAACCACCAGCAAGCAAATAAATAAGGGGAAAATAATATCAGAATTTTATATGTTTTAGGATAGATTCCGTTCCATGTTACATATAGAGGGAGTTTACCAGAAGTAGAGCACAATAGCCTCATTATTTTCGTTTTTAATACAAGAAAACTTATCCCAAGCCCCCAGATTTCCGAGTCCACCAATTATTTGTTAGGATAAATTCGTTCACCTATGATTGGCTAACGAGACGTGGGTCCCATCTAATGAACATTCACATTTATAAAACGGATAAAGTGATACGGAATAAAATAAAGCGAAATATTCTGTTTGTTCATCGTACAGAACAAGTTACACTTGACGAGAATTCAAAATTGAGATGTAATTCTGGTTTTCAAATACTTTTGAAGAATTTTTGAAAATTGACCACAGTCTTGAGTGCATACAAATTGTTTGCATTGATTTGAATAGTAATGATTCTGTTCTATTTCTATCAATCCGTTAGATTAGATTAGATTATTAGTTAGTTTAAGCCTCCCTATCCTCAACAAATAAGATCCAAAGAGAGGAAGGAAGAAGGCACCATTTAGTATGGAGTTAAGGGAACGCGGAATCTATGCAGAAACGGCATAGAAACAGTAAGATGAGAAAAAAGTTCCGAAACAAGATCAAAGTTGAAGAAGAAAGTAGTAGGTGCTGAAAAACAGGACAGCAGTGAACCGAAAAAAGATGGTATGCAATAAAACAAAAACCTATGTTATTTCAACAAAAAGAAAGCCTACCTAACCTTTAGCTCGGGCCCTCACATAGTTCCCCTGGGAGCGCTAATTCCCATAGATACAATAGTTGTATCCCCCTGAGGGGACTCTATCCATCCGTTGCACATTGTGAGCTATCATCTGTTCTATTTGCCAGTTTAAACACATTATAATTAATCTGAAATACATATGAGAAGGCAGGATACTTTCAGAAGCCCAATCCGAGGTTTAAAATTGGCTTTGAGCAGCACTTCGCGTATGAAATTATTTTGCACTCGCACATTCGGGAAAATACAATGGTCTCTTTCATGGCAGTGCTAGTGTTACCTTTTCAAAAGTAATTTAAATATGAATACGTTTGCTCCACTTCTAGAGTTTAATGATGTCACATGCATTGCCTTCACACCCGAATTACCCATTCGGGTTCAAAAAACAAAACAGAAATAGTTTCAAAGTGAAGATATGCGACAACTGTTTCATAAATTCACGGTAGCCTCTATTGATTAGGCACCATAATTTACTACACGAGTTTAAAATCCAGCACACTTTGTTTCAAGATGAAAAAATGGAAAAAATCATAACGAATTCATGTTCGTTTTGAACTCTCGCGTCGTAGCTGCGAGGCTCAAAATTTTTCAGCTTGCATGCAAACATATCATAATTTTTTTGGTTATTGACGAAGCACCACAGCGTTCACTAACACAGTCCAATAAAGTGAGTTCATATTTCATTCTTATTGTAGTTTCACTTAAGGAAATAATTGTTTTGCTTTGATGCAGGGATGCTACCCTATATCAATAACAAACAGCTTTTTCAATTGAAAATTCAAAAAAGAGAATTGAGCGATCATTTTCACGGCCGGAATTGTTTTGATACAGAGAAGCAGCCCTTTAACAATGATAAACAGCTTTTCAATAGACAAAATGAAAAAGAAAGAATTTAACAAGCCAGGTGCTTTGAACATTCATTTTATTTCCATTCACTCAAGCATGGTCGTGAAAAAACTATCAATGGCAATTTATTAAAGTCGGAGATATTTACGGCTCTCCATACACCGGGTAGTCATGCTGCCTGTCTATGATGCTTGCTCGGTAAAACTACAATTATTTCTATGCTAATAAGTTGGAAGTGTTCAGTGAGTGAATTGAGTGCAGAGAGATATTGCCTCAGGTACGGAGTTTACTGTGTTCGTAACAGCCGATTTGAAATTTTTATTTTGAATGGATTGCGCGAACATGAACACGAAGTATGGCTGATTCAGTAGGAGAGCGGCTTCCTCTTCTTCCTAATCATTTAGGATTCTTTTCATCAACGGTTGTGTTGAAACTCAACGTGGTGAATTCGGACCACACCCTGAGAGGGCAGGGAAAAATTAATTGCTTTTGATACAGCTGCGCGTACAGACTAAGACTGCAGGCTATTTTCAGAGACCTGAACAACAATTGAAGAAACAATGTGCGGACATCCCTCACTCCCTCAATAAATAAGGCTATGAAAAAAATGCCTTGCCTCTTAATATATTAGTACGGAAATCTGAATTTTAAAACCTCGTTGAAAAAAGTTAGGCAAATAAAAATATGCTCTTTGAACTCTATCAATGGGTGTTTGAAAAGCATTCGAAATCATTTCAAAATCAATAAGACCCAACCAAATTATCTTTTCCGATAAACATAGCACGAACACCACCACAAGTTCTCCTCACATCCATTCCTTCAGACACAAACGCTTCAAATTCGCGCGTAACGAGTCCATGACGAGCGCGAACGTAACCTGAGGGCAAAATGAAATTTGGGCCTCCAAAGAAAAGCGTTGGGCATTGCACCTGCGTAGGAGAAGTGGAGCAAGCCAATTTTGCAAACAAGGCACTCAGAAGCCCTGGCATTTTCCCTTGAAGAAAAGCTTTAGTAATTGTAGCCTTGTTGAGGAGCTTCGGCGGCGCTAGTTGATGAAGCTTTGAGTCGTCAGTTGAAGGCCTCCTTAGTTGATGGTTTGGAGGGCACGGTACCGAGCTGAATTGCACAGTACGTGTTGGCCTGTACGGTGCATGTCATCCTGTGCAGTACCGAGCTGAAATGTACGGTACATCTTAGCCTGCACGGTACAGAAAAGAAATGCACGGTACATCTCAGCCTGTACGGCATATTTTAGCCTGCACGGTATATCTTAGCCTGCACGGTACAGAAGAGAAATGCATCGTGCATTTCAGCCTGTACGGCATATTTTAGCGTGCACGGTATATCTTAGCCTGCACGGTACAGAAGAGAAATGCATCGTGCATTTCAGCCTTCGCTGTATAGAGCTGAATTACTCGGTACACAGTAGCCTTAACGATACAGGTCAGCCAGCACGGTACAGAACGGAGCTGCACGGTATACGGTAACCAAATGCACTTGCAAACTCGGCAGAGATTTTAATTGTCATGTGGCGACGTTTGACGTTTTAAAAAATTCATTATTTTCATGCACATTTTAAGTACAGGATGATTTATCTTGGCATGATCATTCATGAACTTTGAAGACCCAAGGTACAGAGATGGAAAATAGGCCTTACATGAGGAGAATTAGGAAGATGCTTTTCCTCTTCATGTTGACTGGAGAACACGTCAAAACAGCGCAAGCCAATGCATTTGAAATGTTCGGTCTCTGTTTGAAATCGTAAGTAAAATTAATTGCAAAACATGTAGCGAACGCCATGATTGCACACTTATTTTTATAAAATATTATCTCTAACAAAGTCAACTAGAATGGGGAATGTTCTCGAGATAATTGCAAGTTCTTTTTTCAGCAGGTTTTCAGCACTGATAAACATGGACTATAACAGAGAACGTTGCTCTGTATCAACAGTATTGAAATAAAATTTTCAGTGTTAGTGAGGTCTCAAACATGTATCGTTACCCGGCATCAACTTGATGAAAACAGAGTGAGAATAGAATAAAATAGCATCAAAATAGAATAGAATGAGTTCGTTTTTGGATCTAAAAAGTGTACGCTTCCGCCTTAGTGCTCGGCCAAACCAGTCTGAGTCTTGCGGGTCTTTTTGACAACAAAGACTGTGTGCTGTGTCAGTTAAAATGAACTAAAATCTAAAACTAGGGCAAAAAAATACCGCTCTTCTATTCTAATGCAGATGAGCAGCAATCTGACGAATGGAAAAAATGTTCGTTTGCTGTACGCGCACGACTGGACTGAGCCTCGAAACTGCGTCTTCAAAACTGATCAAGATTAGAAAAATGTTCAACGCTATGTTTTTCTTCACCTCAAAGCTGAACATCAACTTATAAGCTTCTATTCAGAATTTTTCAACTCATAAATTCGATGAAATTTTAGGCGAAAAGACATTTCTCCTATATTGTTATTTATATTTTAATTATTTGCAAAATTTTATGAACAAATTTTCTTTTCCAAAAATAATTAACAGATTTTCAATTCCTAAAACATGCTCAAAAATCCATCGTTTTGACAATGTTCGTAGATGTTAAAAAGCTCTTCAACAGTGCTCAAAAAAATTTTCATCTCACTTGAATAAGCACAAAAGGTATAAAAAGGTAAAAGGTAAAAGCATATAAACTTACAACAAGCGCAAAAAATCGTAAACTTTTACTCGCTTATGAGCGCACTCACAAGTTTCTTCACCTGCTGAAGCTCGTTACACACAAACAATTACACGCTCAGGTTCGTTTTTTTACAACCTGCTAACGAGTGCTCCAACGGCAGCCAAAGTTACGCATCGGGTGTGGCAAGGTATAGTTGTTCCAGTTCAAGTAGCTGTTCAATTAATTGCAAAAGATGTAGCGAACGCTGTGATTGCACCCTTATTTTCATGAAATGTTACCTTATCAACGAGAATGGAGAATGTTTTCGGGATAATTGCAAGTTATTTTTTCGGCAGGTTTTCAGCTTCAGCCCTGATAAACATGGACTACAACACAGAAATGGACTCGGTAACGTACAAGTTTGAGTACTTTAAACCTCCTTAGTGTTTAATTGCTGATGATGAACAGGATTTGATCAAGAACATGATGTCTTTTGCGTACGAAAAGCGGTGAATGAACTTAGAAAGTGACGGTGGATTTTTAATGATGTTATAGAATCGAAAAATCAGTTTAGAATCAATAGAACTAGAAGTGTAACTGCTTTGCCATTGGTTAGTCAAGCAACGGTAGTTTGTTTTATTCATAATAAATATTTGTTTAGGTATTTTGTTGGCGAAGTATCTGTTCAATTAATTGCAAAAGATGTAGCGAACCCTTATTGCACCCTTATTCTCATGAAATGTTATCTTATCATAAATGTTACTCTTACCCATGAAGCCTTTAATAGCACTATGTATTCACTCGAGAACAATACGTCTAAAAAAATATGACGTATATCTTGCCTTAAGTAAATTGCCCATGGTTGATCCCAAATTTCCTGCCTTTAATTTACAATTCAGTCTAAATCTACCTTCAAATTTCCCGTAACTAATGGTCACATTCACTACGATTCTTTTTTAGCATCACATGAATAGAAAATCTATTTTAGCTACATATCATACAAGCGATGAAGAAAGTAAGAATGAAGCTCAGTAATAATTTGAGACAAGCCTGCATCACACAAGAGAAAAATCACTTCGCAGATCAAGATCTCCTGATCTCCGGCCGTCTCAAGTCTTTTGGTTGAGAGACCTTATCGCTTTTTAGTATTTATCCAGCCAACGCTGGCCTTCCTCTCTAACTCAAGTAATTCAGAAAATGCTAGTTAATCTAAGACACACGTAGAACCAAAACTGCTCATTTTTATTTCTACAATCTTCTTAGTTGATAGACTATAGTATTTATCATTCATTCAACTAACGCTATCCAGCCTCTTTAACTGCAATTAAGTACTCCACAAAATGTTAGCGAAAACCACATATAAAAACCAAAACAACCATGAAGTACACCGCGCTTAAATGAGATTTTTTCCAGCTTACGTTACCCAAAAATAACAAATCAGAAAGCTCGACGCCCAAGGCACGGAGTTCAGTAAATTAAGACAGATTATTCTGTCGGTGCGAGAGGCACCGACGCCCCAGCTACCGTGCGCCAATCGCGAATTACTATTGACTGTGTAAGAGAATCAGTTGACCAGCGGCCCACTGAGAGGTGGCAGATAAGAAAGGTGTCCCTGTTGAAGTCCGTGGCACCCCTGCTGCTCCTCAAAAGACCTGCTTGTTGCGCTCTCGCCTGAGATTGAGATGTTACCGAGGCTTACATTTGTTGCTATTTGGCCTATTCAAAAATTCCCGTAACTTATTGGGATCTTAAGCCGAAAAGGCTTCTGGGCAAGCAATTGGATTTGGCTTTGCCTCGTATATAAATAGAGTGATCGTGTGTGTGTGGAGGACGCTTATGGAGCTCCTTGAATATCAGGAGTCGTCCATTCAATAGCATTTGCTTTCAATGGTTTAGTATTTGCACAGGCTCATTTTCTAAGCATTTTTATCGTGCGCATGTGACCAGAAAAGCATTACCTTGTCTCTATTCTAGGCTGAACGCTCCTATAAAAGATATGTTCAGCAGCAGGAACTGAATCGTTCAGAAGTCCAGTGCCCTTACTCTTAGCTAGTGAAAGCGATCGAATTAAATTATATAACTTGTGATAGGCTGACGCCCAAAGTCGTTTGAAATTCTTCGAGAATTATTTAGAACTTGGTAGTGATAAAAATTTCCTCCATAGCAAGGCTGGTCATGTAGAATTATTTAGATCTTAGTAGTGATAAAAATTTCAAAATAGCAATACTGATCATGTCTCTATGTGTCGTTAAGTGATAAATTAAACAGCTTGGCTTGGCTAATAAAATCTACTGATCTGCAGAGTCGCTTATATCAGCTCATGGTCTGCTAGCTAAGCGAACGCACCGATTTTAAATTACGTTTTTCTAATTTAGGGCTGAATTTCATTCCGAAATTTTTAATTGAGCTTTATCCTCCCAAAAATTTGGCTCTCATCTCTTAATTTGATTTGTACAGAACAAGAATAAAATTTTTGTGAGGTGAGAAGCAAAACTTTCTGAATTCAAGAAGACGAGAGCCTAAAACAGGTATTTGCTGTGACTAAACTTAACTGATGTAAAAGCGTTAGTAAATGTATGAATTAATGTACTTCCAGCATTTTAAAAGATTTTCTGAATGAGAGTTAGAGCTAAGATGCCAATCAGTCAAATGACTAAATTCAAGACCAAGAAGCTTAAACCTCAATAAAATCACAATTGCAATTAATATTCATGGTGTCTTGCATCAATATTTGTCCAATGTAAGGTGAAGTGATATACAGTCGCATGTTGGGTGCATCAAAACTTTAAGTTAACGGTAATATATCAGCGACATCAAAAATCGAGTTTAGGGTAGTACCGAACACGGCAAGAAATCGAGTACCTATCGTCTTGATATTCTTCTTGCAAGTAATGGTGACCATGTAGAATTTTATTAAATGAGGTAAAAACTTAATAAACGCTGGATACAAAAGAACAAATCTGAATGAAATAGCTGATCAGTTGCATTTGTAATGAATTTTTTAAATGATTAAGGACACCCTGTATATCAGCAACCCAAAAAATAATAGTTTATATTACTTTCTCAGTAACGTCAGAGATTAAAGGGGATTGCAGTGCCAGCTACATCTGTAATTGACGTCTTAAGTATCATAGCACATCAACAAAAAAGTAAAAGCGGAGAATAGTTCTCAGCTAAACAAAAGCTAACGATGTATTGTTGAAATGGAAGTATGCCAGCAACATCACAGATTACATAGTCGGCGACAGAATGATGGATGAATTCGGAATTGAAGTCAATGATAGAATTTTGGATAACCCAATGGGTAACAAATTTTGTGATTGATTTCCTGATAATGAAAAATACAGTCGATGAAAGTGTGCTAGATGAATCAAAAAGTTTGCAAAATATTGATAACTCACTGGGCTTGGGGCCAATGTGAAAGTGAGCCACTGGGCTAGCTTTTATTGTCGCATTCTATTTTATTTCATTCCATTCTATTCTACTAACAGTCTCGCCACAAAAGAGATAATAATAAAATGCATTAAATTTTCATTACTGTGCCGCTATAAATGAGATTTTTTCGGTTGAAACATTTCCTATTTTCCACTAAAAACTTTAACTGCTTTTTCATGAAAAGTAAATTGTCACAAACTAAACTCAAACTTTAAGAATTGTAGGAAATATTTCAAGTTTTAAAGCCATTTAGGTAAATCATCAAACCTTTTTTCAGGCTTCTTTTTCAAAACCTGTTAATCCATATTAGTATAAAAATCTCAACAATGCTTTTACATACTTGAATACAGTAACTTTCATCAATATAATTTAAGCACATGTCTTCCATGCCCCCCCGAAAAACATTTATATAAGGATCTCTGAAATAGAACTGCATAATAAGCTTCGTACGCCATATGATCACCGCAAATTCTGTTCAATTATGAGATGATTTGAAAAACTGACGTATATGTTCGGCTTGAGGAGACTCGACACTTCTAAAAACCGGATAATTGAAATGATTCTTATGAGCTATGAAACTTTGTCTTGGGTCACAGATCAAAAAGTGCACGACTCAAGTTTCTTAGGGCCGAGCTGCAGTATAAATAAGCGACAATTTTGAGAATGAAAGAAACCTTAAGAAAATGAACATTTTATGTCGGATTCCGTTATCATTCTAAATATAATTAGTTAAACATTTGGCTCAGGAGTATTATTTTAAAATGAAAAAAAGATAAAGTGCGCTACAAAAATTAAAAAAACTAAGTTTAAAAAACTGTGCACTCCAAGACAAAAAACGAATAATGAGTAATCATTTCATGAAAAACAATGTTTATTTCCTGATATTTTAGATCACACAGAGACAGTATTCTAAATAAACAGAAAGAGAAATACTCGGTTCATTTTCCATGCTATTTTTTAATTGCCGTTTATTAATTAAAAGCCCTGAATCCTTAATATCAGCACAGTTTTTAATTATTAGAACTCAGATTAGACTATAAGTTAGTTTAAGCCTTTTCAACTGCAAAAAGGTGATCCAAAGAGAGAAAGAAGGAAAGCACTTTTTAGTTTGAAATTAAGGAAACGTTTTATGCACAAGGTGTGTCCCCACACTCTCAGCAAAGGTGCAGCAAGATGAAATTAAATTGATGACTGGAGGTAAATGTTAAAAATAAAGTAATTGGGGGGCATAAAATGAAAACCACTGAATGAAAACCAGAGTGTTCGTAATAAAATAGACAACCTATTTATTTCAGTAAAAGGAATACCACCAAACTATATTACGAGACCTCTCATCTTCTTCCATTTAATGCTAATTCATATACATTAGTGGAATACCCTTGTTGACAATAAAGCAGTGGAAGTTAGACCTTAGGTCGAAATTCTGCGATAGATTCTTTTTTGCCATCTCAATAAAATTCTCTATACACTTTTTTGCACCCGCCCAAATAAATATCTGAAAGTCTATTCGAAATTTCACTTCCAGAATGATCACAAGAAACTCATAAAATAATTTACAAAAATACTCATTTGATCTTCGAGAGTCGAGTAGAATCTTGTTTTACTTGATTCAATTCATCAAAATTATCATAGAATCAAGACTATGGAAACCTTAACGCTAGGTAGATAATGATCCGATAATGACCATGTTTTCCATTCCATTCGGAGGGAAAAAACTGAACGTTGTGCTTCTCAAATAAAAATGAAAAGATTCTATACAATGATTTCACGTTTGGTGGCGTCATTCAATTTTTAAGCATCAGAGAAACATTTTAGAGGAAAAAGTTCTTCGTAATGAACCAGTTGTTGGCCGAGACAGGCAGGGGCCAGATATGACAGTCGCATTGTTTAGGCAAAAAATCACCGCAGTCCCGCATAAAATGTGAGTAGATATAGTCAGACGCTGATATAGGTAGGCAGGAATGCTGAATGTTTAACCTGTGGTACGTCATAGTAGATGGAAGGCTAAAGTGAGGGCAAAACGGGCGTTTACTGTGGAGCGAATTTGGACTTACGACCTTGGTATCATTAGATGCGTCAACATTTGGACGCTGAGGAGTCCTTCAGAGGCGTCATTTGGTCTGGATATGGAGGGGTGCGTGATCGTTTGCAGGCCAGGCTTTGCATAATGAGCACCCTTCGTAGCTCTCGAGGTCAGGACATACGAACAATCGTGCTTGGTGGGCATCATCGCAATCGTGGTCTCGCATCTTATCGTTCTGAAACGGCTGCCACCGATTGACGCAAGTCTATCGTCATCTTCCCCATTTGGAGTCTTTATTAATTATCTCAGCGGGTTGGGCAAAAGGCTGAAGACTCATCTTGAGTTGCACTGCCTTCAAGATCAGAGGTGAGCGAGCAACGGCGTGGGAAGCGATCGGAAACGTGGTCCCTGACTTGGTCATATTCGCTAATAAGATCATACGAAACCTGTCGCCTCTCAACTTATGAACCATAGAACACCGAGAATCCGACGTGAATGAGGTACGTTAGGGCATCGTGAGCATTTGTTGCTATGTCGTTCGACCCTTTTCTTCGCTAAAGGACTCTTGGACAAGAGGAGAAATGAGCTTCGGCAAAAAAGAAATGAGTCGGATGTGCAAGCTGACTAGACATGTCGTTATAAGCGGACATAAAGGAACTGAAAGTTGCAAAAAAGAATGCTAAATTATGAGTAAATCGAATAATGGAAAAACATTTATTCGATGGAAATATGGAGCACGAATTCATGCGTTAAGCAATAAACGTTAACTAGATTGCATCCAGTAAGCGCTGATAATTGTTACGTGGCCATAGCACGAGATCTGCAGTTGAGATTAAGAACTTGGCAGCTCTGACCCCTTAACCTTGCATTATCATAGAGACGCTTTAACCTCATCGGGCACCATTTGTACGCAAGCCGGAGCATGAGGAATCCGATCTCTTTTGAAGTTTCTTCTGCAGTGAATGAAAAACGACTCTCTCAGGCAGAAATTTTTGGTGGCAGTTCGCCCGTTGAAATCCACACCTCCCTAGATCAAAGACCATTGTTTCGCATTGAGGAGCTCGCACGTCTTGCCACTTTTCCTTCATCTCCCTTTGCAGGAGGCAGAATCACTCTGGTCACTTCTATTCAAATTCACGACCGGTCTCAAGCTTTCCGACATGATCAGATCACGACTCTCTCCCTCCCTCCTGCTCCCTCTGGAAATCAGGCCAAGATTTCGGCTTGGATCTCACCAGCTACGAAATGAAGATCAAAGAGCAACATGAGTCACAATGTCGAGTGCCGAATTTATGAACTTCGTCCACGGGTAATGAAATAAAGTTCGTCAGATATGACTTGCCTTTGCTGCGGAATAATTCATTTCTGACAACTTTTACTTTCGTTTAAATGGAAGTCGAACGACGGTCGTACTCTGAAGATGAAATTTCATTTTTTACCGCTGTGAATGGTCTCTCAGGCTGCATGTACTAGGAACGTGTTCTGAAAAATATTCATTTTAAGCTGGCCAAGTCTGTTTTATTGACTCTGATGTCTTCCTGAAGCTGCATGGTTTATACCATGATTTTTCTTTACCAGCCAGCGGCCTTCAATTCGAAGGTGATGATTCTATAGTAGAGATGCTCCTGACTGATACGAGTACAATCCGATCTCACTTCAGTCCTGACGTTTTGATAAGTCGGTTCTGACACCGAGCTTCAGCGGGGCTGTTGCTTTTGCATTTCCTGACACGGGGCTTACTCCATAATTTGTAAGAAACGTTTACGTACCATTTGTATTTAACTTTTATAGCGTGCGGCTTTGCAGTCATTTTGTCAACTAATTTCCGTTTTCATAGGTTTCGTTTCATTCCCCCTCATTGTGCTGGAAAAAGAATCGGGGAAAAAATATTTTTCCCAGTTGTCTTTTATCTAATACCAAGAAAGGCTTCAATTCTGATTGATACTTTCTGAAAAAAATCAATATCGTTCAAGAGTGCAGGGCGTCACAGGCTTTACATAAGCTTTCGGAGCGAATTAGTTCTGCTCTGTATAGACGGCGTCTTCGTAGGTACTAGTGGGTTATCTGTCACCACTCTCAATTTAAGGTTTCCTTTTGGTGTTGTGGTTGGGTGAAGTTAGGTTAGCGTAATTAAATTATTATTAATATTTATTGTTTCTAAATTTTTACCTAACGGTAATAATAATTTAATTAAGGTAACCTGACTTTACCTAACCTTAACATCAAAGGGAAACCACAAATTGAAAAGAGGTGACAGGTAACCTACAAGTATCCCTTTATTCACTGCCTTAACCCGTCTCCACATGGTCGACCTACCAACAGGTTTGAAGAAAATGGGTCAACTGTGCAACTTACTGTACATTCATTAATCATGTTAGAAGTTTCATTGGGGGTTCATTGTAAAGAGAGAGAGTTGCTCTTTCTGTCAGTGGGGAAAAAAATACTGCTACCCCAATGAAAATCTATGAAATTCGAGTTTTTATTTCGGTAAAATACAAAAAGAGAAATCAGAAAATCACTGGCCATTTTTTATTTATTGCACTTTTATGTTTTTTTATGATGCATTTTCATAGATTCTGAGTTGCTGAATCTTGTGGTATGTGATTTTTTTTTCAGGTCCAATAGTTCCGGAGTTATGTGCACTATATGTAAAACACAGTTTTTATTTTTTAGTTCATTTTGTGTACAGGCTGTCATCAAGCAGTTCCATTGTTTGTAAAAAGTTTGATATGCATAGAGCTTTTCCTCCCAATTACAATGGTGGTATTATTTTTTGCCTAGGAGTAAATCTGTGGATTTGGTCTCTGATTTTTGGAACAAAAAACATAAGAAAATAAAAATGATGGCGACCTTCTTAGAAGCAGAGTGTGTGCTGGTATGCCTCAGCTACACTGCTGGCCTTCTAAGAGGTTGTGCAGCGCCGGTAGCTACACTCCAGACTGAGCAGAAGAATTCATACAGATTTGAGCTTGATACCTCTCCTTCCCTGTTCCTCCCACCTAATTTTACCTTACACCAATGAATAGCGCTCAACGAGACGCTTAAGACCATATATAGCAACCCTAGGTTTGCTGATGTGAAACATGTGCTAGCTTTGCCGACCTTCTAAGAGTCCAGGACGTGGCGACGGGTTAATACTCTGACCGCAACGTGCACCACCGGTGGCCACGGAGGGATTTTCATAATGCTGCTGACCGACAAGCAGTCACAAACTAAATTTTCATGAATAATTACAGCTAAATGCAGGCACGATCCAGGTATGTTTAATATTTTCAAAGTTGATTTCTACAATTTACATCAAGTTTGCGATAAATATTGATCTTTAACTTAACCAATTGCGGTCCTAGAATTAATAATGTAAAAAACGCAGTCGGGTGCTGAATTTGAATAAAAATGACCATTGGTACTGGGTTGCGAGTACGAAAAGTGCCTTAAACTAGTTACGTTAACAAATTTCAAGTGAATGAGATCGTGAACTTCGAAATTAAAGGCCATTAAACCTGCGGTAGTAACGCGTTTGATGAGCGCTAAGCCTCCAAATAAATGGATTTCTTGCGGTCGGTGAGGCTGAATTTTATTACTTATCTCGAATTGGAGTCCATTTTTGTATTCAACTATGAAAATAACACACATTAACTGGAACTTGCCTTCATTTGGGTGTGGTCAAGTTTTCATAAACATATAGTTCGTAGTATTCACAAACAATTAGTTTGTGACCACCGGTGGGTCACAGTTAGTTTATTAGTTTATTAGTTAGTTTAAGCCTCCCTATCCTCAACAATGAGATGTAAAGAGAGGAAGGAAGAAGGCACCATTTAGTATGGAGTTAAGGGAACGTGGAATCTATGCAGAAAGGGCACAGAAACAGAAAGCTAAGAAAGAAGTTCATGAAACAAGAAAAAGTTGAAGAAGAAAGTGGTAGGCGGTGAAAAACAGGACAGCAGTGAACCGAAAAAAGATGGTCCGTAACACAACAAAAACCTATTCTATTTTAACAAAAGAAAGCCTACCTAACCTTTAGCTCGGGCCCTCACATTGTCCCCCTGGGAGCGCTAGTTCCCATAGATACAATAATTGTATCCCCCTGAGGGGCCGGTGGGTCACATTGCAGCGTGTAAGAGAAAGCTGTGACCCTACTATGAGTGGCATGGAAATAAACCTTATAAATACCCCACTAATACCTTCGTCATGGCAAAGCGATGTTGCTCTTTAAACAGTAAGGTTTATCGGAGAACTAAAGCTAGGATGGCGATTTCGATGTTCACCAATCCTTCCCGAGACGCAAATTTTAACTAAACCTTAATGAAATGCTTCCTTTATGAACCCAAATTCTATGGAGAATCTTACTAAAAGTACGCGTCTTGGAGGTTCATATTTAGTTTCACCAGGCTTGACAGGGTTATCAGTGACACTTACTCTATCAAGTAGTTGTTAGGTCGAAAAATCTCACTACAGTAGGCTTCATCACAAAACGTGTAGTTTCGTACACTTCTACATACCTCTTCTTTCACGGATTTTTTAACTAAACGGCTGTAGTTTACGCGATGGTCCATACAAATTTTCAGGAGCTCGTTAGTCTGACAGTTTGGTTGATTCAGAGCTGGAAACTTAACATTTACCGCCCTTCATTTCTGCCTGCATAACTCTAAATTTATACTACTCTAGAGCAGCCTTTCTCAACCTTTCCTTCATCATTGACCCCCTCGGCTTTATGTAATATATACTCAAGGCCAAAATTTACCTCACCCAGTGGTTAATTTACCCCTGGTTGAGAACCTCTGCTCAAGAGTATTCTCCACAGTTGTATTAGTATCTAAACTAATTTGAAGTATCTATTGAGGATTAATCTAAATCAACATATAACAAGGGCATTCATGCATGAATTTTTCTATGTTTAAACTTACCTATTGATGCAGTAGTTCGAATCTGAATTGAATTAGTGTATTCAGAGATGAATTAGTGTGAGTATTGATACGAGTAGTTTTACGGTTTAGTTGTGCGTATTTCCAGTAGCATCGTCGAAATGTGGAAGTTTGTTTGAAATTTTCAAACTTGATAGTCTTCCATTTTTGAAAATACCGGTCATTCTCTGCAGGCTAGCTCACCGCATTTTTTAACTTCTGAATGCTTCACAATAACTTTCACCCCGCCTAAGCCATTATCGAAGCAGTGAGACCTGGCATTTACCAAAGATACGGGATTTTTTCAGAACAACACAATAATCGATTTTCAAAATTTAGATGCTGGTATAATATTAATGACGTCAAAATAAAAACTTTTCTTCTATACACTTTCCGTTGCAAAAGAGTATTCAACGAGTTATAGCAGTAATGTAATTTCAGTTTTCCTGAACAGTTTTCCTCATTCAAATGGCAAACATCGTGGCGTTATTATTGTTCAAGTTGTCGTCAGGTGGCGCATATCTGTTCATCTGTGTTGCTATTCGTTCTAGGCTCGTGACGTCATCGCCCCGCCTCCTCTTTATTTAACAAAACTTGTATACCTTTACGTTAATAATAATGAAGGCATCTACGGATGCTTTATTTCCAATCAAGCCTGATAATATCACCTTGTACATTGGATTTTCAAATGCCTTATAACTAACGCCAGGACGCCATGACGCTTTCCTCCGGTCAAGACAGGTACCCATTTCAGACACCTGGGTAGAGTGGGGTATTGTGCTTGGAATTTTTCTCCTATACCCAACAGAGAAAATCGCCACCGCCAGCGCCGAGAATCGATCCCGGGTCTCCCGCACGGCTGCAGAACCCCTAGCCACTTGCACTATGGCGCAAGTGGCGCTATAGCCCAAAGTAGCGTTAGGCTACGTGACATTAAGTTACGTGACCTCACGTTAGGTTACGTCAGGTTACGTTACGTTATTTATGCCAGGTGGCGTTACGTTAGGTTAGGTTTGATTGAGTTAGATTGGATAAATGTGAAGGAGAGGACAATAATCGATTTTCCAATTTTTGGTTCTTGATTAGGGGTAATTAGAATTTGGGTTCTTGATTATAGGTAGTAAGTAACCCTAGGTAACCCTAAGTAGCCCAAAGTAGCCCAAAGTAGCCCAAAGTAGCCCAAAGTAGCCCAAAGTAGCCCAAAGTAGCCCAAAGTAGCCCAAAGTAGCCCAAAGTAGCCCAAAGTAGCCCAAAGTAGCCCAAAGTAGCCCAAAGTAGCCCAAAGTAGCCCAAAGTAGCCCAAAGTAGCCCAAAGTAGCCCAAAGTAGCCCAAAGTAGCCCAAAGTAGCCCAAAGTAGCCCAAAGTAGCCCAAAGTAGCCCAAAGTAGCCCAAAGTAGCCCAAAGTAGCCCAAAGTAGCCCAAAGTAGCCCAAAGTAGCCCAAAGTAGCCCAAAGTAGCCCAAAGTAGCCCAAAGTAGCCCAAAGTAGCCCAAAGTAGCCCAAAGTAGCCCAAAGTAGCCCAAAGTAGCCCAAAGTAGCCCAAAGTAGCCCAAAGTAGCCCAAAGTAGCCCAAAGTAGCCCAAAGTAGCCCAAAGTAGCCCAAAGTAGCCCAAAGTAGCCCAAAGTAGCCCAAAGTAGCCCAAAGTAGCCCAAAGTAGCCCAAAGTAGCCCAAAGTAGCCCAAAGTAGCCCAAAGTAACCCAAAGTAACCCAAAGTAACCCAAAGTAACCCAAAGTAACCTATAGTAACCTAAAGTAACCTAACGTAACGATCATTCGAGCGCATTACAGCCGTCGGAAGGAAGAGTCCAGGTCAATGTGAAGCGTGATGCAATCAAAGGAAATGGGAATTGTATTCCCAAGAATCACTAAAGGAACCCATTTAAGAACGTTTTACATGAGTTACAATCTGCTCTCTGATGCGTTATTTTATAATTAATCGACTTTGAAGTTGGCTTCCGCGTGCCAAAGCAAGCCACCAAAGGAAGGTGAATTTAATTGATAACGGAAGCTAACCCCCCATTACAAACGTAAAGAGGTTGGATCGTGAGGGGTAGCCACAGTTCTTCTAGTGGAAATTATAAATAAAGGTTGAAAGCAACCCATTAAGGTCATGTTAACAATTCTGTTTACCTCTGCTCCATGATGGCGGCGGCCGTACCGGGTGGCGCCATCTATGAGACTGTAAAGGTGACGACGTAATAATAACGACTAAAAAAAACGTCAAAAGCACCAAATACGAGAAAGATAACGTTAACTTTTTTGTGTTATTAACTGATAACAATATTTCTTATTATTTTATTAGCAATTTCTTGCATTCTTTTATTTCTACAAAGTTCTGGCGAAAACTTTAACACCCCATGATCCGAACTTTGCCTTTCCCGACCCAACCTGTTCGTAATCTGTGTTCTACATTTTGCGCAGGAAAGCGATTTTACGTATAACTTCACAGCTGAATAATTCTAAAATAACGCATCAGAGAGCAGAATGTCATTCATGTAAAACGTTCTGGTAAATCTGAAGGATATGGCAGTTATCGATTTTGTAAATTTCGATGCCTAAGCATAGTTAATTAGATCAAAATAAACAACTTTTCATCTATGCACTTTCCGTCTCAAATGAGTATTTTATTAGTTATAGCGGTAAATGACTTACCGCAACTCCTGTGTTTGAAGCGGCTAGTAATTCAAGGAGCACGTCGGACAGCAACACTGCAATGCGCACTCGCTTCCAGCGCGATCGTCATCAAAGACGAAACCAAACCTACCGCAATACCTCGTTAAATACTCATTTGACAAAAAAAGTATATAGAAGAAAAGTTGTTCGTTTCGATGTTATTACCATGATTCAAACAACAAAAATTCGAAAATCGATTACTAGCTGTTTATTCGAGCGCATTCGTCATCATAGACGAAACTAAACTTACCGCTATAAATCGTAAAATACTCATTTGAGACGGAAAGTGCATAGAAGAAAACTTGTTTATTTTGATTTAATTAATTAGGTTCAGGCACCAAAAAGTGGAAAATCGATAACTGACATATCCTTCAGATTTACCAACGTTCTTAAATGGGTTCTTTTAGTTATTCATGGGAATAAAATTCTTGATGGCATCACGCTTCACATTGACCAGAGTCCATTAAGGGTCCTCCCCTCAAAAAAATTTTTCCCGCGTTTGAAAGAATAGAATTGCGGTAGGTAACCTGGTAAATCTGAAGGATATGTCAGTTATCGATTTTCTACTTTTTGGTGCCTGAACCTAATTAATTGAATCAAAATAAACAAGTTTTCTTCTATGCACTTTCCGTCTCAAATGAGTATTTTACGATTTATAGCGATAAGTTTAGTTTTGTCTCTGATGACGAATGCGCTCGAATAATCAGCTACTCATCGATTTTCGAATTTTTGTTGCTTGAATCATGGCAATAACATCGAAATAAACAACTTTTCTTCAATACGCTTTTTTCGTCACATGAGTATTTAACGAGGTATAGCGGTAGGTTGGGTTTCGTCTTTGATGACGATCGCGCTGGAAGCGAGTGCGCATTGCAGTGTTGCTGTCCGACGTGCTCCTTGAATTACTTGCCGCTTCAAACACTGGAGTTGCGGTAAGTCATTTACCGCTATAACTAATAAAATACTCATTTGAGACGGAAAGTGCATAGAAGAAAACTTGTCTATTTCGATCTAATTAACGATGCTTAGGCATCGAAATTTACAAAATCGATAACTGACATACCCTTCAGATTTACCGGTAACCTACCGCTATAACTCGTTAAATACTCATTCGCGACAGAAAGTGCATAGATGAAAAATTGTTTGTTTCGATCTAATTAACATTAGTCAAGCACCGAAAATTGGCAAATCGATTACAGTATTGTTCTGAAAATTTACCCGATACTAGGCTATACGTTGTGACTTGTCAATGAGAGAAGAGAAGTACTCGCCGGAAAGATTGGTTCAGAGGTAAAATTTGTCGGTCAATATTGAATTAAATGTCGTCAACGAATTTTATAATTTCATTATGAAATTTAGGTAATTGGGGACATTTTGAGACGTTTTGCATGAATGACATAGTGCTCGCAAATGCTTAGTTTTCGAGATATTCAACTTTGAAGTTATAGGAACGTCGTACATTAAATTGAACAAACGGACCCGTAAATAAGCTGAAATACGGTATTGACATGACGATAGCTGAGGAAGATTAGGTAAACTTAGATTAGTTAAATAAACTAACCTAAGTAACCTAAATTAATTTAACGGTAAATCTGAAGGAGATGACAGCTGTCGATTTTGCAAATTTTAATGGCTAAACATGGTTAATGATACCGAAATAAACAAGTTTTCTTCTATGCTCTTTTCGTCTCAAGTGAGTATTTTATTAGTTATAGCGGTAAATGACTTACCGCAACTCCAGTCTTTGAAGCGGAAAGAAATTCCTTGATCGAGTTGTATGGCAATACTGCAATGGCGTCTCGCTTCCAGCGCTCTGTCTTGAAAGACGAAACCAAACCTACCGCTATACCTCGTTAAATACTCATTTGACGAAAAAAGTGTATAGAAGAAAAGTTGTTCATTTCGATGTTATTACCATGTTTCAAGCAACAAAAATTCGAAAATCGATGAGTAGCTGTTTATTCGAGCGCATTCGTCATCAATGACGAAACTAAACTTACCGCTATAAATCGTAAAATACTCATTTGAGACGAAAAGTGCATAGAAGAAAACTTGTTTATTTTGATTCAATTAATTAGATTCAGGCACCAAAAAGTGGAAAATCAACAACTGTCATCTCCTTCAGATTTACCAATTTAACTTAGCCATACCGACACAGATGGTTTTCCCGCCCAAGTGACTGCGTTCCGTATCCGCCATACACTGGAACAGCACTTTCGAAACTGCCGTTAATGTTATTCTTACCGGAACGTTACTTATGCTATATCTCGAAAACTAAGCATTTGCGCGCACAATGTCATTCGTGCAAAATGTCTTCATATATACGATATCACCTATATGTGGCAACAAAATTATTGAAATCGTTGACAACATTAAATTCAATATTGACCAATTTATCATGTAGGAAAATAACTGAATTCATTATTCGTGCATCATAGAAAAAATTTAGAAAAAGTTAAAAATAATTTCTCACCTTCGTTTGTGTCCTCTAGGCAGATTTTGACGGGCGTTTGTCGTTCACTATCGAAAGATCACAGCGTACCTTCTGCTTCCTCAGGAATCGAGGAGGATTTTGAATGTCGATGGATTTCTTCGGCAGAAGTCCGTGCAACCTGACAGCTTATAGCCTAGGGGCACTCTAGGAGTTCGAGCAGCTCCAAAGAACAGAGAAAAGTCAGGTACACTTCAATTGTAGAATCACACGCCACTTAGTGCAATAACTGTACCTTTATAACAAACCCGTCTCATGTTCATAAATAATTTAAAGAGATCATAAAGTTTTTCATCTATCTGTTGAAGTTCTGAAACCAGTCGAGGAATGGAGGATCTGTAAACGTACAGAAGTTGTATAATTACCACAACCGAGGACATTAATTACACAAAATTCCATATTGAATCAAGAGAGACACGTCACAGAGTACCAGAGCAACACCTTGAAAAGCACATTCGTCCATTCGGTTGGACAAGCAGACAAACACGCGCTCCGCTATTTGATCCACATTTCGTAATGCGGAAAAATTCTTATTTTATTTCGCACGCTCCAATACTCAAGATTTTGAGTTAACCTTTTCTGTTATTAGATTTTAAAACTTTTGCTTACCAAGTTTTGAAATCAACTTCGTTGTTAATGATAAATTCTATGCACGTATTCAACACTTTAGTAAGACGTGGTGCAGGCGTTCTGGTTCTTGCATTTTTTAATGAACAATGCAGCAAACGAATATTTGTACTGCCAAAGTATTCAACAAACGCATTACATGTAGAATCACAGTAGATTTTTGCTGCTTCTGCCTGTTGTACCTGAAAATGTCTCTAATAAACTGTTTCAACTGTGTTCCACCTCAAATTATTGTACCTTGAAATCAAGACTAAGTTGAAACATTCGACAACACATAAACAAAAATGCAGCTAAACTGCAATGTAAATTCTACTTTCTCCGTACCTACCGAATGAAAAAAAAGGATTCCAACACAATTAGAAAAAGTGCAATTAGAGAGACCGACCATGGTCCTTGAGATGCCATACAGATGGTGTGCTCACTCTGTCACCTGAAAGAGAAGCATCACACGCCATTTTCAAGCTCTTCATTTCAATGCCCGTGGGAGATTGTGAGTTGCAAGAGGCGTATGACATATGCTGAGACGTGAAGCCATGCTACGGATGTCATTGTCCATCTCTACCTCATGACAATCTTGTTCGATCAGGCAGATTGATGTAACAAGGACTTTCGAACTTCATTCTAATCGACGTTGATTGATGTGCTATGTTTATTCGGCGTTGTGGCAGCAGGCAGCCAGAAATACTAGGTAGTTAATATGTTTTTTAAAGATTAATTTGTCAGACATTTGAATGGGAAGTTTTGATATGGGTTGTTGGTATGGGGATTTGCATTCCATTTCAAAAAGAAAGTGACTATTTTTGAGTTTCTGCCAAAAATAATTGTTCATCTTTCGACTCACGTAGGAAAAAATTGAGAAGAGCACAAAGAACGTACATAGTACCCATTTGAAATGGAAACTAAGCTCAGCTCAATGAAATACTAGTTTGTGTACACAAGGTTAAAAATATTTCTCCCAAAATTGCTTCATTTTGATATGGTGTTTCTCTTCGAAGTAGACTGCATTTTGCTTCAAGTAAGACTTACGCGACTTGTATCGAGGTAAACATTTTGTGCATTAAAAAATGACAAAAACATCCCTTGAAGCTCTTTCATCTTGGTTGCAATTCGCGACCTTGAACAATAAAATAATAAAAAACTATATCTGTGGTGATTGAAAAATTAATTAAGGAAGCTCATCTTCTTTGTTAGAAGTAGAGACCTTCAACAACAAATAAAAATAAGATCCTGGTATCTATGGTACATGAAGACATAAATGAGGAAGCGCTACCATCTTTGTTCCCCCACATGTGGGTCTTGATCGATAACATGGATGCATTCAACGATGGGTGCATTCAAAAATGAAGAAATATTGAAACGTACTCATGGGAATAAATTTTAACACGGGTGCAATTAGCAGAAAGTAAACCCGGCCAGTTTCCGCCCAAAAGATTAGTGGTGAATGAAAAGCATCCCAAATTGAAAAAAAATGAAACGGGCTGAGGTGAATAAATTTTTGACATTGGTGCATTTAACAAAAAGTCGAAGCGGCCATATTGCGCCCAAGAGGTGGGTGGTGAATAAAAAGTATCCTAAATGGAGAAAATTGAAATGCGCTCTTGTGAATAAATTTTGACATGGATGCGTTTAGCAGAAAGTTGGCCCAGTCAGCTCCTGTCCTCCAGGTAAGTCTGGCAAAAATAAAGTATCCCAAATGAAGAAAAATTAAAACTCGTCGAGGTCATAAACATCTTCACACATTAACGTGATGATAAGTTTAATGTTTTGATTATGAGGGCTTATTCAGGTGTTGTGCCGGCGTCATTTGGCCTAATTGAGACGTTCATTTGTTATATCTCCTGCACCAGAGCAATTTGTACGGCCTTTTATAGGTCTAGTGCAACTCGTAACTCCGAGCCGAGTCTCAGAGAAAAGTAAAAGCCATAATACAAAATGTGCGATATTCTTCCTCGCTCAGAAATTTGTTAGTAAACTGTGGTTGGAAACTCTAGAAGTATCCCAAATGAAAAGCAGCTTTCGAAAACTTTAGAAGTTTTCAACTTCAAAAGTTGTAAAAACGTTTATTTTATTCCTTTCTTACAGACTTGTAATCAATATACACTTTAGCTTTCTTCTTATATAGTTTTCAAAAATATTCGTTCGTTTGAGATAAATGTCAAATGCCATGATGAACGTGTATATCGTATTTTTTTAACATCACCAGAATGCGGTTTTAAATACCTGCACTCCATAATGAAGACAAATCATGAATTTCGACTTTCACTATCTTCCTAATTGAAGCAAAGCCTCATGATTCACGAATTAAATGACTTAATTACTGATTCCAGGTTTAACTAATGGAATTCTAGCAGCATTCATCGTCATATATAAACAAACATTTCCTTTTCTTCCTCAAAGTCTCCAGAAAATTTGACCGACTTTTTTCAGCAGAAATGAATTGAATTTTCTGAGAAAACAAAGGTCAGTTCTTCGAAGCGATTGATGAGCAAGGAGAACTTTCATTTTTTGCAGCGGTCATTAGTCAGCAAGAGTGACTTGCAGAGCCGCATTAAGTCGGCATCCTGTGATTTAAGGTCCCACCTTGGTGACGCGAAGATTCAAGTCGACATCTTCAACTTCGAAAAACAGCCAAGTGCCGATCGCGAAGACGGTAGCGAAACGCAGGTGGCACAGCTTTGTTCATTAAGCGAATTTTCGCATCTATTTGCGTTTTGGCTACAGCAACACAAGATCTGTTTTTTCAATGTTAGTTAAATTCAGGTAAATTGTTGGGAGGCAACCTCATGCGACTTGACATCGAGTTGTTTCAATTTTTAACGAAAAATGGGAACAATTTCATTCAACTACAAATGCTGTCTCCAAAAAATGTATTCTCCGATCGCCCTGTAATTATGCATTTAGTTTTTATGTAGGTTTTTATTGACTGAGATACAAGATGCATTACTTAAATCAAAGATAAGAACGTTGAATTTAAGAAAATAAAATGTGAAATAGAAAACTTCGCTGCGCACTTTTTTGCCACACACTGTAGTTCTCGATCAATGGAATACAAATGAAGGATAGTGATTGAATTCGTAGAGCTATGATATCTTTAAGCTGAATCTAGTTCTTGCAAAGGTTAGTGATGCATTAAAGTTATATGAAATAAAGTTTACGATGCAAGGTTACATTATAAATAGTTCTTACAAAACATTGACAGTCTGACGCTCATTCCTGTTGGTTCTAAAAACATCCAAATGAAATTATATTCGATCGAGTACAATATTAAATAAAATACTATTTGTAAACAGCGGCGAAAAAACAGCTTTGACTATTTTTTTAATTCAACCGCAAAGCTGAGTTGTATTCTATATAATGCTGCTGGCATGCGAGCTTAACGCAGTAATTGGCAATTAATGTCATCAGAATGTCCCCTTGTCAACACCGGGAATTGGACCCGAATGTTCTTTATTATTACGAGTGTTTTTGGACGAGGAGTGGCTCGAGTTGTGCTGAGGAGATTGTGAGCTTGCTTTTAAATCAGAAAAAAGTCTCGTTTTGGAAAGGCCATAAACGAGTGTTGCCGATGTAATGTTCGGAAACACTTTGAAGGAAAAAGTAAGGTCCGAAAAATTTGAAAGCAGCTTTGAACTTCGGAAATGAGGTCCAAACCTTTAAAGTCTGGGATACCTCTGAAATAAGGTCCATAAATTTTGAAGGTACTTCTGAAGTTTAAGACTAGGGCCCAAAACTTTAAGGCGCCTTAGAACTTTTGAAGTAAAGTCCGGAAACCTTGAAGTCACCTTTGATAGGCTGACATGTTCACTACAGATTGGCTTGCAGTCAAAAAAATAATTTTCAAATGACGATTAAAACTGCTCTAATGAAGTACATTTACGATGCTCAATGTTGAATGAAACCTGCGTAAGGATAAAAATGAGACGGCTCAACTATTTAAAAATTGATAGTTTGGTTTTTGATGTGATGAGTAAGCGAAAAGTCTTAGAATCTTTTAAAGATCCGAACGCGTCCACAGCGAGAAAATATTTTGACTATGTTATGATTTTAATGGATGTCGTCGGTATCTCATTCTCCACACGAGACAGGATGTGGTGTCATTCTTAATAAGGAAAGTTAAGGTATATTATCTGAAGCAATGAGAAGAAGAAAGCATGATTGTTTAGTAAAATAAGAATATAAGGAGCTCTCTTACACGATATTCTCTTCATGGAAAAATAAAATTCATGTTATTGAATGAATGTTAAGTTTTTGTTATGTATCAAAACGCTGTAACTGATATTTCATTAATAAGTATACTGACAAATATATACCCTCAATTCATTTCATATGAAAAATAAATATTAGCTTATGTAATGAAAAAATATTAGTGAGAGACGTTTTTTGAGGTGGCGATGAACTTTCACATAGAAATGCCCTAACAAATAAATATTTTCATAAACTTACATTAAAATTTTCTTACACAAGATTGCAAATCAGATAATTCAGTTCAGAAAGATTGTTATTTTCTATTTTCGGAATTCAATTTCCTGACTACTAACGCGGTCCAAAATGTCTTTTAACTGAATCTTTATTTGTTGAAAAAATTCTTTTTAATGTAACTTACTAGAAGGGGTTGAAAAAATTTCATATTGATAATTTAGGAAAGGTTTCTGATATGAAATAACAAAATTGGAATTGTGTGAAAATCAGATAAAGATTTATCTCGGTAATGATCGCCCTATATTTAACGCGGCACCTCAAGAAATTTAATAACAATTTGGGCATTCAGTTGTTTCTTTAGCGCACTGATTATGCTTTATGATTTACTATAGCAAAACAGCGTACGTAGCAGTCAACAAAAAAAAGGAAAGAGAAGATTGCATTCAATAACGTTCGGTAGAACATGGAAACTAAATCATTCGCTCTTATAAACGAAGAACAACAGCAAACATAAACACAGAAAACATCTAACCAAAAAATCATTTAAGGCTTACTAATTTTTCATGAGGACCTACTGTTTTTTAATACAAATAATAATTTGATTCCATTCATGCATACGCGTACACTAATTCCACTTGAGACATTTATGTGTGCAATATCCAATTAAAACATTTATGTATGAAATATGCGTACAAATCCAACAAGGGCTCTTACCTTCGAGTTATAAATTAGATTATGAATTAATTTGAGTTTTTCTAACCACAATAAAGGTGTTCTAAAGAGGAAAAAGATGAAAGCGCTGGTTAGTCTGAAGTTAAGGAAATGAGGAATTTATGCTCAAGGTGTGTTTTTACACAAGAAACTGAGTTAAGAAGCAGAAAGTTAAGAAAAACGTTTTTGAAACAAGATAAAAGTCCGAGAATAACGTATTAAACACCAATGCAGTGAGCTGAAAAGTGTGTTCCGTAACTAAATAAAAAACTGTTCTGTTTCAACAGAAAAGAAACATCAGCTCGTTACCTCACATTTTCCCCCTGGTAGCATTATTCCTCGTGAATATAATGGTTGTATCTGTTAAGGTGTTCTAAGGTCATTATACTGAGCCAACTTTATTCACTATAGGTTCAAATTTTTTAAAATTATCTCACACTAGCAGTTAATATTCCGTACAAACTTTACTGACAATAACTGATGCCAGCTTAAAGTCTAACAATCCATCCCACACTTTGAAAGTATACTTCTACACGAACTTTCTTTGCCCAAACTGTGAGTTATTTGCGCTAAGTCCATCAATAACCCCTCACATTGCAATTATTACCCTAAACGAACGTCATTATTCCTTATTTTGTGCCCTAGGCTGGAAGTCCACAGAATAACCTTCTATTCTACGGCCACATTCGCGCCTTATGAGGAGGAACTCCCTCGTGTAAAAGCGCGCTCCGCAGATTATCTCGACAACGCATTCCTTATCGCTTGGAATGGTTTGTCAAATTCCTGCACCTGCCCTCGCTTGTCATGAGCGATGGTAGCGATGATACGAGTCCAATAAAATGTCGTGACGAGGCAGCCTCTAAAATAATTGAATTTCTATAAAACTCACAACTCTTACAGTATTTCCTCGCCCACTCAGCGTGCAGAAAATTGCTTAAGTTTCGTGATGCAATTAGTGCGAATTAAGGAGGGAAATTCGCAAATGAAAACTGTGAGAGTTGTCCAATACGTTCCATGCTCGGAAATGGGAGGCATTTAAGTCTGTCTGAATACATAGAAAGTGCTTCTTTGAAATTTTCATATTGTGTTACACCGACGAGTTGAAATGCACAAGCGAAAAATTGCTTATAAAATGTCCATAAAATTTCCTTCGAGATCAGGAGATTGACTAATTGTGAAAAAGACTGCTCGAAAGCTCTCCCTATCCAAGAATAACTATGTGCAAGCGTCAGCATGTTCGGTCAAAGATTTTTTCTACAGTATATTGTAATTCCTGGACTTTTTCTAAATTGTTATCATAAACTTATTCTGCTCATTTCAGTGTGGTGTATGGAGAAGGCACTAAACGTGTAGGAGACATAAATTTATATACAATATATAACACAAAAATTAAATATAAAAAGATTTCCGAGAAGGAAAGTAAGTACGGTATACAAATAACGATCAGTGCATACCAGTAAAAACTGTGAGAGACATGTTTTAGAAGGTAGGTTATTGATGGCTTAGTAGCTTACGAGCCAGCGCATTGGACACACTAAAAACTTGATGGCTGCATTTATAGTCAGTCACGGATAAAATGAAATTCTTTAATCATAAAAATCATTTTCTTGTATTAATCCAAATCCAAACTACGGGCTAAAATAACTCAGCATTTTTCTATTTGCTAATTATTCCCTGAAGTTTGTCGTGTCATTAAATACAACATCCTATTTCTAAAAGAAGAAAAAACCTTACCAGGCCTCTACTGCATGGAATGAGCAGTAAGGTTTGAAAACAGTTCTGAGAGCTATGAGGGCTGATCTGAGATACTTCAGATGCTCTGGGTCACACGACACAATTTAATTTAAAATCTGAGGGGTAAGAAAATTACTCGAGAAAGTATGCAAAGTGTTTCTAGAGGTGATTTTAGCTAGCTGGAGCGTCACTTAGAGCGAAGGCCGAGAGTTCTTGTCGAGTGAGAAGCTAGCACAACTTACGAACTGGTCTCGCCTGCAAACGCTTCTGTTCATGAAATTACCCATCCAAACGCGATCAAGTTCGTTAAACAAATTTTACAACTCTCAGCAATTCTCCCACGAAATTCTTGGCTCATGTCTTTTCCACTTTTTTCCACCCACTGCAGCGACTGATTTGAATTTCATTCACTTCAACATTCCATGGTTTGAATTGACTAGAAGAAACTGTGATATAAACCTAAGGCTTTGTATTGGAGACACATACGTCAAAATCAAACCTTGTAAGTGTGAGGGTGGTCGCTGATCGATAAACTCAGTAATAAAGGCTGCAAGGGTTCGAGGTGCATAGCCGACATACTTTTGAAGTGTCTCCTGCGGAGAAGCGACACCTACATCGTTGGCCTGCCGATAACATGTCAATCAAAATCTATTAATGGAATCAATCGATCGATAAGCTTCTCACGCACTTCAGCAATCTTTCGCAGCCCCAACGATCGCCTAGCACGATTTGACGAATTCGGAGGAAGTCATGGCCTTTTTTGACAACCTCCTTCACGATCGATGACGGTCCTGCTGGCCCTGCCCACAATCATCGATTCATTATTCCATATAAGGCTGTGAACTTTGAGCTCTGATGCCCGACCCTTGAAGAGGTGTTTCATGTTGGTGTTTTAAATCACAAGGTGTCAGGTTCGCTTACGCTTCTCGCTCACTAACTGATCGGAGTTTGAGTGTTGAGGTTATAGAAAGTTTTCAGTCTCCCACTACTACTTTGATACTCTTTGCGCTAATATTAAAGCTGTCAAGTAAAAACCACGACCTAAATTTAGGCCACAATTTTGTTAAAGAATTTGGCTTCGACCTGAGGGCTTTCACGCATTTCCGATTCGCACTTGGCTTAAAAATAATGGAAAAATCTTGTGTATAATGTTTTGCCCGGTCTTTATTGGTGATGTCATTTACACCAGCGTCTTTTGATAAAACGCTATTCTCACCGAGATAACATTAAAGTTGATCCATTGAGAATGAAACCGTTAAATAGAACTCTGATGTCCTTTGTGCTAGTAGTTTAGGAGTGTACTCTAAGAACTTTAACTTCTTCAAGATTGATTTCGAATTAAAGTTATCACAGGTAATCACCTTCGGTAGATTCTTCCCTTTCAAAATAACATTTTATACTTTTAGTGAGTGCACGTCGGTTTTTTACCACGTGGGTCTCTTGAAATGGACTGACATTTGAATTCCATTTTTACTTTGAAATTAACTGAAAAGAAGATGTACTTTCTTATTTTACGTCACGTTATTGTTTTATTCAAACCCTAATTTGAATACTTGCAAAGTAATTTTGTAAATATGCCTAGTTTATTGTTCGATGCATGTATTCATTTTTGTTTTGCAGACTATGTCTGATGATGAATTGAGGGTTGAAACGTTTCATTAAAATGATTCTAAAGTTATTCTTTGCTATAACCTTCATAGTTATACTGCTTGGCAGAAAATAAATTCTTATTAATCTTATTTTTAGTGGGGGAAACAGGAGATATGGTTAAATTTTTGCGTCTCTCAATGCACTTAACCTTTTCAAGAAAGAATCACATCTGCCTTCCGGGTAAAATTTATTTTAACTTATATCGAAGTAACTGAATTGCTCTCAGATTTCTTACGTGTTTCTCTTGTGTCCTAAATCATCAAAAGCGGATCTCCGTAGCTTAGAAGATATAATAGCGACTAATCAATCCCAATTATACTGATGTATGATATAAAATTATCTCTAGGATTCGACATATCATTTCTCTGACGCGCAACATATCTTCTTGCAAAATGACCCAGCAGCGCAACAAAACAGAGATCTTCCGTACTTTCCTGATTCAATTACGAACCGTTTCATTATCATTAAAAGCTACGGTTAGTCGTCAATCACTGCAGACTTATCACTCATTTGATGGAGTCAGGATCGAGAGACGCACATTAATTTCGCGCTCAGATCTGGTAATTCGGGAAAGAATAAAAGAATTAAAGTTACGAAAGGGCGCACGATCATGGGGTCATTTTTTATTTTGTTCTCTTGTCCTTTTGTTTCATTACCTTCGAAGCTAGAACCTGTATCGCTTTAAAAATCGCATGTTGGGGTCATTAGTATGAGGTAGACATTGAAACATTGTTTTAATCTAAGCAATAAGTAATACTGTTTGCTTCAGTAATTCATGTCATGAAGTATGCTTTGCATGAATAAAATGCCGGCATAAACAAGTGTAACTTTTCGCATGTTTCAGATGTGATCAAAGTAAGTACATTTGTTTTAAATGTATTCTTTATTTTACAGGACAGTAAAGTATTCCAGCAAAGGGAAGACGAGTTCTCACAATACGGAATGTTGACTGCATAGAAAATATTCTCAAAACCTTCCAGATCACTCAATTTGAGAGCTATAAATAGCGAGAAATTAGGCATGTGGTGTGTGGATCTCGAATAAAATGACCGACCAATATGAGCCAGGATGTTCGATAAACAACCCCGCTCCTGGACTCTAATATTGCCTATCACTGATACGCAGTATAAATTCTGCACGGCGTTCATTCCTACTAGTTTTATATTTCTTTGATATATCGTTTCCCTGTAATCTCACTCCCCATCTGATCAGCTGCTTATAAATCAATGTTTTTCCTAGGACCAACACGTACAAGAACAACATTCGACCGCAACGAAGAGTGGGGGAGAATGAACACAAGACGCTCAAACTGACTCTGTTCAACTCATTTAAAAACACAGCCAAGATAGAGCGAGAGCGGAGTGAAGATTAGAAGCTGAGTTTCGCATGGCAGATTTTGATAAACGGCCTCTTTTTTCGATGAGAAAACGTACAAAAAAGATGCATTTAGTGTAAGCTACACGGAGTACATCACCCTGCAGGAGCCATATCGCACCCGTACGTGCAGTTTTGACATCGTTGACTAAGTTGATAAATTGTACATCGATTGTTTGTTTTTTTGTAGTACGAATCTTTGTTTTTATGATGAGGGCTCAGAACGATGCTCTCGTGTAAAGTAAATGAGAGCTCTTTTTATTTATGAGTTGTACTACCGGAATAAATAAATGAATTAGTTAACGTGAATTTAGTGCACGTCTAGATCAAATAAACTGTTGTTCTTTACCATCACTTGCTTTTGTGGCTTTATTTATGACATATCAAGTTAACGAAATATACAAAAGGCCAGCTGGTAAGGCGCTCTGGTCCCTTAAAAATAGTTTTTGAAGTTATTTATTGAATTCCCAAATTTTATGCGCTAGAAAACAAAACCAGGAAACTTGAATCACTCCAATAAATAAATCGCAAGCAGTCATTCTAAAGGATGACTTGAATTCTCAGAATTGTGCTACCTAAAATAGTGGAGTTGTATTGGGCCCTTGGAAATTCGTGTAAGAAAAAAAAATGAATTAAAATGAACAGAGAGCCCACTGCTAACAAAAAGCAAAAGTTCTCCATAGGGGAATGTACTTGTACAATATCTCCAAAAACAGAAGAATTAATAAAGTTAGAAAACTGAGCCGATGATAGTCTCACAAAACGATGTTGATAGCTCTGCTGATGGTTGTTTTGAGAGATGATGGGTATATCATGTAACACAAAGGACTCAACATTGATTTGGGAGAGTAATCATGTTTTATTTATTTGAATAATGTTTACAAAATAAAAATTATTTCCCTAGTGTAAAAGTTCATGATTTTTCCTACCTCTTATGGAGGGTGATTTTTCATTTCTACCTTTATTGCTTAGCAAATAAGTTTACGTGTAGAATAAAGCGGCCTTGAAAGAAATTAATCAGATTTTATCACTCACACGCATTTCTTATTCATTTTATTATTTATCGAAATTCTGCGAGTACACGAGCCCTCCTACACTTAACTGTCTAATTTTATTTAATTATTTTCTAGCATTCATTCCTTTCATCTCCGGCTTATTAATTTCTCGCATTTTGAACGAAGAAAAAACACATCCCTCTGCACCAATAGATATAAGTAATTGAAAAACTTTTTTCAAGTCAACGGTGCTCTGAAAACGTGTTTTTCAAACATTCTCTTCCTCATTTCAAATTTCGAATAAAATCATGCAAATTTCAATTACCAATAACCTCAATTACTAAAGATCAATTACAAATTATCATTTATCTCAATTACCTAAGATAAATCACCAATGATTTTAATAACTAATGATCAATTCCCAATTATGGATTACTAATGATCTCAATTACCAATGATCTAAATTACCATTAACCTCAGTGACCAAAAATAAATTACCAATAATCTCAATTACGAATGATCTCATAAACATCTCATGTTTTCTCCCATCGTCAATATTCAGTTCGCGAAGGACCATCGAAATTTTTATTCTCTACAAAATTTAAATTTCTATGTCAATAAGACTTCACTTCTCCGCAAGGCAGGCGCTGCTGGCACCATGATGCCAGCAGCGGTCTGCTCCAGTCACGGAGGCGATTTTTGATAAAGAAGCAACAGTTTCATTTGAGTGCTGCTCCTCTTAAGGTTGCATCATTTGCTAGGCCACCATTTTAGGGGCTCAAATTTCCGTACTTGCTCATAAGGCGTGATCATTTAAACCAATTATCTTCACCACACTAAACAACATCACGCAAAATGTGAGTTGTTGTGTGTAGTACCTCTGTAATAATTCCACTTTGTTCTTAGCAATTTTATGTTCACTAATTCGAATTGAACTAGAACTTTGTCTCTAAAGAATTGATGGAACTAATCAGCAAATGTGCTTATCTATAATTTGTTTAATTTTGTCCTTATTCAACCAGCTACTCCCGGTACACTTGGACTGTACACACCTCAACGAAATTGTGTCCCCACTCTAGCGCATGAAAGTCAATTTTCTTTAAAGTTTCTCGAGCTCTTCTCTGCTGCAGACACTCTACAAACATTGATTTACAAGATGATTTAAAACCTGCAAATCTTTTTCTTTTGCTCACTTATTTCAAGTTTACAAATTCCACTTAACACTTTATCTCATCTTCTCTTCTATGTGCAGCGAATGTTTATTCGCAGCACTTCGCAACGAAATTCGAAAATCGTTCGTTTGGCTTGGACGTTGAGTGCTAGATACGTTAGGACCCGTCCATTTAGAGAAGTGATTTTCATTTTGAAGCTCCAAATAAGTGAGCAGGTAAAAATTGGTTCCCATGTTGTAAAATTATTTCGCAAATATTTTTAACCAATATCTTAGTAGTACGCCTAGTTAATAATCCTAATAATAAAATAATAATAATCGCGTTTACAGAAGCTCAAACTTTTCCCATGTGCCCCATGTTTCCACCATCAGAGTAATTCATTTCCTGGGAGCAAATTATTCACTCCTATTAGAAACACGGGTATTTCATGACCAGGTATAGGTACAAATCCAAACTAAATACATTTCTGCAGAAATTTATCCTACGTTCTCAGCTCCTGACTCGTTCAACAAAACGAAAATTGCAGAACGAGTTCAGCGATGCGCAATCATAAATAACAAAAGTTGGCTCAACGTTTAAACGAAAACACAAACGATAAATGAAACAAATTCTCCATTGTCTAATGACCAATTAACACAGTTTTTCACGGCAGCTTCCAACATCAGCGTCAGGGACACGGGAGAAATAGA
This sequence comes from Morinoia aosen, assembly GCA_030386875.1. Taxonomy (NCBI): domain Eukaryota; kingdom Metazoa; phylum Arthropoda; class Malacostraca; order Amphipoda; family Talitridae; genus Morinoia; species Morinoia aosen. The sequence continues at coordinate 37,020,014 of CM059571.1, read as the reverse complement.
CTCCTGGACTATCAAGGGGGATTAAATTCAACTGTATCACAGTTGGCAGCGAAATAGCGCTGCCTGCACACGGCATTCCAGAGTCACTCAAGCAGACCTGTTGATTGCCCTCACTGCTTCGCGCACGCAGCATGTTCCTATGTCTCATTCCTCCTGTTTTTGTGGCTAACTACATGTTGATTCCTCGCCCGCAGATGTTTTGGTTCTAAGCGATTAACTTTTTGAGGCTTGCTTCTTAGAATTCTTATAAATAGATTTCGCGCATGGATATTTTGGTGCCAAGCGATTATTGTTTTAATTTTTGAGACTTACCTCTAAGAATTCTTAAATGATGATTTTGCGCATGGATGTTTTGGTTCTTAGCGATGGCTGCTTTAAATTTTTGAGACATACCTCTAAGAATTCTTAAATGATGATTTTGCGCATGGATGTTTTGGTTCTAAGCGATGGCTGCTTTAACTTTTTGAAGCTTGTCTCTAAGAATTCTTATATGATGATTTCGCGCATATATATTTTGGCGACAAGCGGTGATTGTTTTAGCTTTTTGAGGATTGCCCCTATGAATTCTTATCAAAAGTTTTTGAGCATAGATATTTTGATATCAAGCGATTATCGTTTTAATTTTTCAAGGGCTTGCCTCTAAGAATTCTAATATGAAGATTTCACTCATAGATATTTTAGCTTCAGGTGATAATTTTTTAAAATTGTTGAAGCTTGCCTTTAAGGATTCTGAGATGAAGTTTTGGCCTTTAGATATTTTAGTTCCAAGCGGCGTTTGTTTTACCTTTTTGAGGCATACCACCGAGTATATTAATACATAATTTTCGCCCATAGATATTTTAATTCCAGGTACTAATTATTTCAAATGAGTTACGACGTGTTCTTCTTTTTACGACCGCACTATCCATTCCCAATTATGATGACTTTTGGCTTTCATGTTTGCTTGAAATAACACTAAAAGTTTCCACCCTTAGATATTTCGATACTAAAAACGTATAATTTTTGCGTTATTAACTCCCATAATTTTTTCGCCCATAGTCATTTCAATTTGTAGTGATGGCTAATTTCCGCATCCCTCTGTGGTTCACATGTAATCCCTTCAATCGTTTTCACTCAGAGCTACTCTGATTTTAAGCACCTATTCTATTCTGGTTCCGTACATGTTTCATTTTGCTAAACAGCTGTTTCGACTTAATGGGCCGGCTGTTTTATTTTCGGTGGCTTATTTTGTTAAACAACTGTTTCGACTAAATGCGCTGGCTATTTTTTTTTTTTTTTTTGAAGTGAAACTACCCAAATCCAGTTTTTTCACCCGCTGCTCTTCGGTCTCGAGCTCGGGCTGTTTTTATAACAACGATCGGTTTCAATTCTTCGCCCACGTCTGCCCTGACGCGCACCTGTTTTTGATGCTCACCAGTTTACGTCATGAATAATTCAAATTTTCCCTCAAACTGCAACAATATATTATGAACAGTTTAACAGAAGTTAATTTAATTTATGAATCATTTGTGTGCTAAAGTTCATTTTTCATTGAACCGAACGTCTACGTTAATTCTCACACACAAAATTCATCCCGTGTTTAAGAAATTGATTGACAGGAAATCATAATGTGAACTAATTCAACATTGCTGCAGTATTAACTCATCTATTCATTGAATTACAAATGTCTACAATTGCACTGACACTATTCCGAAAATGTATTTGAAAATTGATCAAAAAGAAATTGAGGTGCAACTTTATTCTGCACTGCAACGATAATAAATGATACATTCCACAAAACCCCACAGAATTGGTTAGCAAGAAAGAACGAGATGTCAATAGATCTTGATTTCAAGTCAAGCACTGGGAAGGTACTGCGATTCTCGTTATGAATCTTCCTTATCGGTGAATTATTCATAAAAAGTACATCTACATGTGTACAAAGCTCACTTTTTCCCACGTAGATTCTATTATTTACGTTGCTTATTTAAATCTTACCGAAAACAACAAATGAAGGTCAAATTGTTTGTCTATCGGCTTTTTTGACTACATTGCGATAACGGATGAAGATGAATTTCTTATCAACTTTTTATGATAATATTAGGACAACAGATATAGGTCAATAAGTTAATAAACACTTTAAGACAACTTTAGCAGTAATGATGACAGAATTATTCTCTTTTAACGTCCACCCGAACTCGTCAATTTTACAACGGTCTTTCCTACAGCAAATAATTATAGCTTCAGCGATGTAAAGTTTTACGTGCAATTGTATTCGTTTTTTCAGGGCTGCAACCCTTATTCACATCACTCGCTTCAACAGCCACATTTCTCGCGTGCTTGGAAAAGAAATGACTCCTCTGGCATTAACCAGCAAATACGGATAGGCTTTTAGAATGAAGCTTGGTTCCAAGTTTCATGCAATGTGAAGTCTTGCGCCAAGTTTGGGCAAATTCAATCAAAGCGCTTTGCATTATTGCGATAGCATCGCTTGCCGTTTTTATGAGTACGATCGAATAGCAGTCTAATGAATGACTGAGGGTCAATCTTTTGTTTAAAGGAACGCCAATGAACGGATATTTTAAGGAAGCCAAGTGCTATCCGCGGAGATCTCTGTAATGTGATAAAATCTCTCAGGTATAGAGGTATTCCGCGGAGCATTCTTGCTTCACCGTTCTATATTGCACCCGAATTAAAAGCCTTTCTCTCCTCTTGCATGTACGATATAAAAATAACTAGCTGATGGGTTCTCATATCAAGCTTTAGCAGTGCCCTTGCTTTAAATTCTCCCAATTAATAATGCAAGGTCATAAATAGGTATTTATACGAGGTTACCCGGTAGCAAAATACAGGGATTGTTGCACACAAAGCATACGTTGAGTGCCAAGTTCATCCCAAGCATACCTGTTGCTCTAATGTGACCCTTACGTGCAGTAATCGTAACATAATCTGGACATAATAAATAGCATCCACCAACACTATGCTAATCCTATGGTAATCTCACGAGCCACCGAATAATTGCGTTTATTGGAAGCCAACACACGGATTTCGTCGGTCCCGCAAATCCTCAACTTGATTGTTGCGAGAAAAATTTAGTTCATGGAGTATATTGGAAGCCGACACATGGATTTAGCCGGCCCAGTGAATCCCACTCAAGATTGGAGTGAGAAAAATTTCGCTCACTGCGTTTACAGTGAGCTGACATGCATATTTCGTCGGTCCCGTACATCCTCAACATGATGTAGTGAGAAAAGCTTAATTAAATGCATTTATTGAAACACATGGATTTCATCGGTCTGGTAAATCCTCAACATGATTGTAGTGAGAAAAGCTTAATTAAATGCGTATATTGAAACACATGGATTTCATCGGTCTGGTAAATCCTCAACATGATTGTAGTGAAAAAAGCTTAATTAAATGCGTTTATTGAAACACATGGATTTCATCGGTCTGGTAAATCCTCAACATGATTGTAGTGAGAAAAGCTTAATTAAATGCGTATATTGAAACACATGGATTTCATCGGTCTGGTAAATCCTCAACATGATTGTAGTGAAAAAAGCTTAATTAAATGCGTTTATTGAAACACATGGATTTCATCGGTCTGGTAAATTCTCAACATGATTGTAGTGAGAAAAGCTTAATTAAATGCAATTATTGAAACACATGGATTTCATCGGTCAGGTAAATCCTCAACATGATTGTAGTGAGAAAAGCTACGTTCATTGCGTTTATTGGAAGCGAACACATGGATTTCGTGCACTAGTCCTTTAAATCCTGAACATGATAATCACGAGAAAAGCTTGGTTTTTAGGGTGTTTATAATACGGTGACAAAGAGAGATTATTTCACTCTCAGCTATGTGCAGACACTCTGGCGACAACTCTAGCTCAGAGGAAGTGTCTTTTTTTCGAAAGTAAACTCGTTAACTTGGTAAAAACGATGTATGCTCGAATACATAAGCAAGAGTATTGGATCAGAAGCTTGTTCATTGGTAAAGGTAGAGGATGAAGATGATGCACAATTTCTGTCCCAAGAACTTAATTGGAAAATTAAATTTGGGTAACTGAACTACCTGCCAGCTGATCAAAAAAATAGCAACGGTAAATCTAAAAGCATTTAAACTTTTAGGAACGAAGTTAAAGTTCACTAAATTAGGACTTAGTAATGAGCTATGCCTCCATCCTTGTTGATGACCTTGATAATTCTACTCGGCATGCATATATCGAAAGTGTCTAGTAATGTTAGAAAAAATTATTTCAAGCGGCGTAAACGTGATCTCAAAGATCATTTACGGTCAGATTGATGATTATTAATCGTCTCAAACTGAAAATCATTTACAGTCTTAAACTGAAGATCATTAACCGGCTCAAATTGAAGATCATTTACTGTCTCTAATTGAAGATCATCAACCGTTTAAAATTGAAGATCATTTACCGTCTCAAATTGAAAGTCATTTACCGTCTCAAATTGAAGACCATTTACCGTTTCAAATTGAAGGTCATTTACCGTCTCAAATTGAAGACCATTAACCGTCTCAATTTGAAGACCATTAACCATCTCAAATTGAAGGTCATTTATCTTCTCAAACTGAAGATCATTTTCCCTCTCAAGCAGAAGAGCAATAACGCCTCAGCTGGCAAGTAGCTCAGTTACTCGAAACTCAATTTCTACTTAAATTTAGTAGAGAGCCTTTTTCTGTCGCTATCATTACAAACAACTAAACTTCAGCTAAAACTTTGAAAATTTATCTTCACAGATCGATGTTTATTGAATTTTTTGCTGCACCTGAACTCTACTGTGACTTATGGTCAGAAGGATAAAACGAAAGTCGAAAATTGTGATCAACCATGGGCGAGCATGGGAGCTTTTTCTAGCCGATAAACTATCTCGACCTAAATTTTTGGAGCCAATATCTGATGCTTTTAATGACTTAAGAATACACTGTTTCGTTATTTTCCGCTTGGCTCATTAAAGTCACATTTGAGCTTGCTATAACAATCTTAGAATGTCGCATCAGAAACGACCAGGAAAAGTTTCTGGCTTCTATGGAAGAGTTACTCTATTCGAAATCAGACGCTTGAAAAATTAATGGAAAGAGACACTCTAAGAACAGTAAAATCCATTTTAGTATTGCTTTTAACATTTCTCAGTGCACGTAGCCCACATTAGTTGCTCCAGTTATTGTTAATGATGTCAAGGGTTATTTATCAAGATACAAATTTTTTTATTACTAACTATCATTAATATCTATTTGAAATTGAGTACGAAATAAATGGAAGCATTGGATTCTTGTCTAAAATCCAAAGTTTTAAATCCGCTGAAGAAATCATCTGCCTTCCCGATCCTTAAAATTAATATTTCAAGTAGACATTGAAACCAAATGATTATCGAACTCGAGGAATGCAGATTGAGAGAAGATATTCTTGCTGGTTTTCTCACACTTAAACATTTCATAAAAATGGTTTTATCCCCGACCTTTTGCTGTGGAGCTCACGATATGCTAAGCAATACTCGTATAAGAGTGCTTATTAAAATTCCGGTGCTGTGAAACCTGCTCTGAATCATGCAGTAAAATGCAACATGCCCTTCTCCCCCATTCTTTATTGGGTTTACCTGCATATTTCGCGGCTGAATGCAATGGTTCTTGCATACCATGTCCTCCACGTTATGTGCAGTGTAGGTAGCCTTTATCCTAGGCCGATATTTTCTATAGCTAAAGTTTCTGCCTGAAATAACATAGGTTTCCTTTACTAGGGCATGGGTTACATAAACTTCGGTTTCAAGCTGAAATTGTCTTCAGACTTGGGTAGTTTGCTAGATTAAAGTCCTTGCCTATGGAAGGACCAATTCCAAAAAATTTAGCTGAAAAACTGCATTCGAATCGCTACTGTAACCTTATAGCGTCGGTTGAAATGACCTAACCTGACTTTAAACTGAAATGAACGAATAATTTCTTTCATTACTGCATGAATGAACTAGTGTTCAGGTGAATCTCGATAAGTTTGCAAAATTGAAAATCTGCTAGGAAACTAGACACGAGAGAACATCAATTGGCCGAGCGCAATCGAAGCCGTAGGAATTCACCATAACGTTTTGATACGGAGCCCAATGAGACACATCCATGAATTTGATAAACATTAACTATGTGAAGAGAACATGAATGTATGCATCCCCATTTAAAACGCTTATTTTCTATTTCAACTGAAGCATCTGGCAAATATTCAGCGACAGCCATTAGCACAATACCAATATAAAAAGTCTCGTCAGTCAGATAAGTGGAACGGTTGAACACGATTTCAACAGTTTTGCAATAGTAATAACACTTTGACCGTGATCGATTAAGCTGAAGTATAATATTCAACCCAAATTTAAAGCCAATATTAGTTGACACTTTTTAAAAAAAACAAATATTAACTGGGTCGGGCTTTTGTTTAGCTTTGTTCAAGTATTCATGAAAATTAATTTTGGTTAAAAATGGCAAAATGGTCCGTTACCATATTAAATTAAATTAGATATTAGTTTAATAAAACTACCCTAACCACAACCGAGGCCTTCCAAAGAGAGGAAGAAGGAAGGCACCATTGAATAGGGAGTTAGGGGAACTGGGAATATTTTCGCAAGGTCCACAGAAACAGAAAGTTGAGAAATGAATTTATGAAACAAGATAAATGTTTAAGAAGAAAATAATGGGTGCCGAAAAACAGGAAAGCAGTAAACCGATAAAAATGGCCCTTAACTTTACAAAAAAAATTTCATTTCAACAAAAAGAAGGCTCACCTCACTCTCAGCTCTGGACCTCTTATTTCCTCCCTGGGAGTGCTAATTCTCGTAGATACTATATTTGTATCCCCCTGAGGAGGTGGTCTGTCAGCAGTATTGTGAAAATCCCCTCCGTACGTGTTCACCAGCGGTAACCGTCGCGACAACGTGTTAGTGACTGTTGCTGAACAGTTTTGTATAGCAGCACAAGAAAAAAGAAAATTCATTCACTATAGACACGATCGAAGTCTGATTTCATAACGATGTGTGATATAATAAGTTCCATATCATATATCGTTACGAAATCAAACTTTGTGACGGTTTAAGATGTGGTAAAACTAACTTAAATTTGTCTCAACGCTCCAATAACGAGCAAATAAAACGTATAAACTTAAATTCGTTCAGGCAAAGTGACTACTTCAACATAGAACATGAATCTTTTATGTTGGAGCTTCAAAAGCAATGTGAAGTTGTTTGCTCTTGTTAAATTGTATAAGAGGCTAATATTTTTGCGGCTGATTTTCTTCATTATCTTACATCGAAAGAAATAACGTATAGTATATACATTAAAGTGTAGCCTTGAACAACGTAAGTGCAATAATATCATGGGTCAAACTTCGAAGTTCCTTGAAATGCAAAGAGTCGTTTTTGCACCACTCAGTGCAAGTTCGTATGCAGTAGTGTCTTCAAATTTTGATAAATCACCGAACACTAAGTAACCCTCTAAATTATTGGACAGATACATAGTAGTTAAAAAATTAATCTGAATTATTAACGAATTACTAAAAAACTGTTTTTTTACAGTCCGCTGACATACTTCAGACGAAAGAATTGCAAGCAGAACAACATATTTTATCGCAAATAATACTGACGATGTTATAGCTGAACAATCCAACCCACCAACAATAATTCTCACGATATTTTCACGATATAATGGCAGAAAAGTATATTTTAGCCTCAATAAAAAAATATCCTACCAATAATAATATCCCCGATATCATGGTAGAAAAGTATGTTTTAACAATAATAACACATCCTACCGACAATAAACTAACGATGATTGAACAATACATCCTACCGATATTATCACTGACGATATGATAACAGAACGATACATCCTACCGATAAAAACACTGGCGATATGATAGCAGAACAATACATCCTACCGATAAAAACACTGACGATATGATAGTAGAACAATACATCCTACCGATAAAAACACTGACGATATGATAGCTGAACAATACATCCTACCGATAAAAACACTGACGATATAATAGTAGAACAATACATCCAACCGATAAAAACACTGACGATATGATAGTAGAACAATACATCCAACCGATAAAAACACTGACGATTTGATAGTAGAACAATACATCCTACCGATAAAAACACTGACGATATGATAGTAGAACAATAAATCCTACCGACAATAACACTGACGATATGATAGCAGAACAATACATCCTACCGACAATAACACTGACGATATGATAACAGAACAATACATCCTACCGATAATAACACTGACGATATGATAGCAGAACAATACATCCTACCGACAATAACACTGACGATATGATAACAGAACAATACATCCTACCGATAATAACACTGACGATATGATAGCAGATCAATACATCCTACCGATAATAACACTGACGATATGATAGTAAAACAATACATCCTACCGATAAAAACACTGACGATATGATAGCAGAACAATACATCCTACCGATAAAAACACTGACGATATGATAGTAGAACAATACATCCAACCGATAAAAACACTGACGATATGATAGTAGAACAATACATCCTACCGATAAAAACACTGACGATATGATAGTAGAACAATACATCCTACCGACAATAACACTGACGATATGATAGCAGAACAATACATCCTACCGACAATAACACTGACGATATGATAACAGAACAATACATCCTACCGATAATAACACTGACGATATGATAGCAGAACAATACATCCTACCGACAATAACACTGACGATATGATAACAGAACAATACATCCTACCGATAATAACACTGACGATATGATAGCAGAACAATACATCCTACCGATAATAACACTGACGATATGATAGTAGAACAATACATCCTACCGATAAAAACACTGACGATATGATAGCAGAACAATACATCCTACCAATAAAAACACTGACGATATGATAGTAGAACAATACATCCAACCGATAAAAACACTGACGATATGATAGTAGAACAATACATCCTACCGATAAAAACACTGACGATATGATAGTAGAACAATACATCCTACCGATAATAACACTGACGATATGATAGCAGAACGATACATCCTACCGACAATAACCATGACGATATGATAGAACAATACATCCTACCGATAATAACACTGACGATATGATAACAGAACAATACATCCTACCGATAATAACACTGACGATATGATAGTAGAACAATACATCCTACCGACAATAACACTGACGATATGATAACAGAACAATACATCCTACCGACAATAACACTGACGATATGATAACAGAACAATACATCCTACCGACAATAACACTGACGATATGATAGCAGAACGATACATCCTACCGACAATAACACTGACGATATGATAACAGAACAATACATCCTACCGACAATAGCAATGACGATATGATAACAGAACAATACATCCTACCGACAATAACACTGACGATATGATAACAGAACAATACATCCTACCGACAATAACACTGACGATATGATAGCAGAACAATACATCCTACCGACAATAACACTGACGATATGATAGCAGAACGATACATCCTACCGACAAAAACACTGACGATATGATAACAGAACAATACATCCTACCGACAATAACAATGACGATATGATAACAGAACAATACATCCTACCGACAATAACACTGACGATATGATAACAGAACAATACATCCTACCGACAATAACACTGACGATATGATAGCAGAACGATACATCCTACCGACAATAACTATGACGATATGGTAGAACAATACATCCTACCAACAACAACTCTGACGATATTATGGTCTGTCATTCCCTAGCTAAACAATCTCTTTCTCTAATTTTGCAGGAGCGGTTCAGGGTACAGCATTCCGACGTAAAATGATTGCATGGGATTATAACATTGCACGAAAAATAAAAGCCTAAATTTACGACCCAGTAGGGTATGTGGGCTAAAGTCTTATGAAAATCAGTGGTGTGCTATAGTGTTATGAAAATATAGTTCGACAAAAATATATATAAGTTTCTTATTCAATGCATCAGAAGAAATCAATTTCACATTACTTTTGAAGCTTCAACATAAAAAAAGAAGCAGTGTTCATTTCGCCATCACGAATTCAAGCATCTAACGATCCTAAGTAATCTAAAGAGAACAATGAGCATTGTTTTGATGAGTTGCAGGGTCACAAATTGATGTTGAAGTGGGGTTACCTCATCAAAGTTTCCGATGTATTAAACACATATTTTCAACTGTATTCATCTCCTACTTGAACATTTTCGACACAACATCCCTTTAATGCGTTAATCGGTATAGTTGCTTATGTTGTTAGAACATCATTCATCTGCAAAACCTGCGAGTTTGGTGAAAAACGATAAAAATCTGAACATCTTGAACAAAGCGTAATCGAACACATTGGAAAAACGTAAAACTTTTAAAAAAGAATCATGTGGCCTGAATCACTGAATCGCAAAAAAAAGCGTTGGCAATCAAGTTGCTCAATTGCCATCGAGTGCGCATCGATTACATTGGCTTGGACTTCGTTTCCTCAGTTTGAAATCGACTTCGTAATATAATACAAGAATCCGACTCTGCGATCGAAGCCCAAAGCATCGAGCGCTATACGTATTGGACAATAGTTTTACACATAAAAATACCGGATGATCAATGTCTGCAAAAAAAATAAAGTGAACTAATTGCAACACAAACACTTACTGTAGTACAAAAACTCTGGCAGGTTGCAAATTTTACTTCAAGTTATACCGAGAATAAAATAATGTTTTCGTTTATTACACACAATAGCTGCCATTGCATGCGCCTTAATTAGTTTCGTTTTCTATAACCATAAGTCATTGGTTCCCAACCTGGGGGTGAATTACCCCCTGGGGGTAATTTAGCAATTTTTCGGGGGTAATGGAGGGGTGATAGAAAAATGTTAAGAATTCTGAAAATCAAGTAAGCATTGGTCCAACCATCTCACTAATGCTCTTGACATCTTTGGTGTGTCATTAGAGATGCAAAATGTACTAATAAAATAAATAAAAGAAATTATCTCTAGTGTTTTAGTTTAGCCATGTATACATTAATGTTGACAACATTTTTTGAAAGGGGTAACATGCTTAATGTGGCATGCTAAATTGGGTAACAAGCTGAAAAAGGTTGGGAACTACTGCCATAAGTGATACTATAAAATCATATCACCTCTTAGACCATAAAGTTTATTTACGACACACTTAAGCTCCACGTTCTTACACAAATAGTGTACTTTAACACGTTAACTGCGTTTGTGCAGTTGCTACGGTTCGTTTAGTTAGGTTGGAAGTAGCTGAATTGAAAGCCGTCTTCACAGCTTGATTACATTTATGACTTTTCTAAGAAGAAAGAAGAATATAATTGCACTGTAACATTTTAACTCGTACGAAATATTCTAATTTAAATAATGGTAGTAAAACAACTGAACTGCTATTCATTGATACCTGTACGTAAATGAGTAATTTTACTCAGTGGAACACTAGTGTATCAATACGCAGTCAAAGAGTTAAATTAACAGCATTAGGTGTAGGAAATTCTGTTAGGTAAATCCATTCTGTTCTAGTGAGTCCATCCTGTCCAGGTAAATTCATTTTGTTCAAGTTAATCCCTTTTGTTCAAGTTTACAGGCGTAAAATTTAATGATCCACGACGAAATGTTGTGGGAGAAAGAACTTTTCTGATGTTAGTTTGAAGTAATTCTAAGCCGATGTTGAATGAAAACGTCCATGCGCAGAGCATGACGAGCGTTGTATTGTCCTTCAGTCAGTAGTAGGTCTCGAAAAGAGCACCCATAACTCATCGAACTTCTCTAACTCTATAAAGGCCATTGGAGGGCCAGAATTTTCGGAGTGCCAGGCCTTATCATGGCGCACAGCTCTATTGTATTTAGCTATAAGAGATGAAATCACAACTGCCCTCGACGCACTCGTCCGTTAAAGGAAAGCCATCGCTCGCGAGAACAAAAAGCGAGCCTTGAAACTAACAATTGGGGGTTCCATTCAAACTAATAATCTGGCTTCAATAGAACTTGGGTGTGGGTGAGATACGCAGGAAGTTCAGCGTAACAAAGCGCAACGCTTCGAGGATTTCTGATGAAACGTGAATTCAAAACAATAAGAGAATAAATTATAGACCCAACCCTGTTTGGCCAATGCCTTATGCATCTCACCGACAGATCAAGAACACTTTATTTCACGAGCGCAAGCAAAGCTGGACCTTGGGCTGGAAAACCCACCCAACAGAGTTGGACCGAGTTTTGTGAGGAAGTTGTCAAACCTGAAATTGTAAGGCAGTTAGCATGGTTGAGCTAATTTCCTCTGGCCCCAGAATTATACTGTCAAAGAAAACATGATCCAACTTCGGGCCCTCGGTTATCTCTGAAATTGGTCATAAACATTGTCTTCCGTAAGCGTTTCTTGGAGTTAGCGCGATAGAATTCTCATGCGAATCTCATTCTTTGGGGTAGATTTATGGATCTCAGTTTCAGTTTAGGGCTGAGGTGCGATCGCTGGCTCATGAATCATGACCACACCCATGCTCTGTTTCGTGTACTGCGTTACTAAGCAACTTAAAAACACGGCAATGGACCGACCATGACTCTGCACGCGGAAATATTATCATTGTGGTCCAATTTCGACAGTCTTCCGATGGTACAGAGCCAAGAATTGCTCTTCCTCGTGTTCGATGTGGGGCGGAGATAGCCTTATAGAGAAAGAACTGGAGCATTTTCAGCAGACGTGATGTAGATTTTACTTGCTGTTCTTTATTTTCAGCTCATTGCTAAACGCGGAGACCTTCAATGTTGGAGAAATGATCTTGGGCTTCTAAGATTAATTTGAAAGACAACTGACATATTACCAATAGAGCTTCAGCGTTTCCGCTGAGAGAATATTTAGATTGGTCTGGACCGCAAATTTTTTTGTCCTGTGAGTGCGAAATCATTACTGAGTTGAGGGCAAGATGGAAGCCTGGCCAAGCTGTGGGAAATGGGAGGAAATTGCCAGCTTCGGAAGATTGTTTTTGGCGCTTTTGAACAAACATTATCATTAGCAGAACCAAGCGCGTTTTTACGCCAGGGTCGCCTTAAATGGGCCATGAGCAATTTGAAGACTAACATATTGGGTGTGTCTAAAATCCGGCGCCATTTGTTGCGCTGTGAAGTCTTGTTTTGCATAAACTGCAATGGGCGCGGAAGTGAAAGAGAAAGTATTTTGGGATTAGCTTCGCTTCCCACTTTCGACATGAAACCACGAGTTTTCAAAAAAGTGCAGCGTTTAGTCGCAGCTTAGACATCTATTTTATAGGTAGATAATTTATGATAAAGAGAGCATAATGATCGTACATTTCAAATAAGGAAAAACGTTGTATTTTATCTACGTTAAAAGAGTTAAAATATTAGTAAAAGAATGAAATAGTGTACCATTGATTTGTGAATAGAGTTCAAATAGGAGTGCACATTTCAGGTTTTATAATAACCATTATATTGTCGTTCGTGACGCGCTGAAAATTGTTTCCACAATCTTGTATCATTTAAGTGTATTAATTTTAAGATATTTCAAAAACCAATGATGGTACTTTTGTACCATCTATATTGGAAATAAACTGTTTTTTCTTTTTTTTTCTTTTTCTATTCTTGGGATGCTCTTGTTATAGAGGTTAAACTTAATTAAAAATTTACCCACAACTAGGAAATTATCAATGTTTTAATTTCCAACTCATCCCCCCCCCCCCCCCCCCCCCCTCCCCCTGAAGCCTTGAAGACTTACAATATCAAAGAATACCCACTATACTTTTTTTATTAGTGTAATTTTCTTGACAATCATCGCGGATTTCAACGTATTTAACACTCAATTCTAATTAAAGCTACAATTTTTAAATCGTTCAACACTGATGACTCATTGCTATCATTTGAGAAACATGTGAACTAATAAAATACGGCTCAAAATATTCAAATAATCATACAATAAACAGATAAAATGGAAAGGTAGACTATAGGAAAGTAATGTAATTGCTGTTACTCATTCAACCAAACTGAAATATCAGGTCGAAGAATCGAACATATTATTCAAAATCAAACCTAATGTACTCTAACTGAAATATTAGGTTAAAAAAATTAACAAATTTTTCAAGGTAAAACATAACCTAAGTTAATTGAAATATGAGGTTGAAAAGTCAAACATATTTTCCAAAATCCAACTTAGCCTAACTTAACTGATATATTAGGTTGGAAAATCAACACACATTTGTTCGTTTTCTCTCTAATCGTTCAAATTCTTTAAGCGCTGTTTCAGATACACTTTTTACAGCTAAATTTTTACTAGTAAATCACGAGACTCGGATTGTTTCTTATGTACACTACGCAATCTTTTTTTGTTTTTCGAAGAAGTAGTTGTTTTTCCAGCTTGTTTTGTATTGATCAACATATCATTTTCAGACGTTAATTTTTTATTCTGAGGAACTTCGCGCCTTGGGAGATGCCTGAAATTAATTTACTGTAAGTCTCGAAGAACACAGTTTTATTTCAGGGTTAAATAAAATGGTAAAAATAGCGCCATCAAGGTGATCCACACACCAAAATTTCGATAAAAATCAACTAAAGCTTTGCATCTAAAGAAAATACAGGGTACTCCTCAACATACACGGTGCTCCTCAAAATGCAAAGTGCCCCTCGAAATACAGGGTGCCCCTCGAAATACAGGGTGCCCCTCAAAATACACGGTGACCCTCGAAATACAGGGTGCCCCTCAAAATAAACGTGCCCCTCGAAGTACAGAGTGCCCCTCGATATACAGGGTGCCCCTCGAAATACAGGGTGCCCCTCAAAATACAGGGTGCCCATCAAAATACACGGTGCCCCTCGAAATACAGGGTGCCCCTCGAAATACAGGGTGCCCCTCGAAATACAGGGTGCCCCTCGAAATACAGGGTGCCCCTCGAAATACAGGGTGCTCCTCAAAATGCACGGTGCCCCTCGAAATACAGGGTGCCCCTCAAAATACATGGTGCCCCTCGAAATACAGGGGCCCCTCAAAATACACGGTGCCCCTCGAAATACAGGGTGCCCCTCAATATACACGGTGCCCCTCGAAATACAGGGTGCACCTCAAAATACACGGTGCCCCTCGAAATACAGGGTGCCCCTCAAAATACTCGGTGCCCCTCGAAATAAAGGGTGCCCCTCGAAATACAGGGTGCCACTCGAAATACAGGGTGCCCCTCAAAATACAGGGTGCCCCTCGAAATACAGGGTGCCCCTCAAAATACAGGGTGCCCCTCAAAGGACAGGGTGCCCCTCAAAATACACGGTGCCCCTCGAAATACAGGGTGCCCCTCGAAATACAGGGTGCCCCTCGAAATACAGGGTGCCCCTCAAAATACAGGGTGCCCCTCGAAATACAGGGTGCCCCTCAAAATACAAGGTGCCCCTCAAAATACAGGGTACCCCTCAAAAAACACGGTACCCCTCGAAATACAGGGTGCCCCTCAAAATACACGGTGCCCCTCAAAATACACGGTGCCCCTCAAAATACACGGTGCCCCTCAAAATATACGGTGCCCTTCGAAATACAGGGTGCCCCTCAAAATACACAGTGCCCCTCAAAATACACGGTGCCCCTCAAAATACACGGTGCCCCTCAAAATACACGGTGCCTCTCAAAATACACGGTGCCCCTCAAAATACACGGTGCCCCTCAAAATACACGGTGCCCCTCAAAATACACGGTGCCCCTCAAAATACACGGTGCCCCTCAAAATAATAAACGCAGATGTATCACAGATAAACACATCAGATTACATTACAGAGATTAAGTGAATCACATCATTGATTTTCATCATTTCATAAGTGTCTGCGTATAGGTGACACGTTCCAAAAAAATGAATTAAAATAGATTTATGCATAAGCGAATAATATGTTTTTAAATAATTGGTTCATTTATGAGTCGTCTCCTGTATAACGAATAAAAAACGGCTTTGCTTTTACCAAGGGCAGAAATTCTCAAGGATTTGGCTTTTCGAATTACCACTAGAGTAAACAGATGACTCTCTTATAGGAGTTCATTTTTTATCAGCAGAATTTTTACACTTAACGCTCTAAATGCAGCTAACGCACTTCCAACTTGAATTTTTTTTTTGTTCTCGGAAAAAAGAAAAACCGTAAATTTTTTGCCGTTTATGCACGAATTCTAAAGAACAGCTTTCGATCAAGACATGTTTTGGGTCGCCTTTTCTTTCTTTAAAAAACGCTCTAATCATCACATGTAATTAGTAATAACTAAACTAACATATTTCAGGCCACTCTTCCAACACATTCTTCACTCGTTTCCCTATACATATATGCGAAACAAAACACCAAATAACCTACATCAAGAACCCAATTTTGCATCTCCCGAGCAGGAACTACGTTCTGGTTAGTATGCAAAGATTTTTTGAGCGTTATTTTCTCCTTGACTCGAGTTTCAAGATCAAGAGCAGCTCGACCTTGCCATACAAATCATGGCTAGTTTGCGTCGCTGGAACGCCGCAGACGCTCAAGTAATGCGTTTGCACATTCAGTCATGGTGGTGCGAACCTTAAAAAGCTCTCGCCAAGTTCAGGGGCGTGGCTCTTAGAAACTGCGGCCCTCATGCGACCTGAGTTGTTTCAACACTTTGACAGCAATTGGTTCAACTGTTCTAGTTCAATATTGAACTCAAATTGAAGTCAATTATTCAACTCAAATAGAAGTCAATTATTGAACTCAAATTTGAAATCAATTATTCAAATCAAATTTAAAGTCAATAGTAGTGAGTAATTTTCAAAATAGCAAACATTTATTGGATCGTGATTTCATTCATCTTTAAGTATTTGTGAAAATTGAGTATGTGGCTGCTAATCAGTCAGCAGCATAATGAAAGTCCCCTCCATGGCTACCGGTGGCGCGCGTCGCCGTCAAAGTGTTAAAATTGTGTTTTCTCGGTTTTCAAAATCCGAAGAAATTAACTACAGTATTTGAAGTGAAAGCGCGTTGTGCGTGCTGAAAATTTCTGGAAACAAAATTTGTTACAATGATCACATCATCAGTTTTACGAATAAAAATTTGCGTATTACCGTACTACGAGTTCCTAACTCCTCTACGATTGCAATTGAAATAAAACAACGTTATATGTGTCGAAATTTTCTTGAAACTATCAGAATATAAGAAAATTAAAAACTACGAAAATATTGAGAAAATCATCTTTACTAAGAAAACGTTCCGGAGTCCCCCATCCACCTTAACTTCCATAAATAATCATTGCGTCTGTAAAAAAATATCTAAGTACAATGAATTTTAGGAACTAAACATATATCATGAGGGTAAAAAATGCAAAGTATGCAATAGAAGAAATAAAAAACAAAACCTTTTCCGGAAACGTTTCCTTAGTAAAGAGGATTAATTTTCTCGGAACTTTCTTCGCTTTTAATTTTCTGACAAGGTTGCGACTAACGCAAGTCACTCATGTGCTCAGATATGTTAACACGTGGACTACAATTGCGCGGGTTATAAAGTTCATTTGCTTGGGTTGTAAAAAATAGACTGAGGAAAATCGACTTACCTGCTCGAATACGTTTCCATCCCGTTTAAGAAATTTACAAAATGTAAGTACTCAATAATATTTTCATCGTCTGATAAAATTCCTTCGAAAAGAGGTGGCGAGATGGTTTGAAATGTTATGCATTTACACTAGTGCGTATATGAACAATTAAGGTAGTGGTACGAATTTGCCCCACTACGTAGTCAACGTGTTTAACCAGAATATCAGTTCGTGGACCAAAATTTGTGTAGTTACGCAGCTACGAGCTTTTGATTCCTGATAGACTTCACTTCAACGATGGCAGCCTCTATAGAAATGAAATGGTATAGCTGCGTTGAATAAACCGACACAGACAGAAAAAATTCCTTAAAATGTTTTAAAAGATTTGATGCACACGGTTTGTGAAGAGGCATGGTGGTAGTTGGAGTTAATACGCGAAGCGATGGCTAGAATTGGAAATTAAGGTCCCATTAAGCACCAGTTCGAAGAGTTCAAAAGATATTAAAGAACATTTAGCGTGCAGCACACGACCGGGCCGAGTGCGATGCACTAGCACAACTTCGAATTCGGTGTCGTTATAGACTATTACACACACAACACAACGCTCGTTCTGTTAATTAGGATGGCGACTATATAAAATCAACTTGACCGCTGCCGACAGCCTGTTTCGAGTTCAATTTAACACGTTGACAGCGGCGGGCTTAAACTCAGGTTTAGTATTCAATTCAAATTAGAGTTAATTTTAGAAATCGATTTTGAAAATAACGAACGTTTATTAGATCTGCCTTCATTTAGTTTTCATTAAGTATTTATGAAAATTGAGTTTGTGACTGCTATTCGGTCAGCAGTATTATGAAAATCTCTTCAGTGACCACCGATGGGTAATGTTGCCCTAAAACGAAATGTTTTGCTAATGGGAACGTCCCATTATATAGCAATGAAGTGGAAGGCATCGTAGTATTGAGTTACCTATATTCAAATGAATCTTTCGCACCCTCAATAATGCTAAACAAATTGAATAATTGCGTAAAGGGATGAACGTTTTTTCCACAGTAGGGGAAAAGCACTACAGAATAATCGATCCCAGACTTGGACAACCTCATACGGACCTCAACTCGTATGGAAGATAATTCGTTCAAACATTCAAAAATAAAATCAAGAATCGTACTTGTGGAATGGCTAGGGTAAGCTTCAAGTTAAGGTTCGTATAAAATAATGTATAAAATAACTCATGGGTCGACTTTCACGACTGTTACTCGTGTGTCTATCGTTGATCGTAATGGGTGAAACTGAAGTTCAATACTTAACTCAAATTTAAAATTAATTTTAGTGAGCAGTTTTGAAAAATAGCACACATTAACTGGATCGCACTTTCATTTAGCTTTCATATATATGTATATTTATCAAAATTTATCATATGTTTATCAAATTTGAGTTTGTGCCAACTGGTCGGTCAGCAGAATTTATGAAAAACCCCTTCGTTCACACCGGCTACTCACGTCGAGGTCAAAGTGTTCGTAATTTGCCTAGCTTCTGTTTTAAGTCATCTTTGGATTCTTTGTAATGCATTAAATGCCGGTCTATGCATTAAACTTGCGGAAAAAACTTGTAATGAGTCATCACTAAATTCGACGGCTGAAGAGAAAGGAAGTAATCTTACTTCTGAGAGGACTTTAACCCTTAAATTTTAATATATAAGGATCTGTTTACCCAGTTGATGGCGGTGAAAAGATTTCATAACGGTTTTAGTTTCCAAGAGGATCAAAGTAGCTGAAGATATGATGTCAACAATCATAGGATAAAAAACGAATAAATGTGATATTTATATCTTTTGTAACGGAGTAAGTCAGGATTTTCTTTACTTACTTTGTTGAGATTCAACGCATCTCCAACAATGAGGATTAGTGCCGAAAGGATTTTGATTAAGCGGCGAACTTGAAGAAAAGAAAGATTCTTCAGAAATATTTCAGAACACACTAAATGACAAAAAACATTAAGAAAATTAAGAAATTTATCAAACAACTATTCAAACTACGAGCTAATCCGATTAAATAGATAAGCACCGTAGCAATCACCATCACTAAGTAAATTCTGCTGTTAATGTACGGATAAACATGACTCACTACTAGATATATTTTTAAACAATGGAAAATTACACGTGGCCTGTCTCTGAAATTCATCCAAGTCTTCGTCGATATACAAACGCAAGACCCGGCAGTTGCGCAACGCTGGCAGTAAAATGTCCATGGAGAGCTGCCTACTCGAGGTTACGTTCATAAATCTACTTTTTACGAATCACAGTTCTAAAAATAATTTTAGCAACACTTTACTCTGAAATTACTCGGTAAGTAGATGAAAACAAGTTCAACTGTGAAAGGCGCGCTCAGCATTATTTTATCCATCATTTCATGATCTTATTGCCACCTACACAGGTTAGTAATTTGTAAGTTTTTCTCGAAAAATCGTGAAAAAATAAGAATCTTTTACAGATAAGCCCCGCCACTAATGCAACACATAAGTTCACCCACTTGTAACTTTCGAAATAATGCACCTATCGACTTCAAATTACTCCCAAACGAAAGACTGAAACATTCTTTCGTTTGAGAGTAATTGAACTTATGTGTTACATTAATGACGGGGCTTATCTGGAAAAGATAAAAAAATCATGCTTACTTAATTTTTGTTAGCGAAATAAAAATGCTAAGCGGCAATAGAGAAACTTGACTTTGAGGTGCTGAATAAAGACAGAAAAAAATTCTCCTCACACTGCTTGTCACCAAGCAGAGCTACGCGGAAACCGTCACTGGTATGCGAGGTTTGTTTGTATTAACATTCATGTTTTTAACGCGCTCGTGAACCATGTAACTCTGAAGTCATGCTTCAATGCCACACAGGAACAGATCGACTTAAGTGATAACTGAACAGATATCCACATTTGCCCACGTCATGTATTTATTGAAGCGTGTAGTGTTAAAAACACTCGCATAAATTAAATGCATTGATCTAAACCAATTGCTTCGAAGTGCATGCTCGCTTTTACGGACAGGACACGCGATACAATTGTCAGGTGACTCCCTGGATGCTAAAGGTGGACTCCCTCAACACAATATGAGAAATGCGGTGCATTTGTACGAGAATGCGCTGTGCAATTCGCAGTGTCATAAGCGTGAGGTAGTTCAAGAAAAGACTACAATTGCTTCTGTATTTCTAACTCAATTTTATTCATGATGTTCGCCCGAGTAAAAGAGTCCTCCTAACAACTGACAGGCTTGGAGAATTAAAAATGATTTTATTTAGGGGCAATGTTGTATTTCTAAGAAAGTTCTCATCGTTGTGAGTAGCTGAGACATATTTTGGTGCTCTGTGCTCTGCATTTTTGTTTCATAGGATTGATATCACATAAGATTAAATTTTTTTAAGGAGATTTAACACGTTTAATTTTCTTAAATTCAATAATAAAAGTAGGGTTTTTTATTCACATGCTTTAAATATACATGGCTGTACAGTACGCATTTAGTATGCGCAGATAAAAAATTTACGTGAAACCTTACTATGTCTCGAGAAATTCAAATTCGTAGTTAAAATTCGTATCTTCGTTGAAAGTAAAATAAATTATGTATCAGTATTTCTGCATATAATTTATAAGTCAATGAAATTTTAAACTAAGTCAAATATCACTTTTTAAATTCTTTCTTTACTTTTATTTTCTCATCAGGTAATTTTTAGTACGACGAACTTGCGTAAATGCTTCTCGAACCAGAAACTTTGTTTATAATGAACACTGAATGACGAAATTCGATAGTTTCCTCAAAAAGGCCTCAAGATGTGGATGCCATACAAATATATCCACCCTATTAGTACCTGCGATTGAAATATTCTTGTACATGTGCACTGGTGAAACTCGTTTCCCAGATACGGTCATTAAGCATCCTTTGAGAGCGTGAAAGAAAGACGGACCAATCAATTTAATGTGTTCAATGAGCTTCCCAGTGTAATAACATAAGAGAAATTACGCAGAAAAAACATAAAAATTTATTTATTTATAAATAGAAGGAGACACCTAGCGTTTTATTATATAGTAATTAACCGTTTTAAATGGTAAGACCGTATTAAATGGTACGTCCTTTTAAATAGATAAGTTTTCAGAGTCAAATAATCGTGATACGAATCCAGATACACAATACACCCCTCTGAAACTAGTGAAGTTTGGAGCTGAAAAAATTCAGTACGGTATCTGCTACTATGAAAACCTATTTATTAAATGTATTAGGATCAGAAACCTGCCACTCTTTTCAGAAACCTTCGAAAACGAGCTGCACAGAAATGTAAATATGAGTGAAGCTTTAACTTATTCTTCAAATGACTGTCTCGGATTTCTCTTCTTGGAGTCGGAAAAATGTATGCAAGACACTCAAGCACCTGATCTCTTCACCCGACCAAGAATAAACAGAATAAATTGCTACAGTGTCGCCCGGAGCATGTCTTCAACATGACAGGAAGTCATTTAGCGCTAACCATCCCGCAATTTTGACTGAGAAGTTAGATTGTTGGACTCGTGTTCATCAACGCTGGGAGTATATCTCCGACTCAAGCACCTCTGCCATACACGCCCTGCACCTCAATTTTAACGAAGACCTCACAACGAGACGGACCGAGTGGAAAGAGAAGACCATTTAATATTCTTAAGGGAGACTGGACCTAATTGTTGGTAAGTACCCCGAGGAAATTGTCTTGCGTACAGATGCTCGCTTGTTTCTTAGGGGTGTTCGTTTGCAGAGCCCGGTACTGCACGGGAAAGCTAAGAGACTTCAGCCTTTTGCTGAAGTTGAGCGCAGTTGAGCGAAGCTGAGCGATCGTTGAGTACGAAAAAGTAACGAGCGAAATTTGAAGAGCCATGATTGTCATGAGTCTCGGTGGGAGGCAAGTTAGTTCCATAGTCCATTGAGTAGATCAAGGGCCTCCATCCGAATAATTGACTGATAAATTTACCAACTCATAAATAGCTCGGAATTTGCATCGGTGATCAGGAAGTTTGACTTTCAAGCTCACGCTTCGTCTTTGAGCTGAGCGTTTCGTTCTAAAACGAGAAAATGTATCATTCATACAGTTATTCGAGCAGTGGCTCAAAAGTTTTTGCTTCGCGTGATTTGAAGGTTAGGCCTTTGAAAAATATACGAATGGAACAAAAACTTTAATTTATGCGGGCATGGAATATTTATTACGGGAGTTGAAAATGAATTAGAAAAAGTGGATCGAATTATCAACTAACTTCCTTTTTATGAGAGTCTTAGCGTATGTTGGAAAAATAATTGCACGCGGCTGAGTTTTGTGGTAGCCTTTAATTTTGGGTGGCAATAAGAGGGAGATAGAATAATGTTAACGCCTAACGAAGACTATTTTGCCTGCTACGCTAGCCGAAGTCGTGATGGGCGCATCAGTCTTTGAACCTTAACGATGCATTTAAGTGATTTAGAACTTTGATAAGGATTGGACTACGGGGAGATTGGGTAAAAAATCAATTAACTTTTTCAGAGATGAAGTAGAGTGATTGAGAAGCTATTACTAAAACAGGTATGGGCGTGGTTTTTTGAACCGCAATGCCTTCCTAAATCCGCTTTAACGGTCTTTTCTCGTTACTTTGTAGCCCAAACAGTAGTCAGAATTCCTCTTATTTTCTTGTTCAAAGGGAGTTATAACATAGGTAATGAAGATAATTAGTTGGACTGGATACATCGCTTCACTCGGGCCACTATTGTATTGCTCTGTAATGGTAATCTCCATCCACTTGGTCCACCCCCTAATTTTTTCACTGATTATATTCCACACAGCGAAATTCTCAGCTGGCTCCAATAAGACATTTATTAATGGATGCCATCAGGAAAATTGTTCCAGATGAGCTGTGCGTTTTTGGTGAGCAGGAATCAAGTCGACATTGGCCTTGACGAAGTAGAGATCTGGACTCCTCCTCGTTGCGAAAGAATAATTAATGAACGTCACACGCTGGTCTTCCTCATAGATCCATTTTCAAACCCCACGTTGCGATGCCTGGCTATCGAGTGACAGATGTACTTCGCAGGTTTAGTTTTCAGAGTCATTAAATTCATGGCCATCAATTTCTAAGGATTTTACGTATGATGGGAGCTTTAATTTGTGGTAGCTGAAAGAGAACGTAAATTGTGTTGCAGTATTCGACGGCTGAGAAATTTTAGCAGTCCTGTATTAATTGGAGATCAGTTGTAAAAATTCAGATATTCAATGAAGATAGTCGGCATAGCTTAGACCAATGTCTTCAGAGATTTGAAATCACCACAATTTCGTTTTCCGATTTTTAGAAATTTTACGGGTTAGACCAAATAAGCCTAAGCATAAAATACGTTCATGAGGTTATAGGAATATTCAGAAGAAAACGTCCACGCAAAATGTGTTAAATATACACTGACAGGAAAAAATTTTTGAAGATGTTTGCCGTTAATTCGAAATAGTCGGCAAAGATCATGCTGCCACGTCGCACAACGCACATATATGCAAGCAAATATTTTCCCCAATTGCACTTCGTCTTTTGAAAATAGTGGTTAGCTTTGAAGGCTACTCTGCTCCATAATAATAATAATGAGGACAAAGAGAATTTGAGATGTTTATGACATCTATAATTCGCTGTAACAGTAGGATCTAAACTGACGAAAATTAAGCGATGTGCAGATGTGCACGCAGTCGCCTCATGAGGAAGATAGAAATTTATTACCAATGAAGAGTTTTCTGACGCAACCGAAAAACTAATTATATTTATTTAAATTTTCATTATATATGTGATAAAAAAATAGTATTTTTGAAGTTTTAACTTAATTTCAGAATTTCTCAGATTGACTTTAACTTTCGATGCCGCGAACTCAACGTTTATTAAATTTTGTGACCGCTAAAGGAAATTGAACTCAGTTTTATCTAAACATGTAATAGCATGCTAGAAATAAGTTCAGCCTGTTTCCATTCGTTCAAGTTACACAGATATGTTGGTAATTGTATATATCCATGTCTAACTGATGTATATCTATATATCTACTGTATATATATATATATATAGATATATATTCATAATTTTTATAAATATATATGTATTTAAATACGTAAAAATTGAACTTTATACATTGGAAAAGAGTATGCTCCGACCATACAAAAAATTATATATTATTTTTTTATCTGTACGTGCTGTGTTAGGACAGAATTTATTAAGCGCCGTAAAACTTTTCTCTCTTAAGTTACAAATCACCGCTTTTTATATTGAAGTACTATTTCCTTTTGTTTCCATAAGAGGTTGCTTTAGTTGAAACAGTTGTGACTGTAGCGATATCGAATAATTCGGCTCTAAGCTCGTTTATGAAACTCAACAACACTGAAGTAAGCTCAGCAAAATTTTTTAGGGAACTCTTCCCAGGATTGGAAATTAGTACTGGTCAGTAATATGGCAAATTCTTAGGCATCAAAACTTTAAATTTCATTAACGATAAAATAATATTGTTGGATTGGCTGAAATTAACAAGTAACAACCGATCGCAATCATTGCGTCTTTTTTCACAATTGTCTGAAAACTAGGCGAAGAAATTATTCAGCTATCTTGAAGAGTCTTTAAGTTAAATTCATCCAAAAAAGTAAAACTCAAAATGTCCTAAGACCTAGCAAGCAGTCGAACGATGTATTTTTTCGTTCCTGTATTGAATAAAGACAAGGGGCTCAAGCTGCAAGACAAAGAAACCAATTAACGTCATCGCAATAAATAAAAGTAAACTTATCGCTCACTCACGTTTTTATCACGAAACAAAAGTTCTCACAGGCTTGTACCAAAGTAACTGAGTAGTCTGTGGCAATGAAAGACTAGACGAATATTCAAAATGAAAATAATTGAAAATAGAAACGGCTCATATCTATCATAGTGGACTCACAAAATGTATAACATGATTTCTGAACCGTCACAACCTGAAGATTTTTGATTGGTAAACATTAAAAGTACTCAATAAATAGGTTCTCAATTTGGGTGATGGGTATCAAGCAGATACTCTCCCCAACGCTGAAAGCATCGTTGCAGACAATATTTACCCAACTCTCTATGACCGACAGAAAATCGATGATTTGCGAAGATTAGTTAAGCATAAATCTCACGGGTAACCGGACGCATGCACAATCGCGTCATTTTTGTAATGCTTAGCAGTAACATCAAACTTTTTAGATCCTTTGTTACCGAGCCAGTCGATGTTTTGTTGAAGGTTTTCTTTCAGCGGCCACGGGTCCGTGTCGTGATTTTGTGCAGCGACTTCACGACGGTCGTTAAGGGATGTCAGGACCCGTCGTGGGGCCCTTAAACTCTCTGCTATGAGGCGCACGTGGGTCCATTAGGAAGCAAATTAATGTTCATGGAAGTTTCCGGCTGGGGACTAAAGCTCACAAGATTTTCCGAAGGCAATTTAATACAAGGTGCTATACTCTAGACAACAGCTTTACATCCATGAGTACTGGTGCTATTCCATGAAGGCAGTTTAATACAAGGTGCTGTACTCTAGACAACAGCTTTTCATCCACAAGCATTGGTGCTATTCCATGAAGGCAGTTTAATACAAGGTGCTATACTCTAGACAACAGCTTTACATCCATGAACACTGGTGCTATTCCATGTCAGCAGTTTAATACAAGGTGCTATACTATTTACAACAGCTTTACATCCATGAGAAGAGCACTGATGCTATTCCGTGTAAGCAGTTTAATACAAGGTTCTATACTATAGACAACAGCTTTACATCCATGAGAAGAGCACTGATGCTATTCCATGTCAGCAGTTTAATACAAGGTGCTATACTATTTACAACAGCTTTACATCCATGAGAAGAGCACTGATGCTATTCCATGTAAGCAGTTTAATACAAGGTTCTATACTATAGACAACAGCTTTACATCCATGAGCACTGATGCTTTTCCATGTAAGCAGTTTAATATACAGTGTCGTACTAGAAATTAAAACTGTGTTACGTTTCTGCATGGGGATTATTACCTTTCCATGGAGGCGGCTTAACATAAGGTGTCACACCAAAGACTACAACTTTGTAACATGCATTGATGTAAACTTTTACTTTTTCATGAAGGCATTTTAGCCTAAGTGTAATACGAAAGACTACAACTTTGTAACATGCATTGATGTAAACTTTTACTTTTTCATGAAGGCATTTTAGCCTAAGGTGTAATACGAAAGACTACAACTTTGTAACATGCATTGATGTAAACTTTTACTTTTTCATGAAGGCATTTTAGCCTAAGGTGTAATACGAAAGACTACAACTTTGTAACATGCATTGATGTAAACTTTTACTTTTTCACGAAGGCATTTTAGCCTAAGGTGTAATACGAAAGACTACAACTTTGTAGCATGCTGTGATGAAAACTTTTACTTTTTCATGAAGAAATTTTAGCCAAAGTTGTAATACCAAAGACTGCAACTTTTTAATACTCTTGACTAGAGCGTTTACTTTTTCAAAGGCATTTTAGCATAAGGTGTAATACCAAAAACTACAACCTTGTGACAATCAATTTGAGGGAAACTTCAACTTTTTCATAAAGGCATATCAGCAAGAGGTGTAATACCAAAGACTACAACTTTGTTATATTCTTCGACGGGATCGTTTTACGTTTAAAGTTGACTTGTCGGACTTGTTTCTTTGTCTTTACGCTGCAAGTTTTATTAAGAAACACCGAGTCGATAGGGAATGTTGTAAATATATGAAATGAAGCAAACAGTATCTTGCTTCATGTACAACAATCCCAAATAACATTATTAGGCAAATTAAATCTCTGTTTTTTCATTGAACGTAACTGCCTTTATTTTTAAAGCTGTATCGTGTCAGTAATAGACTCTGGCTAATACACTACTTGTGAAAATAATACAATGATTGATAGCGTGTACAATTTTTTTGCTAAGATGAGTTGTATCGAAAGTTTTTTGAAGCCTTATTTGAGTATAATAAATAGGAACTCTATAATGTTTTTGGGGTTAGCTTTGCGGCAATTTAGATGTAGAAATAACCCATGTTGACAAATTTCACCGAGTTTAGTTAAGATGTGTTTATTGTTTTCACAGCGCTTAATGATAAAAGGAAAATGGTTATAAATTCCAGTACAGTTTTTACACAAAGATATAACATTTTAGTGACAAGTTCGATGAATGTTTTCAGCGACAATACGTGTAGAAAATTAACAAGAATAAACTCAATTATAATGAATTAGAGAAAAATGAATTGGAAAAATTCCAATTGTCAGGCATAGAGAAGAAAAATGAACATATAAAATCAATAAGTCATAGTCAAGCGGTTTTTTGAACTACAACTGCGTTCTGATTTTTGTGTTCGATCGACTGAGTGACTACTATTTCTCAGTTATAATTCAATTTTCAAATCAATAGCACTTGTCCTTCTTGAAGAGCATCGCACGCAGCATGTTAAGTTGCATAGAATTGTGATGCTTGGAAAATGTGAAAAATTAGAAAAAGTCCTAGCGTTGGTTGTGGTTTCTTGTGTGTGCTAATTTTTGTTTCTGTTTTTTACAGAAACAATTGTGTAAAAATGTGAAATAAAGTTTTCACTAATGGGATAATCATCCGCCTGATTGATAAATTGTGAAAGAACCTCAAACTCCCTTAGTCCTTCAGTTCTTGCCTCGGGAGCTTCATATTGCGATAAAAAAATATATGAAAATTAATAGGTGACTCGATGAGGTAAGAAAAAAGAGCTGAAAAAGATTTGGGGGATAGAAAAACACAAAATTTGTGGTCTTGTTCGTGAAATTTTCTCCATTATTAATAGTAGCTTTATTTTTAACTGAGCTCAGAGACATTTAATTATTTACGCTCGGAGTTTTGTGGGTAATTTTTGATGTAGCGTTTATTAATTTTCCAGCATAAATTAGAATGGCAAAATTAGTAGACAAACCAGAAAGAAAACTGCGACCACTGTGCTCAGGTATCAACGAAAATTTTCAGGTAAATTTGTTCAAGAAAGGTACCTACAAATGGAAAAAATGAGCTTTATGAATGATATATGGATGATCGTTCTAAAAATCAGAAAGATTTTCAAATCTTGCGAATCTTTGTCTACATAAATTTGAGAGAAGCCAGCTTAAATTCTGGCAAAATATTTTTCTGTTTTCAATTGCAAATAAACTTAGATGAACTCATTTCGCCGATGAGTAGCTTGAACAAATCAGTGTGTTTCATGATTTCTTTACACTCGCTTCTCAATCGTGGACACTTGTAACAGCCTAGGCATTGCTCCAGAAGTTCATAGAATTAAATCGATCTTGTATTGAAGAGGCTTGAAGATTGTCGCTTTGCCTACATACGGTGGCTTGTGGAACATAACGTACAGTTTTACTCAGAACATTCATGACATTTGTTTCTCTGACGCTTTTTAACATTTAAATTTTCAAGTATCATGCATTCATTTCGTGAAAACTGTGGAGAATTATTACCGTTGAAGTTTCTTCATGTTCCCACACTTTTTTTCAATTCAGACACCTCAATTGAAGCTTCAACTCAACTTTTTATTGAAGTTGAAAGAAGCTTCAACTCAACTTTTACTTAGGAAAAATTGCATCAGTGCATTTTAACAGGAATACAATTTTAGAAAAATTCATTCATGAATAAAGCATTATTGGATGGAAAATTTTCCAATCAGATTTTAATACATGTAACGAAGCCTAATTTTTCGCCATTGCATTCTTTCAGCGCTAAAATAAAGCTTTTCACAGGGTTTCTTAAGACAGTGCTTTCGATAAATAAAAGCTTAAGGTTCGGATGCATCGGACAAATATGACTAACGCATGAAATATGCTTGAGTTGTAGTGGCACATAAAATAGATGAGCTCAAACGTATTAACTGTTGCGATGGATTCAATGCATTAGAATCCCGTATTTTGTGTTCCAAAATCCACTAAAATATCCCTTCATTCACATCCCAAGTCATTCAGAGGCTCATTGTTTTTGCGACTAATGTTTTTTTTATAAAAATTGTACGATTTTAGGAAATTTGAATTTCTATCGCGAAGACAGAAATTTTTGAGCAGCTGATGTTTGCGTGATTCAAATTAAGTCAGAGCCTGAATTTTAAACTATCTAAATAGTTGAAAATCATCATTGTGAGTCTCAACATGTCATTTCTGTTGAGTTTGCACACAAAGCTTATGGGAAATTTGTAAGAAAGTAAATGAAATACAATTTTAGTGAAACAAGGACCTTCAGCCGATCCGAGGAAATTTGTAAGAATTTCATTTTTCGAAGCGAATAATAAATATTTCGTCTGGTGTTTATCCTTTAACGTTTGGCAGACATAGCGTGACAGAGGTGATTATGCAGTCCTCACTAAACCGAAAGCATGAAAAACCCAAAACTCTCATTTTGACCAACCGAAGAGCAAAAGATTTCCTATTCCAGGTAGAGAGACTCATGCATTAGAAAATCTTAGGCGTGTCCATAAGTTCTATGAAATTCGCGTGAGGTTTTCTCCATGTTTCCGGACCACTAACAACAACCATAATGAGGAAAACCGAAAAAGTCCATTATATAAACCCGTCATCAGGCTGAGAGACAGTCATGGGCCGGGGAGACCCATACCGTCCCGCGCTGTCTGCAGTTCGTGCCATGTAAACAACTAATTTTCAACCAAACAAAGGCCAAAAGAGCTTACTCAAGTTGTCGTGAGAACGTGCAACTCTCCAAAATTTTATTGCAGCTCTTAGCAGTGCAAAAACGAGGGCGAAATTATACGGTGCTTTTGTGAGGAATAGCCGTGCAAAATCTCTTATAGACCTCGAGCATCGTGTATGAAATACGTTCTGCTAAACTGTTGCGTCTCGTAAAAGCGGCATTTCAGAAACAAGCTGGGCGACCACGTTGGTCTCTTGCATTTCAAATTGATATGATTATTTTCGAAGCGCAGAGCGAAATATTGCAAGTACAAAACTTCGAAAGCTTTCGTACGGAAAGATTTTATAGTGTGCAAATCTGAAATGAATGTTAGAACGTAATACGGGAAGGTCCCAGTACTTCAAATGCTGTTTAATGCTTTGGGATATTTCAATACGAGTTGTTTAAAAATCCTAATGCCTGATAGTGAATGTTTTCAAAGCATTCAATGACGCTTTAACACACTGAGCCACAAAAAATAGTGCAGACTATAAACATAACGTTGCTAATTATCATGCTGTCACGCTGTCATCTAAACACTTGTTATTAGTTGTTACCGAATCTGAGCGGTTGGTTACTCGAAACTGTTTTTAGGGGATGTGGGGGATCTAAAATTGAATTGAATACAATTAAATCTAAGCGAAAATGAAGACCTAAATGGGAAACTATCCCATTCTATAGTTGTCTCCAATTCCCATGCCGTTGGACAACAATCTCGCACGGGCACCAACGAAACACATTTATGACCTCAATTTTAATGCACAAGCAAACACGAAACACATTCACAATCGTCGATTTCTGCGCACAAGCCCTAGATCATTCATAATGACACAATTTCTCTTAACAAGGCCTATACACATAGTGTGGTCCCATGATTTGCCTGTTTCTTTTTCATTATTAAAAATACTAGAGCCAAGACCAACCCTTTTTCATGCTATGCTGACGAGACCATCAGATGGAGCATTACCAATGAAATCGTGATTATAAAGAAATGCACAGAGGTACGCGATCGGGCTCCTCAGACTGATTTTATTTCTAAGGGCGGCTTAAAATATTCAGCAACTGCGTAAAATACACTAGACTTCCGAGTTCTAGAGGAACACTATTGGGTGAAGCAATTGTCTTTGTGGTCTTTCAAAGGTTTGGGTGCGTGCAAATCAGTCGATTTGTCCAGCCGCGTCTTTCTTACTCGAGTTTCTTTCGACCAGTCACCCTGTTGTGGAATTGAGGATTCTAGCTAAAGCAGCTATCAAACTCTTTCAAATATAATAAGCCTTAATATCGAATTAACAAAACATATTACATTAAATATAGTCTGGTGCGTTTCCACAACAACTCTTGTGGTGCGTGTGTATATTGTAACTCAGTTTCATGCCAAATTCATTGAAAGAAACTTTTTATCTTTCGTATAATCTAAAGAGGCAAAGAAAACATTTCGGACAGAGAAGCTGTGAGAGAAGCTAAGAAGAAGTTCCTGTTGGTTCATGGCTTCCCGCCTCTCTTCTCTTTCTTTCCTGCATCGTAAATATCGGCACGTAGTGACTCAAAGATGTTAGGTTTTTTTAAGATGGTCGTAACAATCCTTCAGGTCAAAGCGGCTATAGTAGGTGAAGGGTGGTCACGTGAAGTTATATTGAAATTAGAAAAACTAAAATTTTCGTCCACTACTTACATTTTGGACGTGGGTTACAATAGTTATCAAAGTGTCCGCGTTCTCGCACAGTACGTACGTCCTCAACCGATACTCAGTAACGACATCTACATTAAATTTGAGGTATTGCCCCCAAACATGCTAAGTTTGAGTACCATCAGTTCATTATAAGTCTTTACTTCGCTCTCTCTTCATGCAACATACTGAACAAACAAGTTGGGTAATGTCAGTAACGCTTTTCCTCTTCACTTCGAATGACTACAATGTTTCAGAAAAACAAACAAAAAGTTGAATTAGAGAAATATGGAAGAGTTAAGATTGATTAAAATAAAATGGAAGACATTGAGTTTGATGTGTAAAATGCCCCTGAATTATATTTTTACAAACCAAAGTCCCTGACCAGTTGTGGAGCAGTGCATAGAAAGAACTGTGTTTACACTTAACATGTGGGAGGGTGATTGTCCGTTTCTAGGCGAGTCCATTCACATTGTAGGTATTAATTTCACTGATGGAACTTCGAAGTCAAGGGCAAAAGTAGTGTACAAATCAGGAATGGGCGGGCATGTGTGAGGGTGCTTTTCCGTTTCTATAGGTGAGTACTCTTTCATGGCAGATATTAATTTCAATGAAGAAACTTCGAAGTCGGGACGAAAGCAGAGCACAA
Source organism: Morinoia aosen (assembly GCA_030386875.1). Taxonomy (NCBI): domain Eukaryota; kingdom Metazoa; phylum Arthropoda; class Malacostraca; order Amphipoda; family Talitridae; genus Morinoia; species Morinoia aosen. Next base: position 36,987,391 of record CM059571.1, on the reverse strand, counting down.
ATCAGGAATGGACCAGCCCATGTGCTTCAATCACTGGTCGTGACTGTTTCTCAAGTCCGGTGAAATTAATGAGTCAGGGATGTCAGGCCGAAGGCTACTTTGAAACTGTCGTTATGAATAAGAATGGGTGCTCTATGTTCAAGTTTTGTGAAAATATCTCCAAATTGATTTTTGTGAAACACTTATTCGGAAAAAGAAAATTTTTCCAATATGTTTTTCAGAAAAATCGTCATAACTGAATCACAGCCTTTTGGTTTCAGGTTTAAAAAATTTACAACACCGTTGGTACTGACACCTGGGAATAATTTTTTACTTCTGCTCTTGTTTGTTTTTTCTACTCAGAGGAGTTTTTTTTACTACGTGTCCGTATTTGTTTGTTTTTAATTTCATTAAATCCTGTGGGAGATTTTTTCTCTCATTGGAACTGTTTCCAATGGTAATAATTAACACATTATATAGTTAAAAGGCATTTACACATTATCGTCTCAGCGGAGAAGTTCGATTCAAACGCTCTGATGCAACGACTAAGCTTTTCTACAGTCCTTAGAATTTATCAAATAGAATTAAAATTCAAGAACCAATGCCTTCATCAAAAAGTATTTCAAACGTCCCTAGTTGAAGGTTTGGTATGCCGTCGTTTCGTTAGCATAGAATATTTTTGTTTTGGCGCAAATCTTTTCTCTTCAGTTCACTGCCGTCCAGTTTTTCAGTACCTACTACATTTCCCTTCAATTTTAACGTTGTTTCATACGGGGATTTCCTCGTTTGATGTTTCTATGCGCAAAAGATCTTGTGCAGGGATTCATCTCGTGCCTCCCTGTTTCTTTAACTGCATAATAAATGGTGCCTCCATTTTTTTCTTTCTTTGGAGCGCTTTTGTAGTGGTTTGGGAGGCTTAAAATAATTTCTCTAATCTACACTAAGCATTTTAAATATATACTCGAACTAATTTACAATTAACTTCAATTGAATGATTTCAATTGATTTAAAATTGATTTCAATTCAGAAATGAGTGTATATAAACTAGTTAGGAATTGAGAAAAAAGTGCATAAATTCAAAATTTTAGGTCTCTTTTCGGAGCAACAATTGAAAAAAACAGTGGATTAAAATTCAAGTAAAATTATTGTGAATTGCAATGTTTATGCGATCATTATTTTATCTCTGACATTATACTGATTATAATAATCATTATTAAAATTTTAATTATAATCTCATCGAGTCTTCGACATAAGTGGTATTTCGAGACGATGAGTGTGGTCTTCCTTAGATTTTTAAAATCTAAAAGCAGACGTAATAAGCCTGAACTTAACGATCGTGAGGCACACTTAACGATCGAGTACCGCGAGGGTCGGCTTCTAAAATTCTGCAACAGAAAAATGGTTAAATTATTCGCACCCTCGGAATGCCCCAACAAAATTGTTGCACAGCTTTCAATTTCCTCAAAATCTACACGATTCGAGCTGAAAAGGTATTTTACGGAAGAAAATAGTAACGAATATACAAAAAAAAACAGCAGACATATCTCAATAAATAATTTTCAAAAAGAAACAAATCTTTTAAAATCGATTTTGAATTCTGCCAAACCACTCTCGTTAGTGAACCATATGCGTTAAGAGTCAATGACCCGATCAAACTGGAGATATATTCACCGAAAAAATTAATGAAATTTAAAAAAAAGAAAACGGTGTCGCAAATCTGAATGCTGGACAAATACTTTTCTTATGAAATACTATGCAATGAGGTACAGGTAGTTGCATTATTCTTATAACTATATTTACCATGTAAAATGACTACGGAAAATAATTACTCCCTATTCATTGTCTGCTAGAATACTCTTATTAACCCGCACGTGAATTTCAGTTCGCAAGAAATTAAACAATTTCAAACAATTCACTTATCTACCTCAAGCGATTCAGAAGTAGATTGTTTCTGAAGTCTAGTGCAATGATCAAATTCAATATTCTTCAATCACTGGTCTTTACTGTTTCTCAAGTCCGGTGAAAATAAGCCTATACACCTATTTACTTGCGACACTTTTGTGCAAGCAATGACAAATGATGCAAAAGGGATTTAAAACAAAGAAACCATTCTCATACATTTATTTCGACTCTTTCCATTGCACAAGGAGCTTACACTTACGACCTATAATTTATCAGAACATTTTCCTTCGTGTGACCAACACAGGTTTGTACTCACGATCGATTTAGTGAAATTTTCATTTTCAACTTTAACCTTCGTTAGTAAAACAAAGATCCAATTAAATTGCACTGGTGAGCATTGCACAAAAAATGAGATGATTATTGCATAATGATTACTTGAATGTTGAATACCACTGGTTACCCTAATTGAGGAAAAATTTTACCCTAAATGAAAAAGTGAATCTCAGATCAACAGCACACCATTAAATAAATACATCACACAGGCAATAGGCTTTAATTAACTATTAATCATTTAATAAAAATGAAATGTGAACTACGCTTTGAAGCCAATTGCTTTGCATTGACTGTCCAAAGCAGCTTTCAATAAAAAAAAAAACAATCTAATTGTATGATTCTTTGAAAGTTTTCATCTTCGAACAACAATTACAGTAAAAGAACTTTGAATGCACGAGAGTAAGGCACTATTGGAATTACGTAACTACTGTACTAGATCAATCTGAGCATCGAAACTTTCCAAATCGGGTTCCCTTGGTCAAACTATCTAGGTAGTCGTGTGAACATCCACGTCCAATTTACTTATAATAACCTAGTTCTGTATGCTAGGGTACGGTTTGAAACTTCTTCACGGAGATAAGTTACACCAGTCGACTAATTCAACTCCACAAAGTGTCCACTGATATATTTTTATACACAGATTCACCTATACATATAAATAGTTTTGCTGAAACAAATATATTAACAGTTTCACTGGTGGATGAACTACACTAATGAGAAAGTACTATATTTCAAATGGCAAAAATACCTGCATTGAACTGGCCATTCCCTGGTGAGATTGTGAGATTAGATAGATTTTTTCCATGAATTTTTCTTGCTGAGGTCTAAAAAAGTCGATTGTGTAAATTTGGCAAGATAAAACAGAGTCGCGATTTAGAAAAAAATATTCGAAGAAAAATAGTTTCAGTGTCACTGTTTTTTTTCGTTCCTGTTGTTGCCACTGGTTGACTTAAATCCGACAGCCTTTAATAGGTTCACAAAATTCTAAAACATAATTTTTCACGTTCCAATTTAACGATTCATTTGCTCGTATTCGCAAACATGAAACTATAGAACATTTAAATCGGTCTACTTTCCGAAACAATGCTGCTGAATGCACTTCATAAGAGATCTATCCTTAGAATACTCATAATAATATAAACATCAAATATCTACTCTACTTAAACAACACGAACAACAAAGTAAAAATCAAGGCTAAACGCCATCTGAAAGAGAATCATTTTTTCCACTCACGTCAGCAACAATGAAAATAACGACATTTTAATATATTAACCATTGAATACATATATCTATTTACAAAACTTTCTTTAAAATACTCTCAATAAGCGTTATTGGCATAACGTATCTTATACAATACATATGGCAACTTAGGCAACATGGGCTTTGTTCTAGCACCAGAACGTAGTTATGGTCGAAATGGGCTTCTTCGTTTCAATGTGAAACTAGCACTCTTGCAAAGAGACACGGTCAGTAGAACGAATGATAAAGTCAGTCGCTTCCATCAGAGTGAATAGAGCATTCGCAAAAGTTCGCTTATAAGGTCTCCACCGAAACATGAGAAATATTTTAAATTGTGTGAGCAAGAAAATAAATTCAGATAACGTCTGGAACGGAGAGAGAATGAAATGGTTTTTATTTAGTCTAGTAAAAATTGATTTGAGCATCTCTGCGAGTAGCCTCAATAGTACAGAAACACTAAACTAATAGTAACGACTCGGGAAGAATGAATGCTATTTCTTGTATTTTCTGGCATTTCTGAAAAAAAACACGCACTTTAGCTTTCAAAGCAGCATTAAGTGTGCACAAGAGTTTATAAATGTAAGCAAGAATAATCGAGGTTTCGAATAGTTATGTTCACTTGCAAGTACCCAAGTGAAAGATGAACAGTGTGAGAAAAAACAATTAAGAGTCAAATAAATATGTGTTCATTAGTTTTCAGTTCACTGAAAAATGTTGGTGTTTCAAATCTGGCCAATGTGAAGACACACGGGCTAAGCACCACGTACACAAAGCGTTCGATTGTCGTACCATAATACGTGATGAACTGCTCAAAGCTTGGTTTCCACTTCCTTATTTCATACCTGAATCATCGTGAACGTTTGTATTTCATTGATTTCTACGGAATATTCGACTAAGTATTGATCTTACGGCAAATTTATTTAAAAAATCAATTACGTACCAATAATTTCCTAATTAAATAAAATATTCAGTAGTACAACTTTTTAAATCCAACTTTAAGGGTGTAATAATCAAGGAAACATTTATCCGAGAATAGCCTGTCATTCTCCGAGTTCCAATTCAAATTAGAGTAAAAATAATTTTACAATAATGGTCATGAATGTACTCATTTAGGTAACCTTCACTGAACACTTTGCACATCAGCAAAACCTAACGACATCGAAAATTTGAGCTTCAGACTCGCCTTGTAAGTGAAAAGTTTTGCAAGGAAAACCAAGTATACTGTGTGTTTTTTGGCATCTATTGTTTCTGGGCTTAATAATGCCAAGTGTCGCTGCAACAATCAAACTCAAGAACAGTCATCTCTACTCTACTTAAACAAAAATTGATTGATTTTGAATGAAATTTGAAAAAATTGATTGATTGAATGCCGTCACATCCGTGACGGCATTTCACTCTTCAGAAAAAGAAGATTGATTAAACACAAAATAGCCACATTAACTTTCGATTTCGAGCTCGTAGACGCGATGTTGAAAGCCCTTGCTCCTTTTTAAATTCTCCCGGAGTATTAGACATATTAATTGAAAGAGATGAGTGGGAGTCAGTGCCTCTTCATGTGAAGAGAGAGATGGTCAGATCGTGAAAAGGATCTCTGGCAGAGCTGACATTTGAAAGGCTTCTGGCCTGTGTGCTTGCGGTAGTGCCTCGTGAGCTCATCAGACCGGGCGAATCTCCAGAGACAGCCTTCCCAAGTGCACTGATATGGTTTTTCACCTGCAAAAATAGAAAAATACACACATTTTAACATCAAACAATAAATGGGTACCATGGTGTCCCAATTGTTAAACCTGGTGATATTAGGGCGAAGCCCCAGGATCCGGGGCGAAACATTAGACTTTTAAAGACTGAATTGGTGATCCTTATCACAAGCACGAAAAGGACGTAAAATACGCAAGTAAGAATGCATCAGGAAAATGAATTACCGTGGCTTCCCTCATTGTTGTTCTCGAAGGATGTGAACGCGCACTCAGATCACTGTATAAGAAATGAACTTTGTAAGTAGCAGGAGTCAAAATTTGAGGTGGGCTAATGTGTTGAGCATTTTTTTAACTAAAAAATTTTCAATAAGAAACTATCAGAAATTAACTATGAAAAATACTCGTAGCTGAAGATCATTCCCAATACATACGTTGCAATGTGATTTGAATATCTAATTGAGAAAACCAGCAACAGAACTCATATTTTGAAGTTTATCGTGCTTCTTCATTGGATGTACTCAAGAAAGTTCTGAGATGGTGACGAAAAATCGATGATTTTTGTTTTGCAGTTTTTAAACAAAATGCATTATTTTACTATCACTGTTATATTAGTATCCCAATAAACAGTGCATCAATTTTAAAAACCAACATAACGAGGGCTCTTCACATGAGAGAAGTAATCCCCATCAAGTTTGCATGCTTCCATCTTCCGAATCTTAACAGGCTCTAAACATAGTTTGTAAATATTCAATTTCCGTACATATTGGTGGAAATCTCCAAATGAAAAACAATTACGAATATTTTTTATCCATTATTTGCAAATAAAGTTTGATTTGCATTAGAGCTTACGGGCCAGAACTGCTATAATTTTGCACACTCCCCATTCACAACTACATTACACTTAAACCCTTTTAAACCCCAACTAAGAATTATCCCGGTCGCATCTACAATTTACTTCTGATTTCTGACCTGTGTGAGTTCGCTTGTGAGCTTTGAGGTGCGAACTTTTAGTGTAGACTTTGGAGCAGCCATCGAAGTCACACTTGTGAACCTTTCTTCTTCGAAGGGCGTCACTATAATCAGCGTGAGAGGGGGGCGGTCGAGCAGAAGGGCGAGAACCCGTGGCGGTGGGGGAGCTTGGGGAAGACGAAGGGGGAGACGGAATGGCTGGGGGAGTTGAGGATAGTACCGTCGGGGACGCTGGGGAAGAGCTAGCACCCATCATCGAAATGCCTGGAGCTGATGGGGAGGTTCGAGGCAAGGAAGTCGGAGGAGGTGATGGACTTTTTTCTACGGTTCGAGGTGTCGCATAAAATGCTCTGGGAAGAAGAAAAAAGTTTCGATTTAGACTACAGTTTTTTTGACATTGAAGCGTGGTGAGAAACGATTACTGTTTTCGTTTTTTTATAATGTTTACGCATGTGCTGGGATGGTTTCAAATTTTACCACAGTGAATATTTATGTCATAGATACCGTATTCTAAGCATACGTTGGCCCGAAAACTTACAACGATGCTTCCCGAATACGCTGCAGTGACAGCAACGACGTCGTGCCACCTCTTAAGGCATTTTCAATCTGCAAGTTCAGAGGTTCTAAGCTTGCTAGATGGCCTTCTGCAATAAAAAAACAATAAAGTACTGTTAGATTATTTTGGTTATTAAAGTACTGTTAAATTCATTTGAGTTTAAAGTACTGTTCGACTCATTTGAATATTCTTCCTTTTTAATTGCGAATTCTCATGTAAGTTTAGTTTCACATTCAGGAAGTGTATCTCAAACTAGAGCCAAAACTGCAATGCAGGCAAACGCGTTATAATGCGCGTTGCAAAAAATCTCGTTAAAATTAAACGCTGTAGAATATATTGAAAAAACGTATGATAAAATTTCTAAAGCTGGTCGTGATGATTGGGTTCTTAAAAAGTCATTACCTTAAATTTTTTCCTTCGGAACAGAAACTATTTAAACTGAAATGAGAGAAATTAACGTTTAACTTTTCGCTCTAAAAAGAGTTACCAATAATTCTTCGAGCAAATTAGACCCTCAACATCTAGATCCAAGCCTTGTTGCTCACCTTGGTCCTTGGTCGGATTAAATGGAAGTGGGATGGGAAGACCTGCGGGGAAGTGAGCCATAGGAAGCGGGAAGTGGGGATGGGCGTGGTGTTCTTTCATGAAGTTAGCGATGGCTTCTTGCGAGAAGTGTGGCGGCAAAATGAGACCCGGTGGCAATGAAGAAGTCGGAACAGGAGTAATGACTAAGGAGTCGCTGACTGGCGGCGGCAAAGATTTAGGAATGGGCGAAATTTCAACAGAACGAGGTTTGTTTAAACTGACAGGCGTTTTTTCTTCGGGCCTCATTACCGCCACAGTCTCAGACACAGCTGCTTTGGTGCTTGTTTGGACGTAAGAACTTGGTGTTAAAGTCGCTGCCAAGGAAGGATAAGAACTAGAGAGACCATATTCTTGCTTCAAGCTTTTTGTTCTATCAAATTCATGGGTAGAAGGAGTAGAATTGTAACTTTTTGATTGAGATGAGGTAGACTTGCTGGCAGTGGACGCTGAAATCTTAGATGCAGGAGCATGAGAAGTAATTGCTGAAGGAAGTTTTGAAAGGGCAGATGAGTGAGTGCTAGTAGTTGGTGACTGAGGAGGTGAGTTTGGACTGAAACTTGTACTAGGAAATATGTGCAAACCGCCGTATTGAATGCGTTTACTACTGGATGCGTTAAAATTATAATGACTAGAAGAAGGAGTTTGAACATCTATATGACCAGATGTCGATGGAATTGGAATAGGAACAGGATATGACGGAGCAGCGATAATTAATGGAGGAATTGATGATTGATCTTTCTTAACGGCTGCTATCTTGCTAGTGAAATTATTATTGGCCTCGTATAAAAATGAGGCTTTGAAGAAAGGATGAATTGGAGAATCACTTGAATGTGGTAAATGTAATGGAGACAGAGGATGATTGACTGAATGTGACAGTTGAGGAATTTGAAAGGGATGTTTCGGAGTGTCTGGAGTATGAGGGAAGTAGAAGGGAATGGGAGAATTTGGACTGATTCCCCCCTTGAACAAAGGTTCCTCAGGGGGCTTTTGCTCTTGGGCAGGTCTGGGCAGGTCATGGTTAGCGATGCAGTCAACTTTTATTTTCAAGCTTAGGTCTACAGGTTCGACTTGTTCTGGTGGGAGCTCCGCCTGGGAAAGAAACACATAAAAACCACACTTAGAATGCTTCGTTACTTCTTTTTTGGCAGGGAATGTGGGTCATGAAAAGAATTTTTTGAAATTGAAAAAAACTGTGATGTGGTGACTTGAACGTTGACGATTAGAATTTGAGTCTATTTCATAAAGTGACAGCTGACGAAATAATTAAAATTTTAAGCTGTTCATACAGTTTGACGATACAAGTTCCACATTTCATTGGAATGTTAAACTGCTGCTGAGTTATTTATGAGAAAATGCCAGTTTGGCTAGGGTTATTGTCTTCTCAAGCCTATTTATTAGTGAGAAATGTTTGTATCAGCCTTTTTTAATATCAAGGAAAAACTAAGAGAAAATTGCTTATAATTGAACTAGTTAGAAGTATTCTCTATCCTATTCATGAGTGAACAAAACTCTAAGTAATTTTTAGGGTTATTTGCCCTCTGCAACTTAATTCGTAAAGGTCATTGTATACGTCAACAAAAATGATTATGAAAAAGACCTGATTGATTTTCCTCGTCCAATTGTTTAAGGCTAAAATGATGGGAGAACAGATGTAATCAAAACGAACACGGCATGACTGTCTTCGCCGCCGGTAAAAGAAAAGATACGGAGTATATTTAACCTGGTTAAATACGACAATTTTGTCCACTTGCTAATAGATTTAAAATGAGAACTAACCTCCTTTGTCATGTTACACGGGTACATGGCACAATCCAGTTAATGTTTGCTATTTTCAAAACTGCTCACTACAATTGACATTAACTTTGGGTTGAACATTGAACTTCAGTTGAACCAATTGCATCTTAAATGAGAACTGATGTTCGCTATTTTCAAAACTGCTCACTACAATTGACATTGAATTTGGGTTGAATATTGAACTTCAGTTGAACCAATAACATTTTGAATGAGGACTCACCTCCTTTGTCATGTTACACGGGTGCATGGAGACGGAGGCTTGTTCGGGCACCATGGGGGGGAATGTGGGGGGACCGTGGCGGGCCCCGGCTGTGCTGTGATAAATGAGGTCGTCCTGGCGGCACAAAAAGTCAAACGCATGAGAATCTTCTCGCGTGAAAATAGAAACAGGAGGTTTTCTTTGTAAAAAATAGAATTATGGATCTTCTGTCATGAAAACAGAAACATGAGGTTTTCTTTGTAATAAATAGAATTATGGATCTTCTGTCATGAAAAGAGAAACATGAGTTTTTTGTGATATATAGAATTATGGATCTTCACGCATGAAAATCGAAGTATGAAGTTTTCATTGTAATAAGTAAAATTATGATTCTTCTGTCATGAAAAGAAAAACATGAGTTTTTTGTAATATGTAAAATTATGAATCTGCTGACGTTAAAATGAAAAATGAAATTTTCTTTGTAGTGTATAGAATTATGAATCTTCTGTCATGAAAATAGAAATATGAGTCATCAGTCATTGAGAAAAGTTGTGTGGATGAGAGGCTAAAAGTAGAAAGAACATGAGTATTCTCTTATAAATAGCACTATGAATCTTCCGCTGTCGTGAAAATGGAAACATGAATCGTCGGTCATGAAGAAAAATTATGTGGATTATGGTTTATGACTAGAAAATTTATGTCTTTTTGTGATAAATATAACTACGGATCTTCTGGCATGAAAATAAAAACACGAGTCATCTCTCATAGAGAGGAGTTATGTGGATTAAAAGTTATAACTAGAAGAAATATGAGTTTTCTGCAATAAATAGAAATATGAATCTTCTGACATGAAAATAGAAACAGAAGTTTTCTGTCCTGAAGAAAAGAATTATGAATCATAGGTTATGAAGAGAATAAATCAGATCACTGTTTAATAAAAAACTATGAACCTTGGGTCATAAAATTAAAGCATGTGTATATAAAAGTGTATATAAAAAAAGAAGAAACATTAATTTTCAGGCATAAATAGAAATAGTATGGAACACAGCTTATTCAAGGAAAAAAGAACAGTATTTTGAAATAAATATAACTATGAATCATCTGTCATTAATACAGTCTAAGATCCTTCAATCATAAATGAAAGAAATATGAAAATTTCATCATAAACACAAAAAAGTATTCTATTTATATCGAAGAAGATGAATCTTTTGTCACTAACAGAATAATATGAATCTTCAAGTGATAAGAAAATAATACGAGCCTCCTATAATGAAGAGAAATATTCAACTTTTTGTAAATACTATGAATAGAAATAATATGAATTTTCTTCAATATCCAACAAAATACATCGGTCATTACAGTGGAAAGCTATGAATCTCAGTCACGAAGAGAAAAACATAGAATTCATCTCAACAAAAAAAGAAATAAGAATCGTCTTTCGTGTGTGCAAGATCTTAACTTTTTCGTGAGAAGTGCTAAATGGAAAAATGAAACTGGAATACAAGTGACAACGCTTCAAAAATATCAATGTGTTTCCGTGGTTGAGTGTCAAATAGTGAATAAAATGCCGTAGAGCGAGGGTCTATCTGCAGCCAAGCATTTTCATCAATATAAAATACTTAAACGAAATACTCCTCATATGTACTTTTGCAATAACATATCTTTGGCAAAATGATATCCCTTGTACTTTTGTATTATTGTATCTACAACTCAGAATTTTTTGACGACATACAATATTCCAACCGAACAATTTCCTCATGTACTTTTACAATATTTTACGGATGATAAATGTTGGTGGTATTTAAATAATACATTCGCTCATCATAATGTTAATTTAGAATTAATACGTCTGTAAAAAAAGTTTAATTGAATTATCTTTCCTGGAAGTTCAAACGAGCAAATAATTGATGGTAAATAACAGAAATTAGGTTTATGAACAAAAAATTATTGAAAAAGGTTGTTGCGAAAATGGGTTGGAAGTGAATCAAAACGGTACCAAGGGAAATGAAGAATGGCTGAAAAATTCAGTTGCACCAGTGAAAAAAATCGAAAACCGACATTTTATCTGATATATTGATGATCTAATACATCCTTGCTACCCAAAAAAAATCACTGATATCGGTTACGTATCCCACAAGAATATAACTCAGGGTAGAATTCATTATGAAATTTTTAGCCACAGTGCAGCTCAAAACGAAATTCTGAGCCACGATACAATTTATTATGAAATTCTAAGCCACAGTACAATTCATCACGAAATTCTGGGCCGCAGTACAACTCATAACGAAATTCGGAGCCCCAGTAAAACTCATTACGAAATTTTAAGCCGCAGTACAATTCATCACGAAATTGTGAGCCACGATGCAATTGATTAGGAAATTCTTAGTCACAATAAAATTCATCACGAAATTCTGAGCCCCGATGCAATTCATTAGGAAATTCTTAGCCATAGTAAAATTCACCATGAAATTCTGAGCCACGATGCAATTCATTATGAAATTCTTAGCCACAGTACAATTCGTCACGAAATTCCTAGCCAAGATGCAATTCATTAGGAAATTCTTAGCCATAGTAAAATTCACCACGAAATTCTGAGCCACGATGCAATTCATTATGAAATTCTTAGCCACAGTACAATTCATAACGAAAACCTGAGCCTCGATACAATTCATTATGAAATTCTGAACTACTAACCCGGATCACACGCCTACAATTACGAAGAACCTCCACGTCGCCGCACTCATAATAAAGAAAAATCACTAGCCCCTAACTTGTACTTATTGAATCCCGCAACACTACTTTGTTTAAAAATTTCAATCACTAATTCCCGCTGTCAAGTCGGCCCATTCGCTTATCATGGAAGATGAGATATCGATCGGCAACCCCACTGGATCGGCGTTAATGCCATCAAAAACCTGTTCTTTCTCGACAAGTCCCATTAGTAGTTGATGGTCATGGTTGACCGGGACGTTCTCTTCACCATGATTATTGATCAATCCTTCGAGTTCATTAAGCATTGCATGATTGCTAAGACGCTTCCATAGTGATTCGCTCCCGTATAATTGAGAGGCAATAATTTCACGGTCGGAAGCCATCCAGAGCCTCTTGCGCAAGAACTTTAGTCCACTTTCGCCTAGGAATCACGAGGGAACGGGAATAATCTCTCTTGGAGGTTGAGCAGTGACAAACAGGCGGCCTATATCTTACTGTTGGAATTAGGCTTCTTTTGGAATAATTTGGGGTAATGAAAATGAATAAAATGATGTCTTGAAGTACTTGATCATGTGAACAAAGACCTATGAGGGAAGTTCACGATAATTACTAATACTATCGTATTTAAAACGTATGCCTCATTGTGATTATGTGAATGGAAACCCAAATGAATAATGGACAAATTTTCTCCTGCTGTTCGTGTGTATTGAAAAATTGCACACACACCAATACTACATAAACATGTTCAACTGTAGGGATGAGAAATTAAATCGCACTAACCTTTTAAACAGCTCTAACGCACATGCCCAACTACACGAATGAAAGATTGAATTTCACCAGCATTTTATTCAACTCTAACACACATACTCAACTCTATGAGTGAGAAATTAAATCGCACTAATATTTTATTCAACTCCAACACAAACGCCCAACTGCAGGAATGAAAATTGAAAATCGCAAGAACATTTCGTTCAACTCCAACGCACATGCCCAACTGCAGGAGTGAAAATTAAAGTGCTCCAACATTTTATTCAACTCCAACGCAAATACCCAACTGTAGGAGTGAAAATTAAAGTGCTCCAACATTTTATTCAACTCCAACGCAAATACCCAACTGTAGGAGTGAAAATTAAATCACCCCAACATTTTATTCAACTCCAACACACATGCCCAACTGCAGGAGTGAGAAATTAAATCACCCCAACATTTTATTCAACTCCGTGAGAAACTCCGACTCCCGCGACCTTACGTTATCGAAGGCGACAATGGGCAGGCGTGACGATGCTCTAGGTTGATCAATTTGACCGATCAAAATTTTTCTCCACAGACGACATCATTACGGCAGAGCTTCCTTTTCATGCCGCACGGAATGCAATTACGGCAAAGTCTACTTTTCCACGGCGACGAATCAGATTTTTGATTCATGGAATTCCGTAATGATTGAACGATTAGCTTCCAGGAATCATTCCCATAATGGAAAATTGATTCTTTGTCGTGAAGAAGAAACCGACCAGAATTTTCATACACTCGTATAACAAACGATGCCGCTGATCATTCAATGATAAAAATGAAAATGAGGTAAACGATCAAGATGGGTTCTGAGGTGACCTTTTCACACGTTTCTATATCATAGTGTGGGACTAAATTATGACCCGGGCACGATTTTGTGCCAACGATGCAAACCTAGTATATTTGAGCTTTCAATACTCTTAAAAGCTGTGGACGGTTTTCAGCAGTTTAATAGCCTGCCAATCTATACGTTGGAGTTTAACCTGTTATGTTAGTTTGATGCCTCATCTCTTTTATATAAGAGTTGCAGTGATAGAAAACGTAGTTTGATTTGTATTTTTCATTTGTTGTAAGATGTGCGATTCGGTCTTTAAAATTTTACTAGAGTTAGTTTAATTTCAATCCGAAGAGTATGTACATAAAAAGTTAAAGTTATCCATTAGGATAAAGGACGAATCTACGAAGTTAATGGAGTCGATAAGCTCTTTTGTTGAACCTCATTTGTATTTCAGCAGAGGTTTCTCACATGTCCTGTCTACATATGATTTTCTTTCGCAGATCAAAGTCAAAATTCTTTCGCAAAATTGATTTCTCAATAAAGGAAGGCAAGGATACTGCGAACTTCACATGATGTACTTTTCCTCATAAGATCACTTGAGAGCCTCACGACCGTGCTGGAATGAACTTTTTATAATTGGTCACACTTCATGCCCTTTTTAATTGTGTAGTTCAAAGGCTACACTGGAAGAGATGATCTTGTTAGAGAGTATCAATAAGGGTCGCAGCAACCTAAGAACCGCTCGTAAAAATTGATGAGTCTGCTGAGGCAATAGCTCTTGATGATCTAGAGAAAATTTTGATAGCTCTCGGTGAAGTTTATTCTTGTCACAAGTAAATTAGATCCGAAGTTGCCTTTATTTTACAACTACTAGTCAGCGCCTACAAAGTAGGTGGTCGCGTACACTCGCCAAAAAATGAAAACAAATACACAGAACTTAGTGTGTCAAGGTACATTTTTCGTTTCTTAAAACTCCTCTTTGTTTTTGCGCACGTAGTTCCTTCCGAGAGCTTATATATTTAGCGGTGCTCTTTCTTTGACGCTAATTTCGATACATTTATGCCCAGAGCTTTTAAGCGAACAAGACGATCGACGTTTAGAGAGCTTAATGGAGCTTTTGCGCGTTGATTTCATTTACGTAGAAAAAAAGCGTCAATAATATTCATTTTACGATTACTGGTTTGGGCTTACAGTTGCCGATGCAGATGTGCATTTATGAGGTCTTAAAGATAATCCACGAGCTAAATAAAGAGTAAGAATTCCGTAATGTTGATGCAGGCAAAAGTAAGATTTAATTCCTGCTTCGAAAATTATTGAGATAGATCAAAGAACTTTAAAACAAGCAACCAGTGTAATAACGAGGTAGAATATGTGCGCAAGGAAGTTAATTGAAAAAGGATCACGTACTATTACACCAGCTACCTGCGTAACAAGAATTCAGAACTTATACGCAGGGAACATACTCAACAAGGGCTGCAAAACTGGTGTGCAGGAGACAACTTATTAAACATAGGTTGAAAATTTGCACGCATGAGGTGTTCTTAACAAGGGTTAAGAACTTGCCTGCAGGCTACCTACTTGGCAAGAATTAACAGATCGCATGCAGGAGGCAGCCAACTTGATGAGGGTTGAAAACTTATACGCAGACGATGTACTTGACAAGGGTTGAAAAATTGTACGCAGGCGATCTGTTTAAGAAGGGTTCAAAAATTGTATGGAAGCGATATATTTAACAAAGAAGGGTTGAAAACTTGTGTGCGAGCGATCTATTTAAGAAAAGTTGAAAACTTATACGCATACGCACGCGATTTACATACTTGACAAGGATTGGAAACTTATACGCAGGTGATCTTTTTAGGAAGGGTTGAAAGCTTGCACCCAGTTTATGTCCAAGGTAAAAGTTAAAAACTTGTGAACGAGCTTTTTATTGAATGAAAGTTTAAAAAACTTGTACGCACGCCCCCTAAATAAAGAGAAAGTTAATCTCAGGCTCGTTAGGGTCGGGAACAATATGCTTTCGGTTGTAAATTTCACGTAATTTCAACCTACAGATTTTAAGCATTTAGTGACCGACAGCAAAAGAGAACTTCACTTCATTTTGCCTGACAATAAAGCGAAAAAATCTGTTGAAAATGAAAAGATGAATGTTTTTTAAAGTAATTTGAAAATGGCCAATAATTCGAGTAGAAATTGGTTTAGAAATGATTACATACTAAATATTTTTCTAATTTTACTCCTATAATTCTTTTTCTCAGCACGATGAATTGCTCCGATCAGAACTAAGTGTCCTATAATCCTCTTCTAATTATCTTTGAGATATATTTCAGTTAAAATTTTCAAGCAAGGTTTATAGAGCGATATTTACAGCTATGAATATCATGTAAGCTTAACAAAATTTACAATGAGGGATCAAAAACAGGTTCTCGTATACTTCAACAGCTTTCTAGACAAACGTAACTCTCACACATTTGTTTGATAGATTCACTTGATGAATGAACAAACGAACATTACTTTTGCAATGACTTCTTTAATAGCCTCTTTCGCACTAGCTAAAGACTACTCTGCAGGAGAAGGCGTCGATACCTTTGGTAAGAATTCCAAAGATTTAAGAAGCTATCTAAGCATGCGTGCTTTTACCCGACCACTTTTTCTCGAGACGCAAGACAAACTGCTAAATAATTACGAAGTTCTGCCCAGCATTGCATCCAAGTTCATTTGCCAGATTCATGTCTGACTGAGCAGACTCGGGTTTCTTTTTCTGGCTCGAAT
The DNA here is from genome assembly GCA_030386875.1 of Morinoia aosen. NCBI lineage: Eukaryota > Metazoa > Arthropoda > Malacostraca > Amphipoda > Talitridae > Morinoia > Morinoia aosen. The sequence goes on along the minus strand of CM059571.1, from coordinate 36,971,090 downwards.
GAATGCCTCGTATATGGGATACGAGAGCCGTGCTCACGAGCAGCGGCCATCAGTCAGACGATGGTGTCTTCTGCAACGTCAGGACTGACAGCTCTCCTACTTCAGATGCGCATTGGAATTAGCCAGGACGTCGGGTATCTCCACAAGTACTTAGCTTTCTACTCATAAAAGCCTAGACGTAAAACTCGCCCTGGCTAGTTACTCAACATTAAAATGCGTTGCTGAACGTGTAATAACTTTTTAAAAGCCGCTGTGTGGCTAGTTAATTTCTGTTTGGATGTCGTAAACGAGCCGACGGAGTGAACATGAAATGGCCTAGCATGAGTGTCGTTTGGCTCGTCGATAATCAAATACTCCATGATGGATAGTTGGAAATTTAGTTTGTCTTGTACTCACTCTGTGAGTTTCGAGCTTGCACTCGTAAAAAACATCCTGCAAATTTATAATTTTTACTGGTAGCTCATAAAACCAAATGTACTTTATCTTTTTCCAAAATTGCTACAAGCGTCAGTTTTACTTTACGTATTTTTAACTGTCGGACACGACAATATATTTCTTCAAATCATGTTCTCCGCATGCTCAAAAGTTTGACATGCCAAAAGCAGTACTGGCTCAAAGACGAACACTTTAGTAGTCACCTATCCAACAAATCTCGTACCGAGTTCTTAAAGTTCAGTCAAATTGTGACTATAAGCGATTAGCGATAAGTACCCAAATTAAGATAATTTCTGGCTCGTAAAATGTTCAAGCAGGAACCCATGAAGCAATATCTATCAATAAACTGATGTATGTAAAAGGCTCGGATTATGCAAATTTACCGTCGTGTAAATAAAACCTATAAAAGAATATACATCAGGTATACATGACACTCATGTCACACTCAAAGTTTAGCAGTCATATAGCGCGTGACAAAAATGAACTCAGTATTAAGGCTTTGAAAGAAAAGAACGTGCTTGGGTGGTTTTTCATAAATATTGCGCTGAACAAAACCCTTTCGTTACTAGTATTTTGGCTAAAACATTCTCCCCATATGGCACCGATCAGTACTGTTGTTCATCATGCAAGTCATAAGGCAAGACTAGCATTAACGACTAGCAAGACCAACGCTAATCGAGCAGCCTCTAGTTTCCCAAGGCGGAGACTGAAGTACTTATCTCAACAAGCTTGTATCATGGATACCCGAAATATTACCTCGGAGTTACGCCCTGACATTAATTAGTCTTATTAAGTGCTGCTAATGTGAATGCTTCTTCAATTTGGCTCCAAATATGAACCATATCGAAGGGTGGTCTATTAACCCGGGAGTCTTCATCCAATATTCTAAAATCTTACTTACGTTTTAATGGACGTACTCATTTATAGTTCAACTCCGACATAAAGAAAATGTGCAACCATCAAAAAACAACAACATAACTCTCTAAGTAGAATTTAAATAATTTTAAAATTGTTTTGCCGTAAATAAATGAACTTCCAAATTAGAAAAACTTGAATTCATTTAGGCTCGCTAGCTTACAATTTATCTCCATGAACGCAAAAAAAAACATATCTATTAAAAATTTTTACATTCCATCATAAAATCATTTTTGATGGTCGCTCAAAATATAACTTTGATAAAAACAAGCATATTTCATGTCCAGTAAGGGAAACTGTTAATGCACCAAACAAACTCCAACTATGATAAGTCAGTAATTGACATGTTAACTGCTGCGTGACCCACCGGTGGTCACTGATGAGATTTCTGCTACGCAGGTCACCCGACAGTAATCAGTAACTACTTTTCCATTTACACTTACCCAAAATAAGAAGATGGAACTTATCGATTAATTTTCTCGTTCATTGGAAAAGTGAATCTTGAAATTGATTTTGAGTGTAGTTTAACCTTGAATTTATAAATGTCACATAAGTTTTAACATATGTGGCTAGAGCATGTCAGTAAAAATAAATATTACGAAGATGAACTATGTACGTGGGCTGCCTGGAAAAAACCTTTCACTTAGGCAAAAGCTAGGCTATGTTCGAACAAAGGCAAAGTGTCCTAGCCTATATAGAAATTTCTATTCCCCACATCACCAGTTTTCCCAAAAATTCTAGTGCTGAATGAATTCATTCTCCATTAAGAACTTTTTAAATTACCCTAAGAATACCGATATTTAAATTAAGGTTCTCAGCTTGAGTACCGATAATATACGGAAAACACAATATTTCAGCATGGATAACGATGTTAACATTCATCAAACGTGTGTAATTTTAGCAACGCGCTCGCGCGTTGAATAGATAGTACGTGAGACCTGACTTTGGTACGTTCCTAGTATTAAAGTGATATAGGTTCCAGTAATCTAGGAATGAAAGTCCTAGTATTCCAGGAACCCAGTATTCTAGATGTGTAGGTCCCAGTATTCCAGAGGTTCAGGTCCCAGTATTCCAGGCTGCAGGTCCCAGTATTCCAGGATGCAGGTCCCAGTATTCCAGGAGTGCAGGTCCCAGTATTCCAGGATCCCTGTATTCCAGATGCGTAGGTCCTAGTATTCCAGAAATGGAAGGTCCCTGTATCCCAGGAGTACAGGTCCCAGTATCCCAGGATGCAGGTCCCAGTATTCCAGAAATGCAGGTCCCAGTCTACCAGGAGTACAGGTCCCAGTATTCCAGAAGTACAGGTCCCAGTATTCCAGAAGTACAGGTCCCAGTATTCGATAAATGCAGGTCCCTGTATTCCAGAAGTACAGGTCCCAGTATCCTAGAAGTACAGGTCCCAGTATTCCAGAAATGCAGGTCCCAGTATTCCAGGAGTACAGGTCCCAGTATTCCAGGATGCAGGTCCCAGTATTCCAGAAGTGCGGGCCTAGAGTCCCGACAGTTCCCACATTCGCAACGGCGCACACGACACAACCGGTCCTGCAAGTCCTCTCCAGATTTCCTGTTTCGTTTTTTCTTCTCATCGAGCGATTGATGGATGCTTAGGAAAATTATAAAAGTTTCCAAACGTCGGCGAGCTAAGGAATTATCGAGAGACACAAGCCTCGTCACGACGTGAGAACTTTGATCACAACACTCAAGTCGGCGATAAGGCCGCTGGTCAGGAGTGCTGCATAAGTTAAGTTCAGAAGCACGAATGATCATCTCCGCCTCTCGTCCCTCGGTGGCTGAAGGTGTGCAAGAAAAATCTTGCCCGCCAAAATGACCCGATCGAAAGTAAATTTCCTGCTTAGTTTTCATCACGCTCCGATCATCAAACACGAGGAGCCAGCGCTTGTGAAGACTTATTCGTAGCCGATGGTTCATCATCGTGATCAGCATTTTTTTAGCTGTTTAAGAAGTACAGCGAAATATGGATGCGTTTAGTCTTTGGAGATGACGTATTCTTCAACTTCACGCCATCATGCAGTGACGAAATTGCAAGAAAAATGCCTGAACAGCAAGGGCATGTTGGACATTATTTTGTTTAGGGGATAAAAATGAATTTCAGGATTGACTTTAGAGTTTTTCTAGTGTAAAATACGATGTAATTAAAGTTTCCATTACCTGAAGACAGTTTCAAAAAGTTGTACCATTAACACTCGACGTTGATTCGCTTCATCGATCGCAAATATTTGGAGACTTGAAGTGAATGCGAACGCAATTACGAAAACTCTCAAAAATCGGGCAAGAAAGTTGTATTAGTTAATCAGAGGTTCTGTCGATCTTCGTATTTAATAGTCCGAACACAAACGACGTTCTCTGAAGGGGATGAGTCCATAAATTCTTACCGTAACACGTAAGTGATTTGAAGCGTTTTAGCACGTAACGCTGCGCGGTTCTGTAATGGAGCCACTGTAGTCTTATCTGGAGCTAAGAGCCAAATGCTTGAGGCAGAGGTAAAAATGTCAGCGCTTAAATATAATTGGCCATAATATTTGATCTATTTTTATGCATATCAGTTGATTTTGCGCACTCGTAAATTCAATTTTTCGCCACTAACTCCTCAATAATATACGTCCGGGTTACTCCTCTAAAAACAAATAGGTGAAGGGAGAAATGAAAGGAGTCGAAGCAAGTTTTAAGAAGCACTTCAATACGTCTTGGTTTTTTTAGTGCACCTTTGTTGACATATATGTCTGTCAGGCCGCTTGTGATGATCGTTACTTGCTAAAAAGGAAGACAATTCTTTTTTGTACACAAAATCATAGGGAAAAAATAGGTGCAGAATATAGTTCCGTGGTGGCAGTGTAGTGCTACACTAGGTGTTATTCGTTCACTCATCCCCTTCTTGAATACGCATTCAGGCTACATCTTCTGTTTTGTCCCCACCTTATGCGATTCGAAAATTACAGTAATTTTCATGCAATTTATGTCCTTTCGTTTGATATGTACTTCACTTAGCAGTTCAAGCTGAATTTCATCGTTTCTCTTTTTCCAGTAAGTTTTAAATGGGTTGATATTCTCTTTTTTAAACATGGAAGTGAATCTCAACTACATTATATATTTTGAAATATTTTCTGACCATTCTTGAATCGTAATTGACCCAATATATTTGCTACGATAAATTTTTGTCTTATATGTATGATTTCACTTTGTAGTTGACTGTACTCATGAACCGAATATGGTAACAAACCTAAAATACCTACAATACTGCACATATAAACATCTTAAAGCATATTTTTGCTAATTTGGTATTTTTCAAATACTCATAATTCTTCATTTATATTCCGGTTATGACCGCATGACAGTTTTCTCATATCACCAATTCTCTCTTATTGTTCTTTTCTACCCAAAATAAGCACAACGCTTCCTCTTTTTTTTTAAGCTGAAGCTTCATTTGTAACGCTTATTTTTTCGTACTTTTCCGATCCACCATTTAATTTTCGTTTTCGATTTTCTGTAAGAATTCAACAAAATGCGGGAATCTTTTTCACATCACGATGCAAACCCTTTAACGCATCACTATACTTTTTGATCCTCTTTCGAAAATAGCATAAATATAACGTATTTCTTGTTATATTTGTTCCCTAATGGGGTCTTTAAGCCTCTTTTTCGAGTGGCAGTTCTTTCCTGATGCTAATATCGGTGATTACCTGATGGGAGTACCAGTAAAATGATGGTGGTTGTGATTACGATAATATGAGTACAAAAATGCTGAGTTTAAAGGGTTATACGGTGGTTTGGGTGTGAAACATTTTGTAGGTAGAGAGTATAAGTTCCTGCTTAAGATGCTTGAAATTTGTTTTTCACATTAACGTGAATCATTTCTTTAAAAATAATTTAATGTAATTTTTTAAGAAACGATTTATACAGTTTTCGTCGGAATTCGTGTTTGAAATAAAATTTATGCAAGCACGACCAACCTTGAATCCTTAAAAACTATGGGCTTGGCATTGCTAAATTCCTGCCCACCACATCATTTGGTTTTCCAACACTTAATTACGGAAGTAAGCAATGCCAGCAATCTCACTCCTGTTGTTCAATTCTGCAGTCACGCTGCAACATTTAATATCAGTTCCAAATTACGATGGCTACTCATTTAAAGCGGATTAAAATAGTCGCTGGAATATGCAGAGTTAGCAATAATTGTGGATGTTTCCGTCGTAGGTCAAACGATCAGCGGCATGTTCATGTCCAAAACAGGACTACGCATTCCTACTCAAGTGAACCTGAACATCTGACTTGTGTTCGGGCGGAGGGAAAAGATTTTAAGCTTCAATGATGACCTTGTAGATCAGGCATGCTAGAACGCATGAATACTTTTTCGGGACAAAAAATACCTTTTCCATGTCGGTCCAGAGAAAGGAAGTTTTGAACACCGCTTCTTCACATTACTAAAAATCTTTCAACCGATCAGACGTCATGTGACATGAATTTGGTCATGTACTTCCATGTATCGAGAGGCTTCAGTGTGTTTGCATTCACAAGCAAAGTTTCAACGTGCCTTAATCGAGTTAGCTTAGAAGATTCAGAGGAAAATTTCTCCGTATACGTCAGAAGAAAAATGTTTGGAATGATCAAAATATTTTTGAATGTAAATAACACGTGTTACCTCAATCGGAGTACGAAGCGGGAATTCAATCATTACGTAACTTTGAACAAATTTTTGATTTTTTGTTGATGTGAGGGTTTTGAAAACGCATTTGAAACCTTTTCATGTTTAAAAGGAGTACGAGAAGAATCATTCAGGATGGAAAAATTTGCAAGGACCTCTTGAGGTCAGTGAGATTCAAAGAGTCATTAATAATAATAATGGTCAAAATATAATTCTATCTCAATGAATACTTTCCAAAATATTAGAATAATAGTTACAGAAAAATACCAACGACTCTTTAATTGGAAAGTCAAGAATAATTCAAGGTATGAACAAGAAAAACTTTCGCAGACCGAAAAACTTTCTGACGGTAAACTGCACAAATTTATTTTTTTAAGAATCCACAAACGCCAAAATTTCGAAAACATTCAAGTCTTCTTTATTACCAATGAAAAGTCAACCATGGGATTGCAATTGCACATGAAAATGAAACCCCCATGGAAAAGTACAAGCATGAAAGTTTAATTGGTATAATTCCACACTGATCAACTTGGGTCGAAGATTTAAGATTTTTTTGTTATTGAAATATTGAAGTAATTTACACCGAAATTATGCCACGCGAGAAAAAATTCTGCATCGTGAAAGCGATGAATTTTTCGTTTACTTAGCTTATAAAACATGTAACTTATTTCTTAACCGCATCAATTGCGTTTTATATCATCTTACAATAGCTGCATAACTGATCTAAGTAAGGTCTTATCTGAGAACTACACGAAAAATACCTTTCATGCTCGCAAGCAACGAAAAATCACAAAGCTCAGCAAAAAAACTCGAAAAAAGAAGAACACATTCTTAAAACGTCAAGAAAACTTTTGCATGGCCTTTAGCAAGAGAATAATTTGAGGCCAGAATGACGTCTGCTTCCACTAAGAATACAAATGGATCTCATCAAGGTACCAGGAGGAAAGCATGATGCCCGTAGAGGTGGACAGTCTCTGCTCTGTTCTTGTGAAGCCCCGACCACGTTGTACAAATGACGTTAAACATTCCACTCTATCACGGTATTAAGGTCCTTTTCTGTTGCGGAGTTTGTTTTTGTCACCACTATGCTAATAAGGCAGTGTAAGGCCAGCAACATGTGCTCAATGCACGTTTCAAATGATGCCTAAGAAACGATGTAGAACCTCTTGGAAAAGTGTTCCTTCGATCCCACGAAAGCTTTGGACGTTGCTGATACGTTTAAAAAGCTGTTAAAATATGTAAATATGTGTACACGGACTGGAGATGATGTTGAATATTTGTTCGGAAATGTTTTCGTTCTTTTTCGTGATAAAATGTTTGTTAGAAGCCAAGCTCAGCAACGCACGAAGTTCTCATTACAATCCCGTTGGCTCCAAGCGAAACTTAACGAAAAAGGACGAATAGAAGGTAAATCAATTCCGTATTCAGAAACATGAAGTGAGACCCTATTAAATCAGAATCTTGGCTTTAATGTGCCTGAATTTTAAAAAATCAGGTTAAATTCGTAGAATATTTTAGTTAGTTAGAGAAAATAACTATTGTAAGAGAAAAAAGAAGCTTCAAAATAGTTTGCAAGATGAAAAAATGCAGTTTAACAAACATTTTGATTTCAAAATTTTTTCCATGTATCAAAATAGCATCCATCGGTGACATATGTCATGACTAGATAATCATTAGCGTGTGTAACCCATGTCTCTTATCCTGCAGAAGTACGCATACCCTGATTTTTTTTCTATAGCAGAGAAAAAAAGGGGTTTAGAAAACAGCAGCCTGATCGAAATTTGATACACTGCCACAGGAATGCAACGCAAAATCGAGGACGACAGTGTTGAATAAATATTTATTTTATTTCAACTGACTTAAAATGAGAGCAGAATATAATGGGGCAGTAATTCTCCGCAGACATAGTGTAAATAAAACATCAGTATGTTAACAATTACTTTACATTAATTCATAAAAGTTAACTTTAGTTCATACTGAAAAAGACTGAGGACGATTGAAGAAATTAGTTGAAAATTTTACAGTGATCATTTCGAATGCAATTAGTGACAACCTGAGGCGTATTGTTTACTATCAGCCTGTGTACTATGACGTAAGATTAATTTAATTTTGGAAATTTTTGAATAATAGAGAGCAAAATGCAAATCAAATGGATGCGGACCCACGCATATTGCTGGCGATGAACACTTGGTTCCTGTGTTGAATGAACGATATTAAATTCAATTCTTAAGGTATTAAATTCTTAGGTCAAGAATTATATGGAGTATCTCAGCGAAAATTATCAAACACACCTAGAATTATCAAACACACCTAGAAGAACCTACACAAATCCCCAAGAACTAAAAGTTTCAATGTGCTATGAACAAGAAATTAAAATTTCAACCATTAAATTTCAACGGAGGAATTGGGGCAAATGTCAATTGATGAAGACATTTGTCGAAGTTTGTAGGTACATTTTCCACGCTGAAAGGGGCCTCTTTTGTCTACCGTAAATATAACAGGTAAGACGATTGAAAATTTGACTTTATTAACGCTTTTACGGGATGGTGATAGACGCGCACAGTCATCATAATTAGGAGACTATATTTTTTACATCGTTAAAAGCTAAATTTCGTATTCAATCGTAGATAAATATAACCAAAAGGTGCAAGTGTGGTAATGCCTAAAGAGCTCACCAACTTCAAGAAATAATAAACAAACTTCATTGTATCTTCAATTTTATAAGTCGCAGGTACCTTGATTCCAAAATATTTTGAATTTTTAAGTCGAGGAATATTCTGAATTTCCTAAGCCGCAGGTTCAATGACTCCGAAAAAAAATTTCTAAGTCGTTTGTGTCCTGATTCCAAAATATTTAGAATTTCCCAAGTCGTGAGTGCGGAGAGGCAGCAGAAGGAATAATAAGCAAAAATTCAATAGAACTTCAATATTCTAAGTTGCCGGAGCTCTAACTCAAGACAATTTTTAATTTCCCAAGTCGCATGTGTCATAATTCCAAAATATTTAAAATTTCCTATTTCATGGTTGTCGTAACTCAGACTTATTTTGAAATATCCCAAGTCGTTTGCGTCATAACTCCAAAATATTTCGAATTTTCAATTTATTGGTGCCACAACTGCAAAATATTTCGAACTTCCCAAGTGGTGGGTGCAGAGAGGCACCAAACTGTATAACAATTCAAAGAAATAATCAGCAAAACTAAATAATTTCCTAAAACGAGGGTACCATAAGTCCAAATATTTTGAATTTCCTAAGTCGCGGGCACCACAACTGCAAAATGTTTCGAGTTTTCAGTTTCTTGGTGCCACAACTGCAAAATATTTCGAACTTCTTAAATGGCGGGTGCCACAACTGCAAAATATTTCAAACTTCCCAAGTGGTGGGTGCCTCAACTGCAAAATATTTCGAACTTCCCAAGTGGTGGGTGCCTCAACTGCAAAATATTTCGAACGTCCCAAGTGGTGGGTGCCACAACTGCAAAATATTTCAAACTTCCCAAGTGGTGGGTGCCTCAACTGCAAAATATTTCGAACGTCCCAAGTGGTGGGTGCCACAACTGCAAAATATTTCAAACTTCCCAAGTGGTGGGTGCCTCAACTGCAAAATATTTCGAACGTCCCAAGTGGTGGGTGCCACAACTGCAAAATATTTCAAACTTCTCAAGTGGTGGGTGCCTCAACTGCAAAATATTTCGAACGTCCCAAGTGGTGGGTGCCACAACTGCAAAATATTTCAAACTTCCCAAGTGGTGGGTGCCTCAACTGCAAAATATTTCGAACGTCCCAAGTGGTGGGTGCCACAACTGCAAAATATTTCAAACTTCCCAAGTGGTGGGTGCCACAACTGCAAAATATTTCAAACTTCCCAAGTGGTGGGTGCCACAACTGCAAAATATTTCGAACTTCCCAAGTGGTGGGTGCCTCAACTGCAAAATATTTCGAACTTCCCAAGTGGTGGGTGCCACAACTGCAAAATATTTCAAACTTCCCAAGTGGTGGGTGCCTCAACTGCAAAATATTTCGAACTTCCCAAGTGGTGGGTGCCTCAACTGCAAAATATTTCAAACTTCCCAAGTGGTGGGTGCCACAACTGCAAAATATTTCGAACTTCCCAAGTGGTGGGTGCCTCAACTGCAAAATATTTCGAACGTCCCAAGTGGTGGGTGCCACAACTGCAAAATATTTCAAACTTCCCAAGTGGTGGGTGCCACAACTGCAAAATATTTCGAACTTCCCAAGGGGTGGGTGCCTCAACTGCAAAATATTTCGAACTTCCCAATTGGTGGGTGCCACAACTGCAAAATATTTCAAACTTCCCAAGTGGTGGGTGCCTCAAATGCAAAATATTTCGAACTTCCCAAGTGGTGGGTGCCTCAACTGCAAAATATTTCAAACTTCCCAAGTGGTGGGTGCCACAACTGCAAAATATTTCAAACTTCCCAAGTGGTGGGTGCCACAACTGCAAAATATTTCAAACTTCCCAAGTGGTGGGTGCCTCAACTGCAAAATATTTCAAACTTCCCAAGTGGTGGGTGCCTCAACTGCAAAATATTTCAAACTTCCCAAGTGGTGGGTGCCACAACTGCAAAATATTTCAAACTTCCCAAGTGGTGGGTGCCATAACTGCAAAATATTTCGAACTTCCCAAGTGGTGGGTGCGGAGAGGCACTAACTGCGCACCTTCCCACGCCGTGGCGCGCCAGTGTTTTCGTAAGCGTCGTCTCGCGAGACCTGCCCACCGAGCCCTGCGTCATGCCTCGTCATCATCGTCGCGGATGATCCCGAGCTGAGCTATCACTGAATTGAAAGCCACAAAAAAGCCGCATGGTCATATCAGATGGGAAATGGCGGGGGAAGCCACGAAGTGCTTGGGAAATTTATAAATTTGACACAAGAAGCAAAAATCGTGGAGTTTTGCGTGCGCTGTGACCTAATGCAGGGAAAAAATGGATTTGGTTGCAAGAAACGGTTTTTGGTGAGCTTATGAGAATGCCTTACTGCATGGGAAGGCTCAAATAATGTTCGAGACAGCTACTTTTTATCTTTCAAGGTTTTTTCTATCCTTTTTTTTTGCTTTTTTTGCTTATTACGATAGAATAAAAAGCAATGGTAAAGGATGACTTGGCCATATAAAACTTGAGCTGATGGATTTCCTGTATTGCGTACGACGGTAAAGTCAGAATTGAGACGGGTTGGTAAGAAATTTTACATACACACGTTATATACTTGAATATTCAGCTAAATGTATTCAGTATTCAGGATTTTCAATATCACTGTATTTTCAATTCAATGAACGTGGATTTTTAACTTCACTTGGCTTTCAAATCAATATAATTTGATTTTCAACTTCACTGAGCGTTCAAATCAATATAATTTGATTTTCAACTTCACTGAGCTTTCAAATCAACATAATTTGATTTTCAACTTCACTGAGCGTTCAAATCAATATAATTTGATTTTCAACTTCAATGAGCTTTCAAATCAACATAATTTGATTTTCAACTTCACTGAGCGTTCAAATCAACATAATTTGATTTTCAACTTCACTGAGCTTTCAAATCAATATAATTTGATTTTCAACTTCACTGAGCGTTCAAATCAATATAATTTGATTTTCAACTTCACTGAGCGTTCAAATCAACATAATTTGATTTTCAACTTCACTGAGCGTTCAAATCAGTATAATTTGATTTTCAACTTCACTGAGCGTTCAAATCAACATAATTTGATTTTCAACTTCACTGAGCGTTCAAATCAACATAATTTGATTTTCAACTTCACTGAGCTTTCAATTCAATGTAATTGGATTTTCAACTTCACTGAGCGTTCAAATCAATATAATTTGATTTTCAACTTCACTGAGCGTTCAAATCAATATAATTTGATTTTCAACTTCACTGAGCGTTCAAATCAATATAATTTGATTTTCAACTTCACTGAGCGTTCAAATCAATATAATTTGATTTTCAACTTCACTGAGCGTTCAAATCAATATAATTTGATTTTCAACTTCACTGAGCGTTCAAATCAGTATAATTGGATTTTCAACTTCACTGAGCTTTCAATTCAATGTAATTGGATTTTTAACTTTATTGAGCTTTCAATTCAATATTGTCAACTACAATGAGCTGTCAAATCAATATAATTGGATTTTCAACTTCACTGAGCTTTCAAATCAACATAATTTGATTTTTAACTTCACTGAGCGTTCAAATCAATATAATTTGATTTTCAGCTTCAATGAGCGTTCAAATCAATATAATTGGATTTTCAACTTCACTGAGCTTTCAATTCAATGTAGTTGGATTTTTAACTTCATTGAGCTTTCAATTCAATATTGTCAACTACACTGAGCTGTCAAATCAATATAATTGGATTTTCAACTTCACTGAGCTTTCAATTCAATGTAATTGGATTTTTAACTTCATTGAGCTTTCAATTCAATATTGTCAACTTGACTGAGCTTTCAAATCAATATAATTGGATTTTCAACATCACTGAGCTTTCAATTCAATGTAATTGGATTTTTAACTTCATTGAGCTTTCAATTCAATATTTTCAACTTGACTGAGCTTTCAAATCAATATAATTTGATTTTCAACTTCACTGAGCGTTTAAATCAATATAATTTGATTTTCAACTTCACTGAGCTTTCAAATCAATATAATTTGATTTTCAGCTTCAATGAGCGTTCAAATCAATATAATTGGATTTTCAACTTCACTGAGCTTTCAATTCAATGTAATTGGATTTTTAACTTCATTGAGCTTTCAATTCAATATTGTCAACTACACTTAGCTGTCAAATCAATATAATTGGATTTTCAACTTCACTGAGCTTTCAATTCAATGTAATTAGATTTTTAACTTCATTGAGCTTTCAATTCAATATAATTGCATTTTCAACTTCACTGAGCTTTCAATTCAATATAATTGGATTTTCAGTTTCTCAGAAACGCGAAAGAATACCAACTACCTAATTTATTCACGTTCGAGCAAGTAAGCATCTATAGAAAATAATTTAACACTCGAAGTTAGAACATCATTTCATCATTTTCGCATTCATTCAAATCCTGCATTGAAAAGTCATGCCTCACACCAACAGATTAACGTTTGTAAACAGAAAGTAAAAATTGATGAACGTCTAGATTTCAACACAATAATGAATAAAAATTGAAGTACGAAATTTTACGTTTATATTAAAAAAATGTGTAAGAACTGTTCCGTAGGTTATGTGCGCTAATGAATCAAGTAAAAAGGGAGAGCAAACTCTCAGGGGAGATAAAATTATAGTGAATTAACAACGGAAGGAAAGTCAACTAAAAGACCTTCAACGATTGAAAAATGAGTACAATCACAGAAATAATGATGGCATAAAACGAACACGCCGAGAATTCACTGGGGCTCATTATATTGTAAAGATATTCAAATGTACTTTTTGCACAACATTATTCTGAATTGGCAATAAAACCCACCAAAAGTTTTACGCCCAAAAAATGTTACCGTCATAGCAATGAAAAAAACTGGTCTTTATTATTAATATATATCACTCATGCGACAAATTTTTCATTAGTATTGAATATAACATGTCTTTATTGATATTATATCGCACGTATAACAAAATTATCATTTAAAATGCGCTAATATAGAGGAGAGCAGAAGTCAGTAGTGTCAAATTTAATCGAGAATAATTTTTCCGTATTTTCTTTATTTTTTTTTTTTTCGAGGTACCGCGGAAGTCGAACTCGCTAAAAGATCGTGATATGGCGTGAGACGGATCGACGTAATTTGTGGGATATTTATGCTGCAATAAAGCCTAAAATTTTATTGAGGTAATTGAAGCAGATATTATATTTAAAAATGAATATTCGACTACACATATTTGTGAGAGCTGCATCTAATTGAGCAATCCCGATGATAATTTTTGCATCGGAATTTCCAAATAATATTCCTGAGCACGTATTATGAAAGTGATAACTCAGTGCGGAGCATCACTAAACGGTTGACGACAGGAAATTTTACAAACAAATAGTAGATTTAAAGAAAAATTTGCGCAGGAAGAGCATGTCAAGAAAAAAGAGGATTTCAATTAGCTAGGCCGAGGCAAGGCAGGTGGACACTCGACGCAGATTATTTTCCAAAGGCCTGACGCTTTCATCTTTGGGACTGAAGCCGTCAGTTAATTTAGAGATCATTCATAAAAATGACCTCGTCCGTACGCTGAATCTGTGGTCAGTCCCACGCCCTCTTCGAGAGAGGTCTTGAAGGTCTTCACTCAAGCTCTTTTCTGTCTCAGCAACAAAAAACACTCGCACGCCATCTCTTGGGCAAACACTAAGGCAGAGCTGCAGTCCGCACCATTGTGAGACACCACACCAAAAAACGGGTGTCTCGCAAGCCAGAAAAGCTAAAAAATTTGCATACAATGGTGGTGGCAAAATGGAGAGAACCCTCACCTTTTTATCACCAAGCTACAACTTTATTTAAATGACGGCTTTTATAAAAGGCTTTCTTCCGTAAGTTCCCTGCACGCTGTGAGCAAAACTGAGCTGGTTCAAGGTTCTGACAGCCATTTTTAAGGTACGATCTCAAGTTTGGGTAATGAATTTTGTGTTGGATGGAGGACGATTCAAAATATAAAGTTATACCTGCAAAATATGAATTGATATCAAGTGTGTAATGATGAAAATTGTGTTTGGACACCTTTGATCTATATATATAGTCAAATATAATATTAGCAATCATCTACTCATTCTTAAATTTGGCGAATAATTCTCCGCTAATTTTTCTACGTATAGAACATACATCGCGAAACGAGCGATTAGAAAAGCGGTCGATGAACAAAACTAGCAAATTAGACACATTTTATTATACCCGGTTATAAGGAGAAACGGCAATTTTTTGGACTTTTCTGTCAAAATCAAGAGAAGTTATTGATCCATGTTTCGACAATGAAGAATGGTTTTAAATATGATTAATTAGATTAAAAGCTGTTTTTTGTAGTACAGGAGAAACATTCATTGACAGCGGACATTGCATGCTCTAGTTAAAACGTCTCCTATTAGAAATCAATTTTGAAAACTCAAGTTCTGAGCAATAGTGTAGAAGAGGACAATTTTATAAATAGATTTAATGATATTCAGAGGTAATTGCCTTTATTCCTACACGCACAGGTCATTGTGCACTCAATAATCGAATTAATTAAAATAATTATATTATTTTTTTCAGTATCGTTGGAAGGCAGAAAAATGTAACGAAACTCAGCTCAATATCTAATGACTTCAAATTTCCTCCAAGCTAAGATACAAGTTGTAAATCTGAACTACATCGAAGAACATAGCATCAAATTGAAGACCAACAATTTACTCTAATTAGAAAACAATACCTTTACGAGAAAGCAAAATCTTAAATCTAGAGTATCACTTTACAACTCTTGAACGGTGAAAGTCGGTTACTTTCATCATGATCCAAGGCTAAAGATTGACGATGTCAGATCTACAAATCGTTTTTTGAACTTCACCACTAAAAAACAACACCTCACTCCCAATTTTCTACGGTAGTAAATGCTTTAAAAAAACTGACGGCTTCGATGATACTGCATATGAAAGCATTTAATGTTGAGCTCATGGAGAAAAAGCTTCGCTGTAAAGCCTTTGTTGACGCTATTAGCGTAGTAAATTCGTTGATGAATGCTTATCAGCATCGATTAGCATCGATTAGATCCACAACAGACAAAAACTGACAGCGCTAAGAGCAATCCAGAGGAGAGGAGAAAACGTTCGAATACTTTCGCAAAAATTTATTAGATTATATCAATAGCGAAACCATGAGAGCTTGATTGCTTCCCGGATGTTCCGCGTGCTTGGGCCGTGAAAACTCGATCTTCTATTATATCAAAATGATTAATTACAAGCCGATTATAATAAAATGTTAACGCATGAAAGACACACCAAAGGAATTCGTACAGGTCCATAGGCTTCGTTGAGTTTCGGAGCTTATTAAGATGATCTCAGGGCGCAACGAAATTCCAAGCTAGTCAATGGGAGAGACATACCCGACATGACTTGGCCAACATCGGCATGAGCAGGCATTCAAGTGCACTGTCGTTCCAGATCAAATTAACATTTGCAAATTATTTGTGGCATTAGAATTTAGTTCATAGAAAGGTTCAAATTCCAAATTCAGCAGAAATTAATTTACCATGAGATTCGATTTTTTGTTGTGCTGTTTCAGAGAGAATTCTCACGAGTCCCCTAAATTTGGGCAATGTCAATGATACTTGACAAGAAACTATGCATATTAAAGTATTTGAAACAATTCATGTTGCAATGTAAAAGCATATATCATAAAAAGTTAGCGCATGCAAGCAGCCGTAGAGAACAGAAACAGTTACTTTGCTAATAGCAGTTCAACAGGCCCAATTAAAGAGCTCTTTCTTTCGTTCAAAATGGAATAAAGCTCACATTCTCACGCTGAAATGAAATGTAGCGACCCCTAGCTCTGGTATTAATGCCACGTCTGAGAAGAGATAACGGCGTCTTCAGCCATGCAGAAACAGAGCTCGTTTCACGGCACTCTGTTTAATGTCACGATCTTTTCGCCAGCTCTGACGTTTGCCTGCCAATTGGAAGCCTGTTTTGTGGCACCGCCAATCTAGCCCTATTGGCGGCCGTAATGCTATCGTTCAGTTGGCGGCAAACGCTGCTATTACGAAAACGAACGACTGAATGGAGGAAAAAGAAGTGAGGTCTCTTCACATCATTACCCGAGCCATCCCTGTCATAGTGCACCCAGAGACCTTCAACCCCACGTTCATTCCCACGACTTCCCAACCCTGGATGCCACGCACCGATTCCAGTTCACCCGCCCTTCTTCCGTGACACCAAAAATATTCTGACCCGCGCGCGCGTCTCAAATGGAGACAAAATATGGAGTGAGGAAATCAGAGTGGGTGGGTGGCAACAACGGATTAGAATTTTGCCTTAACGAAATTCTGCAGGAAATGAAGAACGCAAGTGCTTGAGGGAATTGTAGAATCTAACGTAAAAATGCGCTCTTCGGTTTTCAAAGTATCCTTTTTCTTATGCGTGAGGGAGTTTGAAACAACTCAAAATTAGGTAAGTATGCGAAAGTATAGTTCCAAAATTTAATATATTTCTCATGATGAAAAAAATTGAGAAGGGCGTCACTAGGTTGAAATGATGAGATATAGTAGATAATTTCTAAAACAATTGTAAAATATTAATCCTGAGCTAAAACGAAATTGCAAATTTCAGAAATTATCGCTGTTCACCATAAAAAAGCGACAAAACTTGAGAAACAAAAATGACTTTCAGATGTTTAAATTTAACTTGAGACTCAATCAAAGAGTACGAAAATTTAAATTCTATGAAGTAACAATTCCTCGATTGATCTTCAACGGGAGCGGAAACTCAGTAAATTTTCAAAAAGGACTCGATGCGCGGTCAATATAAAAATATATTTACAGCTAACAGAAACATGTTTACAAACAACGATTTGCATTCTAGGTCATTCGAATATATCACTCAGTCTCATTTTCCCTTATTTCACTATGATTTAATTTTCATCGTTTGCAGATGAGTTCGCAAATTTGCAAAATTATTTGCAGCAGTTTTGCGAATGAGTACGAACGTGATAAATGTGTACCTCTAATCAAATGATGACACGTCGTTGAAATACGACTTAAAGAAATATACCTCTGAAAGTATGTAAGGTTTTATTGTCAGCAGCAACGAATGAGAGAAACATCACAGAAATTAAATTGCATCTATTACTTAACTCGACTAAATTAAAATTCTTCCCGTTCAAATGGACTCCATGCAAAATTACGCACAGTAAGATCGTGCCCTAAACCGAAGGGCCTTTCGCAACGCTTAAGGCAGGATCATCGGGCAAGACAAATGTTTATGCTATTGATTTCTTTCGTCTGGAAGCCAACTCCACACGTTCATCGAACACGCTTGATAAATTCCGAGTGCACGCAAAGTTGACTTGAAATGAAGAAAAAGTAGCGATATGTTTGTCCCGAGCACAAATGCAATAACATGTTTACACATTTTAAAACCGTCAAATTTTCCATGGGACAAGATTTCTAATTTAGTGGTCACCGTTTGTCCAGTAGATTTCTCATTTAATCTTCAATTTCAGCTACGAGACTCGAATTTAAATATTTCGGGTCGCCGGGGCTATTAAATACGACGGCGCGAGTCTCCCTTTTAGACCAACAGAGCAACTCTCTATAAAATAAGTGAAATGAAGGCGGAGACCCGGAGACACAATTGTATCTGAGTTACGAACCTCGTAATGAGAATGGTATCTTTATGGCCAATTAGAATCCCAGCTCAAGATTTGCAGGTATGATTCGTTATAGAGCTTCATATATAAGACCAGCGTGTCCCGACCCAACGATATTAATGCAATAAAAGGGGTAGTGCCGGAGAGACTTTTATGAGAGACTGAATTGATTTCATTCGGTGTTTTCGAAAAGGAAACTTGGGGAGCTGAAAATCACGAAGTCATTTCAGTTCGCTTGAATTGATTAAACGATGTTTCGCACAGGCTAAAATATCAAGCAATGCAACTGACCTAACATCTTAAAAAAATATTTTCGTTTCACTAAACTGAGGCTGGAAGAACATTGAAACCTTGCAAAACACCCTAAGTAATACACGAGCTTACTGAGGAAAAAGGGAAAAAAAATTGCACAATGTCATTTTCGAGTGATTCTGCATATATAACTTGATGCAAACCGATCTTGAACAATAGTATTCGGTACATGAATGATAAATTTCGCAAGCATTTGAAGACTGAAAAATTAGTATTAACAATCTATGGAGAAAAAATTACTTGATCTTGAGTAGTCTGGCTTTCAAAATTGTGACGTTCGAACGACGACATTGAGCTGGCGAGTAAATTGAGAAATGAAGCGGGATAGAAATAGCTTCTCATGAATAAACCCAGACAGCATTAGCTGCAACTTAAGAAAGCGTAGTTGTCTGAACGAAATCCGTGGACTTTCTTAAGATTCTCAAACAAAGTACGACCCAGTGCCACTTCACGACATAAAAGGAGTGTGACTAATCCCAGCCAAGTTAAACGAATTTCGAGGTTGATCATAAATGAAAGTAAGGTCAGTCTGCAAGGCGGAAATTTGTTTCAAAGTTCGTACTCATGAAGACTGACGCCAATTTTCCTCGCCAGTTCACAAAATAAATTTACCAGTAGCCATGAACAAACGAGTCTCAAGTTGTATTTTTATCCGTCATTTGGACTCAAAAATAGCAAGCCCAAAGGCAACTCAAACAGCGTCATTCTTTTTTCCCCAGTACGAGCATTCGCGACAAAAGCTCATCGATAACCAGACCACCTTAAACCCACGGTGATCGTAGAGCGTATGTTCCAAGCTTCAAAGTATTGACGATTCTAGCGGGTAACAACGTAGATTAATTAAGATTCGGTGAAGCTTATCTGCGAAACGGTGGGAGATTTCGATCTCAGCGTGATCGAACATTTGGGATAATGTGGAGACCTTTGAACCTCCTCTTGAGAGCACACTTGCGGAAAGAAAGCTCGACTCCTCGAAAAAATTCAAAATTTGCATTGAAGTATGCAAATGTGAGGCGCGCCTCTCAAGAGGCTTCACGGTTACGAAACTTTGAAGTGTCCGACTTCTTTTTTCGTAGCAGGAAGGTTCTGAATGTATGTATGAAGCATGAAATGAAACGGTCGTGATCACAAATTTTAGCGCCGCAACCACGTAAGTTGTTGCGGCCGCGTCAAAGAATGTTCGAACTTATCAAGGTTTTTAATCACAGGACTCCCTTTCATATACTGCGTAACAAGTTCTTAAAACTCTTGTTCACTAATTCAACAAAATAGAATTTAATGATCTTTTTTATTTTACATAAGTTATATTTCAGAGCGATGTAATAGCGATAACATCGTTAATGAGGAATAGCTTATACTGCTTGAGATTTATTCCCAGCTAACTATCAACCTTAATAGAACGTTATCATATCTTTTTCCGTGTCCAGCATTAGCTTTCTGATTTACAGAAAAGTTGTAAAACTACTCATTGGTACAGTCTGTAAAATATCAAAAATTGACAATTGGTCCTTAACCATTTCAGATGCACTGAAATTCCACGATTATAGGTCCAGACGAAATGCCAATGAAATATGCCAAATTAAAATTAGGTCCCTGAGATACATCGATGTTCTGAAATTCCGCATAGATAATGACGAAGTATCCGTGAAATGAAGAAAACCCGAACACGAGGCGGGTATTACAATTTTACGTGTCTCATTAAGAAAAGATTTTGCCGCCCCCTGGAACGTCTGGCCAGATGCACTCTGGAGATTTCAACGCGGCTTAGGTAGTGATCTGTCTGCCCTGCTCTACCGAACGTAATTAGAGGCATGATTAATGACCTCTCCAGAGACAGCTCTAAACATGTCCTAACCTTACTATTAGTTAATTAAATGATCTAATTTAATAGTATAGGACTGGAAGTTTCCAGCTTCACTGCCCACGCAAATTTACCTTCCAAGTCGCATCTAAAAGCTCGGGATAGAGTGAAATCTTGCCTGATATTCTCGCTTAATTCTCGCGTATGATATGTGAAATTGTAGAGTGTTAAGGTTTTCAATTGCTGATATGAATCACGATTTGTTGTAGGCTTCACGTAACTGTTCAGTGTTTGAGATAAACTCTAGAATACGTTGAAATTTAAATATGTAGTTATATTGGTGTTATATAGTTTTATTGTATACTTTTGTATTGCTAATATAATTGTATATTGATCACGTTTTGTAGCTTCATATTTATTGCTCATGCTTGTGTTTATTTTTTTTCAGTGAAGCTTCATTTAAAGTTCCCATGTAGAATAGAATACACACAAATAAACGATCGAATTATTTTAGAAGTATGGCCTACTTCATGACAATTCAGTGAATGAATGGATTCCGGAAATTTTTTGAAAAAATACTCAACAAGAGATTCAAAAGAAAACATCACTTCCATGAAGGAAATTTAACTTATTATATGATAATTACATAATTAAACAGAAACTTTTATTTGAAGAAGGTTTTAAATGAATAAAATATCTGACACTTATTTTCTTAGGTTTTTCGTTCGATTATGTATGCAAGAAGCGCACGAGGCGTTACCTAGTTGCTCCTGAGGCATATTTACAGAATGAAAATTAATTTTCCATGCAAATGCATGCAAGGAAGATTCTTTGGGTGTGAGTACACAGAACGCTGCTGGGAAGTGGCAAAGAGGCACACGGCGTCTCCTGCATTCATGTGTTGCGTTCGTATTTGCAATAGCAGGAGATTCCGTTTAGGTATTTTCTCTGTGCTATTTATTTCATGATGAAATTTATTCACACTGATTCTGAATTGCTAAAAAGTTATATTTTGAACCAAGTGAAATTAGCTCAATAAGGTTTACTTTCTACGAGTAGTACGTTTGCGTATTAAATATGTATGTGCGACTATTTAGATTGCACTGAAAATTACTTGGAAAAATATTCGCACTTTGATAACGCATGGTTCAGTAATTAAAGAAGCGATTGAAATTTTTCTAAGCGTATTCCTGGGAAAATGTGTGATTTTTTAAATTTTTATACCTGCGTATATCTAAGGCTAAGGGGATAATAGCTACCCGTATTTTTCTGACTGTTCTTGTTTACAATCAGACTGCTGGTGTTCAGTAAATGTATCCACAATCATCCTACAAATTTTAATTTTCTCATATTCACAAAAAGTACATCCTCGTTTCACACTGAAAAAGTTAATTTGGAAAAAACTTAAAACATATGTTTCTTACCTCTGACGATATAAGCTGAAAAATTATGAAGCGACAGCAGTGGGCTTAACGATAAGCCCAACACAAACAAAAGCAGTTTTCGAAACAATAATCCTTGCCTCAACACTGTCACTGCATGTTTTCAAGTGAAAATACGAATATTCACAGCGTGAGTTCATTTACTCCACTACGTCCCGCTACGTTCACTACTCATGCTGATCACAATATTTATGGGCCATCATGTTCACTCCACTTCGTCCATTAAATTGGGAAAGGCTTCATCTCAGGTGCGAGACTGCGAGGCACATGTGACGGAACTCAGTGAGCGCAACACACACCCAACGACGGCTGGAATAGCACTGAGTATCAGCGGCAACCACGAGAGGCCGCTGAGCTGCGTTCCAGACTGCACCGCGACAGCTATGGGAAGGATGATGCTTCGTCAGCTGTACCCTGAAGCCGCACCCTCAGCCCGCCTCGCCATTGGTCGGGACACACCTTGTGCAGTTACTTACCGCCTCCCCCATTGGCCGAGCAGCCCCTCACACACACACACAAAAATAAACTGTCAGTGCCTAGCTAGTACGTCATTAGCGGGTTGTAGTTCCTGGTGGTAAATGACCACTAAATAATCGCGCATAATCATTCTGACTTCGACATTGGCTCGTGAGTACTTAAGCTCGAATGAATTCTTCAATTTTATTGTTATACATCATTCTAAACAAAATTAGTTATTAACGAGAAAACGCAGCTGAAGAATATTTTCCTTGTCATACTCATTTGAACAATTTTAGCCACAGATGTTATTAAGGACTTGCAGTCATATGTTCAATTTGATTCGTGAACGTGAATTACCAACTAGGACTGAAATAGAAAGAGGGAATAGCTGACTATTTTACCACATGTAAAATTTAATTAATTGAAAATTCGCACCTATAAAATTGTTGTATAATTATATAATTATATGGGATAGAAGTTTGTTTACTACGGAGAAATTTCTTTAAATTCCTTTTTTTTTATAGAGGTCTGGTGAAATTTTGCCGGTAAGTTACGGCAGAACACATAAAACTAACATCAACTCTATTAAAAGGAAACTCTAAATTGACACCCAAATTATGATTGAACTACCGTACAATTCCTATTATTTTTTAACAAAGTCCTAGTGAAAGCTACCTTTATACTATGCTGATTTCTCAGTAAATACACCGTAATATTTTCGAATTTAGTGACACCATTGAGCTCATTTCGACCAAAGCGATCCTTCACAGTTATATCGAAGTGATACAATGATATTATTTAACACTATTAAACCATTATATAGTGGTACTTTACTGCATGTACAGTTTATTTTAAAATAATAGCAGCGCAAAACGATAAAAAAATCAACACACGCGTAACAGCCGAAATAACACTACGCGTAGTCATCCAGAAGCACTTAGAAATATGCTGTTTCTTTGAGAATCCCTAGAAGCCTGAGCAAAACAATGGAATGCATTTGTTGCTGCGTAAGGCTCTCCAGCCCAGTTTTGGCTTGGAAGTGTCACAATGTCCCCAATGAAGACTGGTGATACCAAAGCCTTTATCTCAGCGTATCAAGTCAAACCTTCCTCCAACTCATTAGAATCGGGCCCTTCACTTCTCTTCTGAATTCCCGACGCATTTGGAGATGTCGAGGAACAACGCAAAGTGATCCCGATTTCCTAAGACGAAGAATGCCAACGTGGGCGACAAGAATTTTCCTTCGTGAATTTTCAAATGATGTACACTTGAATACTTTGGTTGAGCAAATGCAATTTCGTCCGATATTTTTAGTGCTTTCATAAGAGTGCAGCGGAGCAATTTGACTTGCGACGGTAGAAAAGAAAGTTCGTGGTTGTGGGTGGGAAAGACAAAAGAGAGACGTCGGAATGCTCAGAATGCCTCGTAAAGCGACTTGTGTTTGCAGTAGCAGAGCTTTTTGCCACCTATGGGCCCGGGGGAGCGTGGGTGAAGGAATTACAGACGCACCTATAAAGCTTTGTCTTCCCCGTGCCAGAAAATGATTTGTAATTTTTCGAATTCCACTTGAGCGTTTTGGACCGAATTTCGAACGCTGGCATTCAACTTCCATGAGCTCAGATCTATACATATACCTGATCCCAATCGCAGTCTTTAGCGTTTCACACGACACGTTTTCCTCAAAGGCTCTATGAACTTGTGAACTTCTCTTACTAAGAGGTAATATAGCAAGAAAGTTGAACTGAATCAAAAGCTTTTTATCGAGGAATTCATCTAATTAAAAAAATGCTATTACGAATGTTATTACGAATGTAGCTTTCCGGCCATTATGTTATCATTTTAAGTTAATCACTATGAATGAAAGTCGTATAATTTGAGGAACAAGGTGCGTGCTGTTAGCCATATTATTGAATTTATCAAGCGTTCCCTTTGCGACGATGCACTGGGCAACAAGTTCCTATACGCCAGCGCCAGGATTAGTACGAATGTGTCCGAGAACAGTCCATAATTTTTTTGAAAGTTATTCCCTAGTCGCGCTTGATCACCTGGAAAATGATTAAGATCACTCACAAATTTAGTTTCGAGAGCCATGAATATCTGACGGATTTAAAGTATCCAAGATTCATCACTACGTGTATCATATATCAGTCATTAATCCTCAAAACTGCAAGAAAATTTTGTCTACTCCCAATATCATTGAACGATTTATAACTTAATAATAATTTCAAACTTTTTGTGCTCTCACCCCACCTTACCCTTCATCGGCTAGCAACTACTCAATATAATTGTTCTAATGTTGAAGAACATTCAATTTTCAATTGCCCAGTTTTTTATTTATTCACCATTAACAGGCGCATTCCTTAAGAGTAATGCTCGTAATTATTTACTTTAGTATTCCTCATTGTTACGAGTGGTAATCTTTATTGTTAAGAGTTATATTCTTAATAATTAACAGTTGTGTTCCTTTGATTACCAGTAGTATTCCTTATTATCAACAGTAGCATTCCCACACTGACCGATGCATTGTGTCCCAACCCAGCACTGATGCTGCGTCCCTGTCCTCTACACAAACTCACCACCCAACATTGACCCTGCAATAATCGTTACTCAGCAGCCATGAACCACCAATTATTGTCTCCACACCCGTCACTCAGCCAACACTCATAACTCATCACTCATCCAGGACAGTTTGTGTCAAGGACAGCCACTGACCTCAACTACCAAGTGGTCACAGCTCGATGCCTCTTGCACCTGGAACACCTAAACGTCGCTTCTTTATCATCAATTTCTGTTCTTTTTTTGTCTCTGATGCGCGGATGGCTCAAGTGTCCTGGCAGTGAAGCGAGTCAGGCTGCTGCCACCAGCGATTTGAATTGGGGCTTGGAACAGCTTAACAACTTCTAAGCTTTTACAACTTTTTAATTTTACGATATAGTTCAAGTTTATCACTGGTTAATGGAATTCCCTCAACAATAATATTCACTCAACATATACTTCAGAAATGATGAATTTTTAACGACCGAAAATGTTTCAATTAAAAACTTTGAATAACGAGCTTTTTCATAAATGAATACTATGATCGTAAGACGTGAGAAACGATCAGTAGCGTACCATAGTCGTCAGTCAGTTGCTTCTCTAACGTAATATCGCTTAACCCTTTAATGTCCGCATTTTTTACTCATACTCGTATTACCGTTCTCTCAATCGCCATCATTAAATTGGCACCGGCATTATGTAGTCACCGACATCACAACGAGGAAGTGACTGCCACTCGACAATGAACTTCAAAGAACATATTAGGGCACAAATTTCACAAGGAATACAATATATAGGTAAATTCGGCCAGTGGAAAATAGAGAAACCTCTCCCTACAGAGCATCATGATCGTAAAAATTTGTGAACGCAAGGTTTGACATTGTGGACGTCTAAAATCTATCATTCAGCTTGAAGCTAGAGCTTTTATTTGAGTACCAATTTTTTATTCGGAAAAGGGTTTACAAAATGAACAGATGGATGCTGCTAAGTAAAAAATTATCAACTTTTTCCAATATTTTCTTACAAAAGAGTATGCTGTAAACTTGCACTTGACTGTTGAACTATTTAGAAACGTAGATTATACTTGGCCTTCTAACACAATCCTAGAAACATTGAATTCTAACAACCAAGTTATGATCGGATGTTTTCACGACGGTTTTCAAAAACTGCTGGTTTTTTCTCTCTACGTTCAATCGTATAAAATTTTTGCATTTTTTTAGGATGATTCAGCTTCTTAAAGAATCTAGATATATTGAAAACGCAGTATTTTGAGTGTTAAACTTCCCCTGTAATACGTCATTGAACTTATTCACACTCAAATCAAACAAAATATGCTACCGATACCGAAATCTAACTCGTGCATCGGGTTGACTTTACATTGCTTAAGAATCAGCAACAATTTTATGAGGAAACACTTCCTGCTAACTCAAATCTTTCAATCTGTCAGCGTTCTGGTGGGTTTCAAAACCCGCTTCTAATAATAGCTCTAATATGTTTTATTTCTGAACAATTTTTCAGCCTCATTGGTCGTTTGAAGTTTGCTTCCGAGTGACCTATCGCGATCCATTCTGATATCAGTAACATCCTGAAGTCAGTGCCGGGTCAACAATGGTGGTTTTTATAACGGCAACACTAAAGAAAATATTCAGACAGTAAAAGACTGAGATCTTTCTATCATGAGCCAAATTTCAGAATAATTTATCATCACACCCAAATTTTCGCAACGGGCTAAAAACATTTTGATGGATATATTACGAAATTAATCTCACACGATCATATTCACTTTGGTTGATCAAGATTTATCTCGGCAGTCTATCGTGGCTACCACCGATATTTGCATAATGAAAATTCCTCCATATTTAAATGAGTTTTTTGAGATACCGGCGTTTAGTGCAACCCTGTATCTTCTGAAACTTTTATTATACTGGCTGGGAAAATAATTTAGAAATAATGCTATTGGCCTCAAGTAGTATATCTTAAATTTCTATATCGTTTTTTTACTGATACATCCGCTTGTTTTTTTTTAGTTCAAACTTTTATGCTATCTAGAGATGCTTGTTCTGTCGTAAAATGGTTCCTTTTGCGAGTAAAAAAAATGTTCTCACTTTATACATCATAAGCAAATTTTCACTTAACTAGTCCGCATACGAATGCTATTTCAGTAAGAAACTCTTGCTGAAGATTAGTTAAAAATATAAAAAATTTACGCTACGAATAATGTAGCACAAACTTTACGCTAATGGCAAATTGTAGTCCAGACAAGTTTTCTAATATCAAGAAATATAGTTTCATCAATGCCTTTAATTTAAAAAATTTATTATTGAAAACATAATAGTTTCCTAAAGATTAAATTGTCTAACTATGATATTTTTGCACTTAAATGAAAGCCATGATCATTTTTTCCCGAAGTTATGGCCAGTAAACAGAATTCCAAAATCCTACATTGTGTTTTCTGAAGAGCACAAAGGGAGGTTCAGTGATTTGATCTCATATACTTTCATTTGAAATCTACCTCATCAAGATAATATCTATTCACATCGACTCAATAAAAAACGCTGTTCTAAAAAGCAGACCAGTTAAAGTTCATCACTAGCTGGACCAGCCCCAAAATCTCATTTTCGCATCTCCTAAATCCTTTGACTAAAACATCTGATATCGCTGTACCTTTTGGTCTCCGATTTGGAACTGCTTTGATCTTAAAAGAACTGCGATTCGAAATTAAGCGATAAGTCTAAACGGGCGGAGGTAAAAGACAATCGGAGAGAAATTAACTTTTTTGCCAGACTGCCAAGTAATTTAAAGTCAATGCTGCACAAGTATAGGCCTCTATACTTGAGCTGTTGCCATAAAACACCAATAAATCATCAAGCGATTGCAATCGTCCTTCTCTCTTTGGCATCACTATGTTTAGTTTCAAGGTGTCATTGAGACGGTGCTAATTCAATTGTAAAGAAGATCAGAGACTCATAACTCAAAACGTGTGAAAGGCTTCCATTAATACACTCGATAAAGTTTGTGAAGTAAATACGTTTTACCTCGCTATGAATGTTGTGATTTTCCACACAATAGGATCTAGATTGGAAGTTAATTTGATGAGTGCGATGTAGAACGAGCGAGTCAGTTGAATTGCTCTTTCTTCGACGATAACCAATTAAAATTCAGCGCTATTGGCAGTACTTGAACACTCTTTAAATAAGAGAATTTGCCCACGCCCTAAAGTTGAAGGCGGTGTTGGCAATCGTAACGTTCACTGCGCAGATGAGCAGTCGTAAGAAGTCTCTCAAGTGTCATAGACCTCCAGCGAACGTGTGTTTCAAGACTGGAACCAATCCGAGTAATGGCCAATGCTCAATAGGAACCACTGAAAAGTGTAGTTCTTTTTGTTGTTAAAGGCCTACGAGAACCAATAGTGATGATTTAGAATGTTTCTGTAATTGTTAAAGAGCGTGTTGTTCGTTGCAAAATGGGAGGGTACGCGCTGATAGGCCTCGCTGTCGGAGCAAATATCCTGTCACTGCAATAGAATTTAATGAGGCATCTCCATTGCTTGGAAAATATGCAGCCAGTTTTTAAAGCCGCTTCAGCTACAAGAAGCTTTGAATTATTATCGAGGCCTTGTGTTGCAGGTTGTAAAATATTAAGCTGAGCTGATTACTCTCTGAAAGACCTGTCTCTCTTCCCTAATGTACGCAACATAAAAAAACTTTGCAGAATAAATTAGAACAGAAAGCGGTTTAGGGTATTTTGGATGAGGTTCAGAAGGAAAATATATTCGAATATCATGACACAGATTTACAATGAATCTTTACGCTTTGAATGCATGTGAGTGACATTTGCTCTAGCGAATAATTTAGAACAGAAATATTTCTGAACATGAGGCAGAGTTAGAAAGCAAGGAAAAAAAATATTATAATTCCATAAAACATTTAGTGCTCGCCTCACATGAACGTTATAAGATAAACATAAAATGATAAATTAGAGAAAATATCGATGAGCAGAAAACCACTATAATAGACAATAATTGAGAAAAATATTGGAAAAAATACCTTGAACTAGTCTAGACTACACAAGATTAGACATCAGACTAGAGCTACACAACACTGAGGCTCCAAAGCACACCAATAAAACAACACGGTGGCTGCAAGGCATATCTATCAAACAATCCTTGGCTGTGAAGCACACCTATAAAATAAGACAGTGGCATCGAAACACATTGACGACACCACCCTATAGTTGTGAAGTACATCCGCAAAACAACACGGTGGCTCCAAAGCACACCGACAAACAACACGGTGGCTATATAAGGCACATCAACATCAACATCCTGGCTTCAAAGAACATCAACAAAACAGCACATTGGCTCCAAGGCACATAGACAAAACCACACAGAGGCTCCAGAGCATAGTGACGAAACAACATCCTGGCTTCAATGAACATCAACAAAACAGCACAGTGGCTCCAAGGCACATAGACAAAACCACACAGAGGCTCCAGAGCATAGTGACGAAACAACATCCTGGCTTCAATGAACATCAACAAAACAGCACAGTGGCTCCAAGGCACATAGACAAAACCACACAGAGGCTCCAAAGCATAGTGACGAAACAACATCCTGGCTTCAAAGAACATCAACAAAACAGCACAGTGGCTCCAAGGCACATAGACAAAACCACACAGAGGCTCCAAAGCATAGTGACGAAACAACATCCTGGCTTCAATGAACATCAACAAAACAGCACAGTGGCTCCAAGGCACATAGACAAAACCACACAGAGGCTCCAAAGCATAGTGAAGAAACAACATCCTGGCTGCAAAGAACATCAACAAAACAGCACAGTGGCTCCAAGGCACATAGACAAAACCACACAGAGGCTCCAAAGCATAGTGACGAAACAACATCCTGGCTTCAATGAACATCAACAAAACAGCACAGTGGCTCCAAGGCACATAGACAAAACCACACAGAGGCTCCAAAGCATAGTGACGAAACAACATCCTGGCTGCAAAGAACATCAACAAAACAGCACAGTGGCTCCAAGGCACATGGACAAAACCACACAGAGGCTCCAAAGCATAGTGACGAAACAACATCCTGGCTGCAAAGAACATCAACAAAACAGCACAGTGGCTCCAAGGCACATAGACAAAACCACACAGAGGCTCCAAAGCATAGTGACGAAACAACATCCTGGCTGCAAAGAACATCAACAAAACAGCACAGTGGCTCCAAGGCACATAGACAAAACCCCACAGAGGCTCCAACGCATAGTGACGAAACAACATCCTGGCTGCAAAGAACATCAACAAAACAGCACAGTGGCTCCAAGGCACATAGACAAAACCACGCAGTGGCTCCAAAGCAAAGTGACGAAACAACATCCTGGCTGCAAAGAACATCAACAAAACAGCACAGTGGCTCCAAGGCACATAGACAAAACCCCACAGAGGCTCCAAAGCATAGTGACGAAACAACATCCTGGCTGCAAAGAACATCAACAAAACAGCACAGAGGCTCCAAGGCACATAGACAAAACCACGCAGTGGCTCCAAAGTATAGTGACGAAACACTATCCTGGCTGCAAAGAACATCAACAAAACAGCACAGTGGCTCCAAGGCACATAGACAAAACCACGCAGTGGCTCCAAAGCATAGCGACGAAACAAGATCCTGGCTGCAAAGAACACCAACAAAACAGCACAGTGGCTCCAAGGCACGTAGACAAAACCACGCAGTGGCTCCAAAGCATAGTGACGAAACAACATCCTGGCCGCAAAGAACACCAACAAAACAGCACAGTGGCTCCAGAGCACATAGACGAAACAACGCAGCGGCTCCAAAGCATAGCGACGAAACAACATCCTGGCTGCAAAGAACACCAACAAAACAGCACAGTGGTTCCAGAGCACATAGACGAAACAACGCAGTGGCTCCAAAGCATAGCCACGAAACAACATCGTGGCTCCAAGACTGTGACATCGATGGTACAGAAATGTGGCTACGCTGAGCCACAAACCTTTGATGCTGTCTTAAATACTACAGAACTTTTGTAAATAACAATTTTTTTATATTATGTTCACGAAAGCTAATTGTTTTTTGAAAATTAATTATTCAAACAAATTTTTCAGAGGAGTATTTTTAGGTGACTGATAATACGCGTATGACATCAAAACTGTAAAAAAGCAGTTTAACTCCGCAATATTTTAATTAAAAACCTTAATTTGAAGAACATAACATAACATCAAATAAAATACAAAAAAATCAAAACTGGTGCATAAGGACAATATTTTGTCTTTAGATAAAGTGAGAAAATTATGTTGAGGTTGAGATTTAAGACAGCATCTAGGAACAAATCTGAACGAAATTCAAGATGAACCCTGACAGTAACATAAAAATTACCAAGAAAATAAACACCGCACGAACTAATGTTTTGATTGCAAGATCATACATAGTCGGTCCTCGAAATAAAAAACAGTATCTTATTTGAATATCAATTTACACTGGTAATAATTACTGATATTTCCAGGAATTCCTAATTTGAATCAAGCATGATATCTTTAGAATAACTAGGACTATCTTCCATCGGATAAGTTAAGGCTCGCATAAGATGACTTATTGAATATGAGGGTTCAGTTGCGAGATTGAAATATTTTTAAATGCAATGACTTCGTTTTAAATTTTTCCCCCGGAAAAAAGCTGAACGTAAGTTTTTTCGGCAAAAAACGAAGCATGATCTCAACTTTCCATCAAGAAACGTTATCTTCTATCCTCTGCGCGATGATTAGAACTACAGTTCTTGATTTACCCTATGTTTAATTTGAAAGTATTAGTTTCTTTGCGGTTATTTACAAGGTAAGCGCGATGCAGAGTTAAATGCATGCAATCCTGTCTGGATCAATTATTTTCCAGCCCATTTTCCACGCGGGACCTAACTTATGGAACCGTGCGCATTTTGGTAAATTACTTTGAAGTGGATAATCATCCCGAAGAATGTAACAAGTCGACTACCTATTGGAATATACATGTGTTTACCACTAGGAAAATGTGTGTACCCGTTACTTACAACTTCACCTAACCAGCCTGATTAACCGCACAAACGTAGTCAACGTTGTGATTTTTATTTCATTTATCTTACCATTTAATTTTAATGAGTGATATTTCCATAAATTTGAGCATTTCCTATGAAGATTTCCATAACTATTAACCGTATTTATCATAGAACTTAGGCATTTTTGAGAACTGATGCACATATACTCCCAGAGCACCGCAGAATTCAAGAATTGCAATTTTTCCCAAAAAGAGGCTCGCAAAGATATTTGTAATCATACTAATAGGGAATCTTTTCCAGACAAGCCCCTACACTAATGTAGCACATATGTTTACCAACTTGTAACCTTCGAAATAACACACCTATCAACTTCTAATTCGATTTGAAACGAAAGATTAAAATATTCTTTTACTTGAAAGTAATTTAAAGTCAATGGGTGCATTATTTTCAAAGTTACAAGTGAGTGAGCGTACGTGTTGCATCGGTGGCAGGGCTTATCCGGAAAAGATCCCTAATATAAGAATACTGTCCTAAAATTCTAGTGATGATATACTATCATGCCAGCGGCTGGAAAACTGCATCTCAATACTCCATTAGCCAGTGAAAGCAGAGGACCATAAAACGATAATCTAAGCTGCACGAAATTAGAAGCAACTCAGAGAATAGTTCACTATTTTTCCAGCATGTCAGTTTCCGGGGAAATATAGAGGCGATAAAATAAACTTTTCTCCTCACCTCAGTGGATGTCCTGGTCACGGAACGGATTTTTTCTCCTGAAAACCCGAGTTTTGTGTGGATAGATGCTAGGGCGCTTAGGACCTCCGTATTCGGAGCAGCGCCATTACTTCGCAAGAAATCTCGGACTTGGAACCCTTCACTTTACGTCTATCGCACTATTGTGTGCCGCGGCCGGTCCTTCTTCCTAAGTCACAGGATCTTCAGGTTCATGGTTTCTTTTCAAGTTTTTACGAGCGATTTGTGGTATCGACATCACGCGTCCGCATTGCTTCATTCAAAGACAGAGAAGAAGATGATGCTTGTAAAGCGCCTCTCGGGGCACATGAAGAAAAGGTCTGCGCAATCTCGCGACGAAATGCAAACCTCATGGAACAATGCTAGGCACTTTCTTCTTTGCTCTATCGGTGCATGTGTGAGAATACGAGATCTCCACCCAGCCAGGTCAATTTTAGCTTTTCCTTAACTAACAAGCATCTTAATTTTATTTATAATTTGATGCTGTCAAAGGTTAACTTGTATAATAATATTCTGAAAAGCAAATTGAATGCGAGTGTTTTCTGTTGTTACCTATAGTTTGCCTGTTTTCTTTTGACACTATACTCCTGTTGCGCTTGAGCTTGCTTTTTTAGTTAATTATGGCATACCTGTTCAAATAGTTAACTTGGTATCTTGTTTCAAATTCATTATTTTCAATTCTTTGTTTAGTGAGTTTTGGATTGATCGTAATAAATATGAAATTCCCGATTTAAATTTCATAACCTATACAAGTATTAATGTTCATCCTGCTGATAATTTGGGTTCAGAACATAAGGAACGCCGAATTGTCGCAATTTAATGCTGAGAAACTAAATTGAATAACTTTTATCGAGAATTTGTTATAGCGTCAAGTTGAAATTCTGCTTACAATTTACTTTAATAAATTCTGCAAAATACGAATTAGATCACATAAGTATGATATGCAATATTGATGTGAATACACCAGGTTAATGGAAATTAAATGATTTTTTTTGCGGTTTCACTCCCACGCAATCGAAAAATGTTCGCTCTGATTCACATCATTCGAGTATTTCAAGACTTGTATGGTGAACGATAAATCATGCTCTTCGCAACCCTAATGTCACCACCTAAGTTTAATGCGTACCGTCTCACTTAGTTAGCGGATTTATGACCCGGGAGACAAGAATTATGGTCGGCAACAGGGAAGAAAACCACACGTAATTGATCTGGCGTAAAGGTTGAAAACTGTATCCTATGCTTTTAAACCTAGCTTTGTCTTACGTATTTAATATTCATTTTTAAGCTTATGGCTTCGTACCTTATGCATTTTAAATTTAAAAGGGGCTGATGGGTTCAAATCTTGCTCTAACGGGCTCTGACGGGCTCAAACGTTTAAGTTCAATCCTTCAACTTATGTTTTGAACCTTCCGCATTTGGATGCTATCTCTGAACCACGGGCTCGCACTTCTTAATTATGGCTTACAACTTTTGATTTATTGTTCTTTCCGTTTGCTTTCGGATTTAGATGTCTGAAGTGCGCTCGTGAACCATTAAATTATGGGCTGAAACTTTTGATTTATCACCATGCCCTGTGACTTTCGGATTCTTTCGTCTGACTGGTGGATTCCAACCTGTAACATATGGCGCCAAACACCTCACCTTAGGTTCAAATCTTTGACCTATGCGCCTAAGCCTTAATTAACTTGAGGGTTTAAATCAATAACTAAGGTCTCAAACCTTTGGTATATAGGTTCAAGCCTATGATTGAGAGCTGCAATATTCGGTATATGGTGTCTAATTTTTGACTCATAGTATTAAAGTCGTGGATTTAAACGCACTGTCAAAACCGATGATAAAGGGGATTAAACTTTGAATTATGAGTTCAAGCCTTTGAAGTTTGTTGAGACATACTCTGTATGAGTTCAAATCTATGACTTAAGGTTCATATAACGATCCAGATTGCCTGCTTGCTCCCCCGTCACCAGAAGTGCGGTGTCGTGAGTAAAAACAAGCGAAAGGAAGCTCGCAGGGCGTACGTTCCAGGTGCCTGATCTACGATTTGTCAGGCGTATTTGTCGAAGTGGGTGTGGGGTTCCTTGTCTGATTTATTTATAGGCAAAGGTGGGGTGTTATGCCTTGATTTGTTTATAAGGAGTGCGGATTTAAGAGGGTATGGCTACAAGATGACAACAGCTAGGGCAGAGCCCGAGGTGACTGACTTGCTATGGAGAATTGCGAGTTATTGACGGTAGCAAAAAGCGTTTGACTTTTCTGTCCGAGAACCAGAGGTGTGTGATTAGCATGGGAGAAATGCGCCACTCCCTTGCTCATAATCGTGGCGGAATCATAATTTGCGATAAAATCGCTGATGAAAATTAGATGGGAGGCAGTTTTTCGATGAGATACGTTACCGATCACCCTGCAGAAAGTGGTCTGGCGTTCACGTAAAGCCTGAAACATGAACAAAAAATATTTAATACTCTGTTAACAACATACAGTAGGGTTATTGTGTTTTTAGTAAAGGGAATACTTCAAATTTCTACTTCGTGTCTTTTTTTAGCTATCACTATGCGGTTAACGTGCTCAGTGAACATTTTGATCGTGATATCTGAATTTCCCAGGTGGAATAACTAGTTTTTTAGTAGATGATGCGCGTCTTGAAGGGTTCCCAGGGCATTTATTGTCATGTACTCAGCCGCTTTTGTGATAACGTCACTCAGAAATGGGATAACAAGACGGACCTTTTAAAGCCTGACGGGATCCAAAAGCCAGAGTCAAGTGGAGGTTGTTTTTCAATGACTCACTTCTTAATATTGCGTCTACCTGCTCATGAGCGTTATAAGTTCATTACATATCACCTGCACTTGGAGGAAGATCTCTTTCTAAATAGTTTTGGGTATTCGCTACATTATAACATTTCAGTATCGCTATTACTGGGGCAGCTAATGAATAATATGTCAACCTGCTCTTACTGAAGTTAGAAGTTTTGCAGACAGTTTATGAGAAGATTGGGGATTTAAACCATTCATTTCGAAAGTTATTGGATGTTAACGTTCTCATGATGACTAGCAATCAGCTCGTCAGACAACAAAACTATCTTTCCGAAGTTTATGAATGGAATTATTCGTGAAATGTACCTGCACTTCATTAATCATTAACTTGTAAGAAGCTAATACAAATAAAGGTCGCACAGTGAAATGCAGCTCGAAACACATAGTCTAAATTCTTTTCGAAACCCTGATTTTCATTTTCGTTCAATTTTAAGCGGTCATTATAATTATTTGCGAATTGCATGTATGGGCGACGAGAATAATAGTATCTGCTATTCCCAGCGTCCAATGAGCTTTCAGTGTGAAAATAAACTTGAGGATGAGAGGAAATGAAAGTTCGGTTTGAGTTACGGGTTCGGTGCTCGAAAAAGACAAAGTGATGTACCATTCGTATCGTCCACACACCTTAAGAATTACTAGAATCATACGCGCAAAATGCAGTTATACATGTACCAATAGGTTCCCAGTTTGGCACCGTACTACTTTTGCACCCCAAAAATGAAACACAGTGTAGATTTTTTACAGGGAAATGCGAATAATCCTGATGCCGTCAAACAACAGAGAAGCGTTGAAACCCAAATACAGTAATTCAGGCTGCCCACAGGAGCGCGCGTATTTCTAACCAGCAAGGCTGTCAAGCAGCTGGACTGGGAAGAACACGAACGAAATGACCATCGTCAGTTCCTCAAGGATGCGAGATTCCACCTTCAAGGGGAGAAAATGACCATGCTCTTGATGTTAGTGGGAAGCTGACACCGTAGCTGCAATTGCTACTCCGATACCAAAGGTGATAAGTAAGACGCCGCGGTCGCTAAATACAGGCCGGTGCTTTGCTTTATGCTTCTCCACAAATCTTGGCCAAACAATTAATATCAGCCTTTGCGAACGATGAAAAGTGAAATGTTTGATTGAGTTATGGGAATTCCTTCCGATGTCTGTATTTGTACAACGTTTTTGTCAATTGGATCTTGTAATTTTTATACAGTGAGGAAACGCCTTATATGACGAGCTATGTAGTTTGAAATTATTTCTCTGATCAAACGGGAGGGCGATTATTTTGATGCACTTTCTTTGCTTCGAGGACTGTGATTGTAAGGGTAAGGATAAGGTTAAAACATTCCTCAGATGCTTCTTGGAAATATAAACAGCTCATTCTCTCTCCTCTACAGATAATTGTGTTTCAATTTACCGAGAGCGTTTGTACTGCTCGTTCCTGACCAGTAGAAATTTAAAATTGAAGATCGAATTCTTCTGAACTTGTTGTTCACGTTAAATTTTCCCGAAGGATAAGTTTAGGAAATTGATAAAGTCGATTAAATTATTACATGAAGTTGAAGTTAGTTGAAGTTATCACATGAAGTTAAATTATTGCTAACAAATTATTAAAACTTTCTTCAGGCTGAATTTTTTGCATCTCATTTCAATCGTGGAATACTGTTTAAAACTTGAATTTGTTGCTCATGAAAATATTTCGTTCATGTTAAATTACGATCTGATTTGTATTTTGAATTATTTAAGACAAGTGAAATAGCTAAGTTTTCAAGGGCTGCCAGTTTTAATAATCATATTCAAGAAGCCAACACTGAATGACAAATACCTGTAATTGAAGGCAAATTTTTCAAATTAGTTGGATGAAAGAAGAACAGACAGCACTTAATAGAAACACAATGAAAATATTCCAAAAAAATTCAGCCAGTTACATATGCCATGGACCTATAGATAATTTGAGAAAAATTTGCATAATCATGTACTCGCTTCTCACAAAATGTTTCTCCTGAAAAAAATATTATCCCAATTTACAAACACACAAAATTTGTTGCCCTAAATATTTACAGTTGTATCTACTAAACCAACAGTATATCCATCATGCATTTCTCAACAATCACTGTTGGCATAAAAAAAACTAAACAGGGATTAAAAATTCTTCAAGTCCACATAACGGTATCACATGAGTTGCAATTGACATCGTTTACAGACCTGGAGGTTGCCATTCGCAGAAAGAAGTTGGTATTTATGCCGCCAGTTGGCGCAGCGCAACGTTTTTGAGTGAACATCGAAGACGTTACGGTGCCGTCGGAGCATGTAATAGAGGCCTCTAAACTTCCAATATAATCGGCGTGGCAACAAAAACTGGACTACCACTCACGCCGCTCCTCACCGATCATTATCATCATGATTGTCATGATTGCAGTCATGCTCCTCAACAAGACGCTCGCACAACAGGGTCACTATTTTGCTCGCCGCGTTCTGGTGTGTGCGAAGACGGGGTAAATTATTTGGAAATGAGCTCAAGATGTTTGATGCATGAACTTCTTGTTAGGTCATTAATTTCTACGTCACTTCACTCGGAATTCTGG
The DNA here is from genome assembly GCA_030386875.1 of Morinoia aosen. Taxonomy (NCBI): domain Eukaryota; kingdom Metazoa; phylum Arthropoda; class Malacostraca; order Amphipoda; family Talitridae; genus Morinoia; species Morinoia aosen. The sequence goes on along the minus strand of CM059571.1, from coordinate 36,933,031 downwards.
ATCAGCATCATTTCTCTTTTTCAGAAATTTATCTAAATTAGAGCACTGAGTTCTTGATTAGCTTCACTTTCCATTTCCTCAGAATTCTTTGAATCAGAACGCTGAATTTTTGATTAACATTACTTGTCTTCTTCTCAAAACTGGTTATATCAGAACTAGTTGTAATACTATTTTCCGAGACTTTCTGTACTTAGAATAAGATTTTATTTGTTTGACCATTTAAAAAATTTCGTTTGGTGACATTAAATGACACTGAATGATGGAATCGGAAGATTAGTGTATTTCTCATTTTTCTTAGCCTGAACAAATTATGAGTTTCATTTTGATACATGGTAAATTTCTGAATTGAAAAACATTATTTCATAACATTTACATTAATTTCAATGCGTCAGTTGGGCTTATATGGATGACTTTCAGTTGTAAAATAAAAGTGTTATATGTTAAGGTAGTATATTGAACGGAGTGACTTATGACTGACTTATCAGATCATTTTCCAGTTTTTCTTATTAAGAAAAATGTCTATCTTGCGTGCACCAAAGCACGGGCTGAAACTTATTCATATCGTAAAATAAACGAATCAAATTTAGAAGAAATGCGCACCGTCCGAGAAGATTTAATGCCAACATTGCACATCACCCAACAAAACAATAATGCAAGGAGCATTGATGAATCAGTAGTAAAGTTGACTGAAACTATAATGACCGCATACAATCAGTGTTGCCCAATTGTAACTCGTACAGTTACCCCGAAAAATAAACAAAAGCCCTGGATTACTAGAGACATCGTGATAAATATAAAGAAACGCCAAGCGTACCTAGCCCTCCTTTGCGAAGGGCGAATATCTAGAGAAACATATAACCGATTCAGAAACTATGTGACAAACCAGATAAGAACATCAAAAAAGAGCTACTTTACCCTCAAGTTTACTCAATTCAAAGCTGACGTTAAAAAGACTTGGCGCCTCCTTAACTCTTGTTATAAACCGAATAACGCCGAAAAAAAGAAAATTGGTTATATCACTCAAGATAATGTAAAATTCCATGAGAAGAATGAAATTGCTAATCTCTTCAACAACTTCTTTGTAAACGTAGGGAAAACTATAGCCAATGGTATTCCAAGTGAACCTACTGATCACCTGGAATTTATGGATCATATTCGAGAACACAACTCCTTTTTCTTTACGCCTACAAACTCCTCCGATGTAATTGCGTGCATAAACAACATGAAAAATAAATCGAGTGGGTTACAAACGTTTCCAACTAAAATACTTAAAATAATTGCTGATATTGTGGCCCCGCTGATATCCAATATTATTAACCAGTCTCTCTTACTAGGCACTTTCCCGAACTCCCTCAAAGTTGCTAGAGTAACCCCTATCTTTAAAAATGGTGAAAAAACCTGTGTAAACAATTATCGACCTATCTCCATGTTACCAATTATTAGCAAGGTATTCGAGAAAATTGTGTATAAAAAAGTGTACTCTTATTTTGAACAAAAATCATTTCTCTATGATAAACAATACGGCTTTCGCTGTAAAAAATCAACAACACAGGCAATATTAAATCATTTACAATTCCTTTATTCTAATATAGATAACGGAAAGACTGTCTTCTCTGTATTTCTTGACTTTCGAAAGGCATTCGATTGTGTGGACCATAACATATTACTCTCGAAACTTCATTGTTATGGCATTCGTGGGGTTGCCCATGATTGGTTCAGATCATACCTAACAAATAGGAAGCAATACGTTGTCATTGACGACGCAAAATCGGACCCACAAAAAATTAGCCATGGAGTTCCACAAGGATCTGTTCTTGGGCCTCTCCTTTTTCTGATTTTTATCAATGATATTATTAAATCTACATCATTTTTTAAATTCATACTTTTTGCCGATGACAGTACGCTTTCTGCGGTCCTTCCGAACGAAAATCCCACTACGATTGCGGAGAGTATAAATAATGACCTCCATAAGGTTTCACTGTGGCTTAAAGCTAATAAAATAAGCCTCAATATCGATAAAACAAATTATATTACGTTCTCATACAAGAAAAATATATCTCTACCATCCATTAAAATTGGCGAAGGTGAAATCAAAGAAGCCAACTCATGTAAATTTTTGGGCATCATAATAGATAAACATCTGACCTTCAAAGAGCACATCACTCATATTAGTTCTAAATTATCAAAATCCATCGGAATTCTGAATAAAGTTAAAAATTTCCTGCCTGAAACAGCCTTACTAATGCTTTATCGAACGCTCATTTCACCATACCTGCAATACGGAATAGAAGCATGGCATGGAACTGATAAAAATAAAACCAATATAATTTTTACTCTGCAAAAAAGAGCCATCAGAGCGGTAAAGAACCTAGAATATAATGCTCACACAAATGATTCATTCAAAAATTTACAAATACTTAAACTCTCGGATCTCTACAAAATCTCCATCTGCAATTTCATCTACAAAACAGTAGCTAATGATGGCGACAATAGCCTTCAACAGTTATTAACTGCGCAAACTGGTCATCACGACCATTTAACACGAAATAAAAGTAAATTCATGCTTCCTTATTATTCAAAGGCCCGCTCGCAACATAGTATACTATTCGTTGGAACTAAAACCTGGAACTCAATACCTGCGGAGATCCGTGAAAGTAATTCTTACAAGGTATTTAAAAGAAATCTTGAGTCTCACTTCTTATCAGAATACTAGTCGTGTAAGATCACCAAGTCAAATCCTGCCTCCTACATGTCTGGTCCTAATAATGCAATTTGCCATGAGTAATATCGCCGATTTTCAGTCTGCTCCCAAATCGTTATCGAATATACTGTTAAATATTGTCCATATGACCTATATTGTAAAATTAAACATCAATATCGAGTTCATTATCCTGTTGATCAGTCTAATGCGAAACTAGACTAAGTGAATTAGGTTAAACATTATTGTACGCCCTAGAATAATGTAATGGTAGGATGCCCTAGAAGTCGCTGAACTTATTCGGGCCCACAGGTAGCTATACTCAACTCTGACCATTGTATTAGACTTAAGAAACATTCTACCTCTGTATCTCCTGTGGTAAATAAATTGTTAAATTGTTAAATTGTTAAATTGTTGAGTAAGAATATTTCACCTTTCAAAAATTGGGCGTAGAAAAATTTCGCATCGTGAATTAAATTTTACTGGGCAAATTCATTGCTCAGTTTAATGGTCAATTATTTTAATAAAGTACCGCTGAGGGTTCCCTCTTTTGGTTCTGATAATTATTGAGAAATGTTATTTTTAGTGTCGCACTGAATTTTAAACCATACTTTACAATTTTCTAATTAAATTTCGCTTTAAATTTGATAGAAAATGCAAGTATTTACTTAGTTGACTCTTTTCGATGTTCCTAAGAAATTTGTAAGTCTAGATACGTACACGCGTACGGAGAATATAAATGTATGAATATGTGTATAAAAAGGAAAAAAAATCTCTCGTTTGCCACTAATGTGAAATTTTAAAATTTCTCTCTCTAAGTTTTAAAAACTAAATTTTTCAGAAGTAAATATTCTCCTTGGATAGATTGCAACTTCAAGATGACAAAATAAACAGCAAAGGTTACACTCTTATTCTAACTGCTATGTTAAACACACCAAAAATACTCTTTCAAATTTCGCCTCATAAAATAACAGCAAGTCACCATTCTCCAGCTCTTGGAAGGCATCAACAAAGACCAAACTTAAATTTATGTAAGTTGGGTCGACAGCCCCTCAATATATGTTTGTGTGGGGCCGCTACCGTCTTGTAAGATCTGAAGTAACACGGTTCTTTTACCACTGACTGAAATATTACAAAATGTTCCTGTATCGCACCTGCATCAACGCTGCTTTCAAAGTGCTCAGGAATATCTAGAAGGCGGAGCCCTCAGTTTTATATACCTTCAAATGCAGAGGTGGAAGGCTAAAGAAAGAGTCCCGGGGTAGGTAGTTGGAACTTCACGCGGGTATCATTCATGAATAAACATAAAGTTTTTTTTCTGCGACGAGGTTTCATGGGAACGCTGAAGGGCATGTAAGCTTGCAAGAGAAACGCGTTGTTTATCTTATGAGAAGTCGGTGAGGTGGGAAGCCTGGCAAATAAAAATACCGTTTCAACGTTACTGCATCTTGCTTGAATTTCTAGGAAAGCTTTCTATGAAACGTTACTTGCCGTTCGTTAAATTGCATTGCAATTATTGCACGTCTTCAGCTCTATTTACAAAACATAAATCAAATGTAAACTTAAAAACATAAACTTGCTTCGCAATTATTGTACGTTGGCAGCTCTATTTGCAAAACATACGTCAAATATAAATTAAAATCCACAAACATTATCATACATAATTTATTCGGCTCGAAATTAACTATTATGCTAGTTTAATTGAACATTTCTGTTTTAGCAAGTATAGTCAAAGCCAAATTATGTTTCCAAACTTTTAGCAGGAGTCACTAATTGAATTAGTTTATAAATTTTGCGAACAATGGACGTTGAAAACTATCCTGTGTGATTTAATCTAGTTCATATTAATTTACCCATACAATTTGTTTACTTTAAATGCCGCTAGTCCCTTCCTATAGCGAACAAATCATGCGATAGTTATCTATTGATTTGTTAGTTATATTAACTTTAAGCTCTTTTTCTCCCGAATAATAACTTATTCGGTCTTTTGAAATCATTTTTAACGTACAGGGATTTTTTCTTATGTTCTCGAAATGAAACAAAAATTGAAGGAAAAATTTATTTGTTACATGTAAGATTCTAAAGGGAATTTACTCTAAATCTAAGTTCATCCAAACTGAGAGGCCGCTTTACGACGGAAGAGTTTAGTAGGCTTACGTAAACTCATATGATGAAGAAATACATTTATTTGTGACTTGAATAATTCTATTTAAACTAAACAATTAATTCCTGAAGCAAACTTCAATCTTGTCAAATAAAATTAATGGTTTATTGAACTGTATGTTGTGTATAGCTTGTAACTGTAAAAAACCAAGAGAATAATATTATTACTGAAAAAATCATCCTAACACCAGAGTGCAATAACATAGCACAAGGCAAAGAGAAATAATTTTCCATCTTGCTAAATTTGCCATCGGAGCAATAATTATTTTTTTGTAGCTAATAAGAAGCTTCCCTTTTAGCGAAGAAAATTTGTCCTATACTTAATTCTTATTATATAGCATTTCCTTGCAGTAGTCGTAATATCAATTTTTCGTGATCATCTGTAAAAGTTGCTCCCATAACGTATTTTCCATTGTATATAATACATCTCTTGCATAGTTCAGAGAAGATTCATTTTTACCTTGGTCGTATCTAAAATGCTTCAGATAGGTGAACAGATGCATTCCTTTTTCAAGTTTGACTAGTGATATAATGTTTTAAAATACGGTGACTTGACAGATAATTTTCCTTCATCAAGCCGTGTTAAAGACTCATGGAGAGCTTTTAATTTGACGTCAATTGCATGAGGAATGAAAGACATTGTTTAATCATTGTAACGTGTGTAAGTACAGCAAAATGATACGGATAAGGTAAAAAGGAGAACCAACGTATAAATGTACATTTTTATTTTCTTCTATTTTGGCAAACGTTTCGGAATGCTAAAATTTCATCTTCAGTGCGAAAAACATACGAGGTCAAAAATTTTAAAAACACAAAAGTTCAAAAAATACGAAAAATAAGTAAACAAACATCTATAAAAACTTCAATCCTATTTTTCATTTAAGTGCAGTAAAAACGATAATTCTCATTGGCTCACCTACCCACCCTTTCACAAGCACATACATTCATACATGTACACATAGGAACCTAACAAACAGACGTGCACAATCGTTTGATCGTTTTTACTGCACATGAATGAAAAATAGGATTGAAGTTTTTACAGATGTTTGTTTACTTATTTTTCGTATTTTTTGAATTTTTGTGTTTTTTAATATCTTTGACCTCGTTGTTTGTTTTTCAGCACTAAACATGGAATTTTAACATTCCGAAACTTTGCCAAAATAAAAAAAATGTATATTTTTACGTTGGTTCTCTTTTTTATTTTGCGCGTGAGATTCTCTAAGAATCGACCAATTGGAAATATGATGATACGTGTGTACAAAGTTTTAAGAACTAAAACCTAGTCACATCCAGTTCGAACTCCGTTCCACCATCCAACACAGCATATGCCGAGTCTTTTTCCAGCATCAGCTTCAAACATCTGCGGGGTTTTCAAGCATCTGCAGGCCTCAATACGCACGCTGTCCGTTGTATGTGCGAGAAAAAGTTGACTGATTAGTGTGTAACGAGTAGCACCAATAAATCCAGGGAGGTGTAAGTGATGACGCGTTGTCCATCACGCTGCCGCTGAAATGAGGGTCTCCTGCGAACGACATACGAGAGCGGTCTGCGAGAAAGAGAAACAGGAAGAACCTTCTGTCCATTCGCCAAGCTATTCATCCAGGTAAAATAACTGTAGTTTTCACCTCGCTGAACATTTATCAACCTGTAACATAGAGGATGATAGCGCACGGTATTTATATCGGGTGCCAAAAGTTTGCTCAGGTATGTTTTTTATATTTTTCTGGGTCTATATCCACTTTATTATGCGTGTTTTCTTCGCCCAATGCTTTCGTTTTACGAATTCGGGCTATTCCAGGTATCACATAATAAAAGAGGCGGATAAAATGGATCGCTGCACAATTATATTTCTCCTAAATTGTGTGGAGCCTCTCTCTCTCACTCCCTCTGCCTCTCATGCTCCCTTGAAACTTTAAGAAATAAAGGTGGTAGGCATCGAGAAAAACGGTATTGAATCTATGCCGAGAAAATCGTCCTCTTAATTGAAGATTAATTGAAGATTGAAGATCCTCTTCACGTTTTTGAAAGATATGTTTTGAGTTTTCATTAAGCTTGGATTGAGAATAAAATTCTTTGAGGAGTAATGTCACAGTTTATGTCTGCACAGTTAAAATAGAACCATATATTTTCTGCGTTAAAATGACAATTGAAAATAAGCCCTCTAAATTGCTAAAGATCTTTTCCTATGTGAGTTAGCTTCCTTACCTACACGCACTGCCCAGGTGGAAATTGATACCGATCTCCCAAAATCTATGATTTTGGGTATAAAAAAACTGTAAATAGGTAGAACTTCTCTGAGGAACACGCTCAAAGAAGAAACATTTTGCTGAGACCTAGATGATGTGAGGCGATAATTTTTCAACTCAGATGGGTTAAATAATTTTAATATAATTTCAAGCTAGTCGTGTTAGCTTCTGGGACAGGCTGCAATTTACCAAAATATATAATATACCAAAATCATCATTGCTTTCAGCACGCGCTTTAGGGAATTTTTTGCCCGTTGAGCGCAAAATAGAAGAACTTTAAAGCAACAAGGTTGGCTTTTATTAAAAGGAGTTTTTGTTGGTGACCCGCAGTTTCTCCATGAAACTCGCAATTTTATAGCGGCAATTTCAATGCAAAGTCATGAACTTGCAAGCACAAAGAAATAGACGCTAAAACAAATTAAAGTAAAAGGAAAGCTAAATGATTAACATTCTGAACTAATTCGCTTGTGATCAGATTACCCTTTTATTTCGAAAGACTTCAAGCACAAACTTAGGATCAGCGCTCAAGAAATAGCAGAAAAATCTCAGTGCTAAGATGCTGGCTCCCACATCTGCTCAAGTCCAAACCTCTATTAAACATTATCCTTATTGCCATTAGCTCCTCCGATTACATCCAGACAAAGGCAATGTCATGTATTGATTATACAGCGGCGATATCATTTTACAAATAATATTCGCTTCGTAAAGTAGGGGCTATTTCGCAATAGCAGAAGTGGTACCTCGGCTTATCTATTTGGTAATTACGAAGCTATTGATAGATATCGCATAATAAATGTTTCGGCTCGGCATCTGATGTTCGTAGAAGACACTGGTTCTACAAGATGTTCGACCTGGGAACCATCGGTTGGATCAAAGAATAACTGTTCGGTCACATGTTGTGCGAGTTGGATTACGCTCAGGCTGTGTCTTCAAAAAATAACCCCAGCAATTTTTTCGAAGTAAGCGACATGTTTTCGATCTGCGCGAAGGAAAATTCAAATTATCTGAGTTTAAATTTGTAGTACGTAAAAATTTCTTTTAACGTAAGGTAAAAAAGAATTTTAAAAGACGATCAATTAAAGACTGCCCAAAATTAAAAATTTATGTCTGGCTTTTTCATTCAAGCTAAAAATAACATTTGTTTGTGACTGCATCAAAATTTGAAAAATTTAAAATCATGAACACGACTAAAACTGACTCGTAGTCTCATTGCTGTAAGATTTTCAAGCTCTAATCACAATTTCTGTCTTGGATCATGTCATGCTTTAGTGTTTTTTGAAGGATCTTTACAGCAAGAAGAGGGATATGATCTTTTTTATTATTTTCCCAGCGTACCTGCAATGAATTTTGCTCCTATTTGTGAACTTAATTCATGTTCTCCTTCATCTGCCCTTGTTTAGAAAATAGCTTATGGATTCACAGGACTCTTCGCTGTCGTTCATCAAAAAATTTAAAGCTCATAACGAATATCAAGGTAATTTTATACACGCCAAATGACATGAAACTCAATTACACATTGCTTGCAATTTGTGGTAGTATTTCAAGTGCCAACAAAAAACCTGGTTGTTTTAGTTTGATGGTTTTGTAGTGTCGCCGAATAGTGCAGAGATTTCAGTCTTTATTTTAAGACTTTTTGTTTGTCACGGGATTATCTTGAAATACCTAATACCTAAGTTTATAATAGTATAAATTAGGTCGATAAAGCAAGAACTGATGATCATAAGTAGATGCTCTATAGCTTATTTGACCCATATTGCTAATCTTGTTGAATGTTAGATTTAGGTTATATTATTCTGTCTTCGTAGCTACAATGTACTTGTTGGAGGAAAATATGCTTTAAAAACATTTAAAGTCCTTCAAGTGTGCTGAGGCATCGTGAAATTTATTTTGCGTTCCGTGACTTGAACTCTGACGGTAAGTTCGAAGTGGATTTGAATATTAGTGTACACGGTACATGTTGAATTCCTAAATTTATTTGAAATTATTATTTACTGTAAAGTCATGAAATGCAGTCAATTGGGGATCGATTTGATGATTATGCATCAATTATCAGTTAAAATTGCAAAAGCATTGTAGAATAAGCAGAAACACTGAAACTAATTACTATTGCTAAAATCAACTACAATTACAATCACTGATTAAACATAGAATTACCAATTTTACAATCACCATTTACAAAAACAATCACCAATTACAATCAAAATTACGAATTACAATCACCGATTGCAGTTAAACTTACCCATTACGTCTCAGTTCAATGTGTTATGGGTTACTGAGACTAATATTCTAAAACCTTTCTCTTCAAACGCTTCGGAAATTATTTAAGATGAATTTTACCGGAGTACGTTCGACTGAACGTTACTTCGTATAGCGTTACTTTGTTTATCAGGTACCGCAGTGCTTGATGTTCTGGTCAAATGAGTCGCTCCAAAACAGCTACGAAAATTTTTATCTTTAAAACCTCACATATCTAACTGGAATCCAGAAAGTCGATGCGCTTGTGGAGGGATAGATTTTCATTCTAGTTTTTACTGATTAAATGAATTATCAAAACAGAGTTAAAAAATGACGTAATTTAACACAGAAGTGAAACGTGGACAAAAATTTAGCATGGAGACGATGTATAAACTGGTTGGCAAAAACACAGTCAAATTGTCAGTTAATTTCGTTAGAAAAGTGTATTTTCTTCAGCAGATTTAAGGTTCTTATCAGGCATGCATTCATGTCACTGAGGATTATAGAACTGAAATGAGTTCCCAAAAATATTAAACTTTTCATAATAGGATTTCTAATCTTCTTCCGTATAATAAATTGGAACCAATATCTTACTTATCCGAGCGCGTTATTGGTCAAATCTTTCAGTTACTTAACAAGCAAATTATGAGAGTACTTTTAGTTAAAGATGAAATAATTCATCAAGTACCAAAATGGGTATTAGCTATTTATTGCACGCGTTAATTTAATTAGGTGAATGTGAAGTATCAAAGTTGACATAATGGGAGACACTCTGATTCTTGTATCGAAGGTCACGCGGTTGATGAAATTCTTGATAGCAAACCCCACTTGATCTGCTGAACTTGAATGTCAGCAACATCGAATTCCAGAAATACAAAGAGCAACAAAAAACACCCTAAAGATCAAAGGTCTCCGCTGGAGTCACTGTGAGAAAAAACTCCGGCCAGTTTAGACAAATGTAACAGATCCTGCTGAAAAACTAAAAGCCAGGTATACTCGTACATACACCGATAAGAGTGCAGACAAATTCTTTCACGTTCATACCCACGTCTGCACCAGCGCACGCAAAACTGGCCTACCAAGAACGATAGACGTCACTCCATCTAACTGACTCCACCTAAACATGGAATAAGCTCTCACGTGTGACCTTCTGTGAGAAACTCAAAACCTTGCCTTGCCATGCCGTTATCGCAATCATTTCCACAATCGTGAGTGAATTTCAGAGCCATGCAAAATTTCCAAGCCCAGCGTCGGAGAACATCTCATTTATCGAGTACCTTACAGCCTCTCATCGATGTCGATTTTGTTCATGGGTTGCGAGTTTGAAAGTCGAAGCCCAGAGGGGCTGTGGCGGAGGTCACCGATGTTTGGGTATCACCTCTTGATCAGGTTCTTGGAATAGCACTCGTAGCCGAGCACGGTTTGTTTCTGTCATACTGAACGCTTTTGCGAGAGGAGAAAGGTACTTTAATAATTAGGCAGGGATAGTAGATATTCGGCCGGGCGGACCCCTTGGTCACGAATAGAAAAGACACATGTTAATAGTCAACACAATGGAGAAATTTTGTGAGCTGTGAAACAAGCCGTCATTCGCGAGAAAATAAAAATACATTCCAAGATGGGTGGTCTACTGGAGCAGTGTCGCCGGCGCAAAATCTGTAAGGAAAGAAATAGAATTGATGCCCGTGTCTAAGACAGTTGAAACTTAAGTTACATGAGGTAACTCTTAAAGGTAATGTTGCAGACTGTTTTGCAAATTGTATATATTTACTTTTAATGTAATGTTGCAGCCTGTTTTGCAGATTGTATGCGTTTACTTTTAAGGTGATGTTGGAGTTTGTATATATTTGCTTAAAATTACCCACCCCTATTTTTTTGAAGATGCAGTCACTGTCATCTGACTATTAATTATAATTATTGCACTTGTCATGCAGCTTATATAACAGTGTACAAAGAATGAGAACGTCAACCTACGTAGTTATTATTCAGGTAATTACTCCTGAACAAAATGTTCCTAAACGAGGAAGTAGAAGTTCAGAATTTGTGTTATTAAAATTCATTTGTATATTTTTAATTGAGAATTGCATTTGTTTGTGTAAAATTAAGCTAAACCTCGGCAAGCATGACAGTGGCGAAAATATTTATAATTGAACATTAAGACGTGGTGCATCGCAAAACTATCTTTTCATTCCTTCCACTTCTGCTATTTAAATTACGGCGAAAACATTTCTTCGCTGATCAATTAAACTTTCGCCTGTTTTCTACCTCTTGCGTTACATTTATTTTATGCTACATCATTTAACCTACACATTGTATCTCATTCATATTCTTTTTACGTTATTGTACAAAAATGGCCTCACCCTTCATTGGCTCCTCTCCGTCACTTCACTGCTCCTAGCAATTCATTTCATTTTAGTTCTTGCCTCGTTTTCAAATTACTAGTTTTACGCGTCGTCATGTCTTATAATTCATCTCATACCTTTGGTACCTTGTTCCATTTCATTTTCTACATCATTTATCCGTAGGGTTTATGTTTCTTTTTACGTCCAACGTTAAATTTCATCAAAGGCTTTACACTTGATTTCATTTTCTATGTTTTTTAATGTCCAAGGGTTCACGTTTCATTCATTTCTCTGGGTCATTTGAACCCTTGTTCTATATTTCATTTATTTCCTATGACGTAATAAACTGCAAGTTTTACGCTTTATTTATTCTAAACGATACTTAACACCTTACGGTAAATTTCACTTCTGATTAACTTTTCTCGATCATTTACACCGTGGTCTTACACTTCATTTTATTTTTATTCGCCATTTTACTGCTCCTAGTTTTACGTTTTATTTTACCTTCTACGCCATTTTACCGCCCCTGGTTTTACGCTTCGTTTTATTTTTTACGTTTCTGATGCACCTGAGTTTACGTTCCGTGTCATTTTCTACTTGATTTGCAAGGCTCGTCATTTAGAATTCCTGCCCTCTACATACACTCTCACTTTCCAATTCGCTATGCGTGACCGAGAGCCTGCCGGTCGAGCAGCCTGTCTGAGTTAATTCACTTCTCAGTTAATTTCTATGCTACGAACGTGGTGATGTTTGAACCCCACAAAATTTATTAATAATTCGAAACATTAGTTTTACTGTTCCACGTTCCAGATTACCAAGGATGAACGAAAAAGTCAGAGCACCAGAGAACGAAAGCCAGAGGAATATTGGATTTTTTCTTATTTTCTTTAAACAGTGTAATGTCATAGTTTTCCTTGATACGGCGGAAATTTTACGCGTGTTACTAATTTTTTAGGCAAATGTGGAGACAAGCAAACTCTAGTCTGGAAACTTTTCACAATGAATGATACAAAGAAGGTCCGACAACAAAATACTATTGCACATAATCCTTTTCCTCGTATTTCATGCAACTATGAGGAAAAATATCACGTTGTGTAGCCCTAAGTGAAAACAATAGACATAGCGAGATATCTCCAATGTTCAGCACATGTCAAAACGGAATCATACGAATTTTACAGTACAGGATCTCTAACATTCTCTCTCTCTCACTATACGGCTATAGATACATTTCAAAAATTACAGAGAAAAATTGTCTTTCGAAAACTCATGCACCGAAATTGTTGCTTTTCTAAATTATACTTGTTTGAAATTATACAACGGTCTGATTGGGGATGTATCTGCATGAAGTGACTTTCATTTTTGAGACCACATAGATTTCACTGTGCCAACTATGCAGTGAAACAACGTAAGGGAAACTATGTATCTTACTCTGTTTTGTATTTTTCCTATCAATTCTATTTCTACCAAGCAAGCTTAGGCAATCGTTTAAAATCGTTTAAAGAGTTTACTGAAAATAAATTCTCCAATTTTTTATCGCGTTTGAATGTTTAATATTTAGGCTCCTTTATTCAGCATTACACGACTATGAGATCATGACTGTCATTAAGCTTGGGCGTAACCAGCACTCTACTCACTTTTAAAGCGCGATAATCTTTTGTGTATTGAATTTTCTAAACAAAATGAACTCCTTGGAGGCCCTAAGTGCTAGTTCATTGCCCTATCATCTTTTCTTTATCGGGAAGTACCCTTTGATCTCGGTGGTCGTAAACTATCTAAACAGCGCCAGGAAAATTTTAATTTTGGACCCTCCTGCAGCATATCTTCTGGGCGTAAGTGCAGTATCTCAAGGTGAGAGACGTCTGCCTCCTCTCTGTGTTCAAATGGAAAATTCGTCCTCACTTGCTTTCGTGGTCACAAAATTGCAGTTGCTCATGTTGAAGCCATGACCAACTGGCACCACCACTTTGTATCTTATTGGAGAAAATATTGTGATGGTCCCGAGAATATTGTATTAACACTTTGACCACAATTGGTTTAACTGATGCACGTTATTCAACTCATGGTTACAATCAATTACCTACCACAGGTGATACAGAGGTAGAATTTTTCTTAAGTCTAGTACAATGGTCAAATTTGAGTATAGCTACCTGTGGGCCCGAACAAGTTCAGCGACTTCTAGGGCATCCTACCATCACGTTATTCTAGGGTGTACAAAATGTTTAAACTAGTTCACTTAACCTAGTTTCGCATTAGACTGATCATTGAGATAATTAACTCGATATTTTATGCTATATTTTACAATATAGGTCAAATCGGCTATGTTCAACAGTATGTTTGATAAAACGATTCAAGAGCAGATAGAAGATTGGTTATGGTACCCAAGGCAAGTTACATTATGACATTATCATTAGTTACATGTAGGAGGCAAGATTTTGACACGGTGATCTTACACGACTAGTTTTCTGATAGGAAGTCAGACTCAAGATGTCTTTTGAATACTTTGTACGAATTACATTCACGGATCTCTGCAGGTATAGAGTTCCAAGTTTTGGTTCCAACGAAGAGGATACTGTGTTGCGACCGGGCCTTTGAATAATAAGGAAGCATGAATTTACTTCTATTTCGGGTTAAATGGTCGTGATGACCAGTTTGCGCAGTCAATAATTGTCTTAGGCTATTGTCGCCATCATTTCTTAATGTTTTGTAAATGAAATTACAGATGGAGATTTTGTAGAGATCCGAAAGTTTAAGTACTTTTAAGTTTTTGAAAGAATCATTTGTGTGAGCATTATATTCTAGGTTCTTTACCGCAGTGACAGCTCTTTTTTGCAGAGTAAAAATTTTGTTGGTTTTATTTTTATCAGTTCCGTGCCATGCTTCTATTCCGTATTGCAGGTATGGAGAAATGAGCGTCGGTAGAGCATTCGTAAAGCTGTTTCAGGCAGGTAATTTTAAACTTTATTTAGGATTCCGATGGATTTTGATAATTTAGAACTAATATGAGTGATGTGCTCTTTGAAGGTCAGATGTTTATCTATTATGATGCCCAAAAACTCACATGAGTTGGTTTCTTCGATTTCACCTTCGCCAATTTTAATGCATAGGAGAGATACATCTTTCTTGTATGAGAATGTAATATAATTTGTTTTATCAATATTGAGGCTTATTTTATTAGCTTCGAGCCACGATGAAACCTTGTGAAGTTCAGTATTTATACTCTCCACAATCATAGCGGGATTTTGGTTCGGAAGAACCGCAGAAAGCGTTTTGTCATCGGCAAAAAGTATGAATTTGAAGAATGATGTAGATTTTACAGTATCATTGATAAAAATCAGAAACATGAGAGGCCCAAGAGCAGATCCTTGTGGAACTCCATGGCTAATTCTCTGTGGGTCTGATTTTGCGTCGTCAATGACAACGTATTGCTTGCGATTTGTTAGGTATGACCTGAACCAATCATGGGCAATCCCTCGAATGCCATAACAGTGTAGTTTCGAGAGTAGTATTTTATGGTCCACACAATCAAATGCTTTTCGAAAGTCAAAAAATACAGAGAAGACAGGCTATCCTTCATCTATATTAGAATAGAGGAATTGTAAATGATTTAATATAGCCTGTGTTGTTGATTTTTTAGAGCGAAAGCCGTATTGTTTATCGTAAAGAAATGATTTTTGTTCAAAATAAGAGAACACTTTTCTATACACAATCTTTTCGAATACTTTGTTAACACGTTAACTGCGATGGGTTAAACTGAAGTTCAATATTCAATTCCAATTTTAATTCAATTGTAGTAATCTACTCTGAAAATAGCAAACATAAACTGGATCGGGCTTTTGTTTACCTTTCATTAAGTATTTATAATCAATGAGTTAGTGACTGCAGGTGGGTCAGCAGCACTTTGAAAACCACCTAAGGGACCACCGGTGGGTCCCTTCGCAGGGAACGTGTTAATAATTGGTAGTACGGAGATAGGTCGATAATTGTTTACACAGGTTTTTTCACCACTCTTAAAGATAGGGGTTACTCTAGCAACTTTGAGGGAGTTCGGGAAAGTGCTTAGTAAGAGAGACTGGTTAATAATATTTGATATCAGCGGGGCTACAGTGTCAGCAATAACTTTAAGTACTTTAGTCGGAAACGTTTGTAGCCCACTCGATTTATTTTTCATGTTGTTTATGCACGTAATTACATCTGAGGAGTTTGTAGGCGTAAAGAAAAAGGAGTTGGGTTCTCTAATATGATCCATAAATTCCAGGTGATCAGTAGGTTCACTTTGAATACCATCAGCTATAGTTTTCCCTACGTTTACGAAGAAGTTGTTAAAGAGGTTAGCAATTTCTTTCTTCTCATGGTATTTTACATTATCTTGAATAACATATTCAATTTTCTTTTTATCAGCATTATTCGGTTTACAGCAAGAGTTAAGGAGATGCCAAGTCTTTTTAACGTCAGCTTTGAATTGAGGAAACTTGAGCGTAAAGTAGTTATTTTTTGGTGTTCTTATCTGGTTTGTTACATAGTTTCTGAATTGGTTATATGTTTCTCTAGATATTCGCCCTTCGTAAAGGAGGGCTAGGTACGCTTGACGCTTCTTTATATTTATCACGATGTCTCTAGTAATCCAAGGCTTTTGTTTATTTTTCGGGGTAACTGTACGAGTTACAATTGGGCAACACTGATTGTATGCGGTCATTATAGTTTCAGTCAACTTTACCACTGCTTCATCAATGCTCGTAGCATTATTCTTTTGTTGAGAGATGTGCAATGTAGGCATTGATTCTTCTAGAACGGTGCGCATTTCTCCAAGATTCGATTCGTGAAAATTTGAAAAATAACACAAATTAACTAGATTAGGACGTCATTTTTTTAATAAAGGATTCATGAAAATGAGCTTGTGACTACTCGTAGGTCAGTAGCATTCTGAAAATTCCCTCCTTGGCCACTGGTGGTTCACGTTGCAGTCAAGGTATTATATAAGAAGAGACCATCGGAAAATAGGGGCGAATAGGATTTTCGTTCCCTGGGATAAATAGTTGACACATTGTACCACAATTATTTTAAACGAACATTTATTTCTGCAGTCACAGTAACAGCATTCCCTGAAGTAAGTATGCGGAAAAACTATGTGATTTACAACCTACTTACAACCTATCAATTATTTTTGTCTCGCCGAAGTTATTTCAGCTCCGATAGTAATCGAACGAATCCGAACATTGACATTGCCAGTTTCAGTCCTAAATCTAGGCTTAGGTTATCTACTTACCAACATCTGCTTATTTCAGAACTCAAATTGCGGTCTTCAACACTTTTTAAATTCGCATCATTATTTCAATGTTGTATCTTAGCGCCAATACGATATCTGATAGTAAAAAAGGAACGTTGCAATGGTGAATTAATTTCCACTTTAAAAAAGTACCAATAAAACTTATTTAATTTTCAAAACGCGTTTTCAAAACCTATCAGGCTCATAGCGTAGACCAGATTTTTTTCATATAATTCTACACTGCGAACAACTGATTGAATAAATAACAATTTTGTGGATTTACAAACGAACAGCGTATTCTGAAAGGCATCTATTGAGAATCACAAGCATCTATGCCAAACCTGATTGACCATATTTTCTACCTATGATTACGACTTTCAGCGATGTTCATGCCTTGAGAGTTGGTCAACTAATTGCCACTTACTTGTGCCGAAACTTTAAAAGGAGTCTGATGTTCCCTTGGTAAACAAGTTTAGGGCGTTAAAAGTATCACGCCTCCTTAAATAATCTCCTGACGAAGAGGTTTACCTGCGTCAGCAAAACTGCGCCAGGAAAAGCAGTGAGAAAACTCGTTTGTGAGAAAATCATGTCGTGGCTCTGAGAGGTGCAACTTTTATCGTTTTCCCGAACCCGTTCTGGCAATCAAGTTCCCAAATTCATTCCGAGCTATTTGACCGTCAATTATCGATCTGAAAATTAGGGGATCTCTCCGATTTGTTGTAATTATAGATATTTAAGGGCACCGTTATGAGGGGAAAAAATTGCATAAACTTTGAAATCTTGGCCTCCAGAACAAGTTTTCGTTGGAAAAATTAGATTATTAGTCAGCTTCAAACATTCAAGTCTTGAGTTAGGGATTAATAAATTTTGAAATAACCCACAAATTTTCTTTACGTTTCCCATAAACTGTCCAGACATTTTCAAACATTCCAAACGACCGCAGTAAAGTCTCAGGAATCTTTAAAGAACTGAGTAACATTTAATATTCTCTTCGAATTCTATTAAAAGCATACTGTGATAATTTTCAGTGATTCATTTTTCATGCACTGAAGACTAACGCAAGTACTCGAACTTAAACAGTAGAATTTCTGATATAGCTTTATAGCAAAAAAACAATTTGTACGAATATCTTAAGCAACCATAATCAGAAATTTTTGTAGTTCACTCTTAAATGGAAAAACTTGTCCCTGAATCATTTTATGATCATTTTTAGAGAACATATATTTACGATTTATTTTTCCAGATTATACACCGGTATGATTTTCAGTTTTCACGACTTCTAGTAACTAAACTGATATCCAGTTATTAAAATTATTGCGATTTTTAGTTATTAAACCGCCTAAGCACTATAGCAACATTACGGTTTACTTATCATGATTTCTAACTATTTAACTATAGATGAAAATAACTTTAAGACTTATTTATTCGGATTTTTAAATATTAAACAGCCTGAAAATGATAGTAACATTGTCAATTTTACTCTTCATTGGAAATTATTTGATGCTTGAAATACTATACACAAAGGCGTGCAGCATTTGTTAAAGTTATAACCTTATAGGAACACAAATTTTGTTTTTACGGATATTTCCATCAGCAAACACTGTTATTTTTCCACACGTCTCAACAATGTGATTAATTCAACCGAAAGATTTCTGCTCAGTACGCAAGGCTCTCTGTAGTTAAGTCCAACAATGTCTAGAAGACATTTCTTTACCTTGGCAACAGAGGTTTTTCTGTTTTCAAACTCGTTATATTGTCGTTTTTCCGCAAATTATGCGGGTAACCCCCCAATAAATCTGGTCCTTTTTCATATTACGTTCTTGGTAACTTTCTCACAACTCTCAGGTCCTATTAATTCTCAGTCAGTCTCAGTTTTTTAATTCTCAGCCAACAGTACCAAATTCCCTTGAGATTTGTGGTAAAACACGATAAGAATTTTTATTACTGTCCGCCACTTTGATTAATTCACTGTCCACTAGTCGATGTTCCACAGAGCACTAGTTAAGTGGAGAAAATTTAAAATATTTCTTTATAACGCAACAGCAAAATATTGTAACAAGCAAGGCACAACACTCAAAATCCTGACGCGTTCACTACCAGGCACCCGCAAACAAGCGATTAAGACATCGAGCGCGTTGCAGCCCTGTTTCAAAATTCCAGCAATTACAACTGATGAAGGCAAAATTTCAAGCCGGCCTCCGATGGCATCACGGATGCGCTGGGAATATATGGAGGTGCGTGGCCTTCATCTCTCTGAAGTCTCTTATTAATATTGTCACGCACACGCACTTAATGGATGTGAAAATTTGTCAACACAGGAGACCTGAATATGAGATCAAGTGGTGACCTTAGTTTTTTCTTCGTTGACTCATATATAACGCTAATTTTTGAGCTTAAAAGGAAAAAGAACAAAATAGCGTAATATATGAGTCTATTGTATTAATTTCGCCCTAATTATGACACTTATCCGATCGTGGGTATATTATTTTTATTGAATGATTTGAAATAACAATTTATCTTCTTATCCAATATTTCAGCAACAGCTTACAGAATTTAAAGGGCGTCATTGAAACTATTACGAGGAGCTCACGAGATTCGAACTCAGGACTTATATTCACCGCGCCAGAACGCTACCGATCGCGCTACCGACCACCCTAAAAGGTGGTCGAAGCACAACGAAAGCAATGCTTGGCACAGTGGGGTGACTTGACTTTGAACTCTTGAAACTATTACGTTATATGGACGAGTGAAATGCAGCTTTCTTCTGCTAAAAATGATAAACGAAAACAAGTTAATTTTAAAACAGTATCATTTTTTTATCACACAGCTGAAATGGCTTCAGATCATTGTTTCAGATCTGTAATCCATCAAAACATTTTTTTACTCTCTAAAGGAGTGTAAAGTTTACTAATTACCTTTAATGCTCTATAATAATAAACATGTATTAAAATCAACCTGATAAATTTCAGTGTATATTCAAGTGTACTCATTTATGATGATGTTCATTGATTATAAGCTCATTTTTAAAACAGTTCTATACCCCTGGATTGTTCGGTTGAAATTACATTTACTTTGATCGATTTCATCACTTTCAAGATTTGCTAACATTCATGTCTGTGTGCAAGAAATACCTGCTCACACAGCTGCAACTTTTGTTTGAGTTCAAGTGCTTCTAGCGTAAAATTGCCAGTACATCAATGTTTCTCGGAAATGTAGAAAATAATTTTCATACTTAATCGGACCCTCATGTAGTTATTTCTCTGAATTTGTACTGTTATAGTTCTTAACAATGATTTCAATAATATATTGATGGCAGTAATGAATTGCTTAATTGCCTAACGAATTCAACGATTTCATTAAAATCATTGTAATAGTTCTTAGCCATGATTTCAATGACATGTTGAAATTAAAAAATAATTGCCTAATTGTTTAATGATTTCCACAATTTTATTGGAATCATGTAAATCACTGTAACAGTTCTTAGCCATAATTTCAATAAAGTATTAATGATGGAAAAAAATCCAACTGTTTTGTTTTTTCAAAATATGTGAGGGTACCAGGACTGCTGGCGAGGACACCCACTTCCTGGAGAGGTTCAGGTCTGCATGCGGGAGTAGGATGCGCTCTGGAGGACGTTCCGAAGTCCGTCCTTCGGGCCGCTGGGTTCCCACGACGCCTCGACCTTCTGATCCTGGCCCCCCTGATCGCTTGCCCCTCCTATAGCACTTGCCCCTTACGTTATAGTTGCTCCTTCATTTCTATTTTCTCCTTTTTAGGTATTTGTCACTCCTAGGTACTTGATCCTTCAGTTCTAGTTGCCCATTTTTGGGTATTTGTCATTCTTAGGTACTTGCCCCTTCAGTTCTAGTTGATCCCTTTTGGGTATTTGTTACTCCTAGGCACTTGCCCCTTCAGTCATAGTTGTCCCTTTTTTGAGTATTTGTCATTCCTAGGTACTTGCCCCTTCAGTTCTAATTGACCTATTTTGGGTATTTGTTACTCCTAGCTACTTGCCCTTTCTGTTCCATTTACATCTGTTCGGGTTCAGATCACTCGTAGTTACTTGCCTTTTCTGTTCTATTTACCTCTTTGCCGATTTTTGCCACTCATAGGCACTTGCCCAGTCAGTTGTATTTGCTTCTTTATGGGTACATGTCACTCCAAATACTAGTCTTTTCTGTGTAATTTACTTTTTTATGGGTATTTGTCACTCCTTGGTGTTTATTCTTCTGTGGTATTTGCGCCTTTTTTGTGTGCTTGTCACTCCTAACTTGCCTCTTCTATGGTATTGGTTTATTCTGTGATATTTTCTCTTCTTGAGACTTGCCTATTTTATAGTATTTGCCTTGTATTGGGTAGTTTTCGGTCTTGGGTACACGTTCCTTCGCGGAACATGTCACTTTGAGAATATACATTTCGGGGACATGTCACTCTGAGAACATACTTGCCCTTCTTACGGAATACGCTACTTTTGGAGTACCTGTCCCTCTTGAAGTACTTCCTTTTTCCGAGGAACTTATTCTTCCTGAACCACTTGCTCCTGAGATCAAAATCATGTTTGTTGATCCCTCACATCCACCCTGGCACTTGCCCCTTGAAGCTAGCGCTGATCTCTTGCCCTGCCTGCCAGTTGACCTCTCCCACGTCACATTCCCCTGGCGCGTTTAGGCGTCTTGCCCTTCCCACGTGGTGAGTTTTTGCGTCTCCTGCAGGTTGTGCGCATGTCGTGCCTTGGCGTTCATCCCTTTCCTATTCTGTGCCACTTGCTCCGGGGCGTCGATGTCGCTTTTTTCGTCCATTCATTGGAGGTCGCGTATTGTGTGTCTAGAGTTTTGATTTGTCCCGAGCCACACTTGGTCGTCGATTGGTTCCATATCTTTATGCTTTATCTATCCTGCGCGTCGATGTCACTTTTTTTGTCCATGCATTGCTGGTTGCACCTACATTCTCGCTGGTTTTGATCTGTCCTGAGCCCCTCTCCCCGCTCGATTCATAACAACGAGTATGTCCATTCATTGCTGGTTGCGCCTTGTGTGCCTATAATTTATATTTTTCCCGAGCACCTCTTCCCCCACCCTCGATTCATAGCCTATTTCTATGCTTTTTCTGTCCCCCGACCGACGTGTATGTCTCTTTTTTTCCTCCATTCATTGGCGGTTGAGACTTTTGTATCTCTAGATTTTATACTTCCCGAGCCACTCTCAGTCCTTGATTGGTTGCATATCTCTATGCTTTATCTATCCTGTATCGTGCATCTCTCTTTGCTTCGTTTATTCACTGCTAGTTGCGCCTTGTATGTCTCTGATTTTGATCTGTTGCCCCTTAATCGCCGGTTGCCTCTTAATCGATTGTGCGCCTCTCTTGGCTTATCTATCCCGTGCCCCTTGTTGCCACACGTTTACGTTTCGCCGTTTTTTATTCATTCAATGTCACTTGTCATTGCGCGTTTACATTCATCGTTCTTATCCATCTAAAGCAACTTGTTCTTACGCCTGTATACTTCTTGTTCTTATCTATAAAATTTCGAATCTCTCATTCCCACGATCATTTGCTTCTTATTATTATTTGTATCATGCCACCTGCATCAAAGTTTGTTTACTTTTTGCTTTTATTTACCTAGTGCCGTTTGCTCTTACACTTGAATGCTTCTTGTTGATGTTCATCCCATGCCATTTGCTCCGAGTCCTGTTCGTTTCATGCTTTTCCGTCAGCACTTAACCTCTTGCTTCTCCAGCAAATTGCTTGCAGCAACCGCGTGTCGGTCAATTACCTCTCCTACATTCTGCAACAATTCCAATCCTCAATTTCCAAAGCACATATTCTTGCTTTTAACCACCTGCTTTTTAGGATTGCACTTTCCAAAAGAATATATTTAGAAACAATGTAAAATATATTATCCGTTTAAATGCAAGGCAACGTTTTTCATGCTTGGGATTTAATTTGTGAATGCAAACTCCAATTCAAGAACCACACATTTGATTCCTATATCTGTGACTTTACTTGCCGTTCGTTGACTGTAGACATTGCTTCCTAAATTCAGGATCTTTACTTATGTTTTAAAGTTTGCTGAATTAACTCGTGAAATCGATTTAGCCTTCATTCATCTTTCATAGCGAGGTGAATTTGATTTTGCGCAGACATTTTTTCCTTTACATTTCTTGTCCGACTATATTAAAGTCTCGGATCTCCTCAACGCATTCACAACGTTTGCAAAATTTATAGTAGTTAACGGACGATGACAACGTCTTAGGAGTTCCGTCACCTCACATTTGCACGACACCGTGTGGTGTCGTGGAGGATACTTTAATCGAATATAAACACTTATTCCTGCTATCAACGGCGGTTAAAAGAGCTATTATTCTGAACACCCACTCTCGGAAAAATAAAAGTTCGATAATCATTTGCGCGGGACCAGCACTTTCATGGGCCAGGAGTTCAGATCGAGGACGTATTTGGGCAAAGGTGGCTGTATTCTGCGCGGCAATGGGTCGTGATGAAGTGTTTACGACACTTGCTCCCTGCTTGAAAAAAGAAGAAAATAATTCGCAAGTACTGCGGTAATTTCCTCTGCAGCTTTCCAGCAGATTAAATGGAAGAAATCGTTCGAACTTCACCATGGAAGTATGCTATGCGATTGTGTTTAGTAACGGGTTATCAGATTATAAGAGTTATGACTTACTCGATGAATGTGGAGAGTTATTTAGAAAATGTTTTGTCAAGGTTCCTCCTTGAATCAATTGAGATATTGGTCCTTAAACGCTGCTTTGGAACTCTAAACATTCTTCACATAATTCCAAACGCTTTGGAAGAGGTAAAATATTATGAACAATTTTTTTTGTCTGTTTTGAGTCCTGCTAATTAATTAATAAGTCTTTATTCTTTCCTTGCAATTTCATACTCATTTTTTGTTGGTTTAAATTTTATTTCTTCGTCTCCAACACGCAAACGGAAGACAGGCGAACTGAAGTCTTGTATCATGAAATGTGTCCGAAGTATTATTATATTGTATCTATGATACTTTGCAGAGATAGAATAAATTCAGGAACACGATTTTGTCCAACTGACAAGGTTTTTTTTATTATAAATTGATAAAAGTAACAGGGTTCATGGCTGCAATCCACAAAATTATATGAGGATAAATTCTGTGAGTGAGTTTGACTAGATAACTTGGGAATAAAAATCGCATAAAAATCGTAAGATTTTTATTAAGTTTATCATTTTACAAAGGCGAGAATAATTTGCTTTTAGAAGTGATCTTAGAGTGTCTTGTTAAGGATGAATAATTTTCATTTAGTTTATCATTTTACAAAGGCGAGAGTAGTCAGATTAGAGAAGTGATCTAGGAGTGGTTTGTTAGGGATGAATAATTTTCATTTAGTTTATCATTTTACAAATG
The DNA here is from genome assembly GCA_030386875.1 of Morinoia aosen. NCBI lineage: Eukaryota > Metazoa > Arthropoda > Malacostraca > Amphipoda > Talitridae > Morinoia > Morinoia aosen. The sequence continues at coordinate 36,908,688 of CM059571.1, read as the reverse complement.
CGAGAGTAGTCGGATTAGAGAAGTGATCTAGGAGTGGTTTGTTAGGGATGAATAATTTTCATTTAGTTTATCATTTTACAAAGGCGAGAGTAGTCGGATTAGAGAAGTGATCTAGGAGTGGTTTGTTAGGGATGAATAATTTTCATTTAGTTTATCATTTTACAAAAGCGAGAGTAGTCGGATTAGAGAAGTGATCTAGGAGTGGTTTGTTAGGGATGAATAATTTTCATTTAGTTTATCATTTTACAAAGGCGAGAGTAGTCGGATTAGAGAAGTGATCTAGGAGTGTCTTGTTAAGGATGAATAATTTTCATTTAGTTCATCATTTTACAAAGGCGAGAGTAGTCGGATTAGAGAAGTGATCTAGGAGTGTCTTGTTAAGGATGAATAATTTCCATTTAGTTTATCATTTTACAAAGGCGAGAGTAGTCGGATTAGAAAAGTGATCTTGGAGTGTCTTATTAAGAATGGATAATTTTCATTTAGTTTATCATTTTACAAAGGCGAGAGTAGTCGGATTAGAAAAGTGATCTTAGAGTGGTTTGTTAGGGATGATTGATTTCCAATTAAAAGCTTTACGCTCATTCCCAATGATTTTTTACCACTATAAGCTCGCAGTTGGTTTGTTCAAACCTCAACGCTATTTTTTTCAGGCATGATAAAGGTAAAAGTCGCTAACATTAAAAATAATATATACACGCTTAAAATTAGCGAAGAAGAAAACCTATGAACTACTACATGACTCAAATTGATAGCATATTCATTGATAAAAACTGCGAGGGAGTTACTTATGAATATCATACACAAAAACGTCTTAAACTCAGTTCTTCAAATAAACAGAGGGGAGGAAACTGCATGAAAGGAAACTCTAGTATTTAGACTGAATTTATTGCTTTCGAAAACTGGTTGGTTACAAAAGAGGTAAAGCCAATTAGACAATATTTCCTATTAAAAGTTGATGTAGAATGAATATTTAGTCGTGCAGAATCAGATCTCTTGTAATAAATTATAAAGTTTCCATAACCATGGTAATTCCACATGTGACGTATCATTTTATTGTCCAGAAAGTTTTAACGAATTTCAACAAATCAAATGTTATTGCTAACATCTTCGTTATTGGTTCAGACATTGTTATTTCATGTTCATCAGGAACTGTAATTTCTTTTCTTTTGTTAAGTTCTGAGCGGAAGATGAACGTATGTAACTTTATTATTAATACAAAATGCATGTGAAGGAAGACGAAATCTCTTACACAGTACTTAATGACTCAATATACAAGATTTGCACTTCTGTATTATGAGTAGCAAGATACTCTATATCTTGCAAAAACTTTTCTTCGATTTTTACTAGGGTGCTTTGTTTCCAGATTTGTAACTCTGGCTGGGAGAGATCTACCAAAGAGCTAAAATGGCAAGTAACCAATAAACCAAACCGTTAAGTAACCAAGTAGCCAAACCTCCAAACACCCAAGCAACCAAACCACCAAACAACCAAGCAATCAAACCACCAAACAACCAAGCAACCAACCACCAAACAACCAAACAACCAAACCACCAAACAACCAAGCAACCAAACCACCAAACAACCAAGCAATCAAACCACCAAACAACCAAGCAACCAAACCACCAAACAACTAAGCAACCAAACCACCAAACCACCAAACAACCAAACCACCAAACAACCAATCAACCAAACCACCAAACAACCAAGCAATCAAACCACCAAACAACCAAGCAACCAAACCACCAAACAACTAAGCAACCAAACCACCAAACAACCAAACCACCAAAAAACCAATCAACCAAACCACCAAACAACCAAGCAACCAAACCACCAAACAACCAAGCAACCAAACCACCAAACAACTAAGCAACCAAACCACCAAACAACCAAACCACCAAACAACCAATCAACCAAACCACCAAACAACCAAGCAATCAAACCACCAAACAACCAAGCAACCAAACAACCAAACAACTAAGCAACCAAACCACCAAACAACCAAACCACCAAACAACCAAGCAGTCAAACTACTAAACAACCAAACAACAAACAAACCAAAACGCTGTGCTTTAGCATTGCATCAAGTATAATTATTTTTAGCCGATGTTAACTTCCATTTCATTTCAGCTGTATATCATTGGAGAGGGATTACATAGATGTTGAAATGTGCCTCTGGTTAGCAGTTAATTAAAAAAGTTCAAAACTCACAATCACTTTAATGATGAAACTTACAGAAGCTTAGTTTCTTTTCTTGAAAGTATGCTACACCTCTTTATGAATTTCTGTATCGCTGAATTCAAATGGAATTTTATCGCAGTCTGATTATTTGACACCAGAATTAATTTTTTTTATCTATTAGTCAGTAAATGAGGTAATTTTTCGGCTCAATCGTCATTTTTAAGGGGTTATTTCATGCATGATTTAATTCTACTGGTATGATTTTCACCCACAAGCCGACCGAATTCTGAAACATCTACGTACTTCATTTATTTTTCTACGGCAGCTGTCAAATAACTAAACAAGTAATCAGACTAAAAGTAGAGAAACGAAATCGAAATAATCTGACGAAAGAATTAATATCGATTTTCATTCACACCTTCGCGCATTATCTAAATTGTTTGCCTCGTCATAACTCTCGTGAAAGAATTAGAAGAAGACTCTAGGAATTTTCTTGAAAAGTATATTTGAAACCTAACGTGCATTCTGCTTTCAAACACGTTTCATCGTTTCAAAAAATTCAGAGACCGAATGTTTTTTCATGCGCTTTGCAAGCGCAATAATGAAGTTAACATGTCACGGTGATCGCCGTTGCAGTGATTTGTTTTGCAAATCATACTTCGAAAATCCCGAATTGACTTTTAAAGGTCAACGTGCAGAAACCTTAGGACGGGTCTTGCCAAAAGAGGACTCAGAAAACATCTCTAGCCAAATCAATATTTCTTATCAGATGTACGCGACGATAACATCATGATCAGGTGCCGATGCACAGCGCAAAGTAATGGATTTTTCAGATTGCTATCTACCTCCAGAAACAACAGTTCCCCAAGGAACTCATCGCAAGTCGTGAGCCTCCAGACGTACCAACGCCCATATACAGGACAGGTTACCCAACTCAGGTTCTTGGTTTTGCTTTTTTATTACGGCGTGGTGGTCAGTTAGGGTGGCGGTGATGCAACTTCCCACTCATCCTGCCTAGGCTGAGCCGGACGCCGGCGATGTAGGGAGAGCTTCCAAGATTGCAGAGTCGGAAATGCGTGGGTGGGACGACGATGAAAAAATCACGGTCTATACTTTACTGTTATTGGAAGCTAGGGTTCTTAACCGAGTAACGTGGGTTGTTTCAAGATCATCGTTTGCAAGGTGTGCCGTGAAATGTTCTATCATTTATCTCTAAGATGAAAACTGTCGGCAGTTAGGTGTGGGATGTTTTCAAGCTATTTATGTACCGCCCGGAGTTGATAGCATTTACTACCTTGCAACAGCAAGGAATTCTAATACAAAATCTAAGCCCTAACTAGTACACCGCATGTTTTCTCGCACAGAAATTAAACTGCAAAGTCTTCTTGTCAAAACCACAATTTATTTCCATTTGTAAAATTTTTAGTCTTTGATTATAAGAAGAAAGAGGAAAGGATCTCCCACCATCTTAGTGGAATCTGATTAACTCAATAAAGTCCCGAGACGGTAAAAGCATTAGAGCGGATCCAGTTTCAGACTTTTTTCGTCACACGACTTTGAATGACTCAGAATGACTGCTCTGACGCATTCGCCGTCTCGAACTGCCGGCCAATAAGTGTAAAAATAAGGATGATTCTTGACGTATCTATCATTTCTTGAGCGTAGTAGCCTGCTAATCAGCGTAAGTTAGAATTGGAGACGCAGTGAAGGAACTGAGGTTAAAAGTTGAATGGACTGGATTAAAAGTTGAATTTACCTGGAGTTAAAAGTTGAATGTAGTTTAAATTGCATGATATTTCGAGATATTTACAATATTTTGAACTATTATATTTGGTTTGAAATAAGTGTACTTTGGTGTCTCTAATACGTATTTCGGCGGGTTGTTTGAATTATGATGTATTTGACGCATGAAGCAAAACATACAACCAGACAGAAAATGTATTGGTTGGGATGTTCACTCGCATTCCCAAACTTTTTATATGCTATTGTTTATGTATTATGACACTCGTACAAACATGACGCTGCCATGCAACTCTATTTCAACATACTGTTGTTTCTCATCAAACTTTGACGATCTTGATTTTTCAGGTCATATAGTCAATCATCCGTAGTCTGAAGATATTGTCTGTAAGCTTCTAACATTTTTCTCGTTGTAAATAACGATGCGTTGTTTGAAAATACAATAACCGATAATTATTATACTTTTCAAAATAGTTCTTCTTGTATCCTCCAATTCTTCTGCAAAAAAGTCCGTTTCAATGCTCATTGTTGCTTAAACTTTATAAAGCGTGGTTGTCAGACACCAGGTGTGAAAACTGAAGTGAAGGAATAAGTTACCTAAGAAAAGGAACTTTATCCAATTCCATTTCAAATCCCTGGATTAATTAGGCTGATTCAGATGAAACTTATTACTCAATCTAGCTGAAGACTGATCTATTAATAGCTACCAAATGATTCCAAATTTGCCTTAAACTTTTATTTCAAAAGCATTTAATGGTTTAAACTATGGCTTATGAACAACTACGTAAATTTAACACTCTCATCAGTAATCTGGAGAGTAATTTTTTGTGAAATAATTAGTTAAAAAATTAAAGTAATCATCATGAGCAATTCGTGGAAGTGAAAATAAAAATCCGAATAGATTGGGTCATTTTTTTAAACATTTTTCAACTAAAGATTTGCAGTTGCAAAAGTAATACTTTAAACATCAATCAGAGAGTATTTTCTTTCCATAGTCAAGGGATTTCTAGTTTGAAAAGTTGTGCGCGAAATATTTTGGGTTAGTATTTTTTTGACGGTTTTTTATAAGCAATTATTGCCAGTAGAAGGAGCTTAACATTAAATATTTTGGTTCGCTAATTTTATCACAGCTTTTCTATCAAATTTCAGTTTTGAAAATCAATCAAATATTCTCTTTTTATAAAAGTTGACCAGCCTTCACGTTGTCAATGTCATAGATGCTGAGTCACGGCTTAGAAAGAGCTCATTTTCCCTTAAATTGCTCGAGCGAAACAAAACTCAGATCATGTTTTTCAACATAATCATGGCTGCAAAATCGATCAAATGCATTGTGAGTAATCATTTTATATTTCTATGTGAAATAATCTACACCTAAATGTACCAATCTAATCGCAATATCCTATCAAACAAGAGAACTTTTCACGGGAACGTTTGTTAGGGGAGATAATTTCACATGGATAAACTCAAACGAAAATTTAGGAAACGAAACTTTCTTCCTAGAAGTTAAAAAACACAATTCTTCAGTATAAGTTAAAAAGATTTCATCTTCATGGTCATAATACTTTTATTATGGACAAAAAATGTCGAAATTGAATAAGCCCATTCAAATGAAATAGAATTTGTAATTAATGTTGGTTTGTGAATCTTTTTCGTACGTCGCATAGGCGAAGAAAAAATGATTGTTTTCAGTCGTGTTGGAATGAAGTTCATTGTGATACAAACATTGAAAATACATACTAAAATACATACAAAAAGTGAAAACGAGAAATTTGAAACGCTGGAGGTATAATTGTACGCAATCATTTTCGCATTATTTCAAGATTTTAGGTAATATTATAGTATCATTAAGCTTAGGATCAAAAAACTCTTTGTGTTATGTAAATTTGGATAACTATTTTTTGGATACCATCAGAGTAGAATTAATTTTTAGGTTTGAAATTCCTTGCAATTATGTAAATTTAGATAAAAGTATTACTTTACGTAACAGTAGAGTGCCATTTATTTCCAGGTTCGATGCACAGTTCGTATTATGTATATTTATATAACAGTATAATGTCAGAGAAGAAAAGAATAACGGTACTTTTGAATTTGAAAATCCTTCGGCATTACGTACTTACGTTAACGTCTCTAACTTTCACTAGCTTTAACTCCAAAATTTTTCGGGCACGTTTGTTAATATAAATATGAACGTATATATACGAGCGAAAAAAAATTTTTTATTAGAAAAATCCTTCGCTTTTAAATTTAACGAAAACTATCTTTACACCTCCGTAGTCTTCACGGGTTAATAAAGTCATAGTATTCTTAAATAAATAGTTTACAATAATGTATTTCAGAGCACTGCATTCCTTCTGAAATACATGGCATACATTTGAATCGAAAATCATGCATGTTGCTTAAAACAAAAAACTAAAATTCCAATGCACGCTCCTGAGAAAAACCAAATCGGCTTAGCGCATCCACGATAATAGCAGGATTTTTTTAAATGACAGCGATGATAATACGACAAATCTTGATAAGAACTGAGGTGTGCACTAAATATATCGGTCCAGTGATTCTGAGCTGCTGCTCTCAAGCGTAACACAGCCCCTCGCCATGTGGCCGCGGAAGGACGGCTGCAACCACGATTATTTGTCCAAAAAAGTCATGATGGATCAAAGTTCCGCGGAAAGGAAAAACGGGGCAGTTCCAGGTCATTTGGGAACGCTACGCCGTGAAACTTGCTTCGAGAAATGGGCAAAAATAGATCAAACTGAACTGTTTCGGTCATCGCACGTAGTATTTTTGGACGTCGTTTTTTTCGAGTAGATATTTTTCTTGAATTAGATTTATTTTCACAGGTTAGTCTGAGTGCAGGTAACGATGGAAGTGTTAGATTCTTATGTTGCGGTTAATTCAGTTGCTGTTTCAAATCAGTAATTTTCAATTACCAAATGCCAAAGCTCTTAAATACCTAGATCAGTCAAATCGAAATTTTTAACACGGTTTCAAAAGTGTTCCAACTGGATTCAAATATCGTAAAATAACATGGCCCAAAATAACATTTGAGGAGAACTGATTTGGAAGCTATTTTTAATCGACGATGCGTTACACCAATATTACTATTGACACTCATATACCAGTATAATAATAAAAAATTAGTAAAATATTGAAGAAAAAACACACAAACAAAATTCCAGAAACAACACTAATAAAAACAACATTCTTCACAGCTGCGACGACATTATTTACAGCGACATTATTAATGGTAATTTCTAGACTACAGAAGCAAATGAAACTAATTATAACTCATAACATCAGATTTCCAAGCGAAGTCGATGGATCCTTGGAAGACTAACTCCGTCAGTGCCGCCTCTGCCGGAGTTCCGGGTTGCGTGAGGCGAACTTGGTGATTAGAATTAGACAGAGTGAGTAGTCACCTCGATATCCAGTTGGGGGTGAGCTCGGTGACGCCTCCTCTATTTTGATGGAAAATTATTTCAAGTTACCATAAGTACACATAGAAAAACTAAAAAATGTGGCTCATCAATCAACGGTAACTGACATTCATAGGTGAAGTAGAGCTTTACCAAAAAAAATCTTGACAATATTTTCAGCAAGCAAATTTGACGATAAGAATTAGACAGACAGAGTAGTCACCTCAATATCCAGTGAGGGATGAGTTCGGTGACGCCTCCTCTATTTTGGTATAAAATTATTTCAAATTACGTTATAAATTTGATGCGCTTGGTGACGCATCATAGTAATGCGCATAGTTACCTTAAATACAATATTAACGCCTCAATCAACGGTAACTCTGAGTACATTCATTGTTGAAGTACAGCTTCACAAAAAATTGTTGTCAATATTTGTTGACCATTGTTGACAAGGTTGGTTGACAATTATTGACGATAGTTTCAGCATACAGGACACCGACCACGTGAGAGCAGGTACGTCACGATGAGTACACGTACGCGGCCTAAGAAATACTTGTACCATTGCAAGTGAGCCCAGATACACGGCCGGATAAACGCAAGTACTCGATCCAAGTATGAGCAGGTAAACGTTGCGATGTGAATAGGTGCACGGCCAGGTAAGTGTTGGTCAATCACAGGTAGTGCTGGCTCAGGTAGTGCAGGCACAGGCAGTGCAGGCACAGGTAGTGCAGGCACAGGTAGTGCAGGCACAGGTAGTGCAGGCACAGGCAGTGCAGGCACAGGTAGTGCAGGCACAGGTAGTGCAGGCACAGGTAGTGCAGGCACAGGTAGTGCAGGCACAGGCAGTGCAGGCACAGGTAGTGCAGGCACAGGTAGTGCAGGCACAGGTAGTGCAGGCACAGGTAGTGCAGACACAGGTAGTGCAGGCACAGGTAGTGCAGGCACAGGTAGTGCAGACACAGGTAGTGCAGGCACAGGTAGTGCAGACACAGGGAGTGCAGGCACAGGTAGTGCTGGCTCAGGCAGTGCAGGCACAGGTAGTGCAGGCACAGGTAGTGCAGGCACAGGTAGTGCAGGCACAGGTAGTGCAGGCACAGGTAGTGCAGGCACAGGTAGTGCAGGCACAGGCAGTGCAGGCACAGGTAGTGCAGGCACAGGTAGTGCAGGCACAGGTAGTGCAGGCACAGGCAGTGCAGGCACAGGTAGTGCAGGCACAGGTAGTGCAGGCACTGGTAGTGCTGGCTCAGGCAGTGCAGGCACAGGTAGTGCAGGCACAGGTAGTGCAGACACAGGTAGTGCAGGCACAGGTAGTGCAGGCACAGGTAGTGCAGGCACAGGTAGTGCAGGCACAGGTAGTGCAGGCACAGGTAGTGCAGACACAGGTAGTGCAGGCACAGGCAGTGCAGGCACAGGTAGTGCAGGCACAGGTAGTGCAGGCACAGGTAGTACAGACACAGGTAGTGCAGGCACAGGTAGTGCAGGCACAGGTAGTGTAGACACAGGTAGTGCAGGCACAGGTAGTGCAGGCACAGGTAGTGCAGACACAGGTAGTGCAGCCACAGGTAGTGCAGGCACAGGTAGTGTAGGCACAGGTAGTGCAGGCTCAGGCAGTGCAGGCACAGGTAGTGCAGACACAGGTAGTGCAGGCACAGGTAGTGCAGGCACAGGCAGTGCAGGCAAAGGCAGTGCAGGCACAGGCAGTGCAGGCACAGGTAGTGCACGCACAGGCAGTGCAAACACAGGTAGTGAAGGCATAGGTAGTGCAGGCACAGGTAGTACAGGCACAGGTAGTGCAGGCACAGGTAGTGCAGGCACAGGTAGTGCAGGCACAGGCATTGCAGGCTCAGGTAGTGCAGACACAGGTAGTGCAGGCACAGGCAGTGCAGGCACAGGTAGTGCAGGCACAGGTAGTGCAGGCACAGGTAGGGCAGGCACAGGTAGTGCAGGCACAGGAAGGGCAGGCACAGGTAGTGCAGACACAGGTAGTGTAGGCACAGGCAGTGCAGGCACAGGAAGGGCAGGCACAGGCAGTGCAGGCACAGGCAGTGCAGGCACAGGCAGTGCAGGCACAGGCAGTGCAGGCACAGGCAGTGCAGGCACAGGTAGTGCACGCACAGGCAGTGCAGACACAAGTAGTGCAGGCACAGGCAGTGCAGGCTCAGGTAGTGCAGACACAGGTAGTGCAGGCACAGGCAGTGCAGGCACAGGTAGTGCAGGCACAGGTAGTGCAGGCACAGGTAGGGCAGGCACAGGTAGTGCAGGCACAGGAAGGGCAGGCACAGGTAGTGCAGGCACAGGAAGGGCAGGCACAGGTAGTGCAGACACAGGTAGTGTAGGCACAGGCAGTGCAGGCACAGGCAGTGCAGGCACAGGCAGTGCAGGCACAGGTAGTGCAGACACAGGTAGTGCAGGCACAGGTAGTGCAGGCACAGGTAGTGCAGACACAGGTAGTGCAGGCACAGGTAGTGCAGGCACAGGTAGTGCAGACACAGGTAGTGCAGGCACAGGTAGTGCAGACACAGGGAGTGCAGGCACAGGTAGTGCTGGCTCAGGCAGTGCAGGCACAGGTAGTGCAGGCACAGGTAGTGCAGGCACAGGTAGTGCAGGCACAGGTAGTGCAGGCACAGGTAGTGCAGGCACAGGTAGTGCAGGCACAGGCAGTGCAGGCACAGGTAGTGCAGGCACAGGTAGTGCAGGCACAGGTAGTGCAGGCACAGGCAGTGCAGGCACAGGTAGTGCAGGCACAGGTAGTGCAGGCACTGGTAGTGCTGGCTCAGGCAGTGCAGGCACAGGTAGTGCAGGCACAGGTAGTGCAGACACAGGTAGTGCAGGCACAGGTAGTGCAGGCACAGGTAGTGCAGGCACAGGTAGTGCAGGCACAGGTAGTGCAGGCACAGGTAGTGCAGACACAGGTAGTGCAGGCACAGGCAGTGCAGGCACAGGTAGTGCAGGCACAGGTAGTGCAGGCACAGGTAGTACAGACACAGGTAGTGCAGGCACAGGTAGTGCAGGCACAGGTAGTGTAGACACAGGTAGTGCAGGCACAGGTAGTGCAGGCACAGGTAGTGCAGACACAGGTAGTGCAGCCACAGGTAGTGCAGGCACAGGTAGTGTAGGCACAGGTAGTGCAGGCTCAGGCAGTGCAGGCACAGGTAGTGCAGACACAGGTAGTGCAGGCACAGGTAGTGCAGGCACAGGCAGTGCAGGCAAAGGCAGTGCAGGCACAGGCAGTGCAGGCACAGGTAGTGCACGCACAGGCAGTGCAGACACAGGTAGTGAAGGCATAGGTAGTGCAGGCACAGGTAGTACAGGCAGAGGTAGTGCAGGCACAGGTAGTGCAGGCACAGGTAGTGCAGGCACAGGCATTGCAGGCTCAGGTAGTGCAGACACAGGTAGTGCAGGCACAGGCAGTGCAGGCACAGGTAGTGCAGGCACAGGTAGTGCAGGCACAGGTAGGGCAGGCACAGGTAGTGCAGGCACAGGAAGGGCAGGCACAGGTAGTGCAGACACAGGTAGTGTAGGCACAGGCAGTGCAGGCACAGGAAGGGCAGGCACAGGCAGTGCAGGCACAGGCAGTGCAGGCACAGGCAGTGCAGGCACAGGCAGTGCAGGCACAGGTAGTGCACGCACAGGCAGTGCAGACACAAGTAGTGCAGGCACAGGCAGTGCAGGCTCAGGTAGTGCAGACACAGGTAGTGCAGGCACAGGCAGTGCAGGCACAGGTAGTGCAGGCACAGGTAGTGCAGGCACAGGTAGGGCAGGCACAGGTAGTGCAGGCACAGGAAGGGCAGGCACAGGTAGTGCAGGCACAGGAAGGGCAGGCACAGGTAGTGCAGACACAGGTAGTGTAGGCACAGGCAGTGCAGGCACAGGCAGTGCAGGCACAGGCAGTGCAGGCACAGGTAGTGCAGACACAGGTAGTGTAAGCACAGGCAGTGCAGAGACACTCGTGAAGAAGCTCCAGTCAAGTCAGACCACTATACAGCTGAACGTGCAGCCAAGGTCAGCAGGGTATTCAGCAGAGGGCGCGGTGTGCAGGAGCAGGATGGAGGAATATTTGCTGACGTTGGATCAATTCAAACAGGATACAAATTTGCGCCGACTCAGTTTGAACCATCTGTGGTCTTCACGCTGTGTAGTCTGTATCGTCTTCAAGATTGGCTAGTCTAGGTTGTTAATAAGTTTACTCAACATTCAAATAATCAATTCGAATAAAATCAGTCTGCAGCGTCTGTTTTTCTCGGTAGTTTTGTTTTCTGTTCTGTTTGTAGTACAGTCTGTAAAGTGTCAAGGCTGAGGTATTTAACAGTCTAGTGTACCATATGTATGGAGTAAGTATCGCCTATAGTCTGTACCGTTTACAATTTTTCTAGTCTCTAAGCTAAATGGGCAATTTGGTATATGGTCTGCTGTTGTAAGCCTGCACTGTCAGCCTGCACTGCCAGCCTGCACTGTCAGCCTATATTGTCAGGCTGCACTGTCAGCCTGCACTGTCAGGCTGCACTGTCAACCTGCACTGTCAGCCTGCACTGTCAGCCTGCACTGTCAGGCTGCACTGTCAGCCTGCACTGTCAGCCTGCACTGTCAGCGTAGGTGCCACACAGGAGAGACTTTAGTCAGCCTGCTATTCTCATGCCCGCATCCCTCGTCCAGTTCTCACTCTTCCATGACGCTTTGCAAAAGTGAAGATCTCTCGCGACTATCTCACGCACAAGCACGTGTGTTTGTACAAAAAGTTCACGTGTTCTTTTTGAATTACAATTTCGCATTACGCGCGCGCTCGTGCTTTTGCAGGAAATTGATTACATTTCTGAAGTGTAGAATTAATTTATAGAGTAGTAATTTATTTTAGTTGTGTGAGAATGGGATGAAAAGTTACGGGTAACACTTTTTATGCTTTGCGTTTATTAATTTCACTCGAGTTTTATCATTTTTAATGCTTATCGATGGTAACTAAATTCTCCTCAACGTTTTAGTGTCACTAATTGAAAGCTGATGAACTCCGATGTTAGCTGGAAATACTGATACTCCTCTCATTAAGAAAACATTACCAATTTTCTTACCATTTGACTCCATGAACCTATTATTCGAAGAATCTTTTTACCTTTGCACCTTACGAAGCTTTCTTTTCTTCATATGTGGAAGATACAATATAATCCTGGAACAGGTTTGCATGTCACAGCATGCGTGTGGCTGTGCAGAACATTGATCGAATTTGCTGCAGATTAAGTGGGTAAAAAATTATTAAAAATATACAATGTGATGGACATTTATGAATAACTTGAACATCCATCAAGAAAAAAAGGATAATTTCAAATTTTCTATAGCATAATGGCCTTGTGGCATTCCCACCATATCCATCATCACAATAACTTACAATGTTCGAATTTTTCGCGCGACTACTTTGGAATATACGGTCTCATCTCCGCTTGGTGACTCGATAAGTAATAGTTTAATGATGAACTAGTTGCATTAGTAATATTAATTCAGTGCCAAGAAATTTTTATTTTACAGTTGAATGAAGAGCCTTCATTACTTTGTATACTGTTGGCAAATGATTATTCAAAATTTTCAGCATCTGAACCTTTTCTATATAATTTAATATATGCCTAAATTGAACAAGATTTCAAAATATGGAAAAAATATGTATATTTTATATTTAGTTAAATTAAGAAATACCGCACTGATTTACGAAACCCAGGATTCCCTCGCAAGAATAGTCAGTGAGTTAAATTTCCGCCTGTTTAATACGAAACTATCCGCTTCAAGAAAAATGCAATAAAATCGACAAATATTAAATCATTCTCCTGTCACCTTAGTTTTTTCAAGAGTCACATTCCACCATTCCATTCTATTTTGAAAATATATACCCGTAAAACACAGACCTAAATTTTTCATATATGCACTTAAATTTTCTCGTCCGAAGGAACATTTTTCATCTGTCTTAAAATACGTCATCCCTCATCACCGTAAGTCAACACGTCATCGCTCTACATAATCCTGCTATCATCCCACCTTTTTACGTTATTGCGTCACTACACAACGCAAATCTCATCAGTTCCTGGAAACTCGTCAACGACATCGTTCCTGGAATATCAGCCGTCGAAATACATGAAATCTCCAGGCAAGAGTTGCTCCAAATGCCACAGCGGTCGTATTCCACCCTGCCTGTAATCCGTGTGTGTTTGAGAGCACTGCATAAAACACGTCAACTATCTCGTTCTAGGAACTTTAGCTGTTGAAATACATGTAATCTCCAGGCATGAGTTGTTCTAAATGCCCTCTAGCTGTGCATATTACTAGCTGTCTGCAATCCACATGTGTCTGAGAGCACTGCATAAAACACTTCAACTATCTCGGTCCTGGAACATCATCCGTCAAAATACGTGAAATCTCCTGGCAAGAGTTGTTTCAAATGCCCTTTATTAGCACACACATATTACATCTTGACTGCAATTCTCATGTGTCTCAGAGCTTCGCATAAAACACGTAAACTATCTCGTTCTTGGAACATCAGCCCTCGAAATACATGAAATCTCCACGCCAGAGTAGTCCCAAATGCCACATCGGTCGCATTGCATCCTGTCTGCAATGAGCGTGTGTCTGAGATCACTGCACAATCCGTGTGTGGGCCTGAGCACGAGGGAAGGGCAGGGTACCGTCGTGAGGTTAGGACCGCCGCCCTCAGCTACCTTGCGCAACCTCGACAAGGGCGTGGGAACCCGGCGATCCAGCCATGTGAAGAAATACAGCACCTCCTGTTCGAGCGCTCGGGTAAAAACACTGTAATTGATGGCGTATTGTGGGGCGCTTAAGACAAAACGCGGCATGAATACTGTCCTACGAAACGTGGCTTCGTCGAAATGAATTATTGTCAAGTGAAAACTAGTATGGCTATAGTATTTTGTAGCTAGAACATTTGTGGTTAAAGCAATGCTTTTGAAATATTTTTTGCGTGGTGATTAACTGTAACATAGCGTGTACAAGTGTACTGTGTTTTCTGGAACTGAGTTTGGGTAAAACACATGGCACTTCAGGAACAGGAAACACAACGTGGATTGCAACCTTCTAGCATGCAAAAAGAATTGTAAACTAATAAACTATACCTTCTGATGTAAGTGCGAAACAGAAAAACTAATATTTACACTGTTTCTTCGAGCCATCGATATGAAATGTGATGTGATTATTCCTTTAGTGGGAAGTTACGGAAAATCTTCAACTCAAAAACCTTTGCCTCTGTTGACGCAGCTCCACATGTCAGGATGGAGTAAATTATTGGGGTGCGTCCCGGAATTAGAAGGTAAAATGCCGGACATGCATCATTTATTCCAAAGAAGCCTTGCACGTTTGGCCATAAAAAGTTGTTGAGTATGTTTTCGCGGTTCTTTATTACAAGAAGCGCATCGTCATGAAGCAGATAAAAAGTTTCCGAAAATATCAGGAATGTGGAAGGCAGCTCACCATTGCAAAGTAAAATGCAACTTGTTCTCACACACAACGTCAGCTGGGTAGATTTCAAAAGAGGTATTTTAGATGACCATTCTTCAGGTACACACATTCCTGTATTTCTAAGTAGTCAGAAATTCTATTTAAGATAAACTTTTTTACGTATGGGTCATCCCAGAGAATTCATGCATTAGGAAGCCAAATTATCTCTATCTTACATATCACGTCTTTCGTTGTGCTGCCGCTAACAAAACAATCTGTAGTTCAAAAAACGACAGTTCGAAATGGACGGTTCAAAAAGAGTGTGGTATGTGTAACAAATCTTTCATTTTTGGAGTGAATTCTCTCGTAAAAATAAACAAAGTTGTGTTTCAGCATTGGTTAAGTCGTTGAATAAAATTTCAACTGTTAGGTAAATCGTTGAGAAAAAAGATGCTATGAAAATCAAATATTTTTAGGATCGAACACCTCAAGAACCAACTCTAGCAAAAAAATCTGTAAGTATATTTGAAAGTTTAATGCAGGTTGAATAAAGGTTGGTGGAAATTGTCATTTTTGCATCGGATTGACATCTGGTTCATCTTTTTCTGCGTATGTTCTTTGGGTGATGAAAGGATCATCAAAATATCTAGTAACAAAACTACATATGTTTTCTATAAGAAATTATTTGATTCTCAGGTATTTTTGCTTGAGTTTTTATGTAATTTCGAAGGCAGAAAAAATGTAAAATGTATTTTGTCGGTTGAATGCGAGTAAATTGAATTGCTCTTGCAAAACATGCTTTGAAAACATAGATATTGATCATGCAATGAACTTGTAAAAAATGGCAATGACCGCGCATATTTGTGAAAGATTATTATGCTAGTTATGCTCAAAATACGAATTTAAATTCATCTAAGCGATAAATAATGAAACTCTAGCTTGTTGATAAAAGATTGAAGGCAAATTTTTTCATATTTCATATTTTGTGATGAATAAATGCATTTTAAAAAAATTACACTCAGGTTTAGTGACATTTCATTTTAACCGATTTTGAGTATGCTTTTACTCTCCGACATCCATAAAAGGTATCGTGCAAATTGATTTCCCCGATGTTCGTGTCTCATTTTGTACGACGGCATAATCTACTAGTTTTCAAATTTTCAATTTCAATCATAATTCTTGGTGGTTCGACATAACTAAGTAATTTTAAATTTTCTATTTCATTCATTACATTTCGTAGTAAGACATAAGCAACTAGTTCTAAAATTCTCTGTTCCATTCATAACTTTATAGCCTTTTTACAACAGAAGCCGGTGACATATTGAACAGTTTTAATTTTTGATTACCATTATATTGCAATCATTTCGTTTGACGAGAGTACTGAGGATAAATATAGTGTGTAGTGATTATAAAAAATGTATAACAAATTTTACACAACGTCATTTCAAACTATGAATACGTAGTAAATTTTTCACGAAAGTCTTGATTTCAAAGATTGTGACGCGTAATTTTAGGTAGTAGTAGTAGAAGTATTACCATTGATTTTTTAGCGCTTCAGTGATTCTTCAGTAATAGCGCGCTTTTGTTACCTCTTTATAATTTGTTCCCAGTTAATTTCTTTTCCTCTTGATAGTCCATTTAAAAATTGTTGTGTGACGCTAACGATGACTGAACGTCTGTGGTGTGGGAGCTCAAGAAAACTAGAAAACTGCTCGTGATGAACTACAGCTCTTGAATCATGACCACATCTGACCTGGACTCATTTTTTGTGCGGCAGCGGCTACTTTTTGCCAACTACAAAATAAAGTAATTCGCATTTTCCCATGATCGATCGATCCTATCAAACGTTGTGATTATTCGAGCGTCCGTGTTTGTTAAATAATACGGAAGAAGCTTCGCATTTTAGAAAAAACGACGTGCTGTTTATAGTCTATAAGAAAATGATGGGTGCACGTGGCCGGAGATGTTCCGATTGATCTTTAATACAAACGATATGTTGAGTGGTGAAAAATTGATGGAATTCATTTATCAAAAAATTACATGTTCACCTAGACGCCAAGCTATTAAGCTGAAAAAAATGAGAATGCTTGCAGTTTTACTTTTACATTGCTTCGATTGATAGTTTTTGACTCACTTTAATTGTATTCTAATATAAATCACAGGGAAAAATCTTCGACGAACTTTGATAGCAAATTTTTTAGTTTGTCCAAGTTTAAACGGGGAGATCACAGCTATTTAATTTATTGTTTACAGTGCCATTCAAAATTATCTAGCATATTTTTCAATTATTAGAACAAAATTGTCCCTGTTTCCAACTTAAACGATTGAAGAAATGGGCTAAAATAAAATTTAAGATACTTTTAGTACGCAATATACATTTACTTAATTTTACACATTGTTACTCAGTGTGTAATTTTCCAATAAATATTCTTTGAAATGTTGGCCCTTACCCGAAGTATAAAACCAGTGTTACATCAAACGCCAGTTTTGGAATGTAGTACCAGTTTCTAATTAGGAATTACCTTTTGCCTCTAATAAAATGCCTCTCAATTTATATACCTCAGAAGACAGCTCAAAATGAACATTTTATTTGCTGAGCCTGCTAGCTTTTGAGCGTGCCACATAAAAACTACCTACGCATTTTCCCACAGAATGAAAAGCCGAAAACAAGCATAGATGGACGCATGTCATGATTTTGAAGTTCGTGTTGTGAAGAGCGTGCTCGGCCAAGTCCTGACGCGCATAAATTTTCGCCATTTTTATTGCGGTCCTGCTCAGAGTTCGTCAGCCTTAGCGTTGAGTTTATCCAGTACCTAGAAAAGAAATTTATTCCACAGATTCGTGATTAACGACGATTCTGAAAGGCAAGCTCGTTTTTAAAAAGAGAGACTACCTGAGTTTCATTCTTTCAACACTTTACTTGTTTGTAGGCACTGAAATCATGGGATTTTGTTCTTTTTAAAAAGCTGTACGTGTTAATACAATCCTTAAAAATAATCACATTCAAGTTTTAAATTGAACAAATGAGTTTTTTGCACGAAAGTAGTTATATTTTTTAATTAATAATATTTTTGCTGTTTTTAGGCACTGAAATCATGGGATTCTGATCATTTTAGAAAGCTGTACTTGTTAATTCAATCCTTAAAAATAATCACATTCAAGTTTTGAATAGAACAAATGAGTTTTTGCACGAAAGTAGTAATACTTTTGAATTACTAATATTTTTGCTTGTTTTTTGGCACCAAAATCATGGGATTTTGTTCTTTTTAGATAGCTGTACTTGTTAATTCAATTCTTAAAAATAATCACACTATATTTTTAAAATGGGAAATGAAATTTTACACGAAAGCAGAAATATTTTTGAATTAATAATCAAAAAAATCTGTTTTTAATGCGTGTAAATAGAATAACAAAAGTAACAAACATTTTGGGATACAACTAGTATCACGGTTTTCTGTAGTTTTCATAATGATTTGTCTGGATTACGAGCAATACAGTTACGTGGTGTAGGGTGACATCATTCAAGTCTTTCAACTTAATTCAAAAGAACAGCAAAACTTCTTTTATAGAAAAATCTTACGAAGAGTATCGAATAAGATTGACCCTAAGCTAATGTTCAAATTCAAAAGTCAAGCAATTTATTTGGAATAAAGCGATTAAAAATTATTATTCCTCGTTTATAAAATATACCTCAGAAGAGAACAAAAATAAAACAGATCATGTGCAAGCAAAGTCTGATGACTTTGTTAAAAAATCTTCATTACTCTTCAAGTTTTAATTTACCTTTCTTGGTGCGAAACTCTGAAGTTAAAATTTATGCCATTTTCGAAGACTGAATTTGAAATTTAAAGTTTTATCTGCTCACTTTATGGGAATGAACAGAGTTCCCAAACATTTCTGATACTTTTATTCAATGGCTACACACAATTAATTTTTACAGAAGCTGCTAATTTCTTGAGGGGACAGCAGCACAGCAAAGTTCGGCAGATCAAAAAGTTTTTGAGTGTTGGTAAAAAATGACCATAAACCCTCGGAATTAACGTTCAGAGTACTAGCAGACGATGACGTGTATCCGAGTACATCGGAGTTACATACCGAACTCTTGGCACCTACGTGTCAGAGTACAATGGACTCGGTTGTAAAACAGGTTCTCGTGCCACACAACAGCTTCTTCATACTTCTTTGGGTATTGGATGTTGCATCAACGTACGTTGGAATAGGTCAAAAATACTTCAATAATCAGAAATAACTATAACAACTACTCTTTGTGAATGGTATGAAAACGGAATAAACGTGAAGTTCTTTTTACATGCTCACCGTGAGATGCTGGACGTCAAACCTTGGAGAAGAAGAATTAAATTTTCCACACCCGATGCCAAACGCTCGCCCATCGTAAAACATGCTAGAAAAGCAGTTTTTGCAACACGAAACGTATATGAAATACAGGTTCATTTCATCAACAAAACATAACGTGTTCTCATTTCTTCACATTTTGAATCACGGATATGACTGCTAAGAGTAATACAAAACTTTTAAAATTCTTAATTATAGTTGTTAATCCGCATGGGAAAAGACCATTTAATGCTATACTTGCAGTAATGCAAAAGTAATTTGATCTGTAACATCACTATATAGTGGTATGCATGTAATAATGCGCTGGTAATTTAATTCGTAACATTTCTATACAGTGGAATGCATGAAATAATGCACAGGTAATTTCAATTGTGATATTTCTATACAGTGGAATTCTTGTAATAATGCACAAGTAAGTTAATTCATAACATTTCGGAATACTATGCTAACTTGTTAACGGAATTCTGCGTTATATTAAGAAATACTGAACACATGAGATACACCTATTTTCCATAAAACTCTTTTGCTTCAAAATCTGTCTAAAAATGAAACAATAAAAAACACGCGTAAACTTTTCAAATTGAAAGCTTATCGCGAAAAACAGGGAATGAAGGCTCGTAGTTCATTAACGCATCATTAACTGTAATAAACAGTATCAAAATACCAAAAATACTGCATATAGGGAAATGACGGGCTGGTACTTAAACCGGATACATTTTTACCTTTACACACCCAACCAATATTTTTTAAGGCAACTATTAAATAGAAAATATCAAGTTTCGAATGATCTACTCGTACTTTTGCCTTGTTAAGTGCGCCGGAAACATCGAAGGCACTCAGATACATAAGGGTGAGAGTATTTGTTTGTTGACCATAATCCCAGTTGTGAATCTTAAATAATTGTATTGGTTTCCACGACAACGTAATTTACAATTTATCCTGAACCACGAAATGCAAGTTTTTCACAATATTTTGTAGTACATCAAAAAAGGTAAAATTCCAAATTTATTTACTCGCTCAGTGAAAAAAAAACTTCACCCTATGTTCAACTTCCTCGATATTCCAGTATCGAGGTTTTCCTTCACTCACAATTCATTTCTTTAGTTGAAGGAAACTTTTGATAATTTTTTAGGCGAGTATGTTAGATTCCCACTATTAAATTCGAATAAAAACTAAAATGAAGCGAAAGGTTTCACTTTCTAGGATGTAAAGCAATCGTTGTGCGTACGAACAATAACAAGTTAGAAGCCAGAACCAAAAATGAGGGTGACTGTTTCATTGTAATGAATCTTGAAAATGTCTCTTATTATGAGCGCATAACAATAACTTCATCGGCCTCGTCGCTAAGAAACAACGAGAAAATTTCTTAGACTCGATCGAAAGCCGTTGGCGGGGCCGGAGCATGCGACGCTGCTGCCATTGCTTCGGGACCTGGAAAATGAAGCACCCATTGTTCCTCTTGACAGGTCCTTCAGAAGCGACTTTGCTCTGCCAAACAATACGTCATTTTTGCACCCGATGGCACTTTAAATCTGCTGCTAAACCCCGGCTATTTGCATAACAAATAGTCATAAGTTTGTTAGTCAAAGAAGCGTCGTAAAACTGTCTCAAGCGATGGTGTCCACTCTCATGCATCTCGCTTGAGCAAACATTCTAATGGACTTCTTATGATGAGTTGCCAACTGATGTGGGCACTGACACACGCGGCCGATGCTTTTTAGGGAACTGCCTAATAGCAAACATCAAGTTTCGAATGATCTACTCGTACTTTTGGCTTGTTTTCGGCCATCATCGATGGTTTATGCCATTCCTTTGCTCTGTTAGGCACTAATCGGACCAAGATTCTCTCTCATTGCCGTGTCGCAGTGTGTGTTTTGCAGCAGGTACAGCGTAGGATCCAGTAAAAATTGCTAATTATCGATCGATATCGATTTGGAGAACACAAGGTTAGACTTTATAAGACTTAGGTCTTCCTTGTTGTCAGTCTACACATATTTAGTCACATTTGAGAATGAGTTTTATTATTTTTCTACGCTACCCTACAAAAAATGTATTTTCTAGGTACGCTATTGTTCCCTTACTTGAATTATAAAGAATCGTTGACAAATAATTTTTTTATTTGTTAAAGAGATTGAACTTGTTCTTGAAATCGGAGGATAACTCCGGAAAACCACTAGAGAGGAACTGTTCGTTAAAATGTATTCATTATAAGGCATTTCAATATGCAAAGATATTCCGTCTTCAGAATGCAACAGCTTCACGCAAAAGCATTTCAATTTAGTACTAGTGAATTTCAGACATGTGTTAATGAAAATCGCACTTGTCTTCTTCGACAAAGAATTAGTGTAGCCACTCCTGGTGTCAATTTTTTACGATGTCAAGAATTGAAAAATATTCCTCAATTAAACAACGATGGGCGATTTTGATGGGTCCATTTTTCCCTGCAGGATAGATGGATACATTTTCTTCTCTGAGAGATCAGGGAAATAAAAAAAATCATCAGCCGTTTTTCTTCATTCGATTTTATCATCGAGCAAAGTGCCCCAAAATTTACTTTGAATGTTGAATATGTATTGAGCAAGTCTCATCAAAAATACTCACTATTCTGAAGAATTGAAGAGATTACGAAAGATCCACGCGAAGTTAAATATATTGGCATTTCCGATAGCAATTAATTTATTCTAACATACTTGAACTTAAATAAAAACAAAACTGGAATCATCTACAATGGCTTGCGAAACTAGTCAATCGCATTCAATCAATCGTTGCCTTCTATACAACTGTTCGAGAACTTCACACTATGAATTCTGCTAAATCATGTTATTAAAAAACAGAAATGCCTTCGAATCACGATAATATTATTGATTTTGTCGTTTATTTCGAAATTCCTATTTTTTTCCAAAAAGTGTATGACCTTAAACGTCCATATAACAGCGAATTTTGAAAATAAAGGGTCAAATAACAATGTCTAAATAAAATATGAAAATTACTTGTCGAAATAGAATTATAAATAAGATTTCAAATCAAGATATCAAAATGAGATGTTGAAATAAGTTGTCAAAATAAGAGGGAATTGTAAAGTTGTCTAGATAAGAGCAAATTACTCGCGTGAAGGCAAAATTTGGTTCCCTGCACATGTGGAAAGATTTACCAACGAGAAGCAAATACTTCTTGTATGTGTTCGAAAAATGACCCACTAAAAGCTGTAGAAATGAAAACTTTATCTTCTTTTGAGGAATGTTACGGCACGGAAAATGTAACGTTGTTTGTATGGGTCGATATTGTCAGAATGAAATATTCATCATATTTTGAGAAGGTACCTAATGAGAGAAAACTCCGGCACTCATGAACAACTTTCTATTAGTATAGTTTAATATCAAATGTATTATAAAACTATTCGTTAATATGTGTTAATTAGTGATACGGTACCATTTATGGGGCCCTTTGACGTTGAAAAATGGCTTCCTCCAGCACCAAGGACGTTAAACGATGAATAGGACGCATGTAGGCCATGCAAGTCCGAGTAAAAAATATCCAAAACCATGTAGCGAACTATCAAGCAAGGCAATCAATTGCATTATATCTGCTTGTTATGTTCATAATCGAATCATTAATCGTCAATGAAATAAATTAAAATCGTATCGAATTAATCCTGAGCAATTTTCACGTTTGGGTACGCCAAAAAACGAATAGCTATTTTTTTCTAGCAAACACCGCACGGAGAGATCAAAGCATCTCAAACATTTTTTGTGCTTCAAATTTTAAACGCATTCAAAAGAAAGTTAATTAAGGAGTATCATGGCTGAGGTCTGAAGAACATCAAATAATTTCAGCGCATGGGAACTTCATACAAGCCTGAATGACTTCTCATGCATCTGAACCTTGTGCAGCAACTCTTACTAGTTTTTCACACGCGCATCATTATTTGAAATTTATTCCCTACTTACGAGCTACTCATAATGTAGCTCTGGAATCGCTTCCCAACTTATGATATAGCTTTGGAATCCATTCCTAATTCATAAGTTATTCGTAACAATGCTTCGGAATCTATTCCTACCCCACAAGTTACTCGTAATATTGCTATCGAATCTATTCTCAACTCTGATCTATTCTCAACTCTGAGGCTATTCGTAGTATTGCTTTAGAATTTATTTTCATGACACTAATTATTCGCCATATTGCTTTGGAATATATCAACAAATCAAAAGGTATTCATGCACATGTTAGTACAAAACTAAAAACACTGATTGTGTCTACGGTTTTTTTTTTAAACAAACAAGTTAGAAAATCGAAACAGATTTAAAAACCCAACACAAATGTTTAAATAATAAATTATTCTTTACAATCCTTTAAAAATTTTAACGTAATAACGTAATGAGATAAACGTAAGAAATATTTATTGAAAATAATTTTAAAATATATAACCGTCTGGCTAATACTATTTTAAAGTCGTTCGTTGCTCATTAACAATTTCAAGGAGTCCATTGGAATACATATTCTTATCTGTTGCATTACTTCGGGACGGTAGTGCCTCTGTCAAATAATTTGAGTTTGCACAATAGAGACTAGAAAATATACTTCTTCATCACCCGATATGCATTTGTGACAGAGCAACTGGAAACAGTTCGTGCAAAAATTCAATTTGAAAATACTTCACATTCAGCGATGAATGGTGTTTTTCTACAGCAGAAAATATCAAAAAACAATTCACCTATGTTGGCGACAAAATTGACTCAGTTTGAAAACATCAATCACAAGCAGTCTTTCTCAACCTAACCAAGCGAACCAAGATGGCCGTTTAACAAGACCATAATTCGTGCACACGACGGCAACAGTAGGCTTTGCAAAAACACCTTTGCGCTCTCAAGAAAGACAAGCAAAAGCTCATTACAAAGGCAAGTGGGTGAGCAGGTGCAGGACGGGCGGCATAATTAGCAAGGCAGGTCTAATGGCCGCCATAATTTGCACACGACCAGCCATCTAACCTTGCCAAGTGCAGGCTTCGATGCCTTATATGACACGCCCTCGGGGCTTTAAGATCTTATTGAATTAAGCTAATAAATTATTGTAGCTCTTCCACCAGCAATTAAGCAATGGTAAGAGCAAACTATGCATCCTGGTACCCTCGGGAGGTGTGGTTGTCGACGAATTCAATTTGGATTACAATTGCTCTTGAGGTCAAATGACAGGAGAGTAACACACGGGTTGGCTTCTTTCCTTCTGAAATTTTTCGTTTGGACTACAATTTGGATTACAATTGCTCCTGTGGTCAAATGACAGGTGAGTAAAACACGGATTGGCTTCTTTAAATCCGATATTTTTAATTTGGACCATAATTTACACCAAATTTCTGCTGTGGTCAAATGACAGGAAAGCAACACACGGATTGGCTTTTTTCCTTCTTAAATTTTTAAATTAAGCCTTTTTCCTCGAGACATTTAGCTTTGTTCTTGCGGGGAATCAATTGAGAAATTTATTTATAAATATAACAGGTTTCAAATGGGCTTAGAGATTATTTAAATTCAAAAACTCAGGAATTGTGCATGTTTTCGTTGTTAATGACCAAAGAATCAAGATTATTTAAAGTACTCAAAGAAAGAAAGACAGAGAAATTACTCGTAGATTTAAACCTTCTCGTCTTCGTTGTGCTTTGTTTTGGTGTTCTTAATAAGAGAAATATTCCAATTTCATAATTAGAAGTTAGCTTTACTTATTGGTGGACTTAATTTTTAAGTTATTAGCATATTTCCTCATTTAGATCTTCGAAATTTAAAAGGACATACTCGTGAGATCTACATAACATTCCTATTGACTACGTTTTGGAACTAAAGTTTTCTATAAAATGAAATGTTAACATATGAGTTTACTCGAAATTATTCCCAGATTACGTTCATTCAACGGCTAATATCGGTGCTGAATTTTTCAGATTGAGTGCACTCTAAACAAATTCAGTCACCGAGTGTAAAAAATTCGAATATGTTTATATTGGCTTTGCTCATAGCAACCAATGACAAAGACTTCTGCTCCCATACCAGAGGCTGAGTGACATTCCGATGGATAATTGGTCTTCACTGAAGTATGACTTTGGTTTATAGCGCGATATTGATTAATAAAAGAGGGGACACATTTGTGGGCCACACTGTATATTACTCGTGTTTGTTTATTAATCTATAAAGAACATCGAGGTGTTGCCTGTGTGTCTTCACTCAACAGCGGTCAGATATCTGAACAAGATGTGCACAGATGGACGAAACAAATGAATCCAGGCCACATTTATTATATTTTCAAATTAGCCTAGGAAAGGTGGCTGAACCTCAAATAAGTCAAAAAAAAATTGATCGAAGAAAATTTAGGATAAACACTGAATTTCGCCTTAAATAAGACCAATATGATTTTCAAAAAATCGTCTCGGTTCTAAAACAGACTACAAAGTGCCCGGCGATCTTATCCAACGCGTATGAAACAGTTTGAAAGTCAATTCTCAGCTAGAATTTTTAGGAATCTTTTTTATGTCATTCCTAGGTTCTATTTCACTTTCAACATCTGGCTGTGGACAGAATTGATTCAGGTGGAGCAGACTGGAGGTCTGTGCTTAATTTTGCCTCATGGATGACGATGATAATTGTCTCGAAGGCGGATCCCCCGCTGATCAAGTCCACTGGCGTAATCGAAGGAATGTCTCTCGACACACGCTGTGATGTATCACGGTCATCAATATAGTGTGACGCTGCAATATCTTGTATCTTCCTGGTCACTTGTCGTTCTTGTTCTACTTGAAGCTACGCCTATGCACATCAGGCTATCTACTTCAAAAAATCTATTTAGAGAAGTCAATCTTTGCTTGTTTGTAACTATTTCGGTTGAAAATTATTTCAGAAATTTAACTAGAACCTGATGAATATCCAACCATGGATTTCGTGAGTGTAATTTGAACAAACACTTTGTTGGGAATTGAAATTTTTAATTTGATTGATTTGAAGGAATCAGTTTTTATATTTGCATTCGAAGATTTGAATTAGGGAACGAAAAAAAAAAACGTTCTAAATCTTTGTAAGATATTTATTTCTTATTTAATCGGTTTCAAGTTTCAAGAATAAACGAATAATTGAATTAGAAATACAAAGAGGTGTCTGCTTAAACACATTGAACATTTGGTCTAAGAATAATTAATTTATAACCTAAATTTGATGAAACAGATTTAAGTTGCTTCAAAAAAACTTAGAGAAAACCAATCTCTTAAAAACGCTAATTTGGCATTTTCAAGCAAACATCTATTTATTTATTTTTCGTGTCATCCACCACAACCATCGAACTAGTTTTCCCACGCGTCACCACAATTTTCGAGGCAAACAAAGTTGAAGTGCAAAAGTGCATTCGAGTGAAGCATCTTCGTTCAGAAACAATCCTGCGTCTCGCTCACGAACTTCCGATTCTACATCGATGGAGACTTTGTTTGGCATACCGTCGATGTGTTTTTTTTTTTGAAGACGGACGATCTATAGAGTTCCACCCATACCTCGATCGTTGTAGCAATGCAACATTGCAGCTTTACAGTAAAACGTGATGGCCTAGCATCCCAGAGCCGTGCCTCGACGAAGGACGAAAGAAGACTTCGTGAAGCCTGCCACTTAGCACCTCGACCGGGGAACAAAGGAGGTCGTAAAACAGGGAGGGATCATGCAAGATCATCTTATTTTTTTGGCAGACCTCAATGTGTATTGCTTGTGTGTGTCCGTGAATAAATTTAGATTATAGGGATTCTTTGTTGAGAACTCGTCTCACGATCCAGGGACCTCGGAGTTTCCGTACACCTTTCGAGCGACCATTAAAGAAGGGCTTTTTTGAGCTGCAAACCAGCAGTATTTGCGAGGTGATAATGCGTGTGGGAATGCTTCAGGTATTCCAGTTGCCTCTGTCTAATTTCCATGACCGCCATTGAATTCTTTGTTCGCAGGATAGCTTAATTATCGTCAAATGGAGTTCAAAATGAGCAATTTTAATTTTCGAGCCAATGCCTCATTCATTTCTCAGCGGGAAGCAATGTTCTGTTCACTCAGAGATCCCACTACTATGATACAAAAATTATCACAACTGTTGCAACGTCTCCCATTACCTCAATGCTTTAGAAATCTTCGTAAATTCGAAATCTAAAAATGAACAAAAACGTTACACAATAACCCTGCATATCAACGTCGAATATAATCTTTTAAATTTCCACTTCACGAAATTTCCTACCTCTCCTCTATAAGATAGTTAGAAACTCGTTATATTAAAAAAAATTGTGAGACTGTTTTTTAGGGATTCGCGATTTCTGTTTTTTCTTAACGTTTTTCCTAACAGGAACCCGTTTATGGAGAGGCGAAAAGATATAATCATCGAATTTCTTCAATCAAATTCCTTGTTGGAGATCGCCAGTCAGACATCTGTCGTCCAACCCCACTATTAATCAGCTATGTTGCTGTTCAATTACTTAATCAACTATGCTTCCCTTCAAGTGGGAAACGCACCATTAGTTTCTCAAGGACGATCTTTCGAAGCTGAACAAAATTTCGCCCTAGGATGTCAAATGCATCGTCTGATGAATTTGGACTGCATTTTGGTCCCTTCCCAGGCAATGTCTCTCACATAATATTGATGACCTTAATTGTGCAGCACCCGTCACAAAATCATTCGTGTTTTCTTTTGCGAATGAATTCGAAAATAATGAAGTTGATGATATTTGCGACAACGTAAGAAAAGCTCTGCTTACAAGCAAAATTCTTTTGTACAAAATCAAACGAACATTCGGGTTACTTTTTAAGTCATTACACGCATTGCACTTTAACAAACTTTAGTCGTAGAATGAGGTAGAGGAATATAATACTTTGACGGGGATTTAGGTACAAGGCTAGAACAAATATTTCAACAGGAGAAGTATTTTCAGCTAAAATGGAGTAACAAAAAACCGTTTATATCAAAATTACAATACATGAGGTCAAAAGTACGAAATTAGTACAATAGATTAAAATTTTCAACTAACAAATGAATGATGGATTGCATTGCAAGAAAATACGATGCATACGCTTTGAATAGCAAGAGATTTTTAGTCCAAAAATAGTAAATATCCTTTCATGAATTATACAGTAATGGTTAGCGAAATTGCAAACCTTTTCATATTTCTTCAAACTGAAATCGATCACTTCGTGCTGTATTTGAAATTAAAAATTATTAAGTATGACTTGTAAGTATTTTACGGTGTAAATCTTTTTTTTATAATAATAAATCTTCACTACATCTTCTGAAGTCAAAAAAATTTCCATTCTGTTTATTATTGCATTGAAGATGGACAAGATACTTGCGTTTTCATACGAACTTCGAATTTAATTCCAAAAATGCTTTACTCCTCCGACATTTTTAGTATCCATGAAGGAAAGGCTCAGCTAAATCATTAAGAGCTATGGAAATTGGTTTAATTATATGGACAAGCTTAATGATTGATCTGAATTTAATGAGACGCTGCAAATTTCACCATCAATATTATTCTCCGGAATCAGCTCTGAAATGAGAATAAAAACAGACTTAAAAATGCGAAACGCAGCAGCAAGAAATCGAGGCCGCTTTTTCCAGACAGTTTCATGGTGTGTCACTAACCTTATTAATTGGGTTCATTTTCTCATTGTGTCATTAATATTATCAATTGGATTCATTTGAGCGGTCGTGTCACTAACCTTATTAATTTAGTTCATTTACTAATCGTGTCATTAATATTATCAACTGATTTCATTTGAGTGTTCGTGTCACTAACCTTATTAATTGAGTTAATTCCAGCAGTCATCTAACCAACATCATTATATTAATTAATTCCATTTGAAAAATCGTGTCACTAACCTTATTAATTTGGCACCATTCGAGCAGTCGTGTCACTAACCTTATTAATTGAGTTAATGTCAGCAGTCATCTCACAAACATTATTATATTAATTAATTCCATTTGAGAAGTCGTGTTACTAATCTTATTAATTGAGTTAATTTCAGCAGTCATCTCACAAACATTATTATTTTAATTAATTCCATTTGAAAGCTCGTGTCACTAACCTTATTAATTGGCCCATTTGAGGTGCCGTGTCGGGTGATGTCTTCCTAGTGTCGAGAAGTGATTTGTAGGGACGAGTTGGCACTTCTCACGACGACTGTTGGCCCGGAGTGCCATGTCTTGTACCACTTATTGACATGGTAGAGACAATCACGACCGCTCGGTGACTACCCCTCGGTCGTGGTCTTCCTTACTATTTATGTACCTCCCAGCTCGACTATCATTGCTTAATGCGTGATATGTCCGTGTAATTCGAAAATTTGAAGCCACAAATTACAATTTATGCGAGGCATGACCGTGTTATTCATGGCTTTCATGGCCGACGAGCAATGATCACGTGAGTAAAGTTTTTTACGGTTGTTCTGTACCGTTCCGAACTCGTATGACCATTGCATTTCCTTCTTTGTTTCCTTTTATAATTAAGAATGGGAGGAGAAGGTTCGACACGGATGACATGAGACAATACAGAGTTTTTCAAGAACTAGAACGTGTCACAAACGCATTTTTACTCACGACTTTGCTATTTAACATCTTTGACCTTCGTTCCATCTACAGATCCATCCTGTTTCGCATTCATCTCTGACCCCACGTCGCTTGCTGGGCTGAAAAAAGCACACAGATTCGAAAATGTGACAGGTCTTATTTCAGGAAAGACCTGCGTCGAACTCGAGAAAAATTTTACACATTTCAAAGATTTTGATGAATGTATTCGAGTTTCGTGAACTATTATTCTACCAAATTGTTTTTCTATTGCCATGTGGATATGTATTTTGATGAACGTATTTTTTTATGAACTTGCTTCGATGTTTGTAATATCTTAGGTGTTGAAATAAAGAAAATTCGTGTCCAGAGATAAGAAGTTTAATTTTAAAGGAAAACCGGTGACGAACGAAGTAACACCACATGTTTAGTTTACTCATGCTGCTTTCATGGCGAACTGGATGAATGTCACTTGCTTGATTTCGGGTAGTTTTGGGTGCTAGAATGTGGTGGAAAAAGGATTTTAATCTCATTTAAAACGCCTTAACTTTTATTTTATTCGTTGAGTATATTTCAAACGATCAACACCCAAGATTAACCCACAAGGGCGTTTTTACTTATAATAACAGTTCACAAAAAAGCGCCACCCATAAGAAAACACCACTGAAAAAGGAGTAAAACTTTCAGAAAACTCTTCGAAAGCGGCAGTTCGTAACAAAGGAAATATCAGTTCATGCGTTAATTCGATTCTAGAAAGAGCGTCTCGAGCTAAATGTTTCCGCGAGAGCCCTTCGTAAAATGATTTACCCTGAAACCAGCGGCGTGTTATTAATGCAGGGAATCAAAGGGCGTCCCACGGCTTCAATGGTGCAGATTTTCACGATATTCTCGGGGTGGACGGTGTGCAAATGCCCCTCAGACACGACTGCATCAACTTTTCTTAATGGCAAATTAAAGGCATCGTGACCAATAAACTCCGTCAAACTATTTTTTTAGATACTTTGACACGTGAAAATTTCCTTCACAAAGTGGTTACTTTTTAGAGGGATTTGGTAGAAGAAATATGAAGGTGATGTCCTCAAGAGTTTTAAATGCTTCAGGTTTCGTTCAGGCGAAGGCTCGTTGGGTGGGAAGCTAGATGAATATTTTCCGTTCGATAAGGTGGTGTGAAATACGTATGGCGGGTTTATGTTTTTTAATGCTGTTATTCTCATAGGGTGTGACTTCGCATATCGTAAATAAATCAAAATTACACCGGACAAAATTCCAACACTCAGTTTCACTTGGAATGTTAAAAACGCATTCCTTATTTTTCATCATTTCTCTATAAAACCGATGAGCGTGAAAAAAAAGTAAAGAACCCCAAATGATATAGCAACGTTCCTTCAAAATACAGTGTACTCCACCATATGTCATCCTTTAAAAACGTAGAACACAATGAAATTACAATTTCAAATTAGTCATTCCGAGGATCAACCAAAAACTTCACAAAGAAGTTCGTTCCATAACGCTAAAAAATTCATTCCATAACGAGCCACTAGACTGTAGTAACGACTGGCCCCCTTCAGCTTGGGGTTAAAAAAAAGAAACCGAGTGAGCCTAGATGATGATTTTCCAGTCCTTACATCCCATGCTAATTTCATCAGGTTCGTCAATAGGATGTACCCGACAAAGGATGTGCCTCGAAATGAACAGGGTTTCTCGAATTCTCTTAGCTGGAAAGATCTTGGACCACACAAGAAGATTTACGGACGGAAGATTTGCTATTTAGTCTCGAAATTGTCCATACGACTAACTGAATGTTTGAAATTAAAATTAAAGGTACATTGACATTTTGGAAGATTTATTTTATATTGAGGACTCATATATTGTAGCAAAAAACATAGAGCACGATCAGGTGAAAGATAGATAAACATTAGGCTTTCAAAAAAAGAAAATAGATGTAGTGTCGGCTTAGAAAAATGTTGATTATGATCCCGTTTATTAAATATATATCGCTGAATACAAATTGAGTTCCGAAAAACATCAAGTATAAGGACAACAATGTAGTGAGGTTTGGAAAAATAATTCAAATTCAAACGCTATTGGAAAAAGAATTAGGTATTCCAATGAGAACTAAAATATCTGCAAACGCTTGATAATTTTCTGGTGTAATAATTAAGTATAACGTGTAAAGTCGTTGAAAATACTCCCCATCGCATTTTTTTCCTCAGCTTGAAAACAATATCGACAGACTGGTTCATTTCAATTTTTACGTTAAATCCAATATGAAGGTTTGAAAAATTTTTGAATCTAAGAAAATCTGCGTCAACAGAGAATGTCCTTTGGAAAATATGCACTTATATGAGGTAGTAGTGGTAATCTTATTAATAGAGGCACGTTCTTTTGAAGATATGGACTTAAGAGTAGGGACACAAACATTTACATATTGGTCAATATTCATAAAGTAAAAATATTCACGGGCAAACAAACATTGTACCCCGTTTTACCCGTGATCAGTGAAGCCTAGATTGTTCACTGGAGCATCTATAATTTTAACCGTCATGTATATTTTCTGTGCTTAAGTGATTCGGATTAGGGGATTCGGCTTAGGATCACCTTAGGGTTTTAAAGTTTGCTTAGGGTAAAGGGATTAAATGCACAAAAGTGAAGCATCTTAGGAAAATGATAACGCCTAACTTTTCTTGGAAAAAAAATAGGCATCATCCCCGTAAAACAATTTGTTGCAATGAAATTGTTAATAACAAATATTCATTTCACTATAAAATACTTTTATGCCCATATAAAACCACTCATAACTGATATTATTCAATTTCAGTGAATTAAAAAATCAAATGATACTGCATATAGCCGAAGGACCATTCCAAACCATATTATCTTTTATAAGGCTACCAATATCATACATCATACCAGCATGACTCTCATTTAAACTTTGAAGAAACGACAGAACTCATCGTGGCCTAGATTTCTCTATGCAAGAAATATATTTCCTGATCGGTGCCAGAAGTGCACGCAAATTGCTTTCTCGACCGTGATAGGCAGCTGAATTCGAACTAGAGAGGGACCTTACAAGTGCAAGTCGTGATGCGCGTACTTGTTGTATTAGGATGACTAATGTTAACAAACCCGTAAGTGTAGACTTACTATATGTAAAGCTGTTGCATGCGAATCGATGTAATAAATGACCTTGAGAACAAATTTATATGATGTATCGATTTTTTTAAATTACCACGTTGTTTTCTTTTGTCGTGTACGATCTTGAACGAGAAACAAAAAAATATGAATAAGGGTAATAGATTTGTCTGTATAAACAACAATATATTTTTTTTATTACTCCCTCGCTAGAGGGAATGAACTAGTTTAAAGAGGAGGATATCTTAATAAGAATAATTGATTTTAACCTTTTACTGTCGCAAGCTCCAGCACCCAGTGAGAGCAGGGTATAAGAGGTTCGTTGAAGATCGACAAGCTTATAAAGGTAGGACCGAATATATCTGAACGGGTCAGTTGTTTGCTTGAATCGCTATCTTTTAATGACTGCTATCAGCATTTTATTTTTCATTTTTTATTTTGGACATAATGATTTGCAGTTTTTTAAACTGATGATCGAACGGGTCACCGAAACCTTTTCCTATTAATATATTATAAATTTTTATTGAATTTTCCTCGTTTTTAAAGTAGGGTTGACTTTTAGCATTTCGAATTATTTGTTATAACACACAAGGTTGTACGCGCATGTAGGTGTAAGCTTTCTATACAAATATGACAACATTTCTCATAAACAAACGGACGAAAAAACTATCTTGAATAATTTTTTCTTAACCGTTAAGCTTTGGTATTTTTAAAACATGTAGAAATAGTCATTCATCGATATTTAACGCGTAAAAATTCGGATCTGATGTGATCGATCCAGGCCCTTCTAAGGGTATTTACACATGAACTTTTGTGTTAGCCCCTTAGAAATTTCTGTAAAAATGTATTATGATGATCGCCGGCATTATTCGTACTGTAAGTGAGAAATGAAAAAACACTAAATGATCATTTGGTTATGGCCTGGTAAAGTCTTTTGCATTACGGACTACGTGAACGATTTACTCGAATTCTCTAATTTTTTGCTGTTCTGGCGACGAACTAATTTAAGAGATTGCTTGATTGATTTCCTTCATATTTCCGTGTTACTCGGTACAAATGGTTATCCTTTGTCTTCTTTCTTCCATAACGAATTTATAAGGTTTCATTTTCGGGCTGAAAAATACAGGATTTCATATTAATTTTGATGTAGTTGTTATTAATTTCAAATTTACTGCAAGCACTCCATGCATTCAGCTCAAAAAGTGTTCGTTTTGATGTACTACATTCGGATACCAATCATTTACTCCCAAAATGCACTTAAGACACCCAGCACCAATGAACGCAAATTCTTTCTTCGCAAAAGTGTGATCCAAAGGCCGCCAATCTCCTTTTCTTCAATCGTCACTGCACCAAAATTCCTCCACAAGCCACAGGCTTCACCAAAAGACGTTCAGCGACTCCGCTTGGTTCCCACGTCCCCACTCGATTATTTTTCTCTGTTGAAGAGCTTCAAAATCCTGGCTGTGTTCCTAAGCTCGAAGTTCCATCCACTTAGAAACAGCGGGCAGCATGATTTGGTGTCATGCAAGCATAAGCATGCAAATGTCAGGGCATAATAACAGCCTTTCTAAGGGTCTCCAGTCAGGAAATGGGCGTGCGCGGACCTCTTTATTGTGACCTCACACGCGGCCGCGTCTTGCACCGCACAATTACATCCACTCTTCTCACCGAACTCAATTCATTTCGACCACTCTCATGATGCACTGTTTTCTTCTGAAATTTAAAGCTGTAAAAATCTGTAAGTTGCTCTCAATTCATCTCGACCTGCGAAATGGTGCATTGTTTTTGCTTGCTAATTTAAAGCGGTTAAAATCTGCTAAGTTGCGCTCAAATCATCTCGACCTGCGAAATGGTGCATGGTTTTTGCTGCAAATTTAAAGCGGTTAAAATCTGCTAAGTTGCGCTCAAATCATCTCGACCTGTGGAATGGTGCATTGTTTTTGCTGCAAATTTAAAGCGGTTAAAATCTGTTAAGTTGCGCTCAAATCATCTCGTCCTGTGGAATGGTGCATTGTTTTTGCTGCAAATTTAAAGCTGTTAAAATCTGCTAAGTTGCGCTCAAATCATCTCGTCCTGTGGAATGGTGCATTGTTTTTGCTGCAAATTTAAAGCTGTTAAAATCTGTAAGTTGCGCTCAAATCATCTCGTCCTGTGGAATGGTGCATTGTTTTTGCTGCAAATTTAAAACGTTTGAAGTCAGCCAAGTTGCGCTCAATTCATTCCCACCACTCACAGAGTGCAATGGTTTCACTACGAATTTAAAGCTGTTCAAATCTGCTAAGTTGCACCTATTCCGACCAGCTAAATGGCTCATTGTTTTTGCTACGAGTTTAAAACAGAGGAAATCCATTAAGTTACACTCAAATTATAACGATCACTCAAATGACGCATTGTTTCTGCCACAATTATAAATGATAGTAATCTATTAAGTTGCACCTAAGTCATTACGAGCATTCAAATAATGCTTTGTTTTTGCAACGAATAAAAAACGGTTACAATTCGCTAGGTTACATTCAGTTAATTACGACCACTCAAATAAAGCATTGTTTTCGCTACGAATATAAAACGGTGAAAATCCAGGCTATGGTTTCGGTCAGGTATATAAAAAATGAAAAAATGAACTATATGAGGAATTTACGTTCTAGTTTTAAAATCTAAGCTAAAACTGTGGCTCTTGTAGATAATTTGCGGCCTTCAACTTAGAAGCATTAATTTTTCAACCGAAACTAGATCTTTACTACACTCATGTCGCCAAATGACCTTCTATCATGTAGATGAAATATAACGTTTCATTTGTGACTTCTTGGTCTAAATTCTTGTGATGCTTCGTAAATGCTTCGCAAAGCGAGACTTCTCCAACATAATAAATTCCACAAATTCAAAAAAAAATTTGAAAAAACTACCACCTAAAGTTTTCTTTGTTACATGAAAGATTTCTTTCGAACCATTTCGCTAATTATTCATCCTAATTTAATTTCTTGGTGACAAAATGTAAAAACACTCACTCTCATATAATACCAAAGAATTAATTGAAAATTTTGATTTTACATTGTTTGTATTTGAAATTATTGCAAGCACTCGTTGGATCTGAGACTTGTCGCTGATAAAAGTTTGGCTCAGTAAGATCACATTGGTTCATTTCGCTAAACAATCAATATTTTAGATCTCACTCATTCCTGATGAGCAGATTGCAACTGATGATGAGCTGTGAATAGTTCGATAGCTCTAGTAAAATTTTTACCTCGGTTAGTATATTTTCCCAGAGATATAGTTTGGAGCACAGCTCCAGGCCACGATGAGTCGCCGCCTCTCGACGCCGCCAACCTCCCCGTAGCGACGGAGCCCCAGGTCCCCAGCAAAGGGAGCCAACAGCCCCACCACAGCAGAGGCAGGGCTTCCCTGCAACAATAATTCAGTTTTTAATAAAATTAGGGTCCTGAGAATCAGATATATTAGGGAAACTATAGTAATATAAATTTGCACACATCACTTCAATGCCAGCACATTCATCGGCCTAAATAGACATTATTTAGGCCGATTCATTTAATATACGCATAAAATGTTGAAATTTATTATTGAATTAAAATTGGGGAAACGCAGTCGTCTTAGAGTTAAATCATAAAAATAAGAAGAAGATGAATTGACTCTATAATAAAAATATGAAAAACAAAAAAAGACTTTACACTATAATCAATACATGAATATGGAAAGTCATTCGATCCACAAAAGCCATATTGGAACAATACTGATGCAACTTGAAAACAACGCTCGCTAACTTCGAACGATAGAAGAAAAATTTTTATAAATATACAGAAATAACTCAAAATAGTAATTTGGATATTTAAATCAATGAAATATAGAGTGATTGTGCATGAATACGTACAAAAGATTATTACAGGCATCATGACTCGTTAAAAAGCATTTCCCGCCTTAGTATCGTAAAATCAACACACGCATTCACAGAAAACAAAACGCCTGTCTCCCTGCAGCACCACAATGGGATCCAAATAGATTCCCTCGAAACACGCAAACCTCCCCAAGAGGCCCCTTCTGTTTCCTACGGGCGAGTATTAAGGAGACAAACGCATTTTTTACTCATCATAAATGACTAATGACTCGAACATCGAGTGTGGCTCTGAGGTGGTCATGAATTATTTAATTTTTTGATGAGGCCGCAGTATCCGGCTTCGTTGCCACGCAATGCCTCATTCATTCGTCAATATCTGAACTCATGTGTTGGTCGCTTGTGTTGAGCTGTCTAATAGTGAGCCAAGTTTGATCAAGAATATTTCCGAGCAGAGTTGGTGGTCTTAAATGTTTCGATTTCCAAGACGTCCTTAGGGGATTTAGGAGTTAGGGAAGTTAGGGGATTTTCAATTAGGAGTTAGGGGATTTTCGATTACAATTTTTTGTTATTGCATTCAAAATACAGCGTAAAAGTTTATTGCAAATGTAATATAAATTATAAATTAACTAACAAACATTTTATTCTAACAAATAGAAAGTCTACCCAGTTCAGTTCGAGTTGTGTAATATCAATATTCTCAGGAGAGTGTTAATTCCAAAAGTCATATTAGTTGTATCTCCTGTGGGGTATAAAATTTAAAGGGATGGAAATACTAAGTAACCCTAAATAAACAGTGCATTATACTGAAAAATTCTTACAATAAACTAGGCGAACCACTTTCCTGCGCACACTGCATCAAAGCAGAACGCACGGGGAAAATACTTTCCCTTCACAAGCGCAAGTTCGAATTAATCTTCAACAGAACTGGAATTCCAACAAATCGTTTGCTGTTTGTTTAGCAGTGAGGCCTTTAATAAAAGTTGAAGCCCAGTCATTTTGTGACACAAATCACCGCAGGGGAGACTTTCATAATCTTTCATGACGGTTGCTGCAAACTACAACGCTCATCTTGGCGGCATTGTTGCTTCAAACCGGGGCAGGCGACGAAACCTGAGGTAAGCGTAGGTCTTGCGTCGGGAGATTGATAGTCTGGAGCGCTATTTTCAGTAAGTCGTGCAATACGGGCGGCCAAAATAGCCTTCGAGAAGGCCCTGCTGAAAGTAAAAGCAATTTTCCCATGCCTTCAGAAGGGCTTCATCCGTCATCATGAAGAAACTGTTAGACGGGTACGCCAAAGAACCATAACACGCCTTAAAGAACCATAACACGTCTTAAAATCATCGAGTTTGCTGGTATAGAAACCATGGGCGTGGTTCCTAGACCCCTGAAAGTAATTCTCCAGCCCTCGACACGAAGTTCATAAATTTTAATTCTGAGTGTCGTGAGTATGAAATAAAAACTCTGGTGCGGATGATATCGACTTATAACCAAATATTGCGCTGTGTATGTATAGGCAAAGTCTTCTATAGCCTTGAGTTGAAGTTCATAAAGTTTACCTGCCATTGCATGTTTAAGCCCAATATTGTTATAGATTTTCCACTACCCAATCCTTCTCTACTCCTATCATTTGAGATAAAATCATCAGCGCTTAAGAGCATCGGAAAATTTTACTACATCCTTATATTGTACCAAATTGAATTTGCTGCATTCTCAACGGCTGAGCAAATTCTCGATTCCTGCAGAAATATCATGCCTCTGAACTAAATATTTTACGCAGTAACCTAGAGTGTATTTATTTTGACTCCAACTAAAATTTAGAAAATCTGAAAATATGACTAGGAGGGTGCATTGAAATCTGGAATGTTGTCTTGTGTAAAAAAAATTTTAGCATCATGAGTCAAAATTAATAACTCATGTTGGTATGGATGTTATAAACTTTGGAATAATACATTGCATGTCAAAAAACAATAACTGACTTGCAAATTGCTGGAAAAATGTTCTAATCTATTCGAAACAATCCATTCCACTGAGAAGATAGATTTGCTTAATACAAACATCTCAAGATTCTGCTTAGTTTTTGGCAGAGCCGGAACATACAGTATCGGCAAGTATTACAGAACATCTACATAATTGATTAGTGTGTGTGCTGAAGTCACTGACAATTATCATACTGAACCGCGGAAACTGGAAAAAACTGGAAATATACCGATGATACTGTGTTAAGTCCTATACGAGTAAAAATAATTCTAACTTGAAGTTCAAATGTCAGTGTACTTTTGTTCTCGGTTCGGTAGAAAATAAAAACAGTTCCGAAATGAAATAAAAAATTAAATGAAATAAATAAAAGGACCCAAATGAAATCATGCGCATGTAATTCAAGTGCCTCCTTAACACGCACTTAAATAAGTTCAAAGTTGCTGAAGGTAGTGGCCCCATTTGCTCCCCCATCCCTTAAATGATACAATAGCCGTGTCATGCGGTCTCTTTTTGATACTTGCGTTACAAAACGGCCATGTAGAAGTTAATTAACCTCGTCTGCCTCTGGGTGGCATGTGCAAACTTATTAAATAATTCCGTGTGGCTATTTCCCTTGGACTTCATACAGCTAATTGCAGGTTTTGAGTTTCCTACAGAGCAAGTAACACAGTGAACCCGATTTTATTGCTCCCACTAATAATATATCAAGTTTGTGGATGATATTGTACACTCAAAATATATACGATATAATTTTATGTGCTGTACATATTTCCCTTTTTTCAACAAAATTTCTTTTAATAATTTTTAATTTTATCACCCAAAATCGATGAAAGTGTATTAGCGAGTAAAATATCGTAAGCATTCACCCAATAACTATCGAATTCTATTTGCAATTAATGCAAACTTCGATTTTATATCAACAACGGATTCCAGTTTTGGTTTTCATTTCCCATCATTTCCATTTTCGTTTTGTATCATCTTCATTTACGAAAATTTCGGTTTCTAGTTTGCATCGCTATCATTTCATTGCACTTTCATTCTCTATTTGCACAATTTTCATTTCGTAGCCTTTTCGTTTTCGGTTTGCATCATTTTCACAGTGCAGCGTCTCCATTTTTAGTTTGGTTCCTTTTTATTTTCCATCATTTCCATTTCAGTTGCATAATTTTCACTTAGCAGGATTTCTATTTTCAGTTTGCGTAATTTTCACTGCGAAGTTCTTCCATTTTAAGTTGCCCCATTTTCATTCTGCAAGAAGCGCTCATTTTATTTCCGATTCCATCAGAACGAGATATCGGATGTCCCCGGAGTTTCGGACAGTGTTGCGTGAGGTTTTTTGTGTCGTTTCTGTCGAAACCAGTGCCGATGCATGGAAGCTTTTGTCAGTGCTAATGAACTTCCTAATTACACGTCTGCACCGAACAAACACATGTAAATCACATGTCATTGTGCAAACTCGACTCCCCTGCACTAATTGCCCCTGCAAGACAAGCCGGCTCTCGACCCCATACAATGGTAGCTGGTGCGTGTGTGACGAAAAAAAACCCAAAGGCGACCGAAAATAGTTTGAGAAATTTTGTGTGAGCCTCCCCGTCCCGTTACGAAGCACAATGTAGCTAGTCTTGTGTTTGTGGGTGACACACGAGGCTTAGCAATTGAAATTAAACTTAATTAGAATGTATCCATCAGCGAGTCATCCCGCCTGCCTCTCGTTAGAGCATGGGACTAGGTGGAATTAGAGTGTTGATTTCTTGTGAAGAAATGGTCACGTGTTTTAAAACTGAAATCTGAACTACTCATGATTCGGGAAAAATATGTTAGAATTGAACCTTAGAATTGAAATCTGTACTCATGACTGGATGAAAAAAATGTTCGGCCATGTTAGAATTGGAATCTGAATACATGACTGATGCTGATGCAATTGAAAACATGTGTTCGTTCATGTTAGATTTGGAATCTGTACTCATGACTGAAAGAAAAAAAATGTTCGCTCAAGGTAAAATTTGAATCTGCACTCATGACTTGTTGAAAAAAATGTATGCATATGTTAGATTTCATGAGCGTGTGCAGCAACCAACGAAAATCTTGGGTATGAAATTTCTTTAGACTTGAACGTATTAAGTCATTCCTCCTCATACTAAACCCTACTCCAACTGTGATGAGGGAGGTTCACGATCTTAATTCATTTCCTTCTTTTCATTTGCTTCTGAGAAGCGTTAGTTTAAACTGACTGCTTTCATTCCCATTCACGTTTTCAGACACCAGTTTTTCAAAATTTTATACCTTAATCTCCCTACTTCACGCCAATAAAAGTTGTTCAAAATTGGGAAAAAAACTTTGGTTGCGACATGAATGAAATGAATTAAATGTTTTGTTGATGTTAGTTCGAAGTCTAGCTACCGTATCTTCGTTTGCACTTGAATTATACGAACTTATATATTTTTCACTCATATACCACATACTATCTACTATACTACAAATACTATACACTATTTACTCAAATAGAAATATGAGTACTTATGCCTAAATCATAGCAAAATGAAGAAATAACCTTACAGCTTAGTCCTTTTGTACACGTTCGTACTCTTTGAATTTTCTAGACATTTTGAATGCCTAATTAATATAGATATCCCTAAACTAAGCTGATTTAAATACTTCGGTATTTTTACCCGGCAAATTACTTCAGTTTTCCTCGGTGAAAAACTTCGAAAATTTTACTCGGCTTCGGTTTTACTCGTTCATGTACAGACCTAAACGAAAAATATAAATATAACGATACCTAAATTAAGCTCACTTCAATTCCAACATTCGTTTTCCCGTGTTCTGGGTCGTTTAAATTTCTTGAGATCTTCACACGCCTAAATAAAGCACAAATAAACATCCTATAAATTTTATGGTTGGTAGAGCACTGACATATAAATGTGGTAAACATATATCAAGGTAAAAGTAGTTTATGGTCAGTTGAGCACTACCATATAAATGCGATGAACATTTATCAAGTTATCAGAACCGATTAAATCCCTAACATTTCCAAGTCATTCAATGAAAATTAAAAGCATCCATGTAGCTCAATCATATTCAGGGCGCATTGAACAAGGCCAAGTCTCTGCTGAACTCAACACTTAAGAAGTATAGAGAGCTATTAAAAATATGCGAATGCAAATTGCAAACTAGCTCACTCTGGAGTTTTTTTCGCAGAGCTATTTAATAATGAGTTTGAAATACCTTTCTGCAGTTGCAGATATAAGGTGAACAAATGCGCTCTTTGTACTTAGTGCAACTATCTTAGAAATTTAAATAAATATTTAGTTCAAGACTAAACGTCATGTATGAGCATGTAAAAATATGTTTAGAAGTTTCCCCAACCAGTAGTTGTCATGGATGATAACATAATAACACAGGTTACAATCAAGAGCTTAAATAAGTAATTAAAAACTGCGTACAATTCTCGTGCTCCAATTATGCATTACAAGAAACATCAAAACTTTCAAATATTTAATGAAGGTATGAAAGGCTGCTGTACATTAAAGCAATCATGCATTAAAAGAAACATAAAATACTTTTAAAAATTCAATGAAGGGATGAAGGGCTGCTTACTATTAGGGGCTAT
Organism: Morinoia aosen; assembly: GCA_030386875.1. Taxonomy (NCBI): domain Eukaryota; kingdom Metazoa; phylum Arthropoda; class Malacostraca; order Amphipoda; family Talitridae; genus Morinoia; species Morinoia aosen. Next base: position 36,866,453 of record CM059571.1, on the reverse strand, counting down.
TAAAGGGCTATTAAAGCAATTATGCATTAAAAGAAGAATTAAAAAATTTTAAAGATTCAATGAAGTAATGAAGGGTGTACATAAAAGGAAGCGTCAGTAGGTGCAGCCATTTTTGTGTTTTACTGCAGATCAAACAAACCGGCAGCACCGTCTCACTTAATTTAACAAGATTTCACTGCATGATATTTAATATTAGCTTCTTTTTCAGGGTTAATTTGGGTGAAAGGAGACGTGATGCAAGCAAAAAACTCAACTTAAAACACCTTAACAAAGTCACAACGACGTGTCCGTCCAACCAAAACAAATATCAAGTCTAGTTGCGAGCGGAGATAGATCATCATGAGATAGTTTTGAAAGTGGCACCAAACTGGGCCATTTATTTATAATGTTATGTGTGATCCCCGTTAACGAAAACTGAGCAAACCATTAGTTCTTTGTAGATCACAACGAGGAATGTTTGCAGGGGTTTTATATGCGCCAGAGAATCAACGAGCAGCGCCCAACGCTCCGGCGAATGGCACAGCAGTCTCGCGCTTGAGTAAGTTTTAACTGCCATTGAAGTCATCAAGTGTGGCAAAAAAATGAGAATGCCGACCTCACTCAGGGACGTTTATCATCCTGTGTGGACAAGGTGGACACAATCTTCCTCCCGAGACCGAAGACCTGTCTTCGTTGTCGTGACAGAAATTCTCGTCCGCGAATTCGCGTCCAGTATTCTGGCGACAATGGTTCTCAAATAAGGTGCAATTGCCTATTCAGATGACGTACATTCTAGTCAACGAGGTGAGAGCTCAAATGCATGGTCCCACGATGAAGACCTGCTCTAGTACAGGGACCTCAATTTTCCCCTTTTCAGTCCTTTATGGAACGAGTATAAATTTACTGCTCCCATACCCTCTGTAAAGCAGGGTGTGCCGAGCACCCTTTGTCCCACCAGATCTGAAACACGAAGCTAAAAACCAACTTTCCCTGCTCATCTTTAGTAATAGAAAGTAGCTTTGTTCTAATTGAAGTTCATACTTTGAGACATCGGGGAAGATGTTTGAGATTACAATTTTTTTTCTCTGTGAAGGGTACAAGAAGAAGATCACACGACCTCGAAAACCTTTATCATGAAAGAATTCCGCAATCCAGAGCTGATATTCAAACGGTTACATGGAGATCATGGCTATAGATGCCCACCAATTACCGACTGGAAAATGGATGAAAAAACGTCATTGCCGCCTGAATGACTTGAATGCAGCACAATTACGTTCAGAATTACTTATTGGTCCCGTAGCAAATACGTCAGTCACGTCCATAAATTTTGTGCTTCCAGTTCTTCGTTTTTCACTCTTAAAACCGAGCCTCATAATTCAAAATGTTTACTGAACATGTTAAGTTCTACTGAATGAAAACTAATTATTTGGTTCTTACAATCTTTCAGCTAAGTTACGAGTATTTATTTCAGTGACCGTATTTACTAGCTTATGATAAAAAAATGCTTTCTAAGCCCCAAACTCCAAATCGCAAAACGTAGCAAGGCTGTTCAGGGCAATATACGATGAAATGTGGCTAACATTGTAGCTAAGGAGAAATCTACATAATTTTTAATCAAGAATACAACTGAAAGAAGGCATGGCTTAGATTTGTGTGCAGCAAAATTTGATGGCTTCCCCATTAAAAATCAGTGCAGTTTCTTCAAGGATTTGCTGCAGTACAGCGAAACAAGCGGATTTAAGAGTCTATTCTACACTGCCCCAAAGTAGTTCTAGGTAAAGTAGGTCGATCTTGACCTCTTGTGTACTTCTGTGTGGTGGAAACAACACACTTGTTACGACAGTGTTGAGTGCTTGTTACGACAATGTTATGTGCTTGATATGACAGTGTAATGTGCTTGTTACGACTGTGTAATGTGCTTGTTACGACAGTGTTATTAACGTGATACGACAGTGTTATGAGCTTGCTACGACAGTCTTATTTACGTGTTACGACAGTGTTATGAGCTTGCTACGACAGTCTTATTTACGTGATATGACAGTGTTATGCACTTGTTATGACAGTGTTATGCGCTTGTTGCGACAGCGTCATGTGCTTGTTATGACAGCGTTTATGTGCTTGTTATGACAGCGTTATGTGCTTGTTATGACAGTGTTATGCGCTTGTTTCGACAGCGTCATGTGTTTGTTATGACAGCGTTATGTGCTTGTTATGACAGCGTTATGTGCTTGTTATGACAGCGTTATGTGCTTGTTATGACAGTGTTATGTGCTTGTTATGACAGCGTTATGTGCTTGTTATGACAGCGTTATGTGCTTGTTATGACAGCGTTATGTGCTTGTTATGACAGTGTAATGTGCTTGTTATGACAGCGTTATGTGCTTGTTATGACAGCGTTATGTGCTTGTTATGACAGCGTTATGTGCTTGTTATGACAGCGTTATGTGCTTGTTATGGCAGCGTTATGTGCTTGTTATGACAGCGTTATGTGCTTGTTATGACAGGGTTATGTGCTTGTTATGACAACGTTATGTGCTTGTTATGACAGTGTTATGTGCTTGTTATGACTGTGTTATGCCACCTAAAGCCGCTTCTGGTTGTATATACAACGTGTACCATGAAAATGTACTCATCGTTTGAATTATCAGTACTCACGTATTTTCGGATGTAGGTTTTTTTTTTACAAAGATACGAGTTTAATGGGTTAAATTAATAAAAGCAACAAAAAATTTAAAATAAATAAATTTCACAAAATGAAATTTAGTTGCTCCTGAAACAAAAACAAAAATACACGAGTGATCGACATATTTCAAAGTATGAGTATATTTTTTCAAAACACTCTGCATATTGGCCGCTAGCAGCCCGGTGCAGTTCTGCGCTACTCAGGGGAGTTTGCTGACGGATTTACAGCATTTGGGCCTGCGTTTACGTTACTAGAAATCTTTTTTATAGCTTAAATGTCGTCTGTGCCGTAAATTCACTGCAACGGCTATTGCAGTGACTATAGCGCGGCTAAAAGTCGCTCTATTGATATTGTCCTAGTACTGTATTTCTGTTGAAGTACTGCGCCGATCTTTTCGATTTAAATAGCTGATTTAAATAGCAGACAAACGTATAGCTTAGGTAAAATGTGTAGCAAGGGCGAACTAAACATGATTAAATAAAAAATGGAACTGAAAAAAATGGTTTTGCAAAAGTTGGGCAGCAAAATTTGCAGCTGAGGTCAGAGAGAAGGCTAAGATGGAAGACTCGCCGAAAGATCCAACGGATGCAAAACAGGGAATTGAAAATAGGAGTCTAAGCTGCTCGATCTGACGTGCTGTCCCAAGCAAGCAACAGGCCACTCAGCCTTCTCCATACAAGGTAAACGAGCACTATTTCGTCCCAATTAGGCCCATCTACTGTTAACTTTAAATTCTGAATTAAAATAACGGGCTTCGTTATGGGAATGCAGAAAAGGATACACCGACGAAGAAGCTCTTGGAATATTTTAACTACGCTGATCGTATATGAAGTAGTATGAGAAATAAAGGGGTAAAAATTAATGTTTACAATTCAGATGAGGCAAGAAGAAGCAGAAAAGTATACCAGAAGGATATTTTAGGCTAGACAGTGAGTGAACGTCTTGAATCACTGAACGAATTTTTAAATGCAAAGTTAGATATTTTTTAACGGTCAAAAAATGTCTAATAGTAAATTAGATTTGCCGCAGATGAATTCATATCAGTCGTCGGCTGCAATCTGGTAGAATAAATATGGAAATATAACTTTTCTTGTCATTTAAATTCGAAGCTATAATCAATAGTCCAACTTTCACATTAATGAGAAGTGTAATAATGTTTTCTTAGTAATTTTTTCTTGATACGCAAAATATTAACTCGGAGTTTGTAAAGAGCAAGCAGTGAAAAATCCTAAAACATAAAATATTAACTCCTATTTTGTGATGAGAAGGCCTTGAAAAATTCACCTCCATAAGCTTTTTTGAAAGATTTTCTAGTGTTTTTCGCATTGTGAAGCTCTATCTCGTTCTCTCATATGACCGTTACACAGGGAACGCACGCCGCCTAAGCGACTTAATAACTTGGGCGGCGAAAAACATGCGTGCAGGTGGCGAAAAAGTTAAACTGTGTGCTCGGCAGTGTCAATGCTCAAAATTTCTGCGTGCACCTGATAATGAAAGAATCCGAATATTCCCCCCAGATGTACAGTGAAGTTTTCCAATTGAGTTCCCTTGCAAACGTCGAAAGAAAAATCACCTTCTAATGTTGGTATTTTAAGGTAAAAGAGCAGAATTTCCTTAAGAATATTGTTATTTCCTTTACAATTACGTTAGTGAAATTCGTGATTTTGGTGACGGTATGTACGCAGGTCATTACAAGACACCAGCATAATATATATACAGGATAAAATCGTTATTTTGTTGTTTCAGTGTTCGGTACTATGTTAACAAAGTAATATAAATGGGAGATATGAGATGAATGTTCTTAAACAGTTTCCGTACAACCTACTAAGAGGTAATTGCTTGAGAAATTGAAATTACGAAGAGACTCGTCATAAAGTGTGATGGTAAAGATAAAAAGCACATGGAGAAGAAGATAAAAAGCACATGTTAAATTTTAGTCAACCAGCATTTATTTGTACCAAACTGTATTAGGGCAAAAAAGGCTTCCAGGTTTAGAACGATATTTTCACTGTTTACAAGCATCGTATTATTTTATTTTATCATCTTAATCATTAGCTAAAAACTATTTTGTAAAATTATTTCCTTAAATAGGCCAACACTTTTACCGAATCACTCTATATTATTCGTTACAGCAATCCATTTTTTCATATAACTTCTACAGAAGTGTAATCATAATTCCCTGCTTACAACATTTGGTTATTTTAGATTTCTAGTTCATTCAATAGTATCCAAGACCATTATGAATTTAACCATTGCTGGTGCAAGGCCTGTGATTAAAATACTTTCACCTATTGGAAATAAACTTCCTTGAAGGACCCAATTCATTTTATCCATGTGTAATGAAGATGATGCAAGATTTTCAGCCAAAAGTGAATAAACGTTTTCTTTCAGTTTCCAACAATTTACTTATTTATCGTTAAATAACGCACCGCAGAGATCTTTAGCCATTTCATGATGCATAAAAGTACTGAAGAACAAAGCTCATTCGAAAACTTTCTCATCGAAATGTGCAGAATCCGATTCATAAATGAATGAAGGCTAGTGTTAAGTTCCCAGCCGTTTCCCACAAGACCACTGTTAAGTCCCTGACCATTTCATCAGAGTGTACACAAGACCACTCTAAGTGGCCGGCCATGCTGTCATTATGCAGGAGACGGTCAGTCTAGTTTAGCCATCGCACACTTTTGAGCGGCAGGCCACAGCTGATGTTCCCTGTGCTAAAACCAACACACTCCATCCCGCGGTGCTTTATTTAGACGAGAAAAATTCTAATTGATTCAGCGTGGCCTCCTTTGGCGGTTAATGTTTCAGGCTTCTTTTTAATAGTCGTTCTCGGGCCAACAAAAAGCAAGCAAAGCGAACACGCGTGGCTTCTCTGTAGCCGTAGTCAAGCTGCGAATAAATTGGTTATGATGACCAATTATCTTATGTTGAGAAGGCCCCTTTAAAGTCCATCAAGGAAAACAATTAATAAACTCGTTAGAAGTTGCGCAAACTCGTAACTTCTTTCCCAAACTCTCGTATAAAATTATATGCAATCTAAGAGCGCTGTAACAATCCATTCATGCAGAGTGTTGAACCGATCAAGAAAGAGCGATTGATGGGCATAAGCGGTTTCAGAACATCAGATAAGATGTTCTTAGTCAACAGCCCCTGCAGGAGTGCTTCGTCTTCACGCACAGATACAACAAAAGTGAAAATAGAACACGCCTACCAAGCAGAGCATCAGCACTTACCATAGCCTTTCCGTGCGTTGGCTCATGTTTGTCTTTGCGTTCGTCTTTAACAGCTGCTAGAACTTTTGTTTGGAACCAGTCGCTTGAACTTTCGTTGCTGGTTAAACGGGATTTTTTTTATGCTTAGAAAAGCCCGATTCTGAGTTGATGATTACAAGGTTGGCTAGGAGTTTGCACTAGGTGAACTGAAATGAGAATATGCTTCAGTTGGATCGCAGAAAAGTGATTTCGTTATGAATCGATTGTACAAATAGCGACCATATTTCTTTTTGTGGTTTTCCTTAGACGCGTCATCATTTTTAAAAGCATGCATCGTCATGAAATTTTTGTAGAAATTATTAAATTTGATTTTATTAACTTCAAGTGGACCTTTGACGATGCCGGTCCGTATGATAATACAGCGAATCAAATTTTACAGTCCATAGCTATAAAATGTTAATCAGAGCTAATTTAATCTAGCCTTATGGCATTTGACCATGTGACGGGATATGTTTATTCTCCAACGGGGACGCCAATAATACACCCATAACTCATTTAAACCGGTTTGTATTGGCGGATTATACCAATACGTCACGCGAAGAAAATACGCCCATATTTCATTAACGAATGCTCTAGCAATGATGGATCACGCATGTTATCCGCGCACCAACAATCCGCTTATATTTTACATCGACCGTTTTTCCACTTTCTCCGAGGAAATTTTCAATGTCCCCCGAGAGCAAAGCAACTCTGCTAAGAATCAGTGACTCGTAAATGCCGGGTCGACCACCTCCGGGAGGCCTTCATTAGCCGGTAAAGCGGGGACGGAAATGGTCTGTAATGGAAGTTGATGAATAAACCCCGTATTATGTGGGGAGTCCAGTGCCTCATTTGAAGCATCAAGGAACATGAGTTAAGTTTCAAGCGAGTCGTAAACTGGTTGCAGCATCTGCCAACACTTGTACGAAGATGATGTACGAACTAGTTTCATGTATCAATTGCGGCTCAATGGAGATGGAGTGAGACACTTGATGATGCAACATGACTGTTATTGAATTCGCCTGTAAGCTTGACTGTGAGTTATCTAAGCCTCAATGCAGGGCCAGAAAGTCCAGGGCAACTTCTGACCACAACGCATCTGGGCAAATCTTGAGAGACAACAGCATAACTAATGCAGAATTTTGAATACAAAAGGATGTAGTTCTTTCAAGAAGTTTTGATTTCGGGACAGAAATTCCTAGACAACTTCTGACTTGAACACCTGTGAGCTATTTTAAAGAAACAATAGCATTACGAATGAAAAATTTAAAAAAAATCAAAATATGTAGATTCTCCAGGAAGTTTTGGCCCGCGTACCCGAAAAGAAAAGGGCCATTATATAACGAATAAAAATTTATTTTTCCCTAAAAGGGATACTACGTCAAAGTATCCCTTTGACATAGGGAACCGTTATTATGTCGTCCGTCAAATATATAGGATGCTCTAATCAACATTTTCTGCATTACCTCGTTGAATGAAGAATATTGTAGATTGGCAAAAAATGGTCACCGTGAATCAGATTAAAAACCATAATAATAACATTTAAAAGAATAGGAGTCGGAAAAACATCGGTCTACCTTGTCATTATTGTAGATTACTGACAACTTTTATTCCATGTGTACACATTTTATTCCACGCGTACGACTAGTGAAAACTAAAAGGAGTTATAGAACAATAGGAAATGAATTTTAAGCGATATTTTATTCAAATGTTATGCTTAAACTGGACTTTCTGCGCGAGTGAAATGACTTTATTCTAGACCAACGAAAAAACTATGATGTTAGTAATGGTAAATTTATTTTTTCCAACGCACTTATCTGACCTTATATCAAGATTCACTTGCCTTTTTCGTAAAAAAAAATTTCCGTATCGATAGTTCGATGCACCGAAAACTGTGAAATCTCACAATATCGAACTACGCATTCTTCAATAATGGGAATAACTTTTGACAATGGGAAAAAACGGAAAATTATTCGTAATAATGAGAATTTTTTCTATCATTGCACGTAGAGTCCATCATAACTAATATAATTATTTTCAAATCTTCCGTTTTTCCTGAATTAATTTCACACTGGAACCACACAGGACAATGTAAGACTAAGAACAAATTTTCTTGGGAAGGAAGTCTCGATAATATTTTTACGAGTCACTCTCCGGCAATCAAGTGGGGATAAACGAGTGTGACACCTCACAATCCGGCCCGCATATTGCCTCCTTGAGTTGCTGAGTATCACTGATCACGCCTTATATACGCCGATCAGCAAGCTATTAACTCTCTGAAGAACTCGACTGAGAATAGCGAACCCAGGTCCCTCTTTTCCTTTTCTCACCCGTTAGTTTTGGCTCGAGATGAGACGGTTTCCTCGTTGAAAAAGGGGTGCAGGAACACTGAATGCCAACCGTGCTTTGATTCCACACGGATATGACCAGTACTGATTCTTAGGTAATTCCTCTGCAACGTTTCAATTTTTTTTGTTTAAATCCTACAGATGTAGGTTTTTTCATTCCGTGGCAGATCCAGTCCTCGGATGTCAATTGTCATGCTCTGAAAATTGCTTCGACGCTGCATCATGATCAACCGAGCTAGAAGGAACTCCACAAAAATAGTTATTGGTGGTGAAATTAGACCACCACATTCTAGGAACGCGTCCGCGCCCTCAGCGAATGCCAAATGCCATCTTAAGCCCAGTCTTTACGACAATTATCGGTGATAGATGGTGCGTAGAAGCCAGCGTCACTTTAAGAAAAGCCGTCGCCAAGGCCCTGTAATGAACCATGTTCCTGTCCATAGATCACAGCAAAAGGTGGATTAATAAAGACGTTGAACAAGCGTCCCTTCATGAATCGGAGCACATCGAAGGTCATATTTCACTCGCCCTAGTATAAATAGAATCAATTATTTTCAAGTGCTCTCCTTCTATTCACGAGATAATTTATACCAACCGCAAGAAAGGACACAAATTAAGTCCTTGAGGTTTTCTGCCTGAGGTTCGGGCCGGCATTGAATGCAGGGCTGGGCAATCCGGGTAGCCGATGTGCTTTAGGAAAATGAAATTTTGAATTTTGTCTTCCAAAAGCCCTTGAACACTACGCGTGCATCCTTGATATTAAAAAAGTATTGCTGCAGTGTGTATTTGTTGCGAGAAACTGTTCCAAGAAAGTGTGTGAAAGTGTGTTACAAAAATTGGAACCAAACAAAGCAGTTATTTTTTCTACTCGTACCTATCATGTTCATCCCTCATAAAATCTATCGAGATAACACGTACACTTATTTTTAGAACATGAACTAGAGAATCTTTCAGAACTCACCGTCAAATGTCTCAAATATTTTCTGGAATTAAGTAAATGATAAATGAATGATTAGTGCTTGGATTTTGGGGAGAAAGTAATAAGATTTGAAATAATATTGATGTCACTATGGACGCCTGCCTACTACATATAACGAACATACACTTTTTCAGAGTTCGACAGGGAATTTTTCAGTGATCTAAAGTAATTTTCTCCGGGTCTATTGAAAATTTTTCAGGGCGTTAAAGCAATTTCCTCAGTGATCCAGAGTAATTTAAGTCAGGTCTATAAAAAACTATTCGGAGCTCTAAAAAATTTCTTCGGCGGCATAGACTAATTTTCAGCGGGTCTTATAAAGTTTTTCAGAGCTCTAAAGTAATTCAGATTCCTTAGTGATTTCAAAAGGGACCTACGTTATTTTCTAGCTGTATTATAGAATTTTTAAGGATTAACTGTGAGGCTTAACTTAGCCACGGGTCCAAACGATAGATTACAAAAACATCAAGAACATTTCCTCAAGATTTACACGACTGACTCCAAGTTGTTTCTTCGGTTTGAACGACGCATCCCCGCTCTCATTGACAAACATGCATAAACAAATTGCCAAAGACTTATAGTGCTTATTACTGTTCTGAACGAATGGCCTGAAAATCTTAATTGAACTAATGAGCTTTTTCTCGAAAATGCGAAGTGAAATTTGAAGAAAATAACTTTTTGATTTACAGTCCGAGTTCGACACCGTAGCAGATTAGGCAAATTAACGCAAGAAAGTGTAATTGAAACTGCAGATCAGGCAAATTAACGCAAGAAAGTGTAATTGAAACTGCAGATCAGGCAAATTAACGCAAGAAAGTGTAATTGAAACTGCAGATCAGGCAAATTAACGCGAGAAAGTGTAATTGAAACTGCAGATCAGGCAAATTAACGCAAGAAAGTGTAATTGAAACTGCAGATCAGGCAAATTAAACCAAGAAAGTGTAATTGAAACTGCAGATCAGGCAAATTAACGCAAAAAAGTGTAATTGAAACTGCAGATCAGGCAAATTAACGCAAGAAAGTGTAATTGAAACTGCAGATCAGGCAAATTAACGCAAGAAAGTGTAATTGAAACTGCAGATCAGGCAAATTAACGCAAGAAAGTGTAGTTGAAACTGCAGATCAGGCAAATTAACGCAAGAAAGTGTAGTTGAAACTGCAGATCAGGCAAATTAACGCAAGAAAGTGTAATTGAAACTGCAGATCAGGCAAATTAAACCAAGAAAGTGTAATTGAAACTGCAGATCAGGCAAATTAACGCAAGAAAGTGTAATTGAAACTGCAGATCAGGCAAATTAACGCAAGAAAGTGTAATTGAAACTGCAGATCAGGCAAATTAACGCAAGAAAGTGTAATTGAAACTGCAGATCAGGCAAATTAACGCAAGAAAGTGTAATTGAAACTGCAATTCAGGCAAATTAACCCAAGAAAGTGTAATTGAAACTGCAGATCAGGCAAATTAACGCAAGAAAGTGTAATTGAAACTGCAGATCAGGCAAATTAACGCAAGAAAGTGTAATTGAAACTGCAGATCAGGCAAATTAACGCAAGAAAGTGTAATTGAAACTGCAGATCAGGCAAATTAACGCAAGAAAGTGTAGTTGAAACTGCAGATCAGGCAAATTAACGCAAGAAAGTGTAATTGAAACTGCAGATCAGGCAAATTAACGCAAGAAAGTGTAATTGAAACTGCAGATCAGGCAAATTAACGCAAGAAAGTGTAATTGAAACTGCAGATCAGGCAAATTAACGCAAGAAAGTGTAATTGGAACTGCAGATCAGGCAAATCAACGCAAGAAAGTGTAATTGAAACTGCAGATCAGGCAAATTAACGCTAGAAAGTGTAATTGAAACTGCAGATCAGGCAAATTAACGCAAGAAAGTGTAATTGAAACTGCAGATCAGGCAAATTAACGCAAGAAAGTGTAATTGAAACTGCAGATCAGGCAAATTAACGCAAGAAAGTGTAATTGAAACTGCAGATCAGGCAAATTAACGCTAGAAAGTGTAATTGAAACTGCAGATCAGGCAAATTAACGCAAGAAAGTGTAATTGAAACTGCAGATCAGGCAAATTAACGCTAGAAAGTGTAATTGAAACTGCAGATCAGGCAAATTAACGCAAGAAAGTGTAATTGAAACTGCAGATCAGGCAAAAATAACGCAAGAAAGTGTAATTGAAACTGCAGATCAGGCAAATCAACGCAAGAAAGTGTAATTGAAACTGCAGATCAGGCAAATTAACGCAAGAAAGTGTAATTGAAACTGCAGATCAGGCAAATTAACGCTAGAAAGTGTAATTGAAACTGCAGATCAGGCAAATTAACGCAAGAAAGTGTAATTGAAACTGCAGATCAGACAAATTAACGCAGGAAAGTGCAATTGAAACTGCAGATCAGACAAATTAATGCAAGAAAGTGTAATTGAAACTGCAGACCAGACAAATTAACGCAAGAAAGTGTAATTGAAACTGCCTGTTCAAGCAGACCCATCTCACTGTGGAGCGTTCCGTTCCCACACACAAATTCGGCGCAGCGTGCGGCAGGGCTCACGCTGCGCCGATAAATTCCGGGGCTGTTGTCTGGTCGCCGCCACCCACTGACGCGCGTGAAACTTATGCTACTGTCCTAGCTCTAATCAACGCCATCTCTCAGTTCATAACTTCTTGATAAAAATATCACGGCAAACGATCGTATCTTGTTTCAGTGAGCGTCAATTTATCACGTAGGAGGCAAAAGATAATCGCCGGCTTCGTTATTCTCTTCCGTCGATCGGGTTCGTAAATTAGTTTATCCGATGATATCCGAAGCTGCCATCGATGCTAGGCTTAGAATACAGGGAGGTTAATTTGACTATGAGTAAATAATTTAAACAAATATTCGAATTACCTTAAATATCTCTGATCATCGGAAACCGCAAAGGAAAAGTAAAAAATGAAGGTATAGGGAAATTTTGTCCCTAAGAGGAAAGGCATAATAATTTTATAGCGCATAAAGTGACTTCCGTACCAATTCGTTAATTGTTTTCGGAAAGAAAGGGCTTCTATTTTTCTCTAACGTAACATTATTGGTATAATGTGTGGGTAGTTTTTTGTGTAGATGAATTTAATTAATTTCTAAATCAAAACATCTTCGTTAAGTCTTCAATTCTGTTCTTTCAAATGTAAGAAATTATAACAAAAACATCAGGTATGTACTTGAAACCCTAATAAATCACTGCAAAATGCTCCATTTCTTTGCAAATATACGGAAAAGAAAACAAATTAACGCGACTTTCTTCCCACCAGAACTGCAAATCCCGTTTCCATATTCTCGTGGAAGAAGAAGATGAACGGGATTAAAAGGAGAAGCGAACTTCCCATCTTGCTGAGCGACGAGCCAAAAGTGGGACACCTCTCAGTCTGCTATCTAGGAAGCGTGCATGGGTGAGGTCGGGTCTGGCTTTCTCACGATCTCATTTTCCTATCCGATCCCACAAAGCTCGGCGATCCCCGCCTTAATCCCTTATTGTGCGAGCTCCGTTCTGCCGAGCATGTCTTTGTCAAAACCTTGATGTCATTGGAGGAGGAGGAGGTGTAGGGGTGAACACAGGAACCCTAAGTGGCGTCTTGGTTAAGTGTCTTCCCGCTCGACCGCGCCCCGCCAATGCACGGGTTAACCTCTAAGGCCAGATCGCTCAAAGGTCACTTCCTTCCCACATTTTGTGGCTTTACCAGGCGGGGGTTGCACCAGCCATCTCTCCATTGATCACGAGGAAGAGCCTGGCTCTCACAGCGTTGCCTGCCTTCCTGTGAAGAATGAGGACTCCCGCCGCTCCATACTTGTACATCAGGCCTTTACAGATCTTGGGCTGTAAGCAAGATCTCCACGGTGCTCTTTTTGCCCTTCTTAGTGATACAGATGAATGCTCGCAGTAATGGATACGGACCAGCATTCTTCCACTCCACGCTCTGTGATTTATGAATTAAGCCCAAAATAACTTCTTTGAGCTTTCTCTGAGGCTCAATCTGTGAGGCGATAAAGATTGTGAATTATTGATGCGGCTTTCACCAACTTGAACGCTTAGATTCACATGAATCAAACTGATTGAACTTTCTATGACTTATACATTTCTAGACTGTTGAGCATCGTTTTTTGTCTCGTAGCTCAATGTCTGCGACAGACTTAACAAACAACGGTAAGTTGGAAGCGGTGTTTGGTACCTACTTCTATGCTATATACGTCGCTAGATTGTTGAACATCTTTTCTGTCTCTTAGTTCAATGTCTGCAACAAACATAAAAAACGATAAGTTGAAAGCGGTGTTAGGTACTTACCTCTTCAACTCATTCACGTAGATAATGAAACCACTTTCCGTAAAGTGCATCAATAGCTTTCTCCCACTTTGCCATTGGATGTTCCGGGTCTTTAGATTCGTAAATCAGAACGCTATCTTCCTTTTGAGGGTCGAGTACGGGCGCATACACACTCGCAACCTTTCATATTGTCGAGCTTGAATTATACTTAACCGCATACAACTTCAAATAGTAGTCAGTAACTCACAACCTGAACTTTGCCTAAATTTATAAACGACGGAAGTGATATAGTTTACTGACATGAGCAGATGCTTAAGCGTTGAGCTGCATACTCACAATTTAGATTTTGAATAGCTTCCAATTACCCCAATTTCTTGGGAGGAAGTTAAGTATTATATTTTGGTTAGAGATGTTACCCTTCAACTTATATGCTTACAGTTGAAGTTACGCTTTAACTAATAATTCAGAACCGCCTGTTGCGGAAAATGTTGAATAGGTTGATTCCCGACCAGCTGACAGATTTTTGCGCGTGAAAATTATAGTACTTTGTATTAAGTCATAAATTTGTCTTTCAATGGAGGAACAATGAACATTTCATTTACAAGCGACTGTGAAAGAATAAAAACAACTCACCTTGCAACGAATGCCTGCTTTTGTTAACAGAACAGATAACTCGTTCATTTCAATCATATTGTTATCGCTGCAAAATTTTATCTAAATGAAAAACTTATACTGCATGTACGCTTCAGCATCTTAACCCGATTTTAAGCTTACTTAGCAGCTTGCTAGACTCTTCACGTTTTTGCATCGAAATTTCAAATATACCTAGCTGCTTGCTCGATTCTTCAGTATCACAAAGCAAATTGATAAGTTGGCTAAGCTGCTTGCTGGGTAGAATCTCATAATTCTCACAGCAAATTTCTATGTCTACTCACCAACTTGCTCCAGTTTTTCGCTATAAATTTAGATAGAACTATATTTAGTACCTTGCTTGACTATTCAGTCTCTCACTGTATATTTCTAAGTTGGCATAGCTGCTTGCTGGAGTCTTAAGAGTCTCAAAAAAAATTTATAAGTATACTCAGCAGCTTGCTGAACTCTTCAGTTTCTCACTGTAAATTTCTATGTATATTTAGTATCCTGCTTGACTCTTGAGTTTCTCACCGTAAATTTCTAAATTGACTTAGCTGTTTGCTGAGATAATCTCAATGGTCTGTGTAGAGCATGTATCCAAACAGCGACAATTCACAGCGCTGTCAATATAATTTTTCGACCTTAATCAGGGGCTACACAATCACATTTATCACCACATGGCTTCCTACAGCATAGGTAGCGATGCTTATAATTATCTCCGATCGAGTCCTCCGGCAAGAGAAATTTCGATGTCTGGCACCAAAAAAACGCGATAAATTTGCTTGCGCCCACATTTTCATTTCTCGAACACTGGAGTACCTGAAGTTTCTGTCTTGGATCAGTGAGGTGGCAAATTAATGCACTGAGGTGTGTCAATACGACATGTTACTTTTATCGAGTGTCCTGCAAGTCGAGGATAGCAGGCAGGGAGTTGGACGAGTTATGAAAGGATCGTGACGCTGAATTCATAATGATTTTTGCCTCATCAACCACCTGCCTTGAAGCTTGACAGGTGAAACCTAAGAGCCTATGAAGCCGTATTGCACAACTCGGGGCTCAAACTCCTTGATCGAAAAATGGCGACCGAAAACGAAACAACGATTGTGAATTGTGGTCGTTAGTTTTAAATGATAATGATGCTTGTATGAGTGTCTCTCGGAGAGCTGAAGTTTAGGTGGTCTACAGAAACTGAACAAAGCTAAAGAATCAAAGGTGGTGTGAGGCTGAGTAAACTGCAGAATTGAAGGTGGTGTGAGGCTGAGTAAACTGAAGAATCAAAGGTGGTGTGAGGCTGAGTAAACTGAAGAATCGAAGGTGGTGTGAGGCTGAGTAAACTGAAGAATCAAAGGTGGTGTGAGGCTGAGTAAACTGAAGAAGCGAAGGTGGTGTGAGGCTGAGTAAACTGAAGAATCGAAGGTGGTGTGAGGCTGAGTAAACTGAAGAATCGAAGGTGGTGTGAGGCTAAGTAAACTGAAGAATCGAAGGTGGTGTGAGGCTGAGTAAACTGAAGAATCGAAGGTGGTGTGAGGCTGAGTAAACTGAAGAATCGAAGGTGGTGTGAGGCTGAGTAAACTGAAGAATCGAAGGTGGTGTGAGGCTAAGTAAACTGAAGAATCGAAGGTGGTGTGAGGCTAAGTAAACTGAAGAATCGAAGGTGGTGTGAGGCTAAGTAAACTGAAGAATCGAAGGTGGTGTGAGGCTGAGTAAACTGAAGAATCGAAGGTGGTGTGAGACTGAGTAAACTGAAGAATCGAAGGTGGTGTGAGGCTGAGTAAACTGAAGAATCGTAGGTGGTGTGAGGTTGAGTAAACTGAAGAATCAAAGGTGGTGTGAGGCTGAGTAAACTGAAGAATCAAAGGTGGTGTGAGGCTGAGTAAACTGAAGAATCACAGGTGTTATAAACTAGGTAAACTGAAGAATCAAAGGTGTTATAAACTAGGTAAACTGAAGAATCAAAGGTGTTATAAACTAGGTAAACTGAAGAATCAAAGGTGTTATAAACTAGGTAAACTGAAGAATCAAAGGTGTTATAAACTAGGCAAACTGAAGAATCAAAGGTGTTATAAACTAGGTAAACTGAAGAATCAAAGGTGTTATAAACTAGGTAAACTGAAGAACCAAAGGTGTTATAAACTAGGTAAACTGAAGAATCAAAGGTGTTATAAACTAGGTAAACTGAAGAATCAAAGGTGGTATAAACTAGGTAAACTGAAGAATCAAAGGTGTTATAAACTAGGTAAACTGAAGAATAGAGTGTATTAAAAATTTAGGGGATCAAGAGAGAGGGAGAAAGAGAGAGAGAGTGAGTAAATTGAAGAATCAATGATTTTCAGAATTATTGACATTAAGAGACAAAGTAAAGGTACGCTGAAGAATCTACAGTGTTATAAAATTGCCGAAGGGACCAAGCAAGGGCTCAACAACGAGTTACGAATTATTGTAGACCCACCTTCGGTTTTCAGAAATGATTCGTTCTAGATGAATAACATAATTCTGCGTCTCAATATTGCTATTCCATTTGAGGTAGGGAATTTTACTCAAATTTGTTTCGTGACTGTCAGCGCAAGCTTTTATAAAAAAGTTTTATAAAAAAACTTGTCTATTTCATAACCAAAATAGGCTTACGATGATTTAAAAAATACTCAGTCAACATCGCCGTATATTTTCCAACTTATAAATTTCTATCCAGCCACAAAATATGCGTTATATAATTTATTCAATATATTAAAATTTGCATACAGGGTTATAAGCTGGCGATCAAATGATAGATCAGAGAAGTCTAACAAAGACGAAATTATCTAGCTTGAATATAAATGTTGTTTGGTTCAGTTGAGGTCCGTTTTGTCTTCACTCTCAATAATCCTCGATAATGAAACCCTCTATTTCATATATTTTTTTAAAATTGGGCAGAAAAGTTACTTGAATTTTTGCCCATGAAAACAATACGCGTTTATATTGGTTTTCAAATTGGAACGCACTTAAAACAACACAGATGAAAGAATTACTTGAAGGAGGAAAAATTATAACTTCCTATATAATCTCCCTAGAGTGGTTTATTGAAACGGTTCACTTAGCCCTTGCATATCGTTTTCAATGTCATTTCTGAAAGGAACCTGAAACTGAATAAACGAGAATAATAAATCTAATATGGGTACATTCAGAATATCGACAAGCATTAATAATAATTTTTTATTGAATTAGAAACTTGTCTTTCTCAGTTTTCAACTGGTTAAAGTTTAATATCAATCAATGTACTTATACAACGCTCATGTAATAACACAACTCAAAATGAAACACGTTAAAAAAGTAAAATTCTGAATAAACACCTGAATTTCATTGCATTTCTTTTTCTGAGATAATTTTCTTCATTATTTCGTCAAGACGATGTCACAAATCTTTCATGCCTGTTAAGTAACGGACAGAGACACTCGGACACTCGATCGTGGATGAGCGTCTTGCTACAATGGCTGCTCGTAAGAAGATGGATGACATATGGATCTATTGAAGACCAGGTGATGGATGAGGCAATTGAAGGCATTATTGACCGGTTCTGGCCATTGAAAAATCTGTCTGGATTTGGGTGATGATAGTCCCGAGCTCTTAGGAACTTTCGCGAGCCAGTGAAGGATATTATCTATCACGATATCACTTCGCTGTCTCGAAATGGCACTGTGAATGCTGGGCTCAAAATGCAGCCACGCACGATGCTTAGTTTGAAGCTTTTATAGAAGCAATTCTTGTTTGAAGAAGGGATACCAAATCTTAGAAATTTTATGTTGTTAGCAACTGAAATATATAAAAAGAGGAGCGCAACCAAGTGCTTATAAAACTTTGAAAGGTTTATCGTGTGCTTCGTTTGAAGAAATCGAATGAAAAGTTTGAAGTAAGAAATTGGGTGGAAAAATCCAGACCAATTCCTTACTTTGGATGTTTGACTTGCGTCATTTTGATGTAAGCGTGTTGATCGTTTTTGATTGTTCTTGAAGTTTTTAACTGCAAGTCATGTACGATTATAGCATGTTGGTTGTTCTTGATCATTGTTGAAGTGTTTGAATCTAAGTCACGTATGATAAAAGCATGCTTTTTTTCTCGATATGAAATATCTCACAACTTCAAAAATACCGATGGCCTTCTGAGGTTCGCTGCTAAGCTAAGCAAAATAGGAGTAGTTTTCTAAGTTAGGAAGCGATATGTATTATTCAACATTTAATGTTAAGAAACAATTTTTCTTAACAAGCAAGACTTAAGTATCAAAAAGCATTTTAAAAACATTTTTAAAAAGTGAAGCATGAAACCACAGACACTTATAGCCATTGTGCAGAGTAGTAAAAGTGGAAAAATTAGTTTCGTTTTTCGTCCCACTCAAACTACATCCAGTGGTTTCATTAAGTCAGCTGGAGAGAGCTTGAGAAACACGATCTTATCTAAAATAAATTTTCCCATGGCTTACGTTGGTCAAAAACCAATAGACACGAAGTAAATGATTTACCCTTGCCTTTGCATTCAAAAGACTTCCTTACTCAATTTCAAATTAACTGAATATCGCATATATTGCACACTCAAATTACGGAGATGAAATGGAACCTTTACAATTGTAGAGGCAGAAAATACGGCAGCTTCAAGAGGCTCATGCATCAACACTTACAGTGAGTCAACATCACAATATTGGCTCTTCCAACACTACCTCTAACATCAGCAACACTCCTTCCTCTCCAGAACAATAACGAGTCTTCGCTCACTCTGCAATAATTTTTGAGCTCTTGGCACACTCATTCTTTTTAGGCCGCTCTTCAAGTTTCCTCGGCATTCACGCTCGACATCTCAGGGCTTTCGATACACCATGTTTTCGAAGCGTTTATGCGAGTGTCGATGTACGCAGGAGAAATGGTTAGAAAATAAGCGACTTGTGTGAGTTGCAGTGCTTTATTTTGTCACATCGCATGGATCAGAGAAGTGTTTTCGTTTTGCTGTGTGAGACAAGTCCAAAAAGAGCATGTGAATGTTATTTAAGAAGTTTTGTGCTCTTCATTTTAATCAAAAACTATTTCTAGATACCTGATTTTTTATGAGAAAAGAAGTACAGATGTGAAGGGAACGATATTACTCGTTGAACATGGAAACTGTGGACCAAATAATTCTGGTAAAATTTATTTATAATTGAAAAATAGTTCAACTTTGTTCAACATTAGACCATTTATCATATAAATGCTTGCCAATTGAGGTGTCACCTCCTGATTGACGGAACGCACGATATCAAAGCGAACTCTCATCATTGATAATTCTTTGACTTATAGCATGCCATTTTAATTAAGGAACCCATCATTTCAAAGGAACCTCACATCATTTCAAAGTAACCTCACATCATTTCAAGGTGACCTTAACTTTAACGATGAAAATAAGTCCCAGTTACCAGAGTAAAGTTTTAATTGATTCCAGATGTGAATTCCCGGGAGTAATTTTTAACGGTATTTTGTTCAGGCTCACGTACGTAAGATATTATCTATCTCTAGGATTCGTGCCTGCGTGCGCATAGATTGAAAGTAACTCCGTAAATCCGAAACAGATGACCACTAATCCAAAACAGCTGGCCACTAATCCGAAACAGCTGACCACTAATCCAAAACAGCTGACCACTAATCCGAAACAGCTGACCACTAATAAAAACAGCTGGCCACTAATCCGAAACAGCTGACCACTAATCCGAAACAGCTGACCACTTATCCGAAACAGCTGACCACTAATCCAAAACAGCTGACCACTAATCCGAAACAACTGACCACTAATCCGAAACAGCTGACCACTAATCCGAAACAACTAACCACTTATCCGAAACAGCTGACCACTAATCCGAAACAGCTGACCACTTATCCGAAACAGCTGACCACTAATCCAAAACAGCTGACCACTAATCCGAAACAGCTTACCACAAATCCGAAACAGCTGACCATTAATCCGAAACAGATGACCACTAGTCCAAAACAGCTGACCACTAATCCGAAACAGCTGACCACTAATCCGAAACAACTGACCACTAATCCGAAACAGCTGCCCACTAATCCTAAACAGCTGACCACTAATCCGAAACATTTGACCACTAATCCAAAACAGCTGACCACTAATCCGAAACAGCTGACCACAAATCCGAAACAGCTGACCATTAATCCGAAACAGCTAACCACCAATCCGAAACAGCTGACCATTAATCCGAAACAGCTGACCATTAGTCTGAAACAGCTGACCACTAATCCGAAACAGCTGACCACTAATCCGAAACAGCTGACCACTAATCCGAAACAGCTGACCACTAATCCGAAACAGCTGACCACTAATCCGAAACAGCTGACCACTAATCCAAAATAGCTTACCATTAATCCGAAACAGCTGACCACTAATCCGAAACAGATAACCACTAATCCGAAACAGCTGACCACTAATCCGAAACAGCTGACCATTAATCCGAAACAGATGACCACTAATCCTAAACAGCTAACCACTAATCCGAAACAGCTGAACACTAATCCGAAACAACTGACCACTTATGCGAAACAGCTGACCACTAATCCGAAACAGCTTACCACTAATCCGAAACATTTAACCACTAATCCAAAACAGGTGACCACTAATCCGAAACAGATGACCATAAATCCGAAACAGCTGACCATTAATCCGAAACAGTTAACCACTAATTCGAAACAGCTGACCACTAATCCGAAACAGCTTACCACTAATCCGAAACAGCTGACCACTAATCAAAAACAGCTAACCACTAATCACACAAAAACTTTGATAACAAGGTAAGTTATGACTATGAGATAACAACATAGTGCTTGTTTTCCATACTAAACATTGGTATGAGTCCACTTCCTTTTTTTATTCCAAGTAATCTATTTTTGTGAGAGTGGCCCTTTTATGGATGTATGAAAACCGAAGCCGTGCGTCTTGTATCCATTTACTTGATTGCATTTTTCATTTTGAGACGAAGTCAAAGAAGGCACGCAGAGGAGTTTATGTGGAAATACGTCAATAACTGATGCTCAGTAGAATGAATTTCTATGCAAATAGGTTAATAACTGATGCTCAGTAAAGTGAATTTCTATGCAAATAGGTTAATAACTGATGCTCAGTAAAGTGAATTTCTCTATTCAAATAGGTAAATAACTGATGCTCTGTAAAGTGAATTTCTCTATTCAAATAGGTAAATAACTGATGCTCGGTAAAGTGGTTATTTAAGGATGCTCAGTAAAGTGAATTTCTCTATTCAAATAGGTAAATAACTGATGCTCTGTAAAGTGAATTTCTCTATTCAAATAGGTTAATAACTGATGCTCGGTAAAGTGAAATTTTCTATTCAAATAGGTAAATAACTGATGCTCTGTAAAGTGAATTTCTCTATTCAAATAGGTAAATAACTGATGGTCAGTAAAGTGAATTTCTATGCAAATAGGTTAATAACTGATGCTCGGTAAAGTGAAATTTTCTATTCAAATCGGTAAATAACTGATGCTCAGTAAAGTGAATTTCTCTATTCAAATAGGTTAATAACTGATGCTCAGTAAAGTGAATTTCTCTATTCAAATAGGTAAATAACTGATGATCAGTAAAATGAATTTCTATGCAAATAGGTTAATAACTGATGCTCAGTAAAGTGAATTTCTCTGCAAATACGCTTATAGCTGAAACTCAGTTCAGTATATGTCTTATGAAAGCCAGAAAAAGCTGATATTCTGCTGAAAAAACTGATGCACCGCGGCGCAGGCAAATAAAAATGAAGTCAGATCTATTTTCTGTTTACGAAAGTAAAAAGTGATGCCCTAGTTCAAAGCAAGTTCACAGGCGAAAACAAATGGCTACTTGATTGATCTCATTGCTCTGATTACATTCAGAGGGCTTGGAGGGAACGACTTAGATTCTGCTCATCACTAGGGCTCAACACAAAAGATTTTTTTTTGCGGCCTATGGATTTCTTTTCCTCAAGAGATGTAGTCGGCCTGCAAATGATTTGAAATTTGGTTGCTTCCTTTGCCAACTTTTTGTTCCAGGGACAAATTTGTCTAGAGTGCTGAATTATATCCAGTCCAAATTCGTTTACAAACGTGAACGATTTTCTTGTCTTGATCCGAAAAATTTATAAGAAAAATTTTTGGAACAGAGTAATATTTCCTAGTCGATGTAAAGAGTGAGGAAATGATTCCAATTCTTCCTATTTTCTATCAGAAAATAATTCCAATTCTTCCTATTCTCTAGCATAAAATAATTCCAATTCTTCCTATTCTCTAGCATAAAATAATTCCAATTCTTCCTATTCTCTAGCATAAAATAATTCTTATTATCCAGTAGAAAATGATTCCAATTCTTCCTATTTTCTAGCATAAAATAATTCCAATTATTCTTATTATTCAGTAGAAAATGATTCCAATTCTTCCTATTCTCTAGCCGAAAACTATTCCAATTCTTCCTATTCTCTAGCCGAAAGCGATTCCAATTCTTCCTATTTTCTGTCGTGCAGCAATGAATGAAATAAATTGAATTCGAGATCAGCACGATTCATGAAGACAGTCATCATTCCAAATTATGCACGTGTTGTGGTACCCATCATGCGGCTCATTAGTCGGTAATTTAAGACTCCTTTGGTGAAGGCACTCCCGCTAAAACATCATTGATCGAGATCAAACTTCATTGGAATCAAATTTATCACAGCCTCAAACCAGGACTATAAAATTGAAATCACTTTCTGTCCACGGTAGCCGTTCTATTCAATTTTACATTCTTTAATACCACTCAACGAGTGCATGAAAACTACCATAAAAACAGAAGAGCCTTACTGTGCTTCAGGTAGCTTTTTAAAATACATTCTCATCGAGTATGAAATAATTCTAAGATCATAAAGCTTTTATTGCCCGTGTCGGGCTGGAATATTTTCATTCATGCTGTATAAAAGTTCTGCAAGACAGTGCAAAAATTTATTTAATTCTATTCGGACGCAGCAGACGTGCGCTGCCTCGACTTTTTGTAGGCCTTTGAGATGCAAGTCGTGTGAGAGAAAACGGACACAGCCGTCTTTTTTCATCGTCTTCTTCTGGTTGGGCGGCTTTTAAATCTGCACCTTCATTTGTAGCAATCAAGAGAAGGTCCCTAATAAACACTGATGGATCTCGAGTATGCAAATGAAACGTACGTCAGCATTGGCTCGTCATTAAACAGCTATGAGACTTGGCTTTTATTCTGTGTGGTCTTGTTCAGAGTTTGGTCACAACAACACTTGGTCTTTTTCTCCACCCATCTTACGAAAAAACAATGCTCGCCTTTTTCGGTATCCACTTTGAAAAAAAACAGGGGTTCCGGCTTAGAAACTCCAATGATACGATGGAGTATGAGATATCTTTCAAAACCATAAGACTTATTGTTTGAGAAAGGGTTCAGCTAGGACAAAAACGTTTGAACGGAGTGTGCCTGTGTTTTAAAATAGAGTTGACTGGACACAATGTCAGATAGGCTTCAAATGGGTAACGGACTAATAAAGTTTGGAATAAGACACAAAGTTTAATCTATGGAATGAAAGGATCTTCTCCAGATAAGCCCGCCACTAATGCAACACATACGAGTATGTTCACCAACTTGTTAATTTGGAAATGATGCACCTATCGACTTCAAATTACTCTCAAACGAAAGATTGAAACATTCTTTCTTTCTGTACCGTAGACGGTTCGGAAACGGTTTTTTGTGGGCTGCATAAATTTTTGGATATACCTTATCTGGAAAAGATCCGAATGAAGTACAACGCTCCTCCAAACCTTATTGAGAGAGTAAGACAATTCGCAAAACATTCCTGAAAATCCATGTGCTTCGTTTTCTTTGATTTTTTTGAAAACCCAATGAAATTTGACGACTGAACGTAACTTAATTTCTATGGAAGTCTCAAATAAAACTCAATTTGTTCGAAAGAAATTCCAAACTTTTACGCTTTCTTAAAGGATGTATAAAATAAGTAAAGGAACAACCTTGCCAATAAAATGAAGAAGAGCAGAATAAAAGTTCATGTTGCGATTTCTAAAGATTTAAAATTATTATATTTGAAGGCTAGCTCTGCATTCACTCGCATATACGTCTGAAATTAATATTCATTTTGCATTCTGTACCAGGAAATGTTTTTGCGCCAGCTGTTCAGTGCCCGCGTAAACACTCGCATAAGATGATGATGAATTTTCTAATCAACATATGAGTTTCAAGTGAACTCATTAACCGTTAAATATTATGAGCTTCCAAACTAGTTCTCAAATAAATTTTCGAGAGTACAAACTTTTCTGCAAATTAATTTTCAAATACATTTTCATCATTATTATTATTCAAATAAATTTTCAGGCAAACTTTTCACATGATTACTTTTCAAATAAATATTGTTATTTTTAGTAATCTAGAAAACGGTCATTTTACCCTTAAAATTTAGACAAATATTGCAACGTTTTCAAAAGGAAAAAGTTGAGCAAAATCGTATTTTATAAGCTAAAGACATGGAAACAATGTTCTATCTATTTGATGGAAACATGTCTATTCACTTTATTGAATTGCAATGGACAAACAAGAGAAAAAACATCAGGGTTATTTCATTAAAAATTATTAGCCCTCAGTGATGAAACAAAATATTAATTAGTATTAATTAATTAATTAATTACTTAATTAACAAAATATTTTTAGTAATTATTTTACGCTTAATATTTTTCAGCCAGGACTGAAAATTTAGAAGTCAAAAATGTATTTCATTTAATCATGAATAAACCTTAATATCAAAGAACAAAGAGTTATAAATGAAGAGCCTATACGATATCTATTGACAACGCTAAATGTTGCAATTGATGAATATACGAAACCTAAAACATTAAGAAAAATTAATAAAAATCACTTTGAGTTTGACTGGAATTGTGCTATAGAATGAAAAGTATGATTTGTTATTAAGGATGACCATCAAATATTTTCTAAAAAGGCAAATAGGTATCTAGTGATAAGCAGTCAAAAATCTATAATGTTTTTAATGTATTGTGAAAGACATTGGTAAATATATTCCAAACGAGGTTTGCCCCTTATCATCACTGGTGGTCCGGGAAAAATTTAAATTGCGTTAAAATCTACATTAGATAATGATACGCCCTCAGATTCATTGGTGAACACTGAGGAATAACACTTTCACGTGAATTATGATGAACAAAGAAGGAAAAAATTCTAATTCAACCGTGAACGGTGTCAGAGTTCATCGGAACTGCTGTACCTTCGCTCGTCAAGTGTGTCTTGAATTGAGACGAGCTCTTCAAACTATTCAGGAGCATGAACTGTGTTTCATGAATAAATTAAGCTCAAAGTGCCTATAAAATGAAACCTTTAGAAGCCATTTATTTTACTTAACGTCCTCAAATAGATCGTTTTGTGATAGTTTAACTCTACAGGATAGTTCATGGAGTTCAGTTAGTGCAACACACATTAAATGGTCGCCTGTATATATGGTGCAAGTGCTAGAAAATTGTGTTATAATTTTATTACTCTCGGTGAAGAGTTGCAAGTGAATGGCGTATAGAACAGATATGATAATGCTGCTAAGTTTTGGAGTACCAGCTGAAGAGAAGATGTAGATGATTGTTTTAAAGATGGTTCATTAAATTCGCTAGGGTGTTCTTACTGTGGGAATATACTTTGGTAAATGTTTTCTTTCACAAGAAGTACGGCCTCATCAAACTCATTTATAGAACTCGTCCCCTTAATTAAACTCGTCCATTTCTATAACTTTGAATTTTTGGAAATGTAATTTAAACAAACTCATCCATTTATAGAACTGGTTCCCATAATTAAGTTCTTTAAACGCGTTTAAATTGTCAGCTCAAACAAACTACTGTATATCTCTTCCCGTTATAGTCACTGTATAAAAACACTGTTACTGTGAGCTGGCTATTTACTAATCAATGAGATATTATAATTCCAGTTGATCGCAATAGTAAACAATGAATGTTTCGAAGCCCTTAAAATCCTCCTGGTCAGCTGCTGTTTCGCTTCGTTCAACATCTCAGCTACAGTTCTGTTTTAGCTGCAAACAGCATCGTTATGGAATTAAATGCGATATTCACTCGGCTTAAGTTAATAAACATGAATTCTCTGCTGACGATACCATATAACAATTCGTTAAAAAAATTACACAAACGTGAAAAATGCAAAATATTTTTATTCGGAAGGCAAAGTTGTTTGATCAATTCTTGATTGGAAAGTTCTAAGTTAGTGGTAAATTGTACGGTGAAGAGGGCAGTTTATTGTGGCTCTATATATGAAAGTCAAATGAGGAAAATCCAATTTCATAGCTTCTCATATGTTATTCATGAAAATATAGCTGCCGTATTTTTGCTGGTGTAATGGCTAATCTAATCTAATCTAATCTAATCTAATCTAATCTAATCTAATCTAATCTAATCTGTATTCTAATTTTTCAGTGGTGTAATTTAGATATAATTCTATAACACAGAAAAGCGTACAATTTTTATGATTTTGCAATGAATGTGTAACTTGCTTAATTGAACAAGTGTATTAAATGGTGATTAAGCATTTTTCCAACTGATAGTACAAAATCATTTTGCTCAATCTTGAAATAGATTTTACCTCAATGTCTCTATTACATGTGAAAACAAATCAATTTTCACTCTTTCAACATATCATTTTGTTGTTGATTTTACACGCTGCACGCCATTTTGAAAATAATGCGTACTGAAAATGATCATGTTAGGGTAAAATCTTCAGAGAAGATATATTTTAAAATATTAACAAATTTAATAATAAATTATCATTAAAAAAATTTCCGATATGTTGAACGGAAAATAAAATGTATGAATGACTTGCAATTGTTCAAATATAAACAGCGAATATTTCTAGTACTTTCCTTTCGAAAGCATTTTTTCCAATGAACTCTCACGGTCATCATAAGTTGAAGAGGTAAAACCCCTCTGACAATCCTGCAATTAATTTCAAATTATTCTTCCTCAAAACCATCAATGCAGCACAACTCAAATTCAATTGACGGCTGAGAAATCGCTGAGTGACTCTCCTCCATTCTTTTTGCTGCTAAACCAAATCTGCTTTCAATATTCAAATGAATTAGCTCTGCCCTGTCCTTCAGCGCAGCTGATGCCCGATCTGTAGAAGATTAACACTCCAAAATTGCAGCTCTGTGCGAAGCGTGCCTTTTTTGCCCTCATTATTCTTTCACGGTGTCAAAGCCATAAAATATCTAGCGTCAAGTTTCAATTAGCGATAAAAACACAGAATAATCATCAAGTGGGACCATTGTGTAGCAGGTTTGTGTCGTCAGAAACTGCTGTTGGACAGGCGGACATGTTACAGAAGCCGGCCGTTACGAGCACTTTTGGCTGGTCTCTCACCGCCATATGGTGCGCCGGAGCGCCGGCGCGGTGTCTTCTCAAAATGCAAGTGCGGTTCGTTTGCCTGGAATATTAATATGAGCAGACAATGCATGCTGTCCTTTGGAAGCCAAAGACCAACGTATGGGGTAAGGACAGAAAAATGTTTGGTGGAGAATCCTCCTGACAGCCCAAGACACTCGTAATTGGGCTAAAAATGATCATGATGGGGTTAATTTATGTAAATGTTCAAGTGGGATAGAAAAACTTGGCCGAATAGCAGTGTGATTTAGCAGACATTGCAAGTTCAAATAAATTCCGATAGATAAATCTTTTGTAATCAGCGGTAAGTCAGACCATTTCTTCGCTTGTCGCACTTATGCAATTGGTATTCTACACCCAAGCATTATGTACCTACCTAGGTTTTTTGGGCAATAATTATAGGAATGTTTGTTCAGATCTGAAAGGTTACTCCCTCTCTTCCTCATCACTCTTACTTCCTGGGTAACAAGTTGCGGTCCAAGCTCAGTTAAAAATTTATTAGATGACATCCATAGAGTTTTTGTGCGTGTTGTAAGGAGAAATTTAAGCACAAGTCAGCGAAGCAGATAATTATGTAATATTCAGTTATCACGTTCACGTTGTTAAGTGTTGTACCTTCTTTTCTGATTTGAGTTAATACAGGGTAGAGAGGGAAATTTTCACTATGCTAGAATAATGAAGTTTAGGTATTTTCTGTAATTTTTATGAATTACTGTGACAACAAAGTATAATAGAGCATGTTGAGAAGATATACGAACGGCTAAACATCATTCTTACATACATTCTCTGAAATGAACCTAGACGTTTGATAGCTTACACAATCTTCTTTTCACTAAATGGCCCATGGAAGAATCTGTATTGTAACTTACTTGTGAGTTAGAGCTGAAGACAAAGAAAATCGAAGGAGATTTTCAGACATGGCTCCGGCATGTGCCGAGTTTTGGCGGTTGCTAATAGCCGTACCGCAGAGGGTGAAAAAACATGTTTTAATACGATCAAACGTGATACATTCTATCTTGTACATTAGAATTCAAATGCCTTATAACTAATTGCAGGACGCGACGGTGGTACCCTCGGTCAAGCCAGGAGCTATTTCTGACACCTGGGTGAGATTGGAAATTGTGGCTGAGTTCTCCCATTGGGGTTGAGTTCTCCCATTGTGGTTGAGTTCTCCCATTGTGGTTGAGTTCTCCCATTGTGGTTGAGATCTCCCTTTGTATTGTGACTGAGTTCTCCCTTTGTATTGTTGCTGAGTTTTAACTTTGAGGCAGAGTTCTCCTTTTGCGCCAATAAGTTCTCCCTCTATGGCTGAGTTCTCTTTTTGTGATGTTGCTTAGTTCTGCCGTTCCAAACAAAAAAGAACCCAGGGTTACCATAGCCGGAGATCGAGTAGGCAACCCTTCCTGCGAAAAGTGTTCGCTTTACCACGCAAAAGAACCTGTAAAACAAAACGCAAGCCTTTCAGTTCAAAAAAATCAATAATTAGAAAATTAACTAAAAATAAAACACGCCAATTAAATCGTTACAAAATAAATAGCTCAAAATAAACTACAAATAAAATGCGACAGTTAGATCGTCATTTGGTTGTAGAAATTTAGCGCAAGTCAGAAACCAAAATTCCTTGAAAAATGTTCAATCAATTTGAGCGTAATTCTGTAAGTTAATTTGTATTACCAATTAGTTTTGTAAATATCTGAATATTATCTATATATAACACGAACAATTAGTGTTAATAGACATTGATACATGGGTAAAACTCAAACTATATTTTGTAAGACGTGTCAATCATTATTGTCAATCAGTTGCGTTCAGATAAATTATTTAATAACAACTATGGTAATGAAACCTGTAGTGATAATAATACTAAATTCGAATAAAAATTATCAAACTAACTTTTTTGAAGCTAAAGCATTAATTGACCATCACATTAAAGCTGCTGATAAAAAAAGATGCAGAGAAATAGGAAAATGCGTACTCGGCATTCACGAGGGAGGCTTCTAGGTGGAAGTTTCATCGCCTGAGATCGGTGAAATCAACTATATGTTACTGATTACCCACCTGTCAAACAATGAGAACAATTTACAGTGTAAGGACTCTAAGTCCTTACAGTACGCAGCAGTTTGTTGTATAAACATTAATGATGATTCTCACGTTCATTTATTTTTAAAACACTTGAAGCCCCTCAGATTAATTTTACGCAATATTTCCACTACATTAACTCAAATTAAAAAGAAACCCATCATAATTATTTTTATAAAACTTTCGCTTGGATTTTTGTCTCCCCTGACTTGCCTCTGAGTGTCACCCAGAGCATAACATCCATAAACAGAAAACATATCCAAATCCGAACGTCAAACTTCGATCGGGTATATCTAAATCTAAACCGGTACCTATTTCTGACACCTGGGTGGAGAGAGAAATTGTGGCTGAGTTCTCCCTTCGGCAGTCGAAGCAAACCCTGAGCAGCGTTAGATAAAATTAACCACTGATTTGCGCCATGATTTGCTGACCCCAAGTGTCTACGCAATGTCATCTATTGACCAATCTTCGCCCCTGCCGAGTTGTCGTTAATATCTTGGTACGCCAATGCGCTCAATAGCTTCGTTAAACCGAGAGTTCGACTCGTTGAGCCTGAGCATTAATCTTCAATAGACGTATCAATAAAGCGATGTTTGAGCTTTGAGTTTCCCTTCAGGAGACTCTCTCTAGCAGCGTACTGGCCTTCAGTGGTCATGATTACCAGTATTATGAATAGCATCGTTCATTATCAGTATTAACTATATTTTCACTAGCTTCGTTCATCAGCAGTATTACCTATATTTTCACTAGCATCGTTCATCAGCAGTATTACCTATATTATGAATAGAATCGTTCATTATCAGTATTACCTATATTTTGAATAGCATCGTTCTTTACCAGTATTACCTATATTTTCACTAGCATCGTTCATCAGCAGTATTACCTATATTTTGAATAGCATCGTTCTTTATCAGTATTGCCTATATTTTGAATATGATCATAATCGTCAATGACGTCGTGTTATTCGAAATCGCCAATTTTACTTTCATCGTTGTCATCACGGTTGTCATCATCAACGTTAGTATCGTCGTCATCAGGAAGAATATGTCCCATTTGCTCTTTTTGATATGGGGGAAAATTTCTCGTTTATTCGGTGAATTGAGTGTGTTTTTGAAGAGGAAAAAACGTTTTCCAAGAAAAGTTCTTCAATGAGAATCTATTTTTTATGAATGTAGATCACAAGCCGGTCAAGGTCAAGGTCTCAGAATATTGCAGAATTAGATGGTTCATGTGATGCATCCGATTAAAATAGATAGCGATTGTCAATATTTCAAGAGCTTTCCACCACATCTATTTTCACAACATGGCGACACTCAGAATGTAAGAACATCGGAAAAAGTCTGTTAAGTTCTGAAGTTAAAAAAGAACGGAAGTATATAAAATATAAATGGCTGTATCACTTGACGAAAATGGATTCACGAATTTAGTACAATTTAAACATATCAAAATTCTGGTTAAAAATTCTGCAAAATATTCAATAGCTAGGCCTTTAATTGAACGAAATATTCAATAGGTAGGCCTTTAATTGAACGAAATATTCAATAGCTAGGCCTTTAATTGAACGAAATATTCAATAGCTAGGCCTTTAATTGAACGAAATATTCAATAGCTAAACCTTTATTTGAACGAAATATTTAATAGCTAGGCCTGCAATTGAACGATCTATTCAATAGTCAGGCCTTCAAAGCCTATAGTGGTTTGCACCGCTTTTGAAGAAAACTACTTCGGAAAACGACATTGACAAACATTAGTTTAATAGTTTATATAGGGTAATATTCAGATAGCTGAGGCTTGTTTCGCGGGCTGATATGTTTAATAGTTCTCGCTCTCATTTGTCGTACAATTTGTCGTGTTCATTCAGACACACTTCGTAAACAAAACGCGCGTTAACGAGTTGTAAGATTTTCTTGAAGAGTTAGTATTTTCTGGGGATATTACATTTGCGAATCCAATTCCATACCTTGAGGGTTCAACATTGCACTGCGAGCAAGATTTACTCTGACCAACAAAATGTTGGTACAATCTATATACCTACAGAGCCAGTCCTAGGAAAGGAATTAACACGCTACGTAATAGGAGCACGCAGATTGTATTATCTATGAAAATTGGAATTGCAAATGAGGCGCTCACTTTATTCCATATTTTTCATTCAAAGAAATATCCTAACTGAGTGAGATATCGGGAGGGCTTCAGTAAGTGAAAACAAAATTTAAAGCCAACCAACTTTTTCCAGTCGTTTCTTCTTATAATTACAAACTAAAACCTGTTTTGAAATGAAGGGGCGAGCAAACTGCCTTCAGTAACTTCATTTTGTCCTACGAACCTAAGCATGAACCGTCGTATGATAAACACATCGAATTTGGTTTTCATACAGCAGCTGGTGATTCGAAATTCAAGACTACGTGAGCTAACTGCCGCCTGCAGTTTTCTTAACCCGCGCACTGTAACTGGTCGCCTCATTTACCAGGCTCACTGGTTGCCAGACGTAAGGCATAACCCCAAGTTGTTATACACCAAAATGATCGTCTCAGCGAGTGCTACACAGCTGGAGCCAGAAACCCCCACATTGTGGGGGTTAAGGCAGAGCTCCAACCACTTGGAAGTTGGGAGGGGTAAGCACAGTCAGTGTGGTAAATGAGGCGACCGTGAGAGGGTGTGCGTGCGAACAGTCAGTGGCAGCCTCAGTTACCAGCGAAACTACTCAGGGCCTTATTTCGCCTTATTTCGTAAAAATGGCAAATAAGACAAATCTGAAGTCAGTAGCGTGTAGAGCAGTATTTTATTCATATTGTGTGAAAATTACAAGTTTCGAAACACTATACTTACAGTAATATAACCAGACATGCAAACATGCATTTATGTAGGAACTAAAACGAAGAATGGATAACACCTAGTAGACATAAATGGTCATAACTTTTTTTCTAATTGTTGTAGAGGAAAAATAAAAACATCAGCAGGTTTGGAAGGATTTTCTGCATAAAATAGCAGTGAAAAACATTACATTGTTCCCAAAACACAAAAATGGCCATTGATCTCTTTGAAGCAATGTTGTGCAAAAATCTACGGAGTTTGACTCCATATTACAAAGAAACGGTTCAAGTTATCAAAAATCTGACAACATCAAAGTGTAAAGCAACATTTTTTACTCATTACTTCATATTTTTACATCTCTGCCTATTACGGTAAGTGAACAGGGAACGGCAGAGTAACGCGGGTAAATTGACTACTTTTCTGAGGGATGCGCGACCGTGCGCGGGTTAAAACAATATCTACCCTGATTTACAGTGCAGCGGGACACTGAAGTTTTCGCAGACGTTTACAGTCACTAAAACCCAAGTTTTGCCGTTTGCTTTCTCACCATCGACCCGACATTGACCAGATGTGCACGCTGTTCAAAACTAGGTCCAGATGTGCAGGTCGTTGATGTCACATCAAAGCAAAGAAAGCAGCTTCGCCAAAACTCTGCTTCTTGACGCTAGTTGCTTCTTATTGGAGTTTGAAGTTCAGTCAATAGACGATACCAAATTTTCTGAATCGTATTCTGAATACCAGCCAGGAAAGAACGTCAGTTAGCAGCAAAGTTCATGTCGGAACAGGAACTCCAATATCCAGCGAAGCCATAAATTGTGGTCTCGAAGTTGCGTCTCGTTAGTTTCACATTGAATCGCACAAAAAATCTTGCTGTGAAGCGCAAGAAACTCATGAACTCGCAAATAATGGCATTTATTAATTCTCGTTGTCGATTGCATGCGCAATTTATAAAATTTTTAGATAATTTATGAGATATCCATGTCGCGGGTTGACACTGAGAACTAGCGAATAAATTTCAAATGTCTTTATTTCCCCAACTTGCGTTTCGATAAAAACATTACTAAATAGTTTAAATCAGAAACAAAAACAATCAAGTAAAATAAGTTTTTCACCGAAGATTTCATCATAACTTTTCCTTCATAAACAACAAGCTTAAATATTAATTTGATGGCGTTATTTAAACCAAGAACTTCGCTTTCTAGGGCACCACCATATTTCTGGAGCACAATAAAACTCCTTTAGCCCACGTGGTACGTTTTATACCCAACATTACGCCTCGGCCGCATTTCAACGTGTTAATTACAAGCTGTAAAAGCGAACATCGAGCATCCAGACCCAGGACAAACCCATTCGCATCACATTAACTGCGAGTTATAGGAAGCCCCCTCCCGAACTGAAGGCTCCCGACGCGCGACCAACACTTGAAGCGCCCATGCCCCCATTACGAGCAATAAATTACCTACTCTTGCTACGTTAATGTTCCTGGCTGCCACTCCCCTATCAAAACACAGAGCAAAAACAACGAAGCCGCAGCTTCGAATTACTCTATGGTTCAAATACAAAGAATAAAGTCATCCGCCAAGCACAGCCAGGTCGGCTCTTTTAATTGGATCTTTATCACTCTATTGTCAAGGAAAATATGTCAAGGTTTTAGATTAGTTCATAATTAGGAAGTGTCCAATCACCCAGCTCTGATGATGATAAAGCAACGATTGTTTTGATACACCCTCAGGAATAACCCCAACGTCATGCAAGGCTCTCGAGTTTCTTGAAAGCTCCTTTCGACCACGGAGATGTGGACGCTTGGAGGAAGTCATCGGCTAGAGTTCGATAGACCATCAATAACTACATTTCTTGCGTTCAGAAATACGCTCGAGGATCTGCGTGAGCTTCTGCTCGTCACAGTCGATATTTTGTGAAGGGTCCAAAAATGGAGATCATTAGCATGAGTGATCACGGCCATTGTACAGGATCTCGCCTGAGGGCAGTTGAGGCCAATCGAATAAATTGTTGCTTCGTCCGTCCGGAGCAATGGGGAGTTGCGGCAGTCGAGTTTTCGTGTCTCGAATCTTGTTTTCGAACTTGAAGGACTCAGCTCTCTCTTTCTGTTTCGCTAGCTGTCTGCCTTATCGATAAATAATGGTACACAATTAAGGATTCAAGGATTCACAGCTCTACGAACGTGCCTAAAGGTTTTCCTAAAGGATATTTTCAAAAAATTGTACGTCTAGAGCAAGCTTGAGCTTTCAGCGAACTGAAAAATTGGGTTAGAGTTTGTGAATGCATTTTTTTTTTTGCCTCGTGTAAGTTTTTCTTCATTGAGTTTATTTACGTGCAATAAATTTTTCAACATTTGCTGGAATTACGTTTGAAGTGATGCAATAACATGCCTCAAATAATATTTCTCGAATTATGTTGACAACTAAATTTTTTCATCAAGAAATGTAACATAAGCAAATAACAGTACTTAATTTTCATTTTAGCAGAAAAACCGGTCTAAATAGTTATATAATTCGTTTGAACACAACGAAACTCGTGGAAAGGATTTTGATCTAAATGCACTATCATATATCGTATAGTTTGAAGAACAGATGTAAATACGAATTATAATTGAATTGCTGACTGCTTGAATTCAAGTTTCGAAATAACTTCTGGGATCTACGTAAATTAATTTTCATTCTGTGAAAATTGTACGATGCATATTGTTTTATAAAGTAGTTGATGAAAAGTTCCGTTCGATACCTATAGGATGAGTTTTTTGTGGCCGGGAAAAACATATTTTTCCCCCAGCCAAATGTTAGGTTAAACTTTTGAGCATTTACTATTAAATTGACCTACCGCTTTATTAAATGACTATTAAAATGATCTAGAGTTTGTTAACTTTACTCGCGAAGTGGCCAAAAGTTTTACTAAAAATACTCATAAAATGACCAAAAGTTTCTTTAAATTTACAACTAAAGATACCTACAGCTTTATGAAGGGACAAAACAGTTATATAAGTGCGTGCTATTTTAATTTATAAAATTTAAATTTTCCTCAATGAAGTCTTTGCTGTTACTTGATAACAGTGGATGCATGGCTTGTATAACTTTGCTGATCATTTATAGATCAATTGACGAATGAATAAAATTCAGAGTACCATAGCAAAAAGATTGTGAGATATCTTTTTTGCTTAACGTGTGGAAAGGACTTCTACAAAAAATCTCACTCAAGTCAGTTTACATAGAATTTACGCACAATTTTTTTCATAGTTCTATTTTGAGAGGCTGAATAAGTTATATCTTTAATTGCTTCACTACCTCATTTTGTGACATAGCGACAGGCACACTAGTTGATGTCTCTTCCATAATCATTTTTCCTTTCAATTAAGAGCGCAAATATTATCGCTAAATGTCAGATTCAAGTTACAAAATTCTTCACTGAACATTCACGCCAACGCAATACTTGTAAAGAGAATTATTTGAAGACGTAGAAAATTATTTCAAGCGTGGAGATGCTTGAACTTGTGATTCGGTGCGATATAGTTTGAATAACTACAGCGCTAGCAAACCCATGTTACTACTACTACTACTACTTGAACTTGTAGGCTAATTTCACCGCGTCCGCTGCACATCGTAAATCCTGAAGCAATCAACGCGTCATAGCATAAAACAAGCTTATTAAATTTTTTGTAAAATTGGATTTTTTGAGCTGATTAGCTAGGCATTCCAGGTCTACTGTGATTGTGAGGATGAACCTAATGAGTCATATTAAATTATATATATAGTCTGATTTCCAACTACATGAAAATGACTTATGTATCGGTAGATTTTAGAGTGCATCCGCCGCCTATGAAGCGATACACCAGAAAAATATTTTGATGCCTCGAAATTAGAAAGAAGTATGGCATGTGTATTGTTCGAAATTTACCTTTCGAACTAAAAATCAAGTTACAGGCATCAGGGCTTAATTTGAATTCATTTGCAATATAAACTTAAGAAACAATCTACTTCTGTATCACTTGTGGTAAATAAATTGCTTAGACAAGTTTTTAAAATCACCTTGACATTTGTACAAACGTTATTTAAAAGTGACATGCACGACATCCAGCAACTCATTCGATTAAAAAAACAGATTTTGGCCATTAAAATCCCCCATATGACATTCCATCAATCGCCAGGACGGCAGGTAAAATGACAAAGGATAATCGGAAAATTGCTCCGTTCAGAACTGTACGGAGCCTTGCTATTGGTTCTCATTTTTCAGCGTGGCAAGTTACAAGCAGCCACAGAGCCTTGATTGCCTAACGACACAACCGTAAAATTAGGACGAGTATGAGAACGCAAACAGAAAGTCAGTAACGGCATTAGAAATAAGTCATTAGAACGTAAGCCGTTGTGAAGTCAGAACTAGCGTTTTATGACCATAAAGTCAGTACTAACATTATAACGTACTTTGAAATTCGAGACCATCATTAGAACACAACCATAAAGTCAGGATTGGCGTTTGAACCCAACCATAAAATCAGTACTAGCATTAGAACGTACTTTCAAAGTCAAGAATGGCATTAGAACACAACCATAAAGTCAGGAATAGCGTTTGAACCCAACTTTAAAGCCAGTACTAGCGCTAGGACGTTACTCTAAAGTCACGAATAGAAGTAGAACACAACCACAAAGTCAGTACTAGCACTAGAACGTTAATCTAAAGTCCCGACTAGCAGTAGAACACAACCCCATATTCAGTACTAGCACAAAACATAACTCATTCAGGACTAGCACTAGCACGATACAGTCTATTCAGGACTAGCATTAGAAAGTTACCGTAGAATCAAGATTGACGTATGAAAGATAAAGCATTCTTTGTCCAACGTTGAAACGAAGTGGTCCACTTTGAGCAAGTCAGAGAGGTCTCTTTGTAGGACACAATTATTGAGCAGGACAAGAGAAGTAGCCGAGGCTTTCTTCTCGATGATTGCAATAAATCAATCGACTTCCATCCTTTTCCAGTGGCCCTTGTCCGTAAATTATAGCTGCTTATCTGGCCCAGTATTGACGAACATTCGACTTGTGATTGGCACTAACTAACGATTGATAATAATTATCTAGAGGTTGATGTTGAACATTAACAACTTTGGTTGATGTTCAACATATATTAGCTTTAAAATAATGACGTTAAATTGATATGAAATTCCAATTTATAATTCACACTCAATTAGTGCACTTCTAATTAATTGAACGTCATTGTTAAAAATAAAAGAGCCTAAAAATTATTTCCGGAAACAATAACAATGCATGCACGGGAAAACAATTAGATGCAGTTCAGTATTGATATGACCCTGTTTCACAATAATATTATGATTCGCTATACCGTGAAGCTGCAATAACTTATCATACCCCTACTCTTTGTGTTCATGGATTCTCTTCCTATAGCTTCGAGCTATACTGGGTACGCATAAAGTCTCTTTTAAATTTCAAAAATGTATTTCAAAAGTAGGATATTTTATTTAGTTTTGTTCTACTGTATACAACGGTCATTGAATTTCTTTACTTCATTTAATAGACTGAAAGCGTTTTCTTTAGGTTCAAATTTGTAATTGTGTGGTACAGGTGCTCTTATTACATTTGTCTATCACAATTGCGGTAATTGGGGTAGAGCGAGAAAAGAAGATGAGACGGAAAAGAGAGACGCGAATCATGAACCATTTTTGATAAAGTTGTATGATAAATGATTTTTGATAAAGTTCTTAATGATAAACATTGTAACACCATAAGGTTTACTTATCTGGAATGCGTACTAAATTCATTATCTGGTCATAACTAACGTTGAATAAATTGTTATACGTACGAAAACAATTACGATCATAAAACTAACAACAGCTTACGCTATTACCTTAATTACCAATAATATGAAACTAATGGCAGCTTACGCTATAACCATATTAAAGTAATTTGCCATATTAAAGTAATTATAAGTAATTTTTCATGTTGATGTAACCAAGTGTCATATTGAAGTAATCATAAGAAGAACGAGCTTCAATTCATGAAAACAAAAAATGGAAATATTCAAAGAACACAAAGTATTGTTGCTTCGCAAAAAGAAAGAAGTACATCTACCCAATTACCGCTCCATTATGGTTCGAACAAAAAGAAACGCCACACAGACTCGTTTGAGACATGTCCGCGTCGAGCTTCCGAACATCAATAGAATCTGTTCGGAAATCCTTCAGAAGATTCGTCACATCATGAATATTTAATTAACACTTTGCCCGCAATGTGAGCCACCGGTGGCCACGGAGGGTATTTTCATATTGCTGCTGACTAACCGGTAGTCACAACCTCAAAATTCATAAATACTTAATTAAAGGTAAATGAAGGCATGATCTAGTTAAATGTTAGCTATATGTTCAAAATTTTTTGCTAAGATTGACTTGAAATTTGAGTGGAATATTTTACTTCAGCTTAACTAATTGCGGTCAAGGTGTTATTACGAAATACGAAGCTGGCTTTCATCAAAGAAACGTCGATATTCCATAAACTCGGGACCGTTTGAACGCTTTTCCCCACCGTCCATGCGCACTGTCCTCACTCCACCTGCACTCTTCAGCATCTTATACGTTGCTATGTTTTCGAAACGCCACATCGTCTCGGAGAATACACTTCGATGTCTCTGCACTTATATCACTTGGAATTTTATTAATTTAAACAGATTAGACATGTCATTTATTATCCCAATTATTTGTATTGGGTTATAGGTATTTTTACCAGTTTACTTACACATATGGTCCCAGGTACTTGTTTGTCTTTTAACGGTAGAAACTAGATGGCTTGGAATTTTCTACGCTTACCCTCAGACAAGGGGTGGATGCCAGAAAGTTTCGATGGAACTTAACAAGTCGATGCGCTGTTGCAACGGTTGGTTAAGTTAGGTGGTGTGTACAGAGTTGATAATCCGATTTTACTACTCCAACCCCCTTTTTTTATTTTCCACGAGATAAGAAAATGGAACAGCACGATGAACTTTCCCTCGTACGCTAAAATCTATTCTAAAGAAGGCAGTAAAATAATTGAAAAGCTCTTCATTTATACTGTTGCGTAGGTGTGGAATTCACCTATTGTCACACATACATTATGTCCTACCATGGTAGTATAGAGATGTGTCATAATCTACGAAAGTGCCTTCAGCCAGTGGTACCTCCATACTTCGTGTGGTGGCTACCTTATAAGAACGAGCATCCAAATTTAACTTTTTCGCCACCTGCATGCATGTTTTTCGCAGCCTGAGCGATTTAAGCGATTAAATCACCTAGGCGGCGAAAAACATGCATGCAGGCGGCAAAAAAGTTAGACTGGGATGTTGGGCTCGGATATTACGTTCGTGCTCCATCTACAACAAAGATTGCATTAAAGGATGGGAAAATCACTCAGCGTCCTGTTAATCCTAATGAAAGTTTGTCGTAATTAACTGGCCTCTTTTCGTTTTGCACATCGCCGACGCCATGTTGGAACCCG
This sequence comes from Morinoia aosen, assembly GCA_030386875.1. Taxonomy (NCBI): domain Eukaryota; kingdom Metazoa; phylum Arthropoda; class Malacostraca; order Amphipoda; family Talitridae; genus Morinoia; species Morinoia aosen. The sequence goes on along the minus strand of CM059571.1, from coordinate 36,826,481 downwards.
TAAGATACGATCACATAATTACCTAATCATGCTTCTCTGATCATGTCTTATTATGCTGCTCTCTCAACAGCTTTGTACTATCGTTCGTCAACTTCAGTACAGAAATTACTTCTCTTACGTGCCTTCAATTTCTTTTTGTGAGCTATATAGGAAGAGAAACAGAGTGAGGAAGGAGAACAGAAGAGTCGGTACTCGGGGAAGCAGAAACAAAAATGAGCATGCATGAATAAATAATTGCATGGTTATATTAATATGCCCAACAAGCTCATCAAAATTATTCATCCAATCATATCACTCATGAAATGAATCATATCATCACGTCAAAAAACATACTCACATATTAACGCCGTTAGCCGCGAGTATCAAATACCTGATTGAAATTATTCACAAAAAAGCATAATTCGAGTCATGTTGAAGTTGGCACATAAAACTAAGCTGATTTTGCAATGGGAACATCGCCATGTCCCAGAAAATAAAAATCGGAACAAATATTGTCTGCAATTTTAAATTCCTGCTATAACATCCTAAAAATAGGTAGGGTAACAATAAATACGAACCGTAAAAAAACTTTCACGGTAATTTTTCACATTCTTCCGAGAACACCCTAGACATAGGTAGCATCACAACAAAACCCAGTGAAACGAACTACCAACGGCTAATGAAGCACTCAGAAACATTTGGAGTACTGGGGCACCCATAGGTACCGGAGGTAACGGAGTACTCAGCAGTACCTAATCTACTAGAGTACTCAGCAGTACACAACCCACCGGAGTGCTCAGCAGTACACAACCCACCGGAGTGCTCAGCAGTACACAATCTACTAGAGTACTCAGCAGTACACAACCCACCGGAGTACTCAGCAGTACACAACCCACCGGAGTGCTCAGCAGTACACAATCCTCTGGAGTACTCAGTAGTACACAACCCACCGGAGTGCTCAGCAGTACACAATCCTCTGGAGAACTCAGTAGTACACAATCCTCTGGAGTACTCAGTAGTACACAACCCACCGGAGTGCTCAGCAGTACACAATCCTCTGGAGAACTCAGTAGTACACAATCCTCTGGAGTACTCAGCAGTACACAATCCTCTGAAGTACTCAGCAGTACACAATCCTCTGGAGTACTCAGCAGTACACAATCCTCTGGAGTACTCAGCAGTACACAATCCTCTGTTGTACTCAGCAGTAAACAATCCTCTGGAGTACTCAGTAGTACACAATCCTCTGGAGTACTCAGCAGCAAACAATCCTCTGGAGTTCTCAGTAGTACACAATCCTCTGGAGTACTCAGTGGTACACAATCTTCTGGAGTACTCAGTGGTACACAATCCTCTGGAGTACTCAGTGGTACACAATCTTCTGGAGTACTCAGTGGTACACAATCCTCTGGAGTACTCAGTGGTACACAATCTTCTGGAGTACTCAGTAGTACACAATCCTGTGGAGTACTCAGCTGTACACAATCCTGTGTAGTACTCAGTGGTACACAATCTTCTGGAGTACTCAGTGGTACACAATCCTCTGGAGTACTCAGTAGTACACAATCCTGTGGAGTACTCAGCTGTACACAATCCTGTGTAGTACTCAGTAGTACACAATCCTCTGAAGTACTCAGCAGTACACAATCCTCTGGAGCACTCAGTGGTACACAACCCTCTGGGGTACTCAGTGGTACACAATCCTCTGGAGTACTCAGCAGTACACAATCCTCTGGAGTACTCAGCAGTACACAATCCTCTTGAGTACTCAGTGGTACACAATCCTCTGGAGTACTCAGCAGTACACAATCCTCTGGAATACTCAGTGGTACACAATCCTCTGGAGTACTCAGCAATACACAATCCTCTGGAGTACTCAGTGGTATACAATCCTCTGGAGTACTCAGCAGTTCACAATCCTCTGGAGTACTCAGCAGTACACAATCCTCTGGAGTACTCAGTAGTACCCAATCCTCTGGAGTACTCAGTAGTACCCAATCCTCTGGAGTACTCAGCAGTACACAGTCCTCTGAAGTACTCAGCAGTACACAATCCTCTGGAGAACTCAGTAGTATCCAATCCTCTAGAGTACTCTGTAGTACACAATCCACTGGAGTACTCAGCAGTACACAACCCACTGGAGCATTCAGCGGTACCTGAGGTATTGGAGTATTTAGTAGTACGATTAGTACCTGACGTACTGCAGCACTCAGCAGTACCATTAGTACCTGAGGTACTGGAGTACGCAGCAGTAACATTAGTACCTGAGGTACTGGAGTGCGTAGCAGTACCATGAGTACTTTTGGTACTGGAGTACGCAATGGTACCATTTGCACCTGAGGTACTGGAGTACGCAGCAGTAACATTAGTACCTGAGGTACTGGAGTACGCAGCAGTAACATTAGTACCCAATCCAGTGGAATACTCAACAGTACCAGAAGTACTAGAGTACCAAGTCGAGGGCACGCGTTCTGTTCCCACGCTGTCCGGCCGCTGGTGACCTCGGACGATGGAGGTCACTGCTGCAGCTGGTGTTGTGCTGCAGCTGATGTTGCTGCTGCAGGTGGTGTTGTGCTGCAGCTGGTGTTGCTGCTGCAGCTGGTGTTGCTGCTGCAGCTGGTGTTGTGCTGCAGCTGGTGTTGTGCTGCAGCTGATGTTGTGCTGCAGCTGGTGTTGTGCTGCAGCTGGTGTTGTGCTGCAGCTGGTGTTGTGCTGCAGCTGGTGTTGCTGCTGCAGGTGGTGTTGTGCTGCAGCTGGTGTTGCTGCTGCAGCTGGTGTTGTGCTGCAGCTGGTGTTGTGCTGCAGCTGATGTTGTGCTGCAGCTGGTGTTGTGCTGCAGCTGGTGTTGTGCTGCAGCTGGTGTTGTGCTGCAGCTGGTGTTGCTGCTGCAGCTGGTGTTGTGCTGCAGCTGGTGTTGCTGCTGCAGCTGGTGTTGTGCTGCAGCTGGTGTTGCTGCTGCAGCTGGTGTTGTGCTGCAGCTGGTGTTGTGCTGCGGCTGGTGTTGTGCTGCAGCTGGTGTTGTGCTGCAGCTGGTGTTGCTGCTGCAGCTGGTGTTGCTGCTGCAGCTAGTGTTGCTGCAGCAGCTGGTGTTGTGCTGCAGCTGGTGTTGTGCTGCAGCTGGTGTTGTGCTGCAGCTGGTGTTGCTGCTGCAGCTGGTGTTGCTGCTGCAGCTGGTGTGGCTGCTGCAGCTGGTGTGGCTGCTGCAGCTGGTGTTGCTGCTGCAGCTGGTGTTGCTGCTGCATTTGGTGTGGCTGCTGCAGCTGGTGTGGCTGCTGCAGCTGGTGTTGTGCTGCAGCTGGTGTTGCTGCTGCAGCTGGTGTTGCTGCTGCAGCTGGTGTTGCTGCTGCAGCTGGTGTGCCTGCTGCAGCTGGTGTGGCTGCTGCAGCTGGTGTTGCTGCTGCAGCTGGTGTTGCTGCTGCAGCTGGTGTTGCTGCTGCAGCTGGTGTTGCTGCTGCAGCTGGTGTTGCTGCTGCAGCTGGTGTTGCTGCTGCAGCTGGTGTTGCTGCTGCAGCTGGTGTTGCTGCTGCAGCTGGTGTTGCTGCTGCAGCTGGTGTTGCTGCTGCAGCTGGTGTTGCTGCTGCAGCTGGTGTTGCTGCTGCAGCTGGTGTTACTGTTGTGCAAAATTTCTCTCCTGTTCATTTGTATTCTGAATTTAACAAAATATTCATTCATTGAGGGATAATTTGACGTGGATTTTTTGAAGAAAATATTTTTTTCTTATTGCTTCTACGATATGAGACATGGCCATTCACATTTGTTCAAGAATTCAAGAATTGCACCCTGTTGATTCATCTAGCACACAGCAGGAAGTTTTTCAAGTTTGGTTTAAATTGATATTCAGTTGACTAGCACCTATTGCTGAGTTTTTAACACCTCGTGTTCATTCATTGGCTTTGTTCCATCGTTCAGGTAAATAAAATTCCTCGTTCGCTTGATCAGTGAATATATCTTGTAAATAATCAAATAACCCGATAAATAATACGTTTCAATTAATGTTCCAGTACGTGGTTGCCTCAAATGAAAAAACATCAAAGTTAGCGAAAACAAAAGATGGAAATTAGCGCTAGCAAGTAGTGTTAAATACATGAACGATATTGATTAAAATAGAAATTTTTGAATAGTTCACCTGTAAATAATTGATCTAGTTTTCGTGACCTGCAAACAGACTGAGTTTTCTGGGATAAAATAAATGTCTGTGGCATTTCCCATGTCAAAACTTATTTCCTGTACTCTGTTTTTCCTTTATCATCACACTTAACTTTATCAATCGAAAAGCCCGTCAGCATCACCTCAAAAAAGGAAGAAACACGTCACTGTTTGTTAAAGGAAATTTTTGCAGGCCAAAGTTGGAAGTATTCCTGTTGTTTTTCACTCGTTCGCAAATTTTCTTTGAGTGACCTCGAGCTTTGTTTTTAATGAGTCATTTTGAGTTCTCGACTATTCACCATTTTAATTCAAGCCTCGTGATAAAAGTTCCTCATAAAACGTCGAATCTGTGTCAGAAATCTGAAAATTTGTCTCATAATACATAATAGAAAGAAGTTAGGTAACGGAAATGGCAAGTGTAAAGTTTAATTGCTCCAGAAAGTCTATGGCTTGCTGGACGAAATGTAATTAAGTTTTTGGAAAAATAAATACGTAATTATATTCGATACCGGACGCGTACAATACCATTAGAATCACAGTGACATAATTATAATAATCTATACTATAATAAGAGCCGCGTCCGTCCGTCTGTCCGTCCGAAGCCAGCCTGCAGTGTGTGATGAGCGTATCTGTGATACAAGCTCCAGCCCTATATATTTTGACGGGCCGTGTTCACGCGGGCTTATCAACTCTCGAGAAATTGTATTTTTTCATTTCTTACGGCCTTTCTTCCATTTCGCCCTCTTTTTTATTTCAAATAAAGGGGGGTGGACTAGTAATAATAATAATCAACAACGAAAGAATGAACATAATACGTTTAAAAGCTCATAGCCTAGCTCCGTATGCCACTTAAACTCTAAAATACGAAACATGACAGTACATGAGAATCAATTCAATAAAACAATGCTAAACCTTCGTTTTCCTTTCTTTTATGAAATTACTATACCAGAAATTTATAACTTCTATTTAGAGATGCCGATTTCTTATGTACCGAAACTGATTCGTACAGAGTTGTCATAGACGTGAATTTAGCTGGTGTTGTGCAGCAGCTGGTGTTGCTGCTGCAGCTGGTGTTGCTGCTGCAGCTGGTGTTGCTGCTGCAGCTGGTGTAGCTGCTGCAGCTGGTGTTGCTGCTGCAGCTGGTGTTGCTGCTGCAGCTGGTGTTGCAGCTGCAACTGGTGTTGCTGCTGCAGCTGGAGTTGTGCCGCAGCTGGTGTTGCTGCTGCAGCTGGTGTTGCTGCTGCAGCTGGTGTTGCTGCTGCAGCTGGTGTTGCTGCTGCAGCTGGAGTTATGCTGCAGCTGGTGTTGCTGATGCAGCTGTTGTTGTGCTGCAGCTGGTGTTGCTGCTGCAGCTGGTGTTGCTGCTGCAGCTGGTGTTGCTGCTGCAGCTGGTGTTGCTGCTGCAGCTGGTGTTGTGCTGCAGCTGGTGTTGTGCTGCAGCTGGTGTTGCTGCTGCAGCTGGTGTTGTGCTGCAGCTGGTGTTGCTGCTGCAGCTGGTGTTGCTGCTGCAGCTGGTGTTGCTGCTGCAGCTGGTGTTGTGCTGCAGCTGGTGTTGTGCTGCAGCTGGTGTTGCTGCTGCAGCTGGTGTTGCTGCTGCAGCTGGTGTTGTGCTGCAGCTGGTGTTGTGCTGCAACTGGTGTTGTGCTGCAACTGGTGTTGTGCTGCAACTGGTGTTGTGCTGCAACTGGTGTTGTGCTGCAGCTGGTGTTGTGCTGCAGCTGGTGTTGTGCTGCAACTGGTGTTGTGCTGCAACTGGTGTTGTGCTGCAGCAGGTGTGGCTGCTGCAGCTGGTGTTGTGCTGCAGCAGGTGTGGCTGCTGCAGCTGGTGTGGCTGATTCGTACAGAGTTGTCATAGACGTGAATTTATTAGGTTCAATGGGTGGGAGTTTTTCTCAAGCAATATCTATCTTGGTCTGTTTTACTTCATTGTAAATTAAAGGTCTAACATAAGTTTCAGTGAGAATGAAAAAATCAATTGTTTCTGAGACTGCATGTGTGAGAAAAGGCATGTAAGTCGAGTATAATTTAATTGTTTTCTTAACATCTTTTGATTCATTTTTCTAACTATGTTCAGTCAGATAAATTAATTATAAAATTTATAGTCAAAAATATGATTTGCGTGCTGAATCATGACGTAATAGATTCATAATAAACCCAAATATGAGAGTAAAAAATTAAATCAATATTGTCATGAAAAATTTGTAATTACGCTAACTTACCACTGAAGTTGTTCGTTAAATTTCCAAAATATAACTCCTAATAACCTCAAGTTTCAGAAAACGTTGTTTAGAAACTCACTAAAGTATACTGATAACATTTTCCGTAACATTTAAACACACAATTAAGAATATACGCAGCACCAATGTTGCACATCCAGGAATCTTGCACAAAATTAATATAACAACGACCTAAGTCGAAATACAATAACTCTCATAAAATGCATAATAAAAGCAATAAAATGACGTTATTTTTTCATGCCGATTGATTGCTTTTATTATGCACTTTGTGAGTCGAAATACAATAACGCTAATGCAGAATGAAAGCAGTAAAACGGCATAAAATATAACGTCATTTTATTGCTTTTATTCTGCATTTTGTGAGTCAAAATACAATATCTCTCACAAAATATATGATAAAAGCAATAAGATTACATGAAAATATAACGTCATTATTTGATAACAGCGCAGATGGTTCCGCGCAATATTTTCTGGCCGCTGGAAAAGAATCTCATGCAAAAATGGCATAAGGAACGCATTTTTATCGTGCAGGCACATGGTGAACAAGATCACATTAATAAGAACAGAGATAAAACGATAGGGGCCTGGATAAAAATACCGTAATGTTTATATTTAATGCTTCAAATCGACTACTTATTTACATGATAATTAAAGCAGGTTGTGATCAGAGAATTATGGTTCTCGCAGAACACGGTAAAATGCAGAAAAATGTAAAATACGGGGATAAATAAATAATTTAGACTGGTAATTCAGTGTTTAGTTATCGCGTTTGGTAACAGTTAGTGTTGGAAACATTATTACGTGTAGGATACATCATCTTATTTAAAATCTACCTCATGCGGTAAGGTTTGCAAAACCGAATGTAGGCTTAACTGTACGACGAATTTTGTATGTTTCATACAAAAAATTCAAAACCATCAGAAAACTTTGCTTTTTATGTATACTGAGACATTTCAAGCCTGTGTTTCCACGCAACAGAACACTTTTTTAAATACTATTCTCTTCGTATTTAATACATGTATACCTAGATGAAACATGATTTAGTCAAAAGTGTGATTCCCACACACGCGATTCGAACGAATCATTCGACAAAATCCATCGCAGATCCACGTACTAAATACAGGAATTGGGAGACTAAGCAACATATGAATCATTAATAGAAAGAATGAAAAGCAGAGCAACAAAAGTAATAAAGTCTGAAATAGCAATTACGGTACATCTTGATTCCAATTAATAAAGGATTAAATGACACAAAACATCGGAAAAATTAATAATTCAAGAACTTATGTAACAGAACTTATGCAGAGAATATTACATGCTTAAATTAAAAACACAAAGAGGACTTTAAAAATTTCTTACAAAAACTAAACACCACAGATCTGCGCCGAGCTTTCGCAGCATCGGACCTCATACTGCACGAATGGAAGTCATTGTTTTTTGCAGAACTTGGGTCCGGCGATAACGTCTAATTAATTCGAGTACTGCTCATAAAACGAGTCGTCAAAGCGGGTCGAACAAGGCGTAAAGGTCCAACTCGCGATGTGTGGGGCGTGTGTACGCGCGTCGTCTTGCAATAGACAGGAATCGGTTTACGGCCAGAGCTTGTGTCGTCCGAACAGTCGTGCCATGAGGGGACGTACGGGGATGTAGGTTTTGTCTTAATATGGTCATGCTTGGTTATTATTTTTAAAATCACAGGACAGCTACGTGACTAAGATGTATTTCCAATTTTTTTTAGTCTGCATTTTTGTTCTGATTTTCCGTAGTAGGAAATTAATAATTGAATAAATTGCGATGTGATTCTAAAATCGATCTGAATAATAATGGGACATAAATATGTTTCACTTAGCCTTCCCAACTTTCGTAGCTTTGTCAACTTCCCACACGTCTTAGAAAAATTCTTCATTCACAGAAAATAAATTGAATTACCTTAGCTCCACGCTAATATTGAAGTGTTTTTATTTATGCCATATGGAAAATAACTGAATCTCTTCTAGTAGCTAAAAGAAGTTGTATAGCACGCTTAAACTCTGTTAGCGGGGGATAGTTAGCATTAGAATATACTTTTAATGAACAAAGCCATTCGAACTATGACCCTTGATACAGTGGTTAGGATACGGGTATAAATACCAATCTAAAAAGGGATCGTGTGATAGTTCTTAAGTGATGAATTTACTTCTTTCTTGAATATGCTAAGTTTGATAACAATAAAATGGGCTTTACAGGATGTTCTTGCATATCACGTATTAATTCCATCAGAGGTACATCAATGCAATCATCTTCAACCCAAGTGACATAATTTCTATTCCACCCATTGATGAATTAAGCATATCAGTATCTTTATAAATTTGTACGGGTGTCACAGAATCAGCAACGGCAAATTAGTCTGATGCTGGAGCTTATTTCATTGCAGTAATACGGCAGCAATACACTAACAAATGAAAGCCAGATTATATGGACGCCTGCTTCAAGCGACCTGTATATATCGCATCCTTTTACCACGACAATTTCCGTTTCAATTCCAAGACTTTACTTTACTCTTGTCAGTAGCAGTGAATTGAAAGATGATTGAGAACAGAGTCACCCCATGTCTACTTTCCCTTTCAATTTTAATACTTATATTTACTCAAAACATAGAAGCAGTGGAGTGCAAGGGGATTGAGTACAGAATCACACTATAAATATATATATGTGTGTGTGTGTCTCTTTCGCCAGCTTTCTTCGTTTTCTGCATCAGCAGAAGAGCTGCTCGTTCCGGAAAATGTAATGTGCGTTGAATCGAATTCTATTCACAAAGAACATTTCTGCACGAACTAGGCCGGAGTAGGAGAGGGTCTGACTAATGCTATCATACGAGACCAAATCCTTCACTAAGTGAGACTTGTTAAGTTTCACTCATGGGATCATGTATCAGCCATAACAAATGCACCACGACTTGAACTTTTTGCTGTACTTGTGTAGTAATAAATGCTTGTTTAGTGTCTTTTAACAACTAACCCAAACAATAACTAGTAGTAATATAGCTGTTGGAAAATATTGTAGGTCTCAATGTACTCAAGTTATTTAATATTTTCCTGCTAATTCGGCTTTCACGTCGTTCCTAAGATTACAGTGCACTTTAATTAATTTTTAAACTTTTTATACTGAGAGGGAATTTTAATCAGACTGTAAGTTGACAACCTGAAATTTCATCAATTCAAAATTAATTTTTTTTCAGTGACTTCCCTAATCCTTAATTTTTGAAACCTTATTGGCGTTTGTACACAAGTCATTCTTCCATGCGATATGTTTACAAAAATCGCAACGGTGATCAACAAAACGCGAAAGTTGTGAAACAAAAACGAAAATAAGTCGATTCTAAATTTGGCAGCAATGAAACAAAACGCGGGACCAAAAATGAATGAGCAACCGATCGCCCAAAATAAAAATACGAATTCAAAGGCCGGATAATATTCTCGTCACCAGTAAGGGCAAAGGCATGCGCATTAGAGACGGAGGTTTTCCAATGGCATATTCAAGAACGTCTTCTTATGCTGAGGCTACCCTAATTTAGTTTTATGGTTTGTTAGGTTTAAGTTTATCATGCTTGTCCGCCGCCGATGAAGAAATTCGAGGCAGAGTTATGGAAGTGAAACCATAATCTTGAGGTCTTGAATGTAAGTACTAAATCCTATTGGGCTGAGTATGCAACAGGGCACTTCATGGCTTGGTTGTAAATCTCTCATACAATCCGTAGCCTTGTAAACAAAAATGCAAAATCTAAAAGCAATCCAGTGATCGCATTTGATATGTGTGTTCTGCAAGGAAGATAATCAGATGATCCATCTAGCTTCCAGAAAAATCAATAGGGTAATGGTACTAGATTATTCTGATTAATTTTTTTCCCCGAATCGCAATGAAAAGGAATTGAATGATCACTGAATTAAAATGAAGCTATTGAACTTCGAAGTTAAAGTTTTTCCAATAAATATACTTTCTAGCAAAACGTATTCCTGATATACAAAATTACATCGTACACGAATCACGTCATAAAATTCAATTTCATTTTATTAAAGTCACCCTTCAGTTTTCAGAAACAAGAAAAATACACGTGAGAGCATATAAGTCTACATAAGTATGCGTTTCAGTAGCGTTTGCATAATTGATTCAGCTACCGTCTCACTAAAGGTGAAGTCTCGAGACTGTAGCTATAAATGAACAACCAATAATTTTATTTCTGTGACAGCCACTTCGAGAGTCCAATCCGATTCTTGAATAGAAATGTAATGAAAATTGATGGATCGCTTAAAAAAAGGTCCAATGATGACAACTTATATCACTTAGAACAACAAAACGTCTTCATTCCTGACATTGATTAACCGTAATCCAAAACTTAAATAAAAATTGGTTTCCTGACTCAGAAGAAATCCTTTCCCACGATTCTCATTTAATTGATCCGCAATTTCTCGGGTATTCCTACTTATCTTTATTAAAGGAGGATAAAGAGACATAAATACGTCGAACTTTGTTATTTGTTTGATAAGGTTGATGAACACATGTACATCGTATAGAATTCTGTACCGAATTATTCCCTCCTGCAATCCCATCAGGATGTCAACAATGCTCACAACGCGAAGCAATCATCCAGTTGTCTTTCTTCTGGACGTGAGAAAGGCTTCTTATCTCTCACAGACTATACGGTATTTATACAGGTAGCAACAGCGCTGTACAGTGGCACGAGGAGTTTTTAAGGCAGAAAAATAGTTGCGTGTCAGTTTATTAGTTAATAGTTGTAACAAGCGGTAGCGTAGTAGGAAAATAACGTCAAAGTTTCAAGGTTTCAATCATATTCCAGGACAGCCAAATGTCTTTCTTATTAAGGATGTCGATGAAAAATAGAATCACACGCTCCTATTTACCTCCATTTGGTAGCTTAGTCCCTACCTGGGAAGACGAACATTTATAATGGGATTAATTTCTCAGTTCGTCAGTTTAGTTCTGAGTTTTTAGTGGCAGGGCATGACGATGCGAAGCTTGAGTACAATTTATAATTTTAATAATTTTGTAGGTATAAGTATTTTTGCAAGCTCTGGAAAAATATTTTCACAAAAAATGCGTACTCAAATAGAAGATAGCGATAAAAAAACCGAAACATCAGCTGCACTCTTATACGCTTAAAATGAAATCCGATGGGCTAAGGTTACTCAAAGTAAATTATCACGTCCGTCGCGCATTGGGCTATATGTGTCCCAATCGGTAAATTTCAAAATCACGTTCTGATATTAATGACTGACATTTCATGTTTCGTGACCTTTTAATGAATAACTTATGATACGAGGTGAAATGTTATCGTGCATTCGTATTTTCATATTTTTTGGGAAGGATACGAATGTATTGGAGCAGTAAAGTCGATTTCCCTGTTCTGCTACTTACAACCGAACCAACCAACCGTTAACAGCCTCGGATAAGCGATGAAAGTGTTCAGAATCTGTAGATGAGCACCCACTCAAACTCTTGAGTTAATATCGGTTCTCGAGCTGCAAAACATCATCAGGTATCCATCTAGAGGGATGCATCAAAATTTCTAAAAAGAAAATAAATGGGTAATATATGGATGCTTAAGTTACTGGGAAGAGTGAGAGAGAAAAAATTTAAACAATTTTAAACAATTTGAACAATTTATTTACCACAGGTGATACAGAGATAAAATGTTTCTTTAAGTCTAGTACAATGGTCAAATTTGAGTATAGCTACCTGTGGGCCCGAATAAGTTCAGTGACTTCTAGGGCATCCTACCATCAAGGTTAGTCTTAGGAGTACAATAATGTTTAACCTAATTCACTTAAACTAGAGACGCATTAGACTGATCAATGAGATAATTAACTCGAAATTAGATACTTCATTTCACAATATAGTTCATATGGACTAGATTTAACAGTATATTCGACAAACGATTCAAGAACAGACTGATGATCGGCGAAATTAACCAAGGCAAATTACATTATTAGGACCAGTTATGTAGGGGACAAAATTTGACTCTGTGATCTTACACGACTAGTAATCTGATAGGAAGTGAGACTCAAGATTTTTTTTGAATACCTTATAAGAATTACTTTCAGGGATCTCCGCAGGTATTGAGTTCCAAGTTTTAGTTCCAACGAAGAGAATACTGTGTTGTGACCGAGCCTTTGAGTAATAAGGAAGCATGAATTTACTTCTATTTCGGGTTAAATGGTCGTGATGACCAGTTTGCGCAGTTAATAGTTGTTTTAGGCTATTGTCGCCATCATTTGTTAATGTTTTGTAAATGAAATTGCAAATGGAGATTTTGTAGAGATCCGAGAGCTTAAGTATTCGTAAATTTTTGAATGAGTCATTTGTGTGAGCATTATATTCTAGATTCTTTACCGCTCTTATGGCTCTTTTTTGCTGGGTAAAAATTTTGTTGGTTTTATTTTTATCAGTTCCGTGCCATGCTTCTATTCCGTATTGCAAGTAAGGTGAAATGAGCGTTCGGTAGAGCATTTGTAAGGCTGTTTCAGGCAGGAAATTTTTAACTTCATTTAGGATTCCGATAGATTTTGATAATTTAGAACTAATATGAGCGATGTGCTCTTTAAAGGTTAGATGTTTGTCTATTATGATGCCCAGGAATTTACTTGAGTTGGTTTCTTCGATTTCACCTTCGCCAATTTGAATGCGTGGGAGAGATATATTTTTCTTGTATGAGAATGTAATATATTTTGTTTTATCGATATTAAGGCTTATTTTATTAGCTTTAAGCAACAATGAAACCTTATGAAGTTCATTATTTATACGCTCTGCCATCCTAGCGGGATTTTGGTCTGGAAGGACCGCAGAAAGTGTACTGTCATCGGCAAAAAGTATGAATTTGAAGAATGATGTAGATTTAATGATATCATTGATAAAAATTATAATTTATTAATGAATATAATTAAAAAACAACGGAAAATGACCACGAAATATGAAACGTACAATGAAAGCTATCATTGTCGTGATAAAATTTGAATTACGTGTAGTAAGGTCTGTCTTACCAGTAGTTTCGAATGTCATTGATATATTTGACTGGGAATTGCAACCGTGAATTTATTATTTGATCATTAAGCACGTTCAGCATCAATTTAAGAAGGTTGGCAGGTAGGAAAATGTGATCCTCGTAAGCTGGAAAGTGAAGTATTTAAATTTCAAAAAGTATTTAAAGTATTTAAACTTAAGCATAGCATATGTTGAAGAAATCGAGATATAAATTTAGGTCAACAGTGAACATCGAGATATAAATTTAGGTCAACAGTGAACATCGAGATATAAATTTAGGTCAACAGTCAACATCGAGATATAAATTTAGGTCAACAGTCAACATCGAGATATAAATTTAGGTCAACAGTTAACATCGAGATATAAATTTCGGTCAACAGTCAACATAGAGATATGAATTTAGGTCAACAGTCAATGTTTACCAGAATATTTTGACTCAAAGACATACACTACTGCATGAAGAAATTTGTGAGTTTGAGGAAAGTTCTACGAACTCTAAGGTGCTCGAAATTTGTAGGAAAGTTTTGATATTTTATAAAAAAGAGAGAAATAATTAGACCGTACTGAATACTAATTCTTCTGAAAAGTACGGAGAAAATCTGAAATATAAATTGATTATGATCCGCTCATTTATAAATAAAAACTTCCAGTTTGTCTATTTGTGGGTTTCACTTTCATTACGCTATTGATAATTAATACTTAATACAGTTTGCCTAATTTGTCCGAAGTTTCAAGTGAAATTGAAATGGTGAACAATTTCACTGATGAATATAAATTAATGCTTTATATTTATAAATAAATCTGAATATAAATAAATATAATTATGAATATTTCAAAAGTGAAATATGAATGCTGAATTTTCATTAACATTAGAACATAACTGAAAGTTTCATCACAAGAAAAATGTTAGGCTCACGCAGATTGGAATGTAAAATAATGCAAATGGTGAAAATATTGGTATTTATCAGAGATTTCACGAGGTTTCTGCAACATATCCGTTATCTGGAAATGCAACTTGCTTAGCATGTAATAAGCATACGTAGCATGTTATAAACACACATAGCATGAAACATACCTAACATGAAACATACATAGCATGTTATAAACACACATAGCATGAAACATACCTAACATGAAACATACATAGCATGTTATAAACACACAAAGCATGAAACATACCTAACATGAAACATACATAGCATGTTATAAACAAACATAGCATAAAACATACATAGCATGTTATAAAGATACATAGCATGTTATAAACAAACATAGCATGTTATGAGCATACATAGCATGAGGCATACAAAGCATCAAATACAAGACATAAAAAAACTTTGCAATTTTATCGTATAGAATTCCGAATTGAATTAATTTCTGCTGCAAACCCAACAGGATAGCACCTGTGCACACAACACGGAGCAATTAACGACGGATAACTCGTAATGGATTTGGAAAACCCGAAACTATAAAAATGTTCTCAACATCAACATTCAGGCACATTTTCTGGTTAGTCCACTACCAAATTTATTTAGAAATTGTACGAAAAAATGAAATCGATAGATTTTCTTACACATTAATGTATTATGACTTATATGCAGGAATTATTATACATCAATTCATTAATCACTATTTTCCTTGATGATATACGATAGCGTTGCATTTCATTTTTCACTGAATAAAATTCATTTCCTCACATGACAATGGCTTAAAAAAATTCAAATCAATGGTCAATGATAAAAATCGAAACATCTTGGCTGAATCAAAACTTATGAAACGTGAATAACTGAAAGTTATGCCATACTTTCGGGGAACCAAACCGAAGAAATTCACGATAATATTTAGTCTACTGAAACAAAAGCTTGGTAGGTGTACGAATCATTATTCATGGAACATAAATTAACGTGAGTTATTTCCTCAACATATCAAGGCGTCCAAGCCATCTTCATATCAACGCAAAATTAATCAAGTTTTTGTTTTAAATTTTTTGCTACGCTAGCTTTTATGGTGATAACATTTCAAAAAATATTTTGTGTGGAAAGAATGCTTCCTTTCCTTTTGCGACGAGTGTTTCCTCGTCGTCAATTCTCTCTAATTATTCCCAGCCATAAAGGTACTCGTGATTTGATCAAAAAAATTCATTTCGTGAGAAAGACTTAATTCTTATCTTTAACAGACTATACGGTGTTTAACTGTTTATACAGGTAGCAACAGCGCTGTGCAATTACACTAGGTGTCTTCAAGGTAGAAATATGGTTGCGCTACTGATAAAATAATGTGTAAATAGGTTAAGTGAATTAAGTTAGACATTATTGTACACCTTAGAATTGCGTTGATGGTAGGATGCCCTAGAAGTCACTGAACTTGTTCGGGCCCACACGTTGCTGTACTCAAATTTCATCATTGTATTAGATTAAGAAATAATCTACTTCTGCATCGCTTGTGGTAAATAAATTGTTTTAATTGTTAAAAAAAGGAAATAGATAACCTCGACAACGAGCCTCTTTCATTTATCTGTCTCGATAGAACATCGACCAAGCGTCTAAAATAACTCGCCCATGCAGGTGCGATCCAATGAAAGTGATATTAATTTTTTAGTCTCTGTGACAGATACTGCAAAAGCACTCATGGGTTTAATTGACATTGTTCGAAGGACTGAGCGAATGCACTGTGTTTTTGCAAGGACAATTAGATCTTTTTCCAATTGTTTACGTCTTCGCGCAAAGACAAGGAAGGAACAGGTAACTGAAGAACTATTATGCCCGCCATTACGCTTGATTATCGACGATATTTTGCTAAATCAATTTGGGGAGACAGTGCAGTTTCTTAGTTTATATATTCGAGCAATGAAAAACCGATTGATTTCTTTAATTATACCCTCTTGTTCGTAGATACGAATACGCCGCTCCAGATGTGATTAGAATAAACAATACTGGGTAGCCGTTTAAGAGGCTCCCTGAGCGCGGTTTTTATATATTCGTGCATGAACATATCATTTGAAATTATTTACGACACCAGAGCAATTTTGAGCTCCAAACTCCCCTGATTTATGAACTTTAGAGCTGGACATAGAGGGCGTCTCACCCTAATAATTCAGGGTAATCAGGTCAGCAAGTCTGCGGGGGCTAATAAATACAGAGACATTATACACTCTAAACACCGTCTGAAGCCTGCATATCCATTGACAACGGTCTGCGGAATGTCTTTCTTCATACCACGTGGTTGAGACAGCCATATTATGGGCGGGCCGGACAAGGCAATCCAGTTCAGCCTCAAGTAAAACAAAAAACGAGAAAATTAAGAATCTTTCGCGAATAATCACCGGGCTGTTCGAATACATACTTCTCTAGCACATGGAACGCGAATGACTGAATTGAACGGCAACAAAATAATTTGGTCTTTCGGGAAAACTTATTGTTTTTTAGGGGAGTTGTACATAATTATACTAAACGTATTTATTAAGAGGAATTTACTATGAGTCTTGATTTTTGTATTCTATAACGTGCATGGGAGAGTGTACGGTCATTTGTATTACAAAATATTTGTCTATTTTCGAAAGAATTTGTTAACAGAATATGATGTAGTATCAGAAGAAGGCTGAACAGCAAAGCAAACGTTTCTATAACCAAAGAACTAATTATTTAATGCGCTTGAAACCCTTCAATAGAACCGAGTCCGAGCATGCATAAAGAAGGCCTAAACGTTACCAATAAAGCCTGAGAATGAATCTATAAATCAGGTTTTACAACCTACCGGCAATTAACGACGGATTTAAAGATCGTTAGCAATTGTTTAGCACTGTGACAAAATCAGGCGGAGCATTGGCGCTGCAGATTGTGAGTATAACTAGACCGTCTTTACTATCGAGCTGAGGATCGACACAGGTAATTTACAGCCGTTTAAGTGACTTCAGAACGAAGGTAAAAAACATCTGGCATCATTCTCAGCTGGAGGGAGCTTCAGCAGGAAGTTCTATGCTCGAGATGGAGGTTTGCTTTTGACATCATTAAAATGGCGACGAATTAAAGTACGCTAATATACTGCGGTCCGTTGAACTGCGAGCAGCAAGTGATTGGGCGATCTAGTTTGTTGTGATTGGGTATGGACTTAACATGACATGAGGTGTCATGGTCTGCCTTGCTTGCGTTCTAAATATTCGGGCGCTTGATGATAACACTTGGTTCACCTGTGGACCGTATGGAACCCAGTGGACCGCCAACCTGTTTTGTGCTTCCTGTAATTATATGATTTTGATATTAATGACTGATCTTTTTTTATCAGATTAAGTAATTATATATTTGTCTCATTGGTCTTGATCTAAATAAAGGCTTATTACTGAAGTCTTAGTTTTTGCCATTGCATCAATCACACATGAAGTAAATGGAGAAAATCTATTTGAATGATTTATAGTCGAAACTAAAATGAACATTAGTTAAACTATATAGTTAATTTCCTCATAAAGTTTCCAAGAACTCTACAGCTATGCAAGCAGTGAAAAAAGCTGCTCTTAAAGCATCAGCTCCAATGGTTTCACTCGATCTCAGTAGTTCTTTGACTTCAAACTGTTGTGCAGAACGCCGGTGCTTTAGGTTTGAATAATTTCCTTAAGCCCTTATATTCAAAACGGGAACAGTTGTGAAAAACTGCGATAATCTGAGTCCAAACACTTGTGGGGAACTCTATCCTGAGTTTGATCTGTTGTGGAGAACTCAGGTAGTTGAGTCCAAACAATTGCATGGAACTTTTTTATTCTATATTCTGAGAGTTGTGAAAAATGATGATATACATAGTTTGAACAGCTGTTTGGAACTATTGTACTCTAAATGCGAACAAGTGAGAAGAACTATGACGCTCTGAGTTTGAACAGTTATTTGGACGTCATGCATTCTGAATGCTGACAGCTGTGAAGATTTAGTTTGAGTTTGTACTGTTATTTGAGACTCCTCGACTTGTCTCAAGTTAATTCAATATCTGAGTGAGAATGATTAAGCTAAGAGTTTGTGCAGTTGCCTGTGACACTAATACTCCTCGACTTGCGTCATCTCTGTTTCTGAGTGAGAAGAATTAGGCTAGATTCTATAAACTACCTGAATATGGTGAGCTACTGCAGCTACCTGTACCTATTCGATTCCGAATTTTACCTTTAAATGTCTGAGCTCTTTTGGACTCAGACAAATGCACTGGCACTATTTAGGTAGATAAGGTCTTTCCTGAATTTGACTATTTGAATTATACGGGACAATCATTGTAACTCTGATTTTTCCCTCTTAGTGAAGTTGCACTTATATCAGAAGCAAAAGCACATCAATGACATGTGCTTGACGCAATACAGTTTTAGTCCACAGGATTATGAAATAATTTCAGTGTCAGGAAAGTTAGGTAAATCCTGCAAAATGATAAGCGAGTTATGACGATTTTATACCCGGCTAAATTGAGAAAACAGGAAGAGTGGGTTCAGATTAGCGAAGAGGTTAACCAGCGATGTCATAGCAATTTAAATAGTAGGTTCCATCATGGAAGGTAATCTGAGTAAATTTGGTGATGTGAGTAATATTTACAGCGTGGTTTTTACATGACAAGGAATACTTTCAATATGGTTCAAGAGAGTAAAAAAATACGAATATTTTTAGCGTAGTTACAGTTTAGCAAAAATATTTTCAGCTTTCTTATATGACAAGAAATACGTCCAACCTAGAGCAGTATAACTAGAATAATCCTTAAATGTGTTTCATTCAATGCTGAAGAATAGATAGACACCACATCTCTAGACTGTCTGCGGGCATCAAAGGAAAATTTCCGGCAAAAAGCCTTCATGTCAAGACTGATCGGAGGCTGAGAGAAGGTGACGTAAGATTGACAGAAGGAATAGATGACTGAGAAATAATCTTACGTAAGCCATTTAGCATCATTCAATTTCAAGAGCGAAAACCTCAAGCAAGGCGTCAACGAATGTGTTTGACGAGGCTATTGAATCATGAATCAAAGAATCCCATATTATACATGCACTAATTCAAAGAAAAAATGTTTCAGACGCAGGGTAAAGACCTTTCACCGACATAAGAAGATCAAAAATGTAATAATACATTCAAATATGGAGTACGGGAAGACTTAATACCATTATGTTCATTGCATATCACCTCGCAGCTAAAATACAATTCCCACATTAACTACGCTTGTATTTTGTGCCAGTGTTTCACGTAAAATTGAATAGTCATTTTCTGCGCAAATTAGGTTGGCATTCTGTCCGAGTATTTCACGTTGGAAATAAAAAGTCAATTTCAGCTACAATTATTAAGCAAGTTTTTTGTCCATGCATTTCTGTTTTCAGCTGAAAAATCAGTTTCTGCTGCAATTAAGTTGGTATTTCGACCGTAAAATATATCAAGATCGTATTAAAAATCAATTTCCCTATCAATAAAGTTGGAAATTTGTCTTTACATTTTAAGTTTGAATAAAAAAGTCATTTTCCGTACAATTAGCTAGACAATTTGCGTATGAACTTCACGTACCTATTAAGAAGCCAATTCCCGTACCAATTAAGATGGTATGCTTAATTTACCAATGATTCTTTGCTTTTCTCAACAACGTTTCTTTGGGCCGCATTTAACAAGCGCACTGCCAACACCACATGAAGGCGGCAATTAAAAGAAGCCCAGTTAAAGTCTTACTAAAGCGTTGGTCCCATTTGGCTGGGGTTGGTTTTATTGATGTCAGAACCCTCGTCGTCATTCCTTGGGTCCAGATGAGCCCATATTAACTGTCAAGCGGGCTTATGGAGGGCAGTTTTTCGCGATCTACTTTTTCATGTTTGCCAATGCATTCTATGCAAGCTTTACGCCTGTTACTGTCCGTTGAACGTTCATTAGGCATAATTAAGCAGCATCCTGCCTGTGCAAGGCACATGCTCGGCTATGTGTGTGTGGAAATCAAGGCGGGTCATATGAAGTAGCGCAGCGCGCCATTTTTATATGCCATTCGCTAGACGTGTTCCCAAGCTCAATATCATTTCGAAAAGCATAGCGCCTTATTCGACTTCACCTTTCTTCTGTCTGGTCTTCGGATGAAAGTTTAGCGAAGAGTATATATTTATACAAATACATTGTATGTACATGCATACATTTACTTTTTACACACACAAGTGTATATGTAAATATATACATACTCGTATATGCATTTATATATATAAATATATGTAGAGAGAGAGAGAGCGAAAGAGAGGAGAACCAAACGATTGCAACCACTGACTCAGTACGGTAATTGAATATGAATTGAGTAGTTTTTTACTGAATATTAAGGAAGGACATTAATATTCAATAGATTCCTTATAATATCAGCTGCTGACGTGAACGCATTTTAAAGTGTCAGATTAATTTAATCTGTGGTCTAGCCCGTACCACTTCTCCCTCCGCATATGCTTCATTTTCCTCCAAGTAGTGCGAACACATGCAAAATTTTTCAATTGAGTAGAGTCATAAGTGCTTCTGGTCATTTAATGGCTTTGAATCTCTAGCGCATATGGATGTTCGAATAGCGTCAACTTTCTTATTTTCTGTGAATTTATGACGCTCTACTAATCCAGCTACATGATTGAGCAGAACTCATTGTACAGAGTGGAATACGATTTTAATTTTTACGTGCATCCACACATTGTACAGACTAGATACGATTCCAATTTTTTCCAGCATCCACAGCTTAAATTACGGTAATTTTTAAAACTAAATTACGAGGGGAAACTTCGGGCAAACGGAACTTAAGTTGGGAAATTATGCCTTATTAAGAGAATTTATTGCTCCTGTGATGGACCGATGAGGAAGGAGAAACTTTGCTAAAAACACGGCTTCCTAAATTATAGATAAATAAAATGCTCTGACTGCGTAGCGACCCACTGGTGGTCACTGAGGAGATTTTTACCATGTGGGTGACTCCCAGTGGACAGGAACTGCCTTTTTATATTTTTTATTTTTACTTTACCATAAGAAGATGATGCCAATCTTTATTTTGTTTTATTCCCTTCAAGTAAAATGTTGAAGTTGAGTTTAATAAGTATTGAATAGTAAATTTTACACTCTATTTTATTTTTGTCGGTTTGGAAGTTAAATATTGATGTTCAATTGGATGGAAATTGAATTGTGAATTTTCGGTTCAATGGCCGCAGTTGACGTATTGGGAAGGAAGTATTATTAAGGGAAGTAATATTTCAAGGAAATATTAATTCCTATCAAGTCATATTTGAAGGAACAGTAAAGAAATGGATTATATTTGAAAGAAATTTCAATGTAGCATTTAAAGAAAATTTAAATGTAATACATAGAAAAAATATGAATGCAATATTCGAAGTAAATGTAAGTGTAATATTCAGAGGAAATGTATATGTAATACTTAGAGGATATGTAAATATGAAATATTTGAGTGAAATTTTATTGTAACGAGAAATTATGTCAAGTCTGAGAGCAATAAAGTGAGCTTCTGACTATATTCTATCATGCAAAATAAACGAGAAGGAAACAGAATAGGCTCAAGCTTAATATTTTCTATAGTGTTTCTGTAAAATCATACGCATATACATATTTGTGTACAATATCAGTTGAACAAACACTTTGTCAAACTCTGTTCATACTGAATATTTTAAGCTCACGCGAATAAGACACTAAATATCTTGATGCTTATGCTAGCTTCATTTCACCCTCTTATTTAGTGATGAAATAAAATTCAAACAAACATATTTTGATAAGCTACTTAAATCTTTTCCAGCTTCATTACACACTCTTATTTTTGATCAAATTTTTTGGACTAATCTCAAGAAACGGAAATTTTTCGAGCGAATTGTTTCCCAAAAAGCTTTTCCCATTATAACTCATAGAGTATAAGAAACTGTTATTGTTCGGAAACTCAAAATTGTTAGTTTTCGTAACTCATGGTTTCCGTGTACTATGTTAAGGGAAGGAATTGTGGAAAATAAATTGAGGAAATATGATTTTATCTCGGACAAAATTTGGAAAAAAGTGCAAACCGAAGGCCTTACAGGGTTAGACGATTTATAACTTGTTCAATAGTCCTCAAAAATGTGAAAGGCAATTGTATATAAGTAGTTTCATTCATTTGATGCAGGTACTTCAACTTCAAAACACAGATTTCAAAGAAAGTAAAATATAATAATTTGGAAACTCTTTAACCCTCAGCAAAAACTGGTAATAAATACTATTGGCGAATTTAATTTTGCAAGTAACTGTAAGACGCTCCATTTTTGTCGCATGCATACCATAAAGTATAAATTAAGGTAGTTATTTAAAAAAATACTGAAGAAGTAAGGTGAAATTTGCACCTACTGTTATTTCCTTCACCATTTTGATGTGGGTGACCACTTGATGTTATGCATTGGCGGTCTAAATAAGGAATGTTTGTACAATGAGTTCAAAAAATAAACTTTCAATTTCCGCCGAATGTTAGTTCCTTTGTCATTTCGATGACATCGGCGGTCTGAATAAGGAATGTTGGTACAATGAGTTCAAAAAATAAACGTTCACTTCAAAATCTAATCGAAAACCCGACTGATCAGAAATCAAATTCCAAGTTATAAGAATTGTTCACGCCACCAAGCTGCCTATGCATATGAAGTCGCGCAAAAAAGAGCAGGGTATGAAACAAGTGAGACGCTGTAGATCTTTAATTAAAGTTTGACAAGGAGAAGCACGCTGCTGTTTATGCACGGAGAGAAAGCTTGTAAATAGTTCATGCAATTCTCAGTCTGATGTATGGCAGATGAAGTGCTAATTTCTTCGATAGACATGAGCTATAAGCTCGCTAGCTAAGCATGACTGCCGCCACATCTACTTAGGTTGCAGTGAAGTCTGCGCTCAACGGAACCTTGCTGCTGTGTTAAATTAATCCCATTAAATTGAGGCACGAAAAAACAAATCAGCTTAATCGTGCTTTACTAAATGGCCGATACTGTACAGGCGTTCAATCCTGCCAATGGTGGACCTAGACTCTTGCTAAAATATGGTTACAATAGCTTTGGAATCGTACGCCAATCAGCCAAATGTAGTTTTTAGAATCATATGCCAATTAGCCAAATGTAGCTTATAGAATCATATGCCAATTAGCCATATGTAGCTTGTCGAAAAGTACGCCAATTAGCCAAATAAAGCTTTAGAATCGTACACAAAGTAGCCAATAATAGCATTAAAATAGCATGCGCATTAGCCAACATCACTTTTAGAATCGTAGGCACATTCATTTGTATTAGTTTTTTAATATTGCTGGAACCGACGAAGAGCAACGGCTTGTATCGTATTTAAATTAGCATTTATGAATGCTTATATCGTGCGCCAAATAGTGAATGCAGGAGGTAACAATCTTACGCAAATTATCAAGTAGTAGAATCAGCGTTGTGATACTAATTAAAAGAAAATTTTGCGTTGCAAACAACTTTTATCAAAAGTTAAGAGCAAAAACCAAAGAAGTCACCGCATACAATCTTAATTTTAACAATGTTCACTTCTTTGGTTTTTGCCCTTAACTTTTTATTTAAGAATAGTGTTTCATTCAAACGTAGGAACCTTAAATCACGCGGGTGTGAGAAATTCATAAAAATTTCGCCATTATGCAATGCATATTATCAAGACTAAAATAATCTCATTACGTACCACTACTAGTCAGCTCTCGCAGGTCATAATAATTTATCGTATTTTCCATAATAATCATGAAAAATTCCTGTAGGTTAACCAATTCAATTTGATTATTATTCTCCCACGAATTGCAAACTTGAATTGAGGCAGGCGATTTTTTCGTTGTAACCTGAACAAGATTAAAGTCTCGAGGTTCTGTGCTGTAGGTATGGGCAGCTAGAGGTGTGGGTGTAGGTATAAGTGTACAAGACGGTATAGGTGCTTGTATTGGCTTAGCTAGGTATAGATATATTTATTGGTATTAGTATTGGTTTAGGCATAGGTTATAGTTATAGGTATGGGTTCAAGTATAGGTACAGGTGACTGTATAAGCATGGGTAAATGTTTATTTATAGGTATTGGCATAAGTATAAGAATTTTTTCAAGTAAAGGTATTGGTATAAGTATAAGTATTTGTTTTGGTTGAGGTATTGGTATAAGTATGAGTATTTGTTTAGGTATTGGTGTAGGTATAAGTATTTGTTTAGGTATGGGTATTGGTATAGGTGTGCATAGGTAAATAGGCTGGTCGGATACAAAATTGTAATTGGCATAGCTAATGCATAGGTATATATAAGTGTCAATATATCCATGTAATAGTCGGATACATACTTGTAATAAAACTAATTCTTGGTGAAGGGATATTGGGATACCACAATTCGCATTTGTTCGTTAAATACCTAAATTTTGCATGGAAATTGAATTGCAACGATGTATGGATTCTGAAAGTTTTATATTAATCGACGAGGGTAAGAATCGAAGCGTGTCTTGTCATTTGCATCCCACTAAATTCTGTACAAAAGCATTGAAATACAGGGTTAAGTATTGGCATACTGTATAATTTTTAAGGCTAAATAAGTGCTCTGAAATAAACATTCTGATTTCACATCGATGTTTCTAACGAACATGAAATAGAAATATACAAAATCGGATCTATAAACTCTTAAAGAACCATCATCTTACACGTGAAATGAACTCCGAATGTCGAAATTGAATTTGATCGAGAAAAACCTACGCCAGTTTCTTTTCATTCACAAAACGTGCCTCAGATATTTCCGCTGATACACATGTAGACCATGCATACGCTTTCTGATATGCATAGCGTACATAAATTAACGGTTTTAGAAATTGCTTCAAAATTGAACTTTTATCTGAGACGAGGTCGATTTTTCCTGATGAGTTATTGATTTAGGCAATTTTTCTTCGGGAATTTCGGCTTGATCAGAAAAGATGACAGAGATACTGCTGCAGACACTTCAGGCTCTCGGCGCTCGTGTGGCGGTCGTTACTGGGGAGTGTTGGTGCCTCTGTTGCTCCACTCGTGCATGGAGGCAGCAATGACGAGCAAAATGAGTGAGGCAGCAGGGACCAAAGGCAGCACTGACGAGCATCGTGACTGAGGCAGCAATGACGAGCAAAATGAGTGAGGCAGCACTGACGAGCATAATGAGTGAGGCACCAGTGACGAGCAAAAGTGAGATACCAGTGAACCAAGGCAGCACTGACGAGTGTTATGAGTTCACTGAGACGTCACTGAGGAGCATCAGTGTGTGTACCTTACGGTACCACTGACGAGCCTCAGGCAAATCGTGCGGTGGCACTGACGATCAGCGAGCCATCACTGGCTATGATCAGCTGCAAACAAACTCGGTGTTCCAAAAACGAACATCATGTGCATATGTGTGCAATATTACGAACACAAAACACACATGTACGTATTGGAAAGTGAGAGGACTAAAGAGTAGTTATTGATATTTCCCCTTCAATATTTCCCATCTACCAGCAGAGCATATTTCCCATTTAATTTCACATAATTCAATTAAATCATATACCACATTAAATGCATTTAATGTTTCACATTTAACAGCAAAGTATACATCACATTTAATTTCACATAATTAAATTAAATGATATATCGCATTAAATGCATTTAATGTTTTACATTTAACAATAAAGCATACATCATAATTAATTTCACATAATATAATTAGAATCATTATTTTTCGAGTGAACTAGAGGGTAGACACAACTTGTAAATGCTCGTCCATTTGGTGAAAAATGGTAAATCTCATGACGTTGAATTATCTTTACGGCATACATGGTTACTGGAATGTCAGTCACGTTCGAAAAACGCGAGCTACGCCATGGAAAATCAGCCCTAAGCCCAATGTTTCGAAGCCAGGTCCATTTCTTGTTAGACGAAATTTCTCTCTCAGCCTTTTGAATGAACAAATTCAGAAAAAAAGCGGAAAAACTGAATCGCTCGTGCAAAATCTTTTGCTTAGACATGGCTACACAACTACATATCGCTTGCCCAGCTACCGGCATCATTCGGAGGACTTCAGGAGGATTTCAAAATAGTGCTTGATGCATGTGCTGAAATACAACTTCACATCTCGAATTAAAATACAAGAAAACTACTTCATTTTGTTGTAAGTTTTTTTTATGTAACCTATTTTCAATCATATTTATGCGACTGATGCTGTAACACACCTGTGCTAGATATTTAGTTAAAATGCATAAATGTATGTAGTACCAACTTTTTACTCTGCACACGGCGAACCTACGCCTTTACAGCCGAGAAATAGTTGGTCTATCAGAACATGTTGGAGAAGCTCGCTGTGGATACTTCATAACAAGACGTTCACGTTTCAAAGACTACATACGTAGTTTGATTATTGCAAAATGCCAACAAACTACTATAGTTTCATAAATACGTGAACATGTATAGCTGATAAAGTACACCTGTATCAATGTGCCGCATATTCACTTCACAGCAATACATGAAGATACACAGCTGATAAAGTACACCTGTATCAATGTGCCGCATATTCACTTCACAGCAATACATGAAGATACACAGCTGATAAAGTACACCTGTATCAATGTACCGCATATTCACTTTACAGCAATACATGAAGATACACAGCTGATAAAGTACACCTGTATCAATGTACCGCATATTCACTTCACAGCAATACATGAAGATACACAGCTGATAAACTGCACCTGTATCAATGTACCGCATATTCACTTCACAGCAAATGAAAATTATTTCAAAATGATAATTCCGCAGAAAATAAGCATTCACTTGGCAGATTTTCCTCTCTATTTGGCAGTAACCACAACCTTGCATGACAATCTAATCATGAGTCCCTGTGATTCCAATTGACAGATTGCAATATTCTTCGGAGGCAGCCTTTCATCAAATCCCAAGGCGAGAATGTGCAACAAAGAAGGCTGACCTCGCAATTCTTGCAGTGTACCATAAACAAAATGAAATCAAAATTATGCTGTCAATTATCTGCTGCCCCTACGCTTCGAGAGACTTCTTCGTATGCAGAAGCCACGTTCAATTCTGTAAAAGAAATTCAACATTGACCAGATGGTGCGTGTTCTCTAGCCGAGATTCTGAAGCTAGACCAAAATTAGCTTTCAGAATAGCTTATTTGTGTGACTCTTTTCCTATACAAGAGTGTGAAGGTCCAAACTGGTAATTAGTACCAGACAAAAAGTGACCCTTCCTTTTACAGGCCCGTGTGAGAGACGGGAAAGGTATATAGTTACCTGATAAGAATGACCCTTCCTTACAGGACCGTGTGAGAGACGGGAAAGGTATATAGTTACCTGATAAGAGTGACCCTTCCTTACAGGACCGTGTGAGAGACGGGAAAGGTATATAGTTACCTGATAAGAGTGACCCTTCCTTACAGGACTGTGTGAGAGACGGGAAAGGTATATGGTTACCTGATATGAGTGACCCTTCCTTACAGGACCGTGTGAGAGACGGGAAAGGTATATAGTTACCTGATAAGAGTGACCCTTCCTTACAGGACTGTGTGAGAGACGGGAAAGGTATATAGTTACCTGATAAGAGTGACCCTTCCTTACAGGACCGTGTGAAAGACGGGAAAGGTATATAGTTACCTGATAAGAGTGACCCTTCCTTACAGGACTGTGTGAGAGACGGGAAAGGTATATGGTTACCTGATAAGAGTGACCCTTCCTTACAGGACCGTGTGAGAGACGGGAAAGGTATATAGTTACCTGATAAGAGTGACCCTTCCTTACAGGACTGTGTGAGAGACGGGAAAGGTATATAGTTACCTGATAAGAGTGACCCTTCCTTACAGGACCGTGTGAGAGACGGGAAAGGTATATAGTTACCTGATAAGAGTGACCCTTCCTTACAGGACCGTGTGAGAGACGGGAAAGGTATATAGTTACCTGATAAGAGTGACCCTTCCTTACAGGACCGTGTGAGAGACGGGAAAGGTATATAGTTACCTGATAAGAGTGACCCTTCCTTACAGGACCGTGTGAGAGACGGGAAAGGTATATAGTTACCTGATAAGAGTGACCCTTCCTTACAGGACTGTGTGAGAGACGGGAAAGGTATATAGTTACCTGATAAGAGTGACCCTTCCTTACAGGACCGTGTGAGAGACGGGAAAGGTATATAGTTACCTGATAAGAGTGACCCTTCCTTACAGGACTGTGTGAGAGACGGGAAAGGTATATGGTTACCTGATAAGAGTGACCCTTCCTTACAGGACTGTGTGTGAGGCAGGAAAGGTATATGGTTATCTGATAAGAGTAACCCTTCCTTACAGGACCGTGTGAGAGACGGGAAAGGTATATGGTTACCTGATAAGAGTGACCCTTCCTTACAGGACCGTGTGAGAGACGGGAAAGGTATATGATTACCTGATAAAAGTGACCCTTCCTTACAAGACTGTGTGAGAGACGGGAAAGGTATATGGTTACCTGATAAGAGTGACCCTTCCTTACAGGACTGTGTGAGAGACGGGAAAGGTATATGGTTACCTGATAAGAGTGACCCTTCCTTACAGGACTGTGTGAGAGACGGGAAAGGTATATAGTTACCTGATAAGAGTGACCCTTCCTTACAGGACCGTGTGAGAGACGGGAAAGGTATATAGTTACCTGATAAGAGTGACCCTTCCTTACAGGACTGTGTGAGAGACGGGAAAGGTATATGGTTACCTGATAAGAGTGACCCTTCCTTACAGGACCGTGTGAGAGACGGGAAAGGTATATGGTTACCTGATAAGAGTGACCCTTCCTTACAGGACCGTGTGAGAGACGGGAAAGGTATATGGTTACCTGATAAGAGTAACCCTTCCTTACAGGACCGTGTGAGAGACGGGAAAGGTATATGGTTACCTGATAAGAGTGACCCTTTCTTACAGGACCGTGTGAGAGACGGGAAAGGTATATGGTTACCTGATAAGAGTGACCCTTCCTTACAGGACCGTGTGAGAGACGGGAAAGGTATATGGTTACCTGATAAGAGTGACCCTTCCTTACAGGACCGTGTGAGAGACGGGAAAGGTATATGGTTACCTGATAAGAGTGACCCTTTCTTACAGGACCGTGTGAGAGACGGGAAAGGTATATGGTTACCTGTTAAGAGTGACCCTTCCTTACAGGACCGTGTGAGAGACGGGAAAGGTATATGGTTACCTGATAAGAGTGACCCTTCCTTACAGGACCGTGTGAGAGACGGGAAAGGTATATGGTTACCTGATAAGAGTGACCCTTCCTTACAGGACTGTGTGAGAGACGGGAAAGGTATATGGTTACCTGATAAGAGTAACCCTTCCTTACAGGACCGTGTGAGAGACGGGAAGGGTATATGGTTACCTGATAAGAGTGACCCTTCCTTACAGGACCGTGTGAGAGACGGGAAAGGTATATGGTTACCTGATAAGAGTGACCCTTTCTTACAGGACCGTGTGAGAGACGGGAAAGGTATATGGTTACCTGATAAGAGTGACCCTTCCTTACAGGACCGTGTGAGAGACGGGAAAGGTATATGGTTACCTGATAAGAGTGACCCTTCCTTACAGGACCGTGTGAGAGACGGGAAAGGTATATGGTTACCTGATAAGAGTGACCCTTCCTTACAGGACCGTGTGAGAGACGGGAAAGGTATATGGTTACCTGATAAGAGTGACCCTTTCTTACAGGACCGTGTGAGAGACGGGAAAGGTATATGGTTACCTGATAAGAGTGACCCTTCCTTACAGGACCGTGTGAGAGACGGGAAAGGTATATGGTTACCTGATAAGAGTGACCCTTCCTTACAGGACTGTGTGAGAGACGGGAAAGGTATATGGTTACCTGATAAGAGTGACCCTTCCTTACAGGACCGTGTGAGAGACGGGAAAGGTATATAGTTACCTGATAAGAGTGACCCTTCCTTACAGGACTGTGTGAGAGACGGGAAAGGTATATAGTTACCTGATAAGAGTGACCCTTCCTTACAGGACCGTGTGAGAGACGGGAAAGGTATATAGTTACCTGATAAGAGTGACCCTTCCTTACAGGACTGTGTGAGAGACGGGAAAGGTATATGGTTACCTGATAAGAGTGACCCTTCCTTACAGGACTGTGTGTGAGGCAGGAAAGGTATATGGTTATCTGATAAGAGTAACCCTTCCTTACAGGACCGTGTGAGAGACGGGAAAGGTATATGGTTACCTGATAAGAGTGACCCTTCCTTACAGGACCGTGTGAGAGACGGGAAAGGTATATGATTACCTGATAAAAGTGACCCTTCCTTACAAGACTGTGTGAGAGACGGGACAGGTATATGGTTACCTGATAAGAGTGACCCTTCCTTACAGGACTGTGTGAGAGACGGGAAAGGTATATGGTTACCTGATAAGAGTGACCCTTCCTTACAGGACTGTGTGAGAGACGGGAAAGGTATATAGTTACCTGATAAGAGTGACCCTTCCTTACAGGACCGTGTGAGAGACGGGAAAGGTATATAGTTACCTGATAAGAGTGACCCTTCCTTACAGGACTGTGTGAGAGACGGGAAAGGTATATGGTTACCTGATAAGAGTGACCCTTCCTTACAGGACCGTGTGAGAGACGGGAAAGGTATATGGTTACCTGATAAGAGTGACCCTTCCTTACAGGACCGTGTGAGAGATGGGAAAGGTATATGGTTACCTGATAAGAGTGACCCTTCCTTACAGGACCGTGTGAGAGACGGGAAAGGTATATGGTTACCTGATAAGAGTAACCCTTCCTTACAGGACCGTGTGAGAGACGGGAAAGGTATATGGTTATCTGATAAGAGTGACCCTTCCTTACAGGACCGTGTGAGAGACGGGAAAGGTATATGGTTACCTGATAAGAGTGACCCTTCCTTACAGGACTGTGTGAGAGACGGGAAAGGAATATAGTTACCTGATAAGAGTGACCCTTCCTTACAGGACCGTGTGAGAGACGGGAAAGGTATATGGTTACCTGATAAGAGTGACCCTTCCTTACAGGACCGTGTGAGAGACGGGAAAGGTATATGGTTACCTGATAAGAGTGACCCTTCCTTACAGGACCGTGTGAGAGACGGGAAAGGTATATGGTTACCTGATAAGAGTAACCCTTCCTTACAGGACCGTGTGAGAGACGGGAAAGGTATATGGTTACCTGATAAGAGTGACCCTTTCTTACAGGACCGTGTGAGAGACGGGAAAGGTATATGGTTACCTGATAAGAGTGACCCTTCCTTACAGGACCGTGTGAGAGACGGGAAAGGTATATGGTTACCTGATAAGAGTGACCCTTCCTTACAGGACCGTGTGAGAGACGGGAAAGGTATATGGTTACCTGATAAGAGTGACCCTTTCTTACAGGACCGTGTGAGAGACGGGAAAGGTATATGGTTACCTGTTAAGAGTGACCCTTCCTTACAGGACCGTGTGAGAGACGGGAAAGGTATATGGTTACCTGATAAGAGTGACCCTTCCTTACAGGACCGTGTGAGAGACGGGAAAGGTATATGGTTACCTGATAAGAGTGACCCTTCCTTACAGGACTGTGTGAGAGACGGGAAAGGTATATGGTTACCTGATAAGAGTGACCCTTCCTTACAGGACCGTGTGAGAGACGGGAAAGGTATATGGT
The DNA here is from genome assembly GCA_030386875.1 of Morinoia aosen. Lineage (NCBI taxonomy): Eukaryota > Metazoa > Arthropoda > Malacostraca > Amphipoda > Talitridae > Morinoia > Morinoia aosen. The sequence goes on along the minus strand of CM059571.1, from coordinate 36,794,473 downwards.
TACCTGATAAGAGTGACCCTTCCTTACAGGACCGTGTGAGAGACGGGAAAGGTATATGGTTACCTGATAAGAGTGACCCTTTCTTACAGGACCGTGTGAGAGACGGGAAAGGTATATGGTTACCTGATAAGAGTGACCCTTCCTTACAGGACCGTGTGAGAGACGGGAAAGGTATATGGTTACCTGATAAGAGTGACCCTTCCTTACAGGACCGTGTGAGAGACGGGAAAGGTATATGGTTACCTGATAAGAGTGACCCTTCCTTACAGGACCGTGTGAGAGACGGGAAAGGTATATGGTTACCTGATAAGAGTGACCCTTTCTTACAGGACCGTGTGAGAGACGGGAAAGGTATATGGTTACCTGATAAGAGTGACCCTTCCTTACAGGACCGTGTGAGAGACGGGAAAGGTATATGGTTACCTGATAAGAGTGACCCTTCCTTACAGGACTGTGTGAGAGACGGGAAAGGTATATGGTTACCTGATAAGAGTGACCCTTCCTTACAGGACCGTGTGAGAGACGGGAAAGGTATATGGTTACCTGATAAGAGTGACCCTTCCTTACAGGACTGTGTGAGAGACGGGAAAGGTATATGGTTACCTGATAAGAGTGACCCTTCCTTACAGGACCGTGTGAGAGACGGGAAAGGTATATGGTTACCTGATAAGAGTGACCCTTCCTTACAGGACCGTGTGAGAGACGGGAAAGGTATATAGTTACCTGATAAGAGTGACCCTTCCTTACAGGACCGTGTGAGAGACGGGAAAGGTATATGGTTACCTGATAAGAGTGACACTTCCTTACAGGACCGTGTGAGAGACGGGAAAGGTATATAGTTACCTGATAAGAGTGACCCTTCCTTACAGGACCGTGTGAGAGACGGGAAAGGTACGTAGTTATCTGTTTGATGTAAAACATGAAATACGTCTCGAATTATTCAAACATTTTCTACCTTTGAAACGGATTCTTAATAATTTCACTCAATTTCATTATCATCTAGTTACTCTATAAATATTTCAACGTAAAAATACTCAAATACATTTAACGATTATACACATCATTGACGAATATTCAGTATCTCTAGGTGCATAATTTAAACCAGGTGAAATTTCCCTTTCCTCTTCAGTGAAAGACTAACTGAATGATCACGATTAATTTAAAATTATTCTGTCACGGAATACATCAAGGAATATTAACACTTGACTGCGACGTGAGCCACCGGTGGTGCACGGAAGGAATTTTCATAACGCCCCTGATTGATAAGTAGTCAATAGTCAATTTTCATATAACACTTAATAAAAACTAAATGAAGGCATGATCCAGTAATTGTCGGGTATTTTCTAAGTATTTACGACAATAATAATTGACTGTAAATTTGAGTTACATATTAAATATTAGTTTGACTTGCAGCAGTCAAAGTGTTTATAAATGACTCTAAATACACCATTTTCCTATCCCTGTGCCAACAATCCATTTCAATTAACGATTCGAAAGCAAAGCAAAGCAAAAAGCTGCCTCAGAAATTCACGGCGCGGTTGACGACAATGCCCTGTAATGTATCCCATTTGAATGCTCAAATGTTATGTTTTAACTACGTTCGGCATTAATTAAAAACGTGGAACGTTAGCGGCTTATATTTTACGGTGCTGCTTGTCGGTGTTACTCATTTGAATTATTTTATGATTTCGTTAAACAAAAAAATTCCCTGTTAGCCTTTCGAGACGTTAAGCTCGTCATTGCTGCCTCTGGTAAACATGAATGCAATTTTTTCCCATTAGTTTCTTGGCATTGTAAGGCAGCCAATGGGTTTCTGCCTTAGAGAAAATGGTCCATTATAAGCGAACTATTTGAATTGACATGCTTCTGGCATGTTCACAACGCGCTTTGGTAAAGAGAAAGAGTTACTATGATCACAAAACTCTTGAAAGTATTCCAACCCGACTGTCTAGCCGAACGCCTCCCAGGTATTACCGAATTAAGCAGAGTTTCTTTTAGAATGGTAAGAATTCAAATGCCCGTACTTTAGGGTCGCAGAAAAAAGTTACTTCGTCGCTGGGTATGGCAAACACTCTATTACGGATGAAGAAAATATGTCGGAGGTCCAACAATTCATTTTCACAACATGGAAAAACATTGGGGCGCTGCCCTTTGCTAAAAAAATTATAATAATAGAACGTTCGGACTCGGACGAGGTTTCGCTACTGACGCTCCGTAAACCTGCACCTGGAGTTGGAGATGAGAAGGAAAGCAAGTTGTTTGTCTTCAATTTGCAACGCAATGTTGAAAAATTGGTACCAAGTGTAAGTTGGTTCTCTTCAATCTCAAATATAATGTGAAAACAATTTTACTAGCCACGAAGTTCGTTTGGAATTTCTGGTGAGTCGAAATAAATATCCTCGTTTTAAAATTAATTCAAGGGACTCACATTCGATTTCATTACTTGCAAGATGGGGCTTATACAAGAATGCAAGTTAACATTTTCTCAGCAACTGCATGTTTTTGCGCGTCTCATTAAATCAAATAAATTATGTATGTCTTCATCGGTAGGGCTTGTAACCAAACATGACTGAATTTTACACCAGAATTTCGAATTGAGCAACGGCGTCTGTAAAAAACCAAACAGTAGAAACTGGCAGTAAAAATCAAATGAAAAAGAAGGATAACAAACCTTCTGCAAACAGAGCCGGTCTCTAAATTGTTTTCAGCTTGAGACCCCAATTTAATTTATCAAACATATCGCCATACACTTGAAGCGTTAACAACTCAGCGTTTACACTTAAGTGGATGTCATTTTTTTGCGGTCCCATTGTGCGTGTTTCTTTGCGCTAGGACCCATACCTGTGGACTGCTAATTAACACGGCACACCTGGTGAGATTTTAGGCTCATGCTTTTCTTTTTAATTCAAAATACAATGTTTGAAAAATTATACCAGGTGGATTTATGATCAGCAAGCCATTTGTCTTCGATTTGAAATACAGTGTTAAAAAATTTCTTCTAAGCGGAACTATGGTTAGGGACAAAAAATAATTTTGTAGAATTATAACTGGTAATTTATTTTTTTATGAAATATAGTTTTTTAGACAATTGCACCATAAGGAGTTATGTTTCAATTTATTACAAATTTTGAGACAAACTGTTCGAAAATTTCAGGCGAAATTTCAACTGCAAAGTAATTTTTTACTTCACGAAACACGTTTCTACAATCCTGATGAAGAAAGTTATTTTTCTTCAATTTGAAAAGCAGCGTTTACAAAATAATGCAAGGAAGATTAATACCAGACGGTGTTATGGCCCAATTTTAAATATCTACTTCTCTGATGCGTCAGGTAAACTTGCTTTAAAATTTGAAAAAACAGTTTTGGTATAGATAATGCTTAGCAGCATTATTGCCTTGTAATATTTCATTTGTAATGCATTATATAAATAATTAGATGACATGCGTAATAGACTGCAAGACTTTCTTTCAAACTTCCTTATTTGGAAGACTTTCTTTCAAACTTTCTTATTTGGAAGACTTTCTTTCAAACTTTCTTATTTGGAAGACTTTCTTTCAAAATTTCTTATTTGGAAGACTTTCTTTCAAACTTTCTTATTTGGAAGATTTTCTTTCAAACTTTTTTATTTTGAAAATTTTCTTTCAAAAAGAAATACTGCGCTGTAGAGTTGACCATAAGCGGAATTGAGTACAGGAGTCGTGTTTTTGCAATGCACCGTGTAGAGAATACGAAGATTGGCATTAATATGGCTGGGAATTTTCATAATTTGATGTGCGATGTTTGACAATTATAATCGGCCTTATTATGATAGAAAAAGATTCGTGATAAAAAATAAAATTTTTGAAAAATGCTACCGTACGGAAGTATGGTAGTGTAGTTGAATCTATTTCACTTGAAAAATGGCAAGTAAAAATGATACCATTGTGAATCATTGGACACAAATTAATTTTAAATACAGTGTTGTAAAACTGACACTGGGTAAAATTTCAACTCTGGTATAAATCATAACTAATTCAGCCAAGCTTCGCACGAGCATGTCAAAAAATTGCCTCGTGGCTGATTAAAGTAAATCGGATAAAACAACATGACAAATTAGTGAACGAAATGTGACTTTACAACCATTGACTACTTTCTTGTGTTAATTTATTCCATTGATTTGCATCAGCCGCGCGGCAATTTTTCTTCAATACAATGTAACGGGAACGCTTGGAAGTAAAACATCGACATAAATCGTGGCGAATTTAATACGTACCTGCATTATTTAGCAAAATAATCCTCACAACTTGAATGATATGACGCTGTAAAAATGCAGATGCATCAAATGGAAGGTAGATATAATGTGTCAAAGCAATGCATTTCTATAAAACAAAACTGTTCAATTTGATAGGTGTGTGACATCGGTACGTGTGACATTCATCATTCCTTTTTCTGTTCCATTGTTTGTGTTTTTGTTTTTCAGTACCATATTTTCGTTTTTTTCCACAACACATTACATCGGGTATTTTTCATTTATTGTAGTGAACCTTATCGTGTATCATTTCCCTGTATCGTTGTCAGAAGTATTAGAAATTTGAAAATAAAAGAGACTCCTTCCAAATTTCTAAGCCATTTTCATGTTCATGCGAACCAATATTGAAATGTTGACATGCGATTGAAATGTTGACATGTTGACATGCGAACCAAGATTGACTAATTGACATTAAATGTAATTTCAGTAAAGATATATTGAGATAATTCAGCTCGTCAAATCTGCTACATTCGCTCTAAAGGTTGTGAACTCAAATGATAGATAGAGCAAAAAATTAGAGTGGAATTTTTCACAGTTAAATAAAAAATAAGTATTCAGTTATTCCGAATCATTCTCTGCCTGACAGGTCAAGACTGAAACCGAGGTCCAAATTTGTGACTCTTATGCAGGGAAAATTTTCAAGGAAAAAATTATGAGAGTGAAAGATATTATCTGTTCAACTTGGAAGCGTGTTAGTGTTTAATATCTCCTTTCTGATATTCTTGAACCAGATTTTTACATAAAAATCTAACCCTATTTAACTTGAATCATTTTTCAGAAAGTTTCTCTGCAGACACTTATTGATAAAGATAAAAAATTATACAGGTAAGGGATTTATTTAGGCCAATAGTGATTTCTTTTACAGAAGCATTTTCTGAATGAAACCTTCACAGAACCTCTTCCATGCATGTTAAAAAATCAATTTCCAAATTAATCTTAAACGCAAGTTAGAACTTGTTTCGAAAGAACATTTAAAATTTTTTTAGGGTAATGCGTCCAACATTTTTTAGTCTCTTGAATATAAATTAGAGGCGGGTCTCATACCGTTCCTTGGGAGACCAACCTTTACAAAATTAAAATCAAACGCAGGTAAAATTTATGATTCGTATTTTTCACGGTCGTAAAATCCAACGAGCGGAAAAATTTGTGACACTCATTTTATGGCAATAAAATCGAACGGGTAAAAATGTTTTGCACATTTTTTGCTGACAATTTCATTGAGGATATTTTGTTCTTTACGTAACGCTAACCGGTTCTTAACGAATTGGCTATCTACTTCATAAGAAAATATCGCTGATTCAACTGACAAACAAGGTTGACTTTAACTGACAAGGATTTAACTGTCCAACAAAAGGGGTTCAATAACCACAACAAAAGTGGTTCAATAACCACAACAAAAGTGGTTCAATAACCACAACAAAAGTGGTTTAATAACCACAATAAAAGTGGTTCAATAACCACAACAAAAGTGGTTCAATAACCACAACAAAAGTGGTTCAATCACCCCTTTTGTTGGAAATGTCAATGCTCAATTATATTTCGTGATTGAAATTCCAGTGCTCAGTTACGTAGTATCATTTGTATTGAAATTTTAATTTCAAATAAGAATTTCTAACGAGTATGAATGGATTTAGCCACGGGATTTCGAGTAAGAATGGATTTAGTTGATTTGCTGGGGCATATTTTAAATCTTGCAAAAATTTAAATAATTCGAAGAATGAAAACAAGATGAAAATGAATAGAATTGACCACGCATAAGAAATACAGTGACAGGTATTGAAACACTAGTTCTAATTTTAAAATTTTTTGTATATGGTAAAAACATAAACTCCAGAAACAAGAAACAGTATACGTGGTATCAAAACATCATGTATAAATGTATTGAACATATATTTGCTGAAAGCAATGTAAGAACTTTCGTCCTGGCTATAAAAACATCATATCCATATGTAAGAACTACAGTGTCGATCGTAAAAATATCAGGTGCAGTCATACGAACTATTGTACTGAATACGCAAGTAGCAACAACGTTGTGAGTTACTGCAAAATCAACACACAGACTCGTATCTTATTATGAAGCATAGTGTTCTCGCTCTCGAGATAGTGTTGCGAACGATGATATATTGCTCCCCTTCTGATGTGCTGCTACTGGGACCCGCCTTCAAAACTTCAATAAACTCATACACAAGACAACGTTGTCGGGTATCAAAGCTGCGGCACCTGGAACAAATTTTCTTCGCTTTTTTGCCAGGATTTGTTGCTCAAAAAATATATCACACTGAATGTTTTTCTATACGTAGTCTGTTTTTGGTGTGTGATAGTTAAGTGTGTTTCAGGTTCTGAGGTTGCGAACAGATGAAGGTGAAGTTCATATATACAATTATATCAAGTTTGCTTTGTCTCTGCAATATAAGTTCCAGTCAACTGAGTGGGATGGTGGATAGAATTAGGCAGCTAAAATACAATAATGACAAAATAACGGTGATTATCGTTATTTGTTGCCATATTGTATTACATCGTATTACATCAGCCGCAATTTGTAGACCAGAAGTTCCTAAAATAATGATCCCTTGCAGTCTTTTTTTGAAAGTATCGGATAATTTTTTTACGATTGAAACGCGAGAAACAGAACAGGATGCACAAAAGGGTGATGAATGAGGAGAGGAAAGGAAGGAATACATGCAGAGGAAAAAGTGCAAAGAGTCAAAAGGAATAAAGAGAAAGTGTAAAGAATAACAGGAGTAAAGAGGAAAGACAAACGAATAAAAACATAAAAGTTACACTTCACGAACAATAATAAGTAACGAGTAAAGCTTGTGAGTAAGGCATTACATGAAGTAATTAACAATTCATCACTAAGGATGTTCGACTTTGTGTTGAAAAAACAACAAACTTTCTTCGGTTCTCCTTTGGGGGAAAAAGAAGGACAATTTAATAACTTTATAATTCTATGAACACTTTATTCCTTCTAATGAATTTTGAAGCTCTCATTGTCACAATTCTGAAATGATGATTATTCTGAATGATAATTTTGTCTAAATCATTTAATGGCATCACACTACGACAAAACCAGTAAGAAAATGTAACCGAAATGAAGACCATTAAATTGAAAGGGCATCATGCTGATTAAGCATGAAAATTACATGGCATATGACTGAAAAACCATCAAATTTGAATGGCATTGTTCAAAGTTGGCATAGATACAAAATGACATATGACAGAAAGACCCTTAAACTGAGGTAGTATGGTGCTGATTGGGCATTAAACTAATAGATTTCCAGGCTGTAGTCTAACAGGACATTAAGATTCAATTTCTACGATACCCTTGCGCATGTAATACCAAAAATAGAGTTAAGGCCTGGCGCGTGTTGAAAGCAAACGTATCAAGTTACGCATCTTCTTGCGTCGAAGTTTGATAACAAAGGCACAATAGCCGAAGGGAAAGGAGCTGTGAAGACAATGGTCTCTTCATTTTGATAGGGTTTATTGGGTCTTTGTTAAATGCTGTGCACGGACTACAATGGAGTACAAGCATGATTGTAAAATGGCATTCACAACATCACTCCCGACATTTTTTATTATAAAAATGCGGAGGTCCACATGTGCTAAAGGAAATTTTCATATCTTCTATTTGGAATAGTCAACGATAATGAAAACCGAGTTAGCAACTAAATTATACCACTAAAATAGTCAACGATAATGAAAATCGAGTTAGCAACTAAATTATAACACTAAAATAGTCAACGATAATGAAAATCGAGTTAGCAACTAAATAATAACACTAAAATAGTCAACGATAATGAAAATCGAGTTAGTAACTAAATTATAACACTAAAATAGTCAACGATAATGAAAATCGAGTTAGTAACTAAATTATAACACTAAAATAGTCAACGATAATGAAAATCGAGTTAGCAACTAAAATATAACACTAAAATAGTCAACGATAATGAAAATCGAGTTAGTAACTAAATTATAACACTAAAATAGTCAACGATAATGAAAATCGAGTTAGCAACTAAATTATAACACTAAAATAGTCAACGATAATGAAAATCGAGTTAGTCTCTAAATTATAACACTAAAATAGTCAACGATAATGAAAATCGAGTTAGCAACTAAATTATAACACTAAAATAGTCAACGATAATGAAAATCGAGTTAGCAACTAAATTATAACACTAAAATAGTCAACGATAATGAAAATCGAGTTAGCAACTAAATAATAACACTAAAATAGTCAACGATAATGAAAATCGAGTTAGTAACTAAATTATAACACTAAAATAGTCAACGATAATGAAAATCGAGTTAGTAACTAAATTATAACACTAAAATAGTCAACGATAATGAAAATCGAGTTAGCAACTAAATTATAACACTAAAATAGTCAACGATAATGAAAATCGAGTTAGTCTCTAAATTATAACACTAAAATAGTCAACGATAATGAAAATCGAGTTAGCAACTAAATTATAACACTAAAATAGTCAACGATAATGAAAATCGAGTTAGCAACTAAATTATAACACTAAAATAGTCAACGATAATGAAAATCGAGTTAGCAACTAAATAATAACACTAAAATAGTCAACGATAATGGAAATCGAGTTAGCAACTAAATTATAACACTAAAATAGTCAACGATAATGAAAATCGAGTTAGCAACTAAATAATAACACTAAAATAGTCAACGATAATGAAAATCGAGTTAGCAACTAAATTATAACACTAAAATAGTCAACGATAATGAAAATCGAGTTAGGAATTAAAATATAACACTAAAATAGTCAACGATAATGAAAATCGAGTTAGCAACTAAATTATAATACTAAAATAGTCAACGATAATGAAAATCGAGTTAGCAACTAAAATATAACACTAAAATAGTCAACGATAATGAAAATCGAGTTAGCAACTAAAATATAACACTAAAATAGTCAACGATAATGAAAATCGAGTTAGCAACTAAATTATAATATTAAAATAGTCAACGATAACGAAAATCGAGTTAGCAACTAAATAATAACACTAAAATCGAAATAAATTTACTCGTCGGCTGACTTTGTAAAAAATATTTTGCTATTTTGTGTAAAGTGAAAGATGAATTCCCAATCGGCTTATCGGAAGTTTTAAAGGAAAAATTTGGATTAATGTCCTGACTGCCCTCGCAATAAAAAGGAACATCGTTTTCAGGAAGCGTGATCACGTACATGGACTACACAACACTAATGAATAGATTAAATATGATATGGAGCTTTTGAAATGCCGTTTAAGATTCCTTTGTATTTAAGACGAATTAATATCGAGTATTTAAGGTGGTAAACGCTCTCGATGTGTTACAGATAACGGCAAAACTCCTATTTTATTACAACATTAAAGTAAAAATACAACCTATTACGAGGCCGAGTTAACCTTACTCAATCAAAAATGCAGACATATATAAGCGGGATAAAAAAACTCGCAGAATTAATTACATGATTGAGTATAGGCCATGCAACATTCGAATAGGTAGATAATATGTGAGAATTAGAGATGTATTCATTAAAAGACTTTAGTTTCTAAACGCCTATTTTTTGTTTGCTCGTGATGTGGTATTTTTAGAAACCGGTTATGAAGAAATTTCGGAATTTTTTTGTTTAAATAACCTCGATTTAGGCGTCTTATCAATCGTTCACACTTTCTAAAAAAAAGTAAGGTAATGGTGCATGGAAACGGCGACGTTAATTTTCCGAGTTATTAAGCAATTCGTGACAGGATTTTTTTTTTGTAGAAAAATATGAGATTTAATTAATAAATCTAAAATTCCAGCATGATCAGAATTCACAATTCATTGTATGGCAGTAGTGTTTTCCAAGGAGCAGTGAATTAGATTTCAATTCTATAAAGATTCTAAAGTCTGCTTTTAGTTATGGATGAACTGTCGACGAAACAAATTAGGTTTTGCATGGTGAACTGAAAAAAATTTGATATATTAACACTGAGTTTCTGTTCGCCTATTTTGAAAAAATAGCCAACTTTAACTCTTTTTTTTCAGTTTGGGTTGTCAGAAGACTACACCTTTTTCACTTCAAATTAATCTAAGTCAAGTTCAAATTAATCCGAGTCAAGTTCAAATTAATCCGAGTCAAGTTCAAATTAAACCAAGTCAAGTTCAAATTAATCCAAGTCAAGTTCAAATTAATCCAAGTCAAGTTCAATTTAATCCGAGTCAAGTTCAAATTAATCCAACCCTCAGTTGAGTTAAAAAGTGATAAAATAATTTGTTCATTTGAAACTTTGTTTTAAATATGTATCTATTGGGTGTTATAATCAATACTGGTTTCGAGGATTTATTTACACTCAGAGATATTTATATACGTGAAATTCCACTTTATCAGATCTATAAAATCAAATACATGCATGTACAAAATATTATCATTGGACGATATGTAGATTTAATCAATTCTATATTTATTTACAATTCAATATATAAAACTTTTAAGCCTTCAATAACTTTCATAATAATCATTTTATGAATATATAAGCCTTGAAAGTATTATACATTGAATTGTGAACACACACAAATAAAATCAGTATAAGTTAGAAACGTTTCTTGTTTCATTATTGTGTATTGTAAGTGGATCCAACATCTATTCACATTGACTAACACGGAATTAGAATGGATGGCAACATTTATATTGCTAATGCAGGAATGTATCTGGGTAGTAATGTACAAGTATAAATTGTAATCACACGTAATCGTACATTAGTACTCCGTGAATAAGCGTTTGTATATTTCTTTTAAAGATTAAATCTACATATCGTTCAATGATAACCTTTTGTATTAGCATGTATTTTATAGATGTTATAAAGTGGAATTTCACGTATATAAATATCTATATGTGTAAATATATCCTCAAAATCAGTCTTGCTTATAACATCCACAGATACATATTTAACACAAAAAACTCATATTAACAAATTATTATGTCATTCTTTAACTCAACTGAGGGTTGGATTAATTTGAACTTGACTTAGATTAATTTGAACTTGACTCAGATTAATTTGTACTTAACTTGGATTAAATTGAACTTGACTTGGATTAATTTGAACTTGACTTGGATTAATTTGAACTTGACTCGGATTAATTTGAGCTTGACTCCGATTAATTTGAACTTGACTCCGATTAATTTGAACTTGACTCGGATTAATTTGAGCTTGACTCCGATTAATTTGAACTTGACTCCGATTAATTTGAACTTGACTCGGATTAAATTGAACTTGACTTGGATTAAATTGAACTTGACTTAGATTAATTTGAAGTGAAAAAGGTGTAGTGAACCGCTGTTGCCAAAAGGACGGCATTGTTTACATTTCCTGACTTCGTGAATTTGCCCATTGAAGTACTCGTGCTTAAGATCTTTGTCCCGTATTAGGCATTCTGATGCAGGAACGGAATTTTTATGCGGGTGTGGTTCTCACAAAACAAATATTTGAAAGAAGACATTAATCATTAATTAAAGTTTGTAGTTACACCGTATAATAACATGTAAAAGCTTTCCTCTCTGTTCATTTTTTTATGAATACTTCTAAATCTAGTATTGTACACATGTCAATACCCGTGTGAAGTCGAAAGAAAAGCAGTCAAATTAAGCACATTTTCTGATTAAAATAATTCAATCTTGAATTTACGCTTGGGAAACTAGAAATGAATTTCCGTAGGAGCAAAAAATGAGGCGCTAGATTTACATTTCGCACCTAAAAATTACTCATTCATTTTATAATTTAATCAACGAAGAATCATTGTAGAGGAAGAGGCCTTACGTAACTCAAAACAAAAAATCTTTAGATACACGTACGTATGTTGTCTGCATCAGTTCACATGCGATCAATTGATTCAGCCAAACATGAGACTGCAAAGACCTTGCAGCTTTTTATAAGTCGTTTTGACGTAATTTATGCACTCATGTTGACATCGGAATTATCGATAGAAAAAGCCCGTGGATTTTTAACTGGCGAGATATTATATTATCGCAGCCGATGACGTCGAGAATGCGTCGAGCTGGCTGCTCTAAATGTTTGAGGCCCACGACATCTGAAAATATTAGTCTGTTCTATTATTGCTCCTAAGAAATATTATTCTGTTCTATTATTGCTCCTAAGAAATATTATTCTGTTCTATTATTGCTCTTAAGAAATATTATTCTGTTCTATTATTGCTCTTAAGAAATATTATTATTTTCTATTATTGCTGCTAATGTTCGTACTCGTGTAGCAAAGATACGACTTTGTCGTGGCTTTGATAATTGAATAATGTTAAATAGCAGCCTGAGGTGAGCGTTAATTAGGCAGATAGTATGCATGCTATTCATATTAAACTAGGGCTAAAATAAATACGAGTGGGAGTACGTTATCTAAAATTAAAGTTTTTTGTATTGGAGACAAACGGCCAAAAATACATAGGACATACGACGATTATCTTTCCTAACAACGATGATTTTGATCTGAATATGTGTGTATTTATATATGTACTAGAATTAAGAGTTATTTAGCAGTGAAACGATCGCCACTTCAGTAATTGGAACGTATAATTCTTGCGCCATGTTATGTATGTGAAACACCTTTTTCTTCGCCCGAAAAATGAAATCCAGACACTGAAATAGGCATCATGGACGTCGAAAAAGGATGGAAGGAAATGGGCAGCACGCACAGTGGGTCAGGTGAGAAACAAAATTAATTTCATCTACAAGTGAGCGTAGTCCGATACTGAAGAAAAGACCTTAAACTGATTGAAGATTGAGTTTATAAGTTAATTTAAAAATTCAATTGAGATATATTGAAATTATAGAACTTCGAAGAGCCAAATTCGTTTGGAATAAGTCAATCAGACTAAATAAATATTCTTGTTTCCACTTTTAAAATGTTTTTCAAACCAAGAAATGATTTCTAAGAAGTAGAACACGAAATTGAATTTTGAAATTCACCTCATATTTGATGATCCCTTTCTGGCTAAACGACATAGAAGTACAAATTAATGTATAGTCACGTGGGAGTATATTGATTAGCATAAAAAATTATTGCAACACCATCAAAATGAAAAGCTGGAACTGGAGATATAATAATATAATTTTCCTACAGAATACCGTCACGAAAAACATGAATAACCGTGAGAAATAGAAATTCAGAACGCGTTTGATTTCATTGTAGAACATCAGCGTTTGTGAGAAAAAAATGTAAGGTTGAAATAGTTCTCAGATGAGAAAAATTGAATTATGCGCTAAGATAAAAAACCTTAATCTAAAATTGATAGAATTTTCTACTTTGGGTCAAAAAAAAACAGAAAAAAATTCAAATGCCTTTATCAAAAAAATTGTTAAAAAGGTAATTGCCGCAAATCAGGTAAGACATCGAACTGGTGAATGTCTTAATGTTCATAATAAGAAGAATTAAATCGTCATGGGGAAATTGACTTTACAATTTGAAATATTTTGTTTTTTAACCTCATCAAATTTCATCCCATTCAAATTTCAAAACATTCACCAAAATTTAAAGAATCGCTTCATATATCTGAATTATTTTCGATTTTAAAACACTGATATTGAGATTTCCTGGCCTTTAAGTCACCAAGTAGATTAAAACGTTCAAAAATTTAAAAATCCTCTTCTACAATGTTGAAAAAACTTGTGTGAAAGATCTGTCATTAAGTGGTGAATTGGCACTTTGTCATGCCGTGACGTATCTTACACGTGTACTAATATTGTATTCAATATCATTTGGCGTTGGCTGACAAAAAAATTACGGTCACAATACTTCATTAAATGATAAGTTCATTAACGTTAAAAAAATTTTCCTTCAAAAGTATTTAAATGACTCCAATTGTTTCAAATATTGTTTTTTCGTCAGGATAACACTTCGGCACCTAAAAGAGCAATTTCCTACGAACCCTAACGAAGAAAGGACTTTACTAACTCTGGAGAAGTGATTCCATATATTTACAACAATTTTGGGAATCTAGTCGGATATTCGCCCAGAATTATTCCTGGTATTTGTATCTGCTCATATTACTCAATGAACTGGCATTCCGAACATTATTGAGAGCTGAACTGTTTGATGTATTATATTCATCACCAAAAAACGCAGATGCTAGAGCCTTGAGCGTTTTTCAATAATTAAATACAAAGAAAAATGAGATGCCAAAATAAAAAATGTTTCATTTTCCAGTTCAAACTCGACATGAGAGCTAAAAGCTCCGTAATCTTCAAGAAATTGAATTTTTTTCTAATTTTACAGCATTTTAATAACACACACGACGGGCCACAAAGTTTACACCCCATTTTTTACCTCAAACTCTGGTTAGCTAAGTTTGCAGGAGCTACAATGGTACGCCTGTCGTATAAATCACAGGGCACCATGCGTCTCCCACAGCAACCTCCTTGTCTCGAACTTTTATTCCGCATCAACCAATCACCAACTCTAGTTTGCATGAGGCGTAGCAATGGACAATCATGTTTAATGGGTCATGTGCAGATCATTGTTGAAGACCGTATTCTTTGGAGCATCATCATTTCAGGCAGTCGATGCCTATCGAGCCCCTAATTTAAAGAGCGAAGAGCGAACATTGTCGTAAGGAAGCTTCAATAGCAACGAGGGTCACGCAGGCTGGCCTCGGTCTAATTAACAAGCCGCAAACATACATTCTGTAAAAGCAGGTACCCTAAAACTAAAGCGCGGAACCATTTTCGATGAACTCTAGTCTGTTACCGCATGCGTTACTGACAGCTCTAAATATTACTTATCCCGTTACAGCTGCACTTTTCTTGTACGTCTGTAGTTGGGAGTCGTTAAATGCGCTACCCTTTCAGACCAGCAGTACCACACACACACACGCAGTCTCTTAACAGCAGCATTTATGTTTTTAACTTGATTGATCTCGTCTTTGACAACCCCCAAATTGCGATACGGAAGGCTTGGTCGAGGGTAATTTTCTTTTATTGAAACTTTGTTTAGAAGAAGGGTCTTGTATCCAATTGAGTGATTACGAGAAATATTCATGAATGGTGACCCCTGAGGAAATCCAAACGGTATACCCAAATACAAGTTTGCGACCATTGTGCACTTGGACATCAAACGACAACTGAAAGGCAGTATCATACTTAAATTAGCATCAATTACCATTCATTTCAACTTGGATGTTCAAGGGCGAGTTCTTCTCCAACCACTTCTGAATAACTAGGTTCGTTCACAGGCCACTCCTTGCAAAACTCACTAATACAAAGTTTTTAGAATACACTATTGTAAATATGAGCGTTGATGAATTTTACAGAGGAGCATTTTTGAAGCAAATATTAAAATTTAGGATAGTGACAAAGGAAGGATGTTTTATGGTCTACAGTGCATTTTGATCACCTAAATTTAGGTATTTCCATTAGATTTAAGCTATGAGTCTCTTATGCAAAGTGTACGACTCTGAAAGTCCAATTCGCTATAAGAACGTCCAACTAGAGTGTGATTCGTTTTAACTTACAGTAAACCTTAAAAAATATTTCCCGTATTCTTCACAACAAACTTTTATCATAGTAAATGCGAGTCAAAGCAATCCCATAATTGGAAAACATTCGTAGGTAGGTCGAATAAATAGATTGAACTGAAAAAGACTTCGATCTGAAATAAGTGTAGCCTCATGATTATAACTCAATCTTTTGGTCAATATGTGCCCATTTCAGGATGCGAGCTTATTTATTAAGCCTACACCCACTAAAGTTTTCCAAACTAATTACTGAACGGGTGCTTTTGGGAGAATAGTGAGTAATTTGACATAAGTAAGTTCGTCCTGGTGTACATCATTTTATCATAAAGTTTGTCATGAGAACGAAGCCTATTTTGTAGCAAAATACCTAATAATGCGAGAGTCCCTCTTTCATAAAGGTATATCAATAGAATCAAACCCAACTATTTTAAAATAATATACTCATTTGAGCACAACTGTTTAATTTCAAAATGTAATTCTATTAATTATAAATAGCCAACTTATTTGTGAAACGTTCTCTGGATTACAAAACATTAGTGACACAATAAAAAAAAAATTCAGAACACACAAGGTCAGGGCATTATGTATTTTTATGCTTCCATGAGTCATCTATTTCAAATTCTTGTGCCTTATGTAATATTGAATTTTAATTATTATTGAATATTACCTAATATTATAAACAACTTTAGATAATATTAAATATTGTTATTATT
Source organism: Morinoia aosen (assembly GCA_030386875.1). Taxonomy (NCBI): domain Eukaryota; kingdom Metazoa; phylum Arthropoda; class Malacostraca; order Amphipoda; family Talitridae; genus Morinoia; species Morinoia aosen. The sequence goes on along the minus strand of CM059571.1, from coordinate 36,777,963 downwards.
CAATATCACATTATAACTAAGGGCATATTTCGCAGCATATATTCATACATATGTTTCTAACGTACAATCGTGAACATCATTTTCGCCTAATCAATCTTCACCGCAGCTTTGCGTTGAGCAATTTATAACCAATTGCTCCGTAGATGAATACTGAACTCATTCATTTTATTGCGAGTGCAAGGCATTATCTACTCCACTTGAAAATTGAGAGGTGTCCTTCGGAGATTCTTATAATAAGCTCTCCATCGATCTTTCCTCCGTGTAATCTACAGGAGAAAGCGAATTCAATTTCGTTCAGTTTTTTCATGTGTTTGCGTTGGAGTCAACGCGGTCGATGGCACGAAAATCCAAGTAAGAGCATAACAGCCTCAACCTTCGTGAGATCCGGCCTTCTTTCCCTCTGAAATCAGCATCTAGTCGACATCCAATTACATTTCAGCACGAAGTACTTCTTTCGAGTATTTACCTATTTATTAAGAGGTTGTATCGCGGGCTGGGCTGTGCTGTAAAGGTGCCAAGGTTTCTTCGTAAGAGCCGCCTGCCAAGTCGTTTTCTTGCACCGTGTCATTAGCTTCAAAAAACCTCTTGGGCCTTGTCATTAGGTTCAAAAAATCGTGAGCAATCAAGGGATTACGATCGAAAATATTCCCTTTCGGCCTCTAATTGATTGGTGATGAGCGGGTGTGTGTAATAGGCCGCCTGTGCTAAATGGTTTCCCTCTAACGGTATTATAGAGTTTTATTTTCACGACGCTCTTCAAAGCTCATGATCGGTCATGTGCCCAGAACGTCACGGGCTGCACCCTCTGCCCAACTACTCTGTTAAAAAAGTTGAATTCTCGATATTTACAAACCAGTTTGGTGCAGCGTCAGGCAGAAATAAGGGCAGAACTGCCTTCAAAAAGAAGAAATACTTTCTTAAGACGGAAAATAATATAAGATCACTTCCAAAAATAAATAAGTCACAATGCCTTTCAATTCCCTACAAGTTTAGTTGACCGCCTGTCTCACCTTGGTGAAATCGTGAACTTCTCTTCAAAAATTTTCGAGAAAATTACTAACTGCATAGGCAGGTTAATTTGTCGTGTAAAGAGTTGGGAAGTACAACATAGGTAGTAAAAATAGAAAATTTAAATCTATTCATTTATTATGTATTTTTTTAAAAATGAAAATATTTAAAGAACTAATTCTACAATAAAATCCTGTGTAAGAAACATTTTCTTTTTTACTTTTGCACCGATTAAAAAGGCATGTAATACTTGTGATAAGCAGTCTAAATCTTTGGTGTACGTCATGTTCTGGTACATAAATCCTGCACAGCTACTCGAATGTAAATGAGAAAAACTGCAATGAGTGTGGAAGTGAGTGGGCTCAGTGCTTGTAATTTTCAACAATGTCTAAAGAAGAATGAACAGGATAAATGAGCGAGCACTAATTTTAAAAAATTAGCTTGCGCAGGTGACTCAATTTAAAAAATATACACGTCAAAAACGTTGCGGAAAGTGGTAATCTTCAATGAATGCGTCAGCTATTCCGGACTCATATTTAGTGCAAGTGTACAACAGTCTGAATCGGGAAAATATACGTCCTAAAATGATGGAAAAGTTGATGCACTTCCATACTAGATCAACACATCAATAATTATCAAAGATCGCTGAATTATTTTTAGTTTGCGTACTTGTAGTGGTGATACTCAGTATTTAAATGATAAAATATATATGTATGGTGATAGTGTTTATTAAAATAAGTGGAAATTAATATTATTAACATTAATAAAACGTTAATACTATCATTGATAATTGTAGGGTAATAGACATTTTGCTACAGTATCCTTTGTTACGATCCTTTGTAATTTTTTACATTTATAACAAAATCGCGATTTTTATACATTTCGCGATTTTATTGACTTAAATTGTTGCAGTTTATCCGTCCATTCGTACAGGCTTGAAAAAAACAGGGAATTTAACTCCAGGGTTACAATAAAAAGACATTCGTCCGAACTGTGTGCGTAAACTAAAACGCGTAACGGATTTCCAAAAGCTCGACCCGTTGTATTACAATGGGGAAATTCGTCGGTTACAAAATTATGAAGCTCAATCTTTGGTCAGCAATTTTCCAAAAAGCTCCGACCAATAATAATAATAATTAATAAAAAAGACAATATAATCTACTTACTCGAAAATTCAAGAATGAGATACACGTTTCAGGTTGGTCGGTCCAACAACGGTTCTGCATTTTACGAGAAATATTCTTATTCTAAAGCATTCGAGAGACACGATGCCTACCATGATGCCCGACACTTACTCGTAACGTGACGAAATGAATACAATCAACACGAAGACTCGACATTAACATCGGACCAAAACGTGATATCCACGCGTGCAAACGCGGCTTCGTCAACGCTTACGCGCGGATCATCACGTAACAAAATGAGGTGAGCGCCATTACGCGTCCTGCATGAACGCTGAAGCCAAATTTCATTTATTGTTCTGTTGCAGCGGTTCAGATTGCTGCCCGTTTCTCACGGACGCTGTAATGATCCGCAACTCGTGCCCACATTTCGTGATTCGTAGAAATAGTTGGGGAATAATTTGGTCCCGCAGACCGAGCATGACTACCGGGAATAACGATATTCGAATGCTGATTTGCAATGGTAGATTGTAATATCAGGCATGAGATCTTCATGTTTTGGAGCATAACTTTGTCCTTAAAGAATTGCGCTTTCTGTCGACTGTGGAAGGTCAGTTAGTATTTTAACTTACTGTATTCTTCTCATATTTTTTATTTCATGCCTATTATTGGCACCTTTACTGACAGTGAACGGTCATTTAATATTTCGCATTATTATTGCGATCATAAACTTTTTCTTCCATGCCTTTCGTTGGCTTTTTCAAGATACCTCTATTTCAAACTTTCCGTTTAGGATTACCAGCGTGCGCTTAGGTGTACCGGGAAGGTGTACGACCTAAAAAGACGTGTCGATATTTAAACGTCGTTGGCTATCCAGTTTTTCATAGGCTTTATTGTTTTCGAAGGTTAAACCTGTCAGATACGACGAGGTTGAATTTGATTGTAGGTTATGTTAAACTAAATTTTGTTAGGTCAGTTTTGGTACATTCAAATGAAAGATACTAAGCATAAATTTTTAACCCGTGGTTGGAGCGAAGGTAAAATCTGAAATCAAATGTTGAAATAAGCTTCTATTTGTCCCTGGGAGCGCATGGTCAAACGTTTCCGAAAAGGAAATCTCCAATTTTTTGAGTCACTGCTGCAATTGAAACCTGAATAAATCGGGAGCTTAATTAGTATGTGTGAAAAATTGCGAGTTCATTACCGAGTTGTGATTTATTTTCGTGTAGCTAATCATCAGTCATAATAAATGACGCTAACGAATATTCTGAAATCAATGCCCACCTGCCGAAATCCGCTCGTGATTTGAATTATGCAAAAGAGTATTCTGGAAGCAATGAAAAATTGATGAACAATCTTCGAAGCGGAAAAATATGAACTTAACTGATTTTAAATTAAGACAACAAGAAGTGCCGCTATTCTGTGTACATTTTTAGCAGAATACCCGAAACCTTGCGTGAAATTTTCATTGAATTTTTGCTCCCTCTGATGTTGCGCAGGGCTCTCTGCTAGGTGAGAAAATAATTGAAACGCTCGGAATGCTGCAGATAATTTTTAGTCCAGTTCGTAACGCACATTAAGTTTGTTTAAGATGTTTGTAACTTTATATTTCTTCAATAAAATCTCGGGAAGTCTCGAGAAGAGTTATCACTCACAAGACCACGAGTTTATTGATTTTTTTTCATAAAAACGATCGAAATGTGGAAATAATGACGTTAGAATATTGCTAACATCAATTTTGCGCAACCTTTACAGGAAAAAGTTGAGAACGGTATTCCAGCTGCATAATTCGAAGCTTTAAATTCAAAAGCTTTTAAATTAGGTTTCGAATTCAGGAATTGAAACTCATAACCAAAAACTTGTACAACTTTTTTGTTCGAAACCCTTCTCGTATGCACTTTCTGATACAGAAATTTGCAAAATGAATTCATCCAATAACGACAACTGCTTGAATCCATGTTTCTTTTTCATTTTGCATCACTAAAACAAACATCATCATCAAGCTACGGAATAAAGGTTACAAAATTTCAGTAATGAAGAAATAAAATAAGATATTGGATGGTTCGGAAGCAGCATTGTCGCAATAAATTATATCAAATTTGAGCCTAAGCCTTCTGTTTAACTCAAACAATCTTAAAAAGACCAAATCTCCGTAAAAAATTGGCTTCAGTGAGTATCTCATACAGAGAAAATCCTCGTAAAAAATAAGCTTCGGTGAATTTGAGTTGAGAATGTACTGGAATTATCTGAATGCGACGGCTCCAATATTTGCCTAATGCTCATGTGCAAGCAGCACTCAAATGATTTAATTCTAGGCGGTAAAAAATCGAATATTTTCGGCCCAGCCGGGAATGTAAGAGCGCCGCTCTAAATGCCTCATTGCCGAAGAAATCTTTCGCAGAAACACACCACATCGAAAGTAAAAGTTCATAATCACTTTTTGGATAACGAACTACCAGGCTTGGCTTCAGAATTTCCGACGCTAATTGCCACTTCCCAGGCCATGTTTCAGAGTAATAGATGGTCGAGTCACGCACGAAGCTCCTTTACAACATACGAGACAACCAAATTTGACTAAAGGATCATTTTCGTGAAAAATTACGCATCCACTTGACTCCAAGTTTTCTTTTGGAGCTAAAATCCCTTTGGAAATATCTCTGCATAAGGTTAGGCAATACTAGAGGGTGTTCTTTTGTTTCCACATGCTAATCATGAGCTTTAGCATCCGTTAGATGAGGTAGTTAGGCGCTTAGTATGGACGGTTTTTTCGAAGCTCTGACTAAACACTTCATTTTGTTCCATTACACACCGTCATCTCCAGTGCTTGGTTATCACAAAGTTATTTTGACGCGTTTGTTTTTCATAAATTTAAAGTTTCTACTCTTTTATATTCGTGTTTTGGAATAGGTGAGAATAGGTGAGGTATTATATTGGTGCGTATCGGTGTTTTGGAAAATGTGAGTATTGGTGTAAGACAGCGAATGTATTCTGTTTACTAAACATTCTAGTCACAATCTTCCGCACTGAGTTTTCGCTTTAAATTGATAGCAAAATCAAGGATATGGAATAGAATGAGTGTGATGTAGGAATAAGCGTCAGCAAGAGCAGCAGAAAAATTATTGTTGTACATTGATGAGTTGGTTGAAATATTTTTCCTTGACGCATTCTTAGTTGAACGAAAAATGGTACTCACGATGTATGAATGACGTGTGTTGATAAAATAATGTCAGCTATCTCATATGGTAACGTATTTGAATGGCGTAATGCATATCGTTCTAGCAACGCAAGGCTTTTATGAAATATGACGAGCTTGATTGGATTAGAAAATAATTATTCTATTATATTTGCTAAATATTTTGACACTACAGTAAAACGTAGGAACTAGAAACATAATCTAGAATAATTTATATTAGCGTTTGCACTTGAGAGCTTCTTATTATTTGGACGATTATAAATTATCAAAGTTCGTCAGGTTCTTTGCACGCATCGAAATGATCAATACAAATCAGAAAAATACTTTGAATATTCAATTAAGAAACATTTAAGTTATTTGAAAAAGTGTTCGTTTTTTCCTCTGAAAAAATGCATAAATATTCGTTATAATTTATGAACATATGATTAAATAAACTTTTTGGTTACTTGTCATACTTAATTTAGGATCATAAGTAATTATGTAAAGTGGTAATAATAATATTCTAGTCGTAAACTTAATCAGTTGCTCTAATCGAAGGTTTAATAATACCAGCATATTCACTAGCTTCCATCAGTTTCTGAGTGGAACATTTATTTTTTATTCATTTTTAAATAATAATATTTAAAATTATTCGTGTGGACTATGTACAAGTATCTCACATGTGGAGCATGTGCCCCACCTCTTCTGAATAGGCACTTAGGTTAATTTAATACAAGTAACCTATATTCCTTTCAATTTGCGTTTCACTAATATTGCCGACTAAACCGAAGTCAATGTGTTATTTTTGATATATTCAGTCATTTCATGGTCAATTTAGATTTGCTACGTGGTTAAACAGAAAAATACTTTCCTTAATTTTATAAGTTGATCTTTATGACTCAGATTCAGTCATTTCCACACATACTAAAAGTTCTATGGCTAAAAATAATCCTAGCATAAATGCTTATTGAAATACCGCAGACAATGGATGCCGTTAAATAATCTAACCTCGATTGTGTATTAAAATACCATTAACTATGTCTGATGATATTTAACCGGACCTACCAGTAGTCACTAACTCAATTTTCGTAAATACTTCATAGCAGTTAAATAAAGACACAATTCAGTAAATGTCTGCTATTTTCAAAATTCCGTACTACAATTGACTCAAAATTCACATTGAATATTGAACATCAATTAACCTCATCTAAGGAAACGTGCTAAGTATGCGCTGACACATTACCAAAAATAGATGCCGATGGCAACAAACTCGGTAGCATTTAAGAGTCTCGTAAAGTGCCACAAGCGCGCAACAGCTGCGAAAATCTGCCCTAAATTGATGGTAGAAATGCTGAAGCAGATCCAGAGATAAAACGGCAGTGGCATTAAGAGACTAAGTAGCAAAGGGAACAGCAAATCACAGGATGCCATTCCCTGCAAATGTTCGCAGGAAACGACGTCGTTCAACTTTGTCACGCGCTCATTAGCCGTAATAATGATGCTCTTAAATGGAGCACTGCGGCCCATCTCGGTATTGCACCAGGTGGCGGCCCGGGAAACGGCTCCTCCATTGATAGGGTGCCGATTTCGAAAGGTTAATCTCAACTTCTTGTCGCCCCAATTCTGCGCAAAATTAATTCTTATTTATCAAGGATTGAACTAACCTTGGCGTCTTTTCCCCCATTTCAACGCACTTTTAAGTCCAATTTATCAAGTATTGAACCAATCTCAACTTCTTGTCGCACCAATTCAGCGCGAGATTATTTTCAATTTATCAGGGATTGAACCAATCTCAACTTCTTGTCGCACGAATTCAGCGCGAGATTATTTTCATTTCATCAGGGATTGAACCAATCTCAACTTCTTGTCGCACGAATTCAGCGAGAGATTATTTTCATTTCATCAGGGATTGAACCAATCTCAACTTCTTGTCGCACGAATTCAGCGCGAGATTATTTTCATTTCATCAGGGATTGAACCAATCTCAACTTCTTGTCGCACGAATTCAGCGAGAGATTATTTTCATTTCATCAGGGATTGAACCAATCTCAACTTCTTGTCGCACGAATTCAGCGAGAGATTATTTTCATTTCACCAGGGATTGAACCAATCTCAACTTCTTGTCGCACGAATTCAGCGAGAGATTATTCTCAATTTAACAGGGATTGAACCAATCTCAACTTCTTGTCGCACGAATTCAGCGAGAGATTATTTTCAATTTATCAGGGATTGAACCAATCTCAACTTCTTGTCGCACGAATTCAGCGAGAGATTATTTTCAATTTATCAGGGATTGAACCAATCTCAACTTCTTGTCGCACGAATTCAGCGCGAGATTATTTTCAATTTATCAGGGATTGAACCAATCTCAACTTGTTGTCGCACGAATTCAGCGAGAGATTATTTTCAATTTATCAGGGATTGAACCAATCTCAACTTGTTGTCGCACGAATTCAGCGAGAGATTATTTTCAATTTATCAGGGATTGAACCAATCTCAACTTCTTGTGGCACCAATTCAGCGCAAGATTATTTTCATTTTATCATGGGTTGAACTAAGAATTACCTTTGGGAACTTCTTTTGGTGTTATTATTTGTAGCTACTGCCTCATTTGTTAACCTGGCGCCTACTTTACAGTTTGGGTTACTGTTGTGTCATTTGTTTCACTTTTTGAGCGACCTTTGTGAGAGGACATGTTTTCTTTCATCATAAAGTTAAGGTAATTTGCGGTCTAAATAAGACTTCGTATACAGAACTGATCTGCTGACATTTAAATGAAGTTAAATATATTGCTTTGTTTCCCTTATTTGAGCGACGCATTAAATGTTGAAAATAGTCACACGGACGTAGGAATTTGTTTTCGAGGCTGATTAGTTGAACACGACATGCTAATCAACTGAACTTTCTGTACTTCTATTCTGAGTTTCAACGAATTTAACGCCGAACAATAACATCATCTTCAACTCATCAGCCATAATTCTGAAATTTTATGCTGTCAAACAATCAATCGACACTTTTGCAAGAAAATTTCGACGAAAATCTATGAAAGTGGATTCATTTAGGCCCTAATGGCAAATAAAGAGCGCGGAAATAGACCACGTTTAAATAAAGTGTATCGAAACACAGCTCCTTTCCTTTAATGCAATCGAAAGGGAAGCTCAACTCGGTGTATTTCTATTGGCTGGTTTTTTAATGCCGATGTCTTCTTACGTTGAGTACCGCTGCTCGATTAGCAGATTTTGTCGGAATGACAACACGGCTGAATGGCCTTAGATCGCACAGCACACAGAGCCGACTTCGCTCAATTGTTCGATGTTCACAAATTTGTCTGGGCGTTGACCTTTCTGTTTACAGGACACCGGGCAATCGAAGGTACGAAGCTGAAGTTCAACAAAGCTGTAATTCCATCGACTCCATTGAAATCGCCAGGACTTTTATGGCTTCTGGAAGCTTTTCGGAAGAGATTTAGGTTATTCAGTCGCTTGCTTTGGGGTCAGAGGCTAGGGAATCATTGAAGGATATGTGAAGGTCCGCAGTAAATGTGGGAGTGTCGGCAGGAATGGGCTTCGCTTTCTGTTCTGCAAATGTGTTGAAATGGAAAAAAATTCGGGAGTGGTTGTAGGCTTGGTTTCGGATTTTTTTTTGCAGATAAAAAGGGGCAAAAAAAATGAAGACGTGAATGGTTTTAAAACATTGCTGCGTTGTGCTGAAATAAGTCGTCGTAAGCGTTCAAAATGTATTACTGATCATGGAATGAGGCTTACGGTTTGTTTTAAGTTGAAAAACTTAACGGAATTGTAAATCTGTTTGGAATTTTAGGTGCATCATTGCGTCCTCTGAGAAGCAAGAATACAGTTTGTTTGTAAATTAAGAGTTGGATTTTCGTATCGGTTTTGTCATGAACTTACTACAATATTTTTGATTACTGATGAAATGTTGCTATTTCTTGATTTTCGACAAGAAAATTTTCTTACAAAGGTGCAAATTTCATTAATATACGTTAATAAATGCTTCATTTGAAGGATTCATCGCAGTCATTCCGGACCTGCTCTAGTGCATGAGGTTACTACAAAGCTACAAAAAATTATTCGATTGGCATTATGAATGCTGCCGGTAAAAATATTTCGATATAGTTTGACTCAAGCAGCTTTTTTATAAATTGAGGACTTAACAATATTCATCAACAGTTACTCTTCTTCTTTAAAATTTTATTTTTAAAACTCTCGATACTAGATTTTTAAAGTAATTTAAAGAAGAATATTCACAAACTAGGTTCTAAGCTTGCACGATGAAGATCCCACCTTACTTTTCTTTTAGATTTTTTTTAGCATTTCATTTAGCCAATTCTTCGTGTGTCCCAACGCACCTCACAAATCAAATCCAAAAATCGATTTCTAGGGTCAACGTTCATGAGAACTGCTAGTGTAAATGTTACTCGTCATCAGCACTAACAACATATATCAATATATCTATAAGTAAAAACATATTTATCTATTCACTTATAGATGTATTCGAGTACCAACAACATGTATCAATAAATCTGTTCATTCAAATATATTTATCTCTTCACATATAGATGTATACCAGCACTAAAAACATGTATCAATTTATCTCTACATAAAATATATGTATCTCTTCATATATAGATATATATTTTAATAATCAATCAAAACTCAAGGCTTTTCTGACAGTATATTGCAGCATTTCGAGGCTGCTCGATATGAGGAGCTATTTTCTAGACACTAATTTTCTTTTAGTATAAAAATGTAATAAGTGGCTTTATTTTCATTTAAATTAGAAATTGGGTTCAATGCAATATATTAGTTCAAAAAACTCATAGAGAAACAAATTACAGATGATGTAAAAAACAGGAGTATGACACGTCCAGCTGATGTCACACGTCATTTCACTTCGCCAAAAAGGCACAAAAAACCTGTTAATTTAATCAATTAAGGCCAGGTTGGCTGGGAATAGATTAATTAATCTATTCGATTCGATTAATTTTGCCTGAATTCGTTTAATTATGTCTAAATTCGATTAATTCTGCCTAAATTCGATTAATTTCGCTAAATTCTAATAATTTTGCCTAAATTCAATTAATCATGCCTAAATTCGATTAATTTTGCCTAAATTCGATTTATTTTGCCTAAATTCGATTAATTGTGCCAAAATTCGATTAATTTCGCATAAATTCGATTAATTCTGCCTAAATTCGATTAATTTTGCATAAATTCGATTAATTTTGCCTAAATTCGATTGATTATGCCTAAATTCGATTAATTTTGCCTAAATTCGATTAATTCTGCCTAAATTCGCTTAATTTTGCTGAAATTCGATTAATTTTGCATAAATTCGATTAGTTTTGCCTAAATTCGAATAATTGTGCCTAAATTCGATTAATTATGCCTAAATTCGATTAGTTTTGCCTAAATTCGATTAATTGTGCCCCATGTAGTTCAATATGGGAAAATTGTGTGCACTGTAATTTGAGGTCCACATTTCAGAAAGTCTCCCAATTGCAAAATTTTTAAAATAGAAACATGCATATGTAGGCCCATGTCTTTCAATATGGAAAAATTGTAAACAGTGTAATTTTAGGCCCTCGGATCATTGAATTTCAAATTTTCAACATTTGAATTTTCAATTTTAAAAATCAACATGTATGTATATGTAAGTACATTCCTATAAGAGCCTGCTCATGAAGATATGTTCCAATTCTAACAACGATTTTTGCTCAAAAAATACATCAAGTAATTATAATTGAATAAGGAGATTAATTTGCAATTTCTTGGAAAGTGTGAATAATCGTTTCTGATAATGTTCACTTAAATAAGCGAATATAGAAAAAAAGTGCGGTTTTCAACGGGTCAAAAATTTATTCCATAGTATTGGAACCAGTTCTATTCGAGAATGAACGTTTAACATTTTCTCTTTTTGCTATAATGATGGCTTTAAAATTATTCCAATACAATTGCATTGACCAGTGGAGGGTCATTACGAAAACCATCAATAATGATTTGTAAATTTTTCAGTTATTTAAGCCATTCGTCGTCATAGTTGTTTGTTAGTCAGTCCAAATGTCATTGAGTGCTGAAAACTGGCCCCAAAATTGCAGAAACTCTTACAGAGAACTTTAAGAATTCCTCATCATCATTGAATGGTTATCTCAAAGTAATAGTCAAAATCATCTTGGTGATATATCCAATCTAAATTCCTAAAATCAATGCTCTTGAAACAGTTGATTTACTTTAAAGTTCAGTCAAGTCACAAAAATAAACGTCCTAAATTTTTTAAAAAGCCCTTACTTTTGAACCAGTTGATTTATATTAAATTACAATACATTCCACGTACGCTTTTATTTTTTGGAAAATTAACCAAATGGATATCTTGATTGACTCCAGGCGTATCCATTTATTTTCTGCCTTCTGTATTATTACACTGGAATTATTCAAGATTTATGAGCCTGAAACTTTTATTTTAAAACCGATGCATCAAGCTGCAAACACAATATTTACTGACAAATAGCGCTTAGAGTTGTGCTATTGCATTTTTATGTACTGCTGCGTAGCTTGCGTCCACACCGCAATGGAACTGGTGACTGATTTTGTTCTGCGAGGAACATTTTTATACCTACTTTGGATGTCATAACCCATTTCCAAGACTCTAATCGTGTGACTTGATGAGGAGCTTAAAATACTTGAGTACATATCTATTCAAGCTAAAACTCTTTAGTGCATTCAGTCTTTGTGTTCGTTATTTAATAATAAAAATGTATATTATCAATAACTATGCTCAAAAAGTTTTTTATATATTTTTTTTAATCTGCGAGTCTTTGCTTCCATCAAATGGAAGAGCAGTGCATCAAGGAACCTCTTCATCGATGGTTGTTTAGATATTTTAAATGAGGCAAAAATTAATTTAACAAACTCAATGAAAAATTTAGCAATGTATATTACCTTAATTACGACGAATTGATTGAAAATCTTTATAATTGAGCAAAATTTCATGTCTTTGTAATAGCTTGCATCGATATTTGTATGTGCCTATTTCACATTCATGCACATGCATCCCTCTCACGAGAAACTCATAAACATCATTATTTCCTTGCGTGAAGGAAATAAAAAAACATTCTATATGTTTTAAATTCCCCTAAAATTCATAGCCTCGCTAGTTACAACCCTTCCACCGAAATTAATTCTTGGTCAATTTGTTTACCGACTCTTCCATCTAATGAAATTCACCAGCACGATATTTTCAACTCCTTCACCTTGTGAAATTCCCTATCGTACAACACCTCTACCGAAGAAAATTCAATATCACGCTGGTAACGACACTTCCACCGAGAAAAATTCACTTTCACAGGTACCTGCATTCTCACTTTGTACAATTCACCATCACGCGGTAATGAAACATTTAACGAAAAAATAAACTCCATCGTGCTGGGACAGACACGTTTTGATAACCAACAGCATCCTATCTTTCATTTCATTACAAATTTGACCTCATTTCCCATCCCCAGGAATTAAGAAACAGGCGGTATTTTATCGCCGGCGGTTTCGGGGTCATGGGCCGCGTCTTTTAGAAGTCATTGCGTCTTTCAAGAAACCGAAATCCTCGGGAGGCACCAATCATGTTTGTCACTCAGCAGCCCGTGCTGCGATGCAAAACGTTTCCTGTGGTACAGCAAGTTTGGTATTGCGGTGCGTTGAGTGTTGTGGTTGCGCTCTGTTTTATAATCACCTGCTTTTAAATGATTTTATCCGACACCGTCAATGAGTGCTTACAGAAGCGCATCTCCGGTGAAGTGGAAAGTTTTCTCATGGTAACTGAGCGAAATCTCAATATAACTTTGAATTTTTGTTACTTAGCCTAGCGAAATCTCAATATAACTTTGAATTTTTGTTACTTAGCTGAGCGAAATCTCAATATAACCTTGAAATTTTGTTACTTAGCTGAGCGAAATCTCTATATAACTTTGAATTTTTGTTACTTAGCTGAGCGAAACCTCTATATAACTTTGAATTTTTGTTACTTAGCTGAGCGAAATCTCAATATAACTTTGAAATTTTGTTACTTAGCTGAGCGAAATCTCTATATAACTTTGAATTTCTGTTACTTAACTGAGCAAAATTTCAATATAACTTTGAATTTTTGTTACTTAGCTGAGTGAAATCTCAATATAACTTTGAATTTTTGTTACTTAGGAACTAGGAAGCAGGTAAAGAATTTCGTTGACGAGACCTTCGAAAGGTTAACACAGCTGGCGCTAGTGAAAAAGTATATGAAATCCACCACGACAACATCACAATAATTTAATACCCCTGTGGCATTGTAGGTGTCTAACGATTAAATAAATTCATCAACGGTCTATGAGAAAACATTTATAATTTTCCAAATATTGAATGATTCTTTTCGGTTCTAAATTTGGTAAAAGTTTAGAGCCCCACTACCATTGATCATCCCACCCTTTTAAATATCTCCAATACTATTAATAATAACTCGATCAACACCATAAAATGTTTAAGCATTTTCCAAAATTCATGTATGATATATCGTAAATGTGTTTAGCTTGTCGAATTTTTAATGTATGAAAAAGGATAAAGTTCTTGGCGACAATGAAAATTTTAGCTTATTTCATAATTTTTTCCGAAATCCACAAAAATATTCCCAATCATTTCTATCTTAATTAACATCACTTTGTCCATCATAATCCCCACTGCCAAGTCCATCACAATCCACACCACCTTGTTCACCACAATTCACACTGTCATGTTCATTGTCCATCACAATCCACTCCACCATGTTCATCACAATCCACTCCGCCATGTCTATCACAATCCACTCCGCCATGTCCATCTCAATCCACTCCGCCATGTCCATCACAATCCACCCCGCTATGTCCATCTCAATCCACTACGCCATGTCCATCTCAATCTATTCCGCCATGTTCATCACAATCCCCATTTTGATGCCCTGTGCATATTCTCAAGTGCACGTGTACATCATACTGCATGTTAACTTATTTACTTGTTCAACCTTTCGCATGTTGATCCACTGCATGTTCGCCTTTTGCATGTTCACTCTCAGCATGTTCACCCACGTGGTTGCCCACCCTTATTCTGTTAAGAATAGAAACAGGAGTTAAGTTGACCACGCTGAAAGTCGTGCCTACTCCTTACCCTCAAAAATATGATGAAAACCTATTAAAAAAAGTCACTTGAATTTGAAATGGCTACAGAAATATCCAAAGCTTTCAAGTATTAAGCTTACCAGAAACTCGACAGGATTGAACTTAATCCCAATTCTGAAAAATATTTCAGAGTATTGAAAATCAGTAAGGAATATCAGAATCAATTTCAAAATGGTTAAAGGTTCAAACTTTCTAAATATATATTCCAAAAGGTGAAAGAGGATGAAACATGCCAAAACTGAGTCTTTTGATCTAGTTGTCGCACAACAAAAAGTGTCGCATGGTACCATCACCATACGGAGCTCAAACAATGTGCTCATTCAAGTCCTGCACTGTAGGTGTAAATGTAGAGTACAAAAACGACAAAATATTTTTTTTTATTTCAAACACAAAGACCCACGGGAAAAAGATGGACCCAAGTGGCAGTATTAAGCCCTCCTACATGTTCCAGATTATCAAATACAATAAATATAAATAAATACATTTATTTCTCTCGGTTAGAACCTATCCGCACCTAAAGCACCTAATTCTTATAAGGACATGGTCTAGATGGCTGACAAAATATGGTGTGAAACAGTTAAGAAAATAGCAATCATTGATTAAAGTTGTTAGCCATACCGACGACTGATAACGACAGTTTTATTTTCGAATATAACTTTCTGAGAAGAAGAGAGTACCGACTGTGAAAGTAGGTATCACTGCCGCGAAGGCTAGGCTTTAATCAGACGTAGTATGAGAAACGGTAATGAAGACCTCAGTAAGAATTATGTGAACATAGAATGTCCATTATACCCCTCTGCTTACTTGGGACGGTGCGCAGAGCAGGACACGGAGACGCAATACCGAGAATATCTCAGGTTGATAACAAATACATTCACTTAGGCAGTTCAGGCTAAGTGACGAAAGAGACCGTCGAGCTGGACGTAGACGAGCAATCTTAATTGGAAATTTTAAATTTCCAGCGCTACTCGAGAAAATCGATTCGATAAATTATTTAGCAATCAGACAAACAGTGCGACAAATTTGCAAGGTTTCTTACAACAGTCACAGAGTTTGTGAATAAAACAGTTATCCACTCAATGTTCGGCTAATCGTCATGATAATTAAATCATGTATTTTAGGGAAAATCAATACAATAGTCATGGGATTTTCAGTTACATGATGACCTGGTTGGTGTTCACTGCAGAGTAACTTTTATTTCAACGTCCGGCATTAACATAGATGATGTCCCGTCCGCTTCAGAAATAACAGGTACTGCATGCTAGCTAGATTGTGAAGAGTTATGAATGAATTATTTCTTTAAATTGAGTTGTTCGCCAATGTTTCTTTAGGAACTTCCAAAGTAATGAGGTAAATGTTATTCTCTTCTATTATCATGGTATATGTTTATAATTCCATCAGAGGGTGCGACATAGATACGTGTAACATGTGAACTACAATCATCTACAAGAAGCCATGCTCTAACATTCCCTTGGTATGTGATGCATGAAAAATTGGTGCCATAAATTTTCATCAAAATGCATTGTATGTACGTTAGCGAATGGTTAACTATGAGGGGTTTCAGGACCATAGTTCTGTATGTGTCATATCGAAGAGCATTTACACCAGATTTTTATGATCAAGGTATGGGTTTCAGCTGGGCAAGACGATTTTATGGAAAAGAAGTTCATACTTAGAGGTTGTTCTCCCTTCTAATAAGTTGTTATGACACTTTTGACCTAGAAGCGTTATTTTTTCAAGCTCGTTTAATCAAACCTTTGAAAAAAACTGTGAGTTAGATATTATAAACAACCCTACAGGTGAAAGTCAGGCAGAAAACTAACATCTTCATTTTGTTTTGTCGATAAAGTTGCTCTAAATAAGCAGTCTTGTATAGGGGAAATGATATCAATTACGATTTTCATCTTAATTAATGAACTATACCGTGGTAATATAATTTAAATCTTCCATCTACAAACGTTATTCACAAACACCATTCTGATGTAATGCATATTTATACATCACATTCTTAAAAATTTTATTCGAATAATTATGCATCTTAATACAACTAGTTATTATAATTATATTACAAAACTAACAACATTACCACATGAGTTAAAGCACAGCACAAAAAAAAGAACTGGTTCTACACCTTGAGTCCGTTTTTAGCCAGAGAAGAAAGCTGAAGCTGTCGAAAAATCGTGAAAAAGAAGCCTCAACGTCCGGGGTCAGCGTAATCATCTATCATCTGATGTTTTTATCTCAGAGTATCAAGCAGTTCTAATTTCAGATTTTGAAGAATTGCCAGGTAATTAACGGGCTTTATAATTATTTTCACTACACGGCTCAGTGAAATAAATGTTGTTTACGATAGAGTTGAGAGAGTGAAGTAAGTTGAGTCACGCTCTCGTGCTTGTAAAAACTTAGAAAACTAACAGTAAAAGTATAGTGTTGCAATTTTGAAGACTCAGCGCACTGAAAGAACAACTTGAGAAAACAAGTCGTAGGACTCGAATATTTAACACTTATTAGGTGATGGAAGCTGTTAGTACACTACAGACGAGTGTCATGAATCATAAAGGCGTATGGGGTCTCTAAAAGTCGGATTTTCATTGGTACGTAATTCATAGATTCTATTGTATCTTCAGAGCTGGAAAAATACATACAGAGCATTACATAGAATTTTGAAAACCGATGTAAAAAATTCAAACAGACCATTGACGAAAAATTCAACTCAGTTAAAGAAAGACCTACACAAAAACCATTAATACATCTGGCCCTTCAAATAGCCAGAAATAAACTCACGCATATGCACACACACCAACTCCCCCAGCACCTAAACACATACTCAGGCCGGCGTATCGAAAGTTCCGAAGTTGGGCAATGAAGATACTGGTTGCACTTGAATCACTAAATAATTGAGGTTTACCAGTGAACATAAATTGAGTTCCAAAATGCGAAGATCATGTTCATTATTTGCTTCATAAAGTATCGAGAGATAGAAACATTTTGACGGGTTGGTTAGAGCTGCCACAATGGTCTTTATTACCGTATTGGGAGAGACTTGCGAATGAGCAACCTGTTCTTTGAGAAAAGCTTGAATACTGACTGTGACAAATGAATAGTTGCAGGATAATACTTGCTACGTATGACTGCATGCAGCGATCGCACACACACGCAATAACACAACAATCTTCACGGCATTCATCTTGTTGCTACTTCCTTGTAAAAAACTGATACAAATTCGAAACTTATTCCTGCATTAAACATGTAAGTCAATAGAAGTACAAAAACACTTGCACCAAGAAGTCAAGTCTAAAATCACCAGAAGAGTAACCACGGAACAGCGAGCCAAAGAATATTTTCTACTTTGGAGCGGTCAAAGTTTAGCGGTAGAATAGAAAACTTGGACTGCGCACAGGAAATGTTCACACGCAAGAATTCCTGAAAATTTATTATTCAGAAATACTAAGCGCCATTTTACTGAAAAATTTTCCCTCCTCATGCAACTTTGACCGTCCCAAAGCAGAAAATATTTATTGGCCGGCCGATTTGCGTTACTCAACCGGTGAATTTAAACGAGAGTTTCGGGTGTTGGTGCGAAATTTGTTTTCATTTCATCGGAATAGAAATTTATTGGAGGAGTACTTTTAAAATTGATTTATTTTTAATAGAAAGGAGCCACAGGATCTATGCTTTGTAACTTGCTGCGTGTATGTGTGCGATAGTCGTACAGTTGGAAGGAGTCGTACGTTGGAAGTACTGCCTTCTAACTATTTAAACGATACAGTCAACATTCATAGTTTTTTATGGAGCAGGTCACACATTTCCGTGTCCCTCCTTATACAATATTAGCTAGCCACCATTGAAATAACTCTATAAAAATATTTAGTTTTTCTAGGCCTTATGTGGAGCAAGTAATAAATAGGTTCTACGCACAAGGGAATACCTGTATGTGCTCGTGCACTAAGAAGCCTCATTTGAAAATTTATTTGAATGAAACAAAGTTATTCATTTGCCTTCATATCTAACTTTCGGTATGCTGGTCTGAGTGTGTGTTCGTGTAAGCATGCGTGCATGTTTTTGGGTAGGTATGAGTAGCACAAAATCTTAGATGGTGTTTGTTTAATTTTTTTATCGGGTCATTCTTTTTTTAGAGGTTATTCCCTCCATTTCAATTTATATTTTATAATCTGATTCATTTTTAATACTATATTCTGTTTTAATTTTCGTAGCTCTGATGATGGAACTTATGAATTTTAAAAAAGTTTGCCAATGAATATGTTTTTACTACGCTTATTCTTCTTTTTATCTTAATGTTCAGATTCCCCAGGGATCGTCCAATAATTACTACCATTTCACATAGCACAAAAATAAGAATAACATGAAACCAATGCGGAGTTATTATTTCATGCGTAAATATCTTGGAGCCAAAATTGGCGATACAAAATTTTTTCTGTGATGGCATAATTTTACGTTCCAAAACGCTTGCTATCAGAATATATACGCTCCGTTGGTTCTTCTTTTTATTTGATCCAACGAACACAGTCCATGAGAAGAATTCAATTTCAGATCCAGCCCGACCAATGACACACACAAACCTGCCTTCTGAATACAGTTAGAACTCCAATATGGACATGAGGCACGCGTCCTACTATCCATACAGCAACCTGTAAATGCAGCCTTGTCTAGTGCTACTAATGGTCTACTACCATTCCCTGAAAGACGGATAGTGAGGGCCGGAATGCCAGGAGTGAAGGCCAAGGATACCGCACGGATTTCGGGCATCGCATCTGTAAAACCCACGAGACGATGGAATCCATGGAGGGAATTATAATGTTTGTTTTTTGCATGGGCTCGCCATTCACTTGGTGTGTTACGTGCACGTTTTATTACTGTTTTTGCAATTTACGAGGAAAAAGGAATGTTATTCGTGCCTGGCTGTCCCTATACTTGATACGAGTACTGGTATAACCTACCAGCAATTCACTTGATAGTGTGTTTGATCAGCAAGGTTGTCAAAATTCAGTTTTTTCGACTTAAAAGAATGTATTTGTCATTTTTGATTCATCACGGATCATCAATAACTTTATTTTGGTCACATTATTGCCTCGCTAAAAATTTTTAAATTCATGTATTTAATGGTTAAATGAATGAAATATATGTCAGTTAAACCATTTTCCCAATAATATTTATGAATTTTTCCTCTTCGTCACACCCTTTATAATTAATATCATGTTTTTCATAGACAGAAAATTATCGCCTGGATTTTCGGGTAGCTATATATACTCCCTAATCATTAGTTATTAAAATTTAGTGGAAGTGGACACAATTATTGAATACAGTTTCTTATAAAATCATAAAAAATCATCTTTTCTGGTAATTTATCAATCATACATACTGGTAGTGTGTCAATCATACCTACTGGTAGTGTGCCAATCATACATACTGGTAGCGTGTCAATCATACCTACTGGTAGTGTGTCAATCATACCTAGCGGTAGTGTGACAATCATACCTAATGGTAGTGTGTCAATCATACCTACTGGTAGTGTGTCAATCATACCTACTGGTAGTGTGCCAATCATACATACTGGTAGTGTGTCAATCATACCTACTGGTAGTGTGTCAATCATACCTACTGGTAGTGTGCCAATCATACATACTGGTAGCGTGTCAATCATACCTACTGGTAGTGTGTCAATCATACCTACTGGTAGTGTGTCAATCATACCTACTGGTAGTGTGCCAATCATACATACTGGTAGTGTGTCAATCATACCTACTGGTAGTGTGTCAATCATACCTACTGGTAGTGTGCCAATCATACATACTGGTAGCGTGTCAATCATACCTACTGGTAGTGTGTCAATCATACCTAGCGGTAGTGTGACAATCATACCTAATGGTAGTGTGTCAATCATACCTACTGGTAGTGTGTCAATCATACCTACTGGTAGTGTGTCAATCATACCTACTGGTAGTGTGTCAATCATACCTACTGGTAGTGTGACAATCATACCTAATGGTAGTGTGTCAATCATACCTACTGGTAGTGTGTCAATCATACCTACTGGTAGTGTGTCAATCATACCTACTGGTAGTGTGTCAATCATACCTACTGGCAGTGTGTCAATCATACCTACTGGCAGTGTGTCAATCATACCAACTGGTAGTGTGACAATCATACCTACTGTAGTGTGCCAATCATACCTACTGAAAGTGTGCCAATCCTACCTACTGGTAGTGTGCCAATCATACCTACTGGCAGTGTGTCAATCATACCTACTGGTAGTTTGTCAATCATACCAACTGGTAGTGTGACAATCATACCTACTGTAGTGTGCCAATCATACCTACTGGTAGTGTGCCAATCATACCTACTGGTAGTGTGCCAATCATACCTACTGGTAGTGTGTCAATCATACCTACTGGTAGTGTGCCAATCATACCTACTGGTAGTGTGCCAATCATACCTACTGGTAGTGTGCCAATCATACCTACTGGTAGTGTGCCAATCATACATACTGGTAGCGTGTCAATCATACCTACTGGTAGTGTGTCAATCATACCTAGCGGTAGTGTGACAATCATACCTAATGGTAGTGTGTCAATCATACCTACTGGTAGTGTGTCAATCATACCTACTGGTAGTGTGTCAATCATACCTACTGGTAGTGTGTCAATCATACCTACTGGTAGTGTGACAATCATACCTAATGGTAGTGTGTCAATCATACCTACTGGTAGTGTGTCAATCATACCTACTGGTAGTGTGTCAATCATACCTACTGGTAGTGTGTCAATCATACCTACTGGCAGTGTGTCAATCATACCTACTGGCAGTGTGTCAATCATACCAACTGGTAGTGTGACAATCATACCTACTGTAGTGTGCCAATCATACCTACTGAAAGTGTGCCAATCCTACCTACTGGTAGTGTGCCAATCATACCTACTGGCAGTGTGTCAATCATACCTACTGGTAGTTTGTCAATCATACCAACTGGTAGTGTGACAATCATACCTACTGTAGTGTGCCAATCATACCTACTGGTAGTGTGCCAAT
Source organism: Morinoia aosen (assembly GCA_030386875.1). Classification (NCBI taxonomy): domain Eukaryota; kingdom Metazoa; phylum Arthropoda; class Malacostraca; order Amphipoda; family Talitridae; genus Morinoia; species Morinoia aosen. Next base: position 36,756,425 of record CM059571.1, on the reverse strand, counting down.
CATACCTACTGGTAGTGTGCCAATCATACCTACTGGTAGTGTGCCAATCATACCTACTGGTAGTGTGCCAATCATACCTACTGGTAGTGTGCCAATCATACCTACTGGTAGTGTGCCAATCATACCTACTGGTAGTGTGCCAATCATACCTACTGGTAGTGTGCCAATCATACCTACTGGTAGTGTGCCAATCATACCTACTGGTAGTGTGCCAATCATACCTACTGGTAGTGTGCCAATCATACCTACTGGTAGTGTGCCAATCATACCTACTGGTAGTGTGCCAATCATACCTACTGGTAGTGTGCCAATCATACCTACTGGTAGTGTGCCAATCATACCTACTGGTAGTGTGCCAATCATACCTACTGGTAGTTTATTAATAATATATACTGTTGTTTAGCGTTCTGTTGAGGTTTTACAAAAAATACGAAATAGTTTCATTAATTGCTCAAAGTTTAATTTTTAATGATGTCAAATCCTTGATGAATATTTTTTATTTAAGGCGACTTGATCAAAGGTAGAGCAAATAATGTACTAATAGTTCAGGATTTTCCGTAAATTAGGAAATATTTAAAACAAGCACTAATTTTTGCACGTTCCTTCTATACTAGTTCATCAATCTTAGTATAAACAAATGGTTTCTATCGTCACCCAAAACTGGAGGATGCAGCTAACTCGTGTAACATGTTTGCCAATTAGATATTTTTCTTTAGTATCATAAACCCTCGCTCACAATGTTATTGTCGTTTATTGAACAAAATTTGTTAACGATAGTGTCCGAGGCATAAATTCTATGTATTTTTGTCAACATCAACATTCAAAATTTGAACTCGGTAACAGCTACAGAGCGAATATTAAATTCGATTCAGGGCTAGAAGTTCACAATTTTTATTTGAACTGAAAACTCAAACACCTTTACGATTTTTCAAATCTAGCATTTTTCATCACATTGTAGGAAAATATTATTGTGTGACTTTTTACATCAACCCTTTGCTTGTCTGAAAACTTAAAACGGTTGAATAAGGTACCATTTACCGCCTACAAAATTATCAATAAAGGATTTTGTATCCTACCATGATGTTGAACCCCTTAGATTTTGAGTAAAAATTCTCCTACACGTGAGCAACAGCGATCTCTGCAATTAATTTCTCTTCAATTCGAATTAAATTATTTGAATGTTCTTTCGATTGACGAATTCTTACAGTGCTTGGGAGAAGATCTAATAGATTTTATTTTATTACTTAACATTATTCATTATATGATCTATAATGTATTTATTGTTATTAATTATTACTATATATTTATTGATCTGTTATACTATTAATATTATTATTCTATCTAATTGATTTTTTTACATCGCATGATCTTTTCAGGATTATTAAATCAAAATCTTTGCATTGCTCTTACCATTTTCGTATGGCATTAATTTTTAAAACAACTAATCTTAATTTGATTTCGTTTAGAAGTGTTCACTGAGTATTATGTTCGAGTCATGGCACTGACCACTAAAAAGTTACTCTAATCCAGATTACGTTAATCAAGTAGTCGTCATTTTTGGCGAAGCAGATTTTGAATCTTCTACATAATCTACTAAAAACAAGACACAACTCTTGATTTGATGAAAAATTGATTTGATGATGATTGATTTGATGAGTAGCAATTTAATGGTAAACTAATCAAGTTTACTCTGTGCACTAATCAAGTTTATTCTACACTTTTACGATGGTTGTTTACGTTTACCCTCGGGTTCAGATACCCACACACGAGACAAAAACCCCGAGTGCTAAAACTTGAAGAACGAGCGGGACGTGCGATGTTGTCTTAACTAAACTTTCGAAAATTTGGAAAATGCTCCCTTGAATAATTCTTTGAATAATTACCTGTTGCAAAACTACCTTTGTGGTTATTTACCTTTACTTGGGTACAGCATTTTCATTCGCTTTGCTTATAAAATAACAAGCATTTCCAGGCGTAAAAGTCATGATTCGCCTCTCACTGCTCAATCAAATTCGCATTACTGAAAGACTGTAAAAATAGCTTCCTCTTGTTATATTTTGTCCGAGAATTACTCGTACTTGCAATTTTTGTTGCTATGTTAAGAAATTTGTGGAAAGTATGAGTTTTTACAATGTTGCAATTTTTTAGCCATATTTGCAATTAGTTGCAATTAGCCGCAATTTTTGATGACATCTTAATTACTTGATGAAAATATAGTAGTTTCTGCAACGTACGCTTATCTTGAAACTCTGAAGCAAAAGACAAGGATTTCTCGTTCCTTCCATTTTGAAAAATTCAGTGCTCGATCCCTCTTCGTTCGGAACTTGAAGCTAGAAAAAAAATACCATTTGAAAGTGAATTAACGCAATGTTAATTTAAATGAAATATTTGCCACAAATAATTAGCATCAGGATATAGAATTCGTCGTATACAGAGGGTAAAAATACTCGAGGATACGGAATTTAGTGTTTTCATCATAGCAAATGGTTATTTGTGATTTTGTTTTTTTTAATTTTATGTTATAGTACACGATAGCTTAATCTGTCTGAATACTTGAAATAAGAAATTGATATAGAGTCTATTTTATGTTTTAAAAATCATATCGCTTACAACGCACTCAATTATTCAATTGAAAATTCTTTTGGAGAATATTTCAATAACCAGCACCGTCAATTCATTGAACTCAGTAGCATTATAATATATCAATTTGTATCATGTACAAACAAATGTGAATTCAATGAGGTTTAAGCAGATGAGATGAGTACAGAACCATCAATTCATTAAATTCATAAGCATAATAATGATAAACCCTTTTATATTCATATGCAAACAAATCTGAACACAATAAGGTATCGTCAGATGAGATAAGAGTAGGTAGATATAGTTTACAGCATGTTTTCTCGGATATTCGAGCGCCTCAGGTTTGCATCAGTTATGGACCTAAACTCTGAGAATTTTCTGAAACAACGGACAATTTTGCAGTCCTAGACTACTTTAAATGCTCATGTATGGTGCCGAGATGTACTAGGTGTTTCAGTTATCAATCTACAAATTTGTTGAACTTTTATGAATAGCCAGCAGTGATGTTTTGAAAAGTTGTATGCCGTATATTTGGAAAAGAATTCGTGTTGCGTTCGCTGCTCGTTGCTGCTTCTTTGCGTATAAAAATTTAATAATCAGGTGCTCCAAAATGTGTTGTAGGTATGTCACGTTTGAGGCGAGATGAGACAGGTAAAAATTGTTTATGAATACAAATTTCAAATGAATAATAACCTAAGATAAGGTGTAAATTTTCGACTCATACTTTTCGCGTATTTCATCGAAAAATATGTAGAGCGGTAATTCGATATAGCCTTTTTTGGACCATTTTATATTTCTGAGCTGCTTCACAATTTTGTCCACTGATGTAAATAACATTGAGCAAAAACATCATTGTTGAGTTCTTTGGGTTCATTTTCATAATTTTATTTTATTTTTGTCTTGTTATTTCTTATTAATATTTTTTATTTCTTACAATTTGCGTAATTTATATTATTATTTTATTTTTATATGTATTCTTAGTTGCTTTCTGTATTTCATGTTGTATTACTTTGCCTAATCATCTTACTCTGCGGCCAAGACATATGGAGCTGAAGCTCACATATCCAGTAGAACCGTGATTTATTCTGCATCATTTTCTGAGATTTTCTGCTCTACCGAATAGGAATTGGCGTCATTTATCTATAACCTGAATCGAACAACGCACCAATTTTAAAAGTGGGACTAATTACTAATTTTCCCTAATTATTGTTTTACAATTTAATTTAATTTCAAATTTAAATTTTTCAATACTCATTTTTTCTGGGTAACTTCAGGATCCCAAGAGAAAATGAATAGAGAAAAGAAAGAAAGAAAAACATTTTATTTCCAATAAAGTACAAACATGAAATGTCGATACATTGGTTTTTAAAACACCTTAACATTAACATCCTTAAATGATTATAACACATTGGTATCGTAATACCCGTGTAGAATGTTGGAACAAAATGATTGATAGAAAAGTACAACAAAATTGAGTTCCTTTCCTTGCCTAATCTGATTTTGAACTAAGAGAGCACAATCCTCGCGACGCTCATTTGAAAAATACTTTCATTAGTACGCACAAGTTTTGAAAATGAAAGCGAAAAATGCATTCAAATACCTTAACATAGAAACCCTTAATTGCTATTTATACATGGTTATCGTAACACCCATGTTAAGTGTTGGAACGTATGATTTAGATCCTTAATTGCTATTCATACATGGTTATCGTAATACACATGATAGTTGTCGACACAGGATTTAGGGAGAAGCACAAGTTAATAAAAAATAAACAATAATATGTATAAGAGGATCGTTTGCATTTGGAGGGCGGCACTGAGTTTCAGTTTCTGTGTTTCAATTTCTAAGTTTCGATTTCTGAAATTTTTGCTAGGAAGTGAAAATTCATCTTATTGTACGTGCGCTAAGTCATTCTAATATTGATCTTACTTATTCCTGTCGAATAAAATGAGCATCACAACTGTTGGTTCCATGCAGGGGAATGAGGTTGCTTTCCACAATTACTAGTACTTCATCTGTGGTGCCCAGGAATAGAAATGGAGCCAATTTTTTTCTAATAAATTATCAACTCCAAAATCCAAAAATTCCTTTCGCCCATCCGACAACACTTCACTCCCTCTTCCGGTGATGCCCCGCATCCGGTCATGCCTCTACACTTGGTCACGCTTCATATTTGTTTATCTCTTACATCCGGTGAAAGCCCACATCCGATTTTTCATCCCTATGTAAGGTGTCCCAACGATAATATTTGCTATCACAAAACACAAAATGGTTATGATATTTCTTACTTGCGCTAATAGTACTGGCACAAAGAGTACATCGGGGTTAAAAGACATGAAAAGTATTGTTTTACATCGCTAGCTGTAATATTTTCAACATAGGTGGAACCGTTCAAAAGTTAACTATCTAAAATTAGTGTTGTCGTAGTGTATTCACGAGAATAAAAAGGTAAGAAGAGTTTACCACACAAAGCTTACGACAGCAATTTGAGACCAGAATAAGAAGATTTAAATGATGATCTTTAAAGTTATGACATTCGTCAGATCCGAGGCCTTTTTTAAATGTTTCAATGAGACCGAAGTAGAGAAATTATGTACTAAAATACCCTCACATTTAACATCCTCTCTCTCTTTGCGGTAATTAATTTGGGTTTGGAAATGCAAGATGAAAGTGAGTCACTAAGAACACAAAATCCCTGTGACACATAGCTGAAAATAATCTTGTTAGGGTGCGCGTTATTGGATCACGAGTCCGTAATATTTGCTACATAGCTGGAACACAAACGTACACACGAGCGCAGGAAAGTAAAAAATTGCTAATGAACTACGTCGCATGTTCAAAAAGCTTCAATATGAGCGAAAAGTACTTACGAGTATCTTAAAGTTAAGACCATGACTTAAGATCGAATACATGAGGATCTTAATATTTATATTGGTTGATTTGAAACAAATGGTTGGGAGAAAAGTACAAAGAAAATGCATTCCTTCCAATGTGTTGATATCAAATACATGATGATCGTAATATTTCTATCGGTTAAGTTTTGGAACAAATAATTGGGAGAAAAGTACGTAGATAAATGCATTCTCTCCGTTGTGTTGGTCTGATTTTAACACTGGATTTTATTTCAAGGGGTCAAGAAAACGTTGCACATGTAATGCGTGAACACTCCAGTTGGTGCACTTCCATATTGAAATTTGAGCTTACGAACGTTGGAACTAGTGAAATGAGGGATTAAAGGTTGAAAGTACAACGGGTAGATCCAAAATTAATTTGCTTCTTTGACAGCTAGGTTGATGCTAGAGGCAGTTTTACATTGTTTTGTATCAACTAGTAAGCTAAAATACCTGGTATGGATGAAATGAAGGATTTTACAATAACGGAAAAATTTAAATTTCGTATACTACAAGCTTTGGCACTGAAAAATTCACCGGATTCAAAATAGATGAGAGGGACCGATGTACAATGCAAACCGTAACATTATCAAGATTGCTGGGGCAAAACGAGAAAGTCAAACCAACCTCAAATGGTGTGGCCGAAGCATACTGGAAGAGTGTAAAGGACGACACTGCGTCACAACAGGATCAACATGAGCATTTTAAAGGGGAATATGTTCTAAACATACAGACACGCACATACGTACACCTATATCCATACGCATATACGCACATACGTACTGCATATACGCACTCTTCCAGCACGTACTGCAGTTCATACTTATTGTGTTGACGCAAGATAGAGAGCTATTTTAGTTTTGAATTCTCTCAGTGTTTGAGGGGTTTTGAAGCTCTGGGGGAGTCTGTTCCACAGTAAGGCGCCTGATACTGACAGAGCTTTCTGCCCGATGCTAGATGAACGGTATTTGATTGAGACATCACGTCTCTTGTTCGGCTTTTGGTTCGTGACGGTAGGGGAGTGGAATTCCACTATTTCAGCACTGCTATGAGGAAGATATAAAGAGGAGAAAACGTATTGGGCTTTGTGCGCCAGAAACCTTTCCCGAATCGGAGATCAGCCAAGTTTATTCAGGAGAGGTGTTACGTGGTCATGCTTTTTTAATTTATCGTTGCATACAACCTTTGCTGCAAAATTCATGCATTTTTGTAGGTCTTTGTGAAGATCTTTCGATATATCTCCCCAGACCAGGCTACAGTAGTCAATACGTGATAAGACCAAAGAATGAACGGCCAACAATCTAGATTCTTCGTCAAGCATATTTTTTATACGATTGAAAAACAATAAGGTCCCGTGAATTGCGTTGCAGGTTTTATCAACGTGGGATTTGAAGGACATGTTTCCATCGAACCAAATACCTAAACTCTTTACTTTTTCTGATGGGTGAATTTTATCATTTCCAACTGTAAGAGTTAGATCTAGATTTCGAATGTTGTTTATTGAATGATTTGACCCAAAAATAATGAATTGTGTTTTGTTCGCGTTTAGCTTGAGACCATTTTGGTCATACCATGACTTGAGGCTGATCAATAGAGCCTCAGCTCCTTTTTTCGTCTGTGGTATTTCTGCTACAGAGCTTGTCATTGCAATTTGGACGTCATCTGCATACTTGGAGATTCGTGTGTTAGAAGACATTGGAGGGAAATCGTAAATGAAAATTGAAAACAGTAGTGGGCCCAGAATTGATCCTTGAGGGACACCGAAGCTATTTTGAAGGAATGGGGACAACTTGTTGTCTAAGAGGACTGCATGAGACCGATTTGAAAGGTAACTTTTAAACCCCTGTGTATCCACTCCTAAGTTCAGTATTTTTCGTAGGAGTTGATCATGTTCGACGCTGTCGAATGCTTTAGAGAGATCAAGTAGCAGCAGAAGTGTTACATTTTTTTGATCGATGTCGTTGTATATTTTTTCAGTGATGTTAAGCAGGGCGTCTTGAGTGCTAGTGTTCTTCCTATAGGCATATTGATTTCGATGAAGTAAATTTGACTCGTCCAGGTGAGATGACAGCTGATTCGTTACTACTTTTTGTAATATTTTGGAAAGGACAGGTAAAAGGCTAATGGGCCTGTAATTTGACGCTGTATTTATGTCACGAGTTTTATGCAACGGTCTAATTATAGAGTGTTTCCATTGTTTTGGAAACTTATTTGTAGCTATTGATGTGTTGATAATCAAACGAATCAATGGTGCTGTGACTGGAAAACTGTCTTTTATGTATTGGAGGTTGATTCCATCATGTCCAACTGCTTTTGTGTTTTTCAATGAGTATAAAATAGTTTTTAACCCTGGTAAATCGATAGGGCGTGGCTTCTACAGGGCGCCAGCCTTTAAAAGTGCAGTAGGGCATGAACTTTCAACTGTCAATTTCCTCGGACTGGTGTTACTCACTTCATCGAAGACTTGGGCACCTACTTTTGAAAAGAAAGTGTTGAACTCAGTGGCTTTTTCCAAAGGATTTTCAAAATCACTTTTGCGCTCTAAGTTTTTATATTGAGCCACCTCACTATTAATTTCCCATATACGTTTTGGATTTTTTTGGGATGAATAGTTCTTGGTGGATGTGAGTTTGTTTTGCTTGCGTGATTTTCTCCGAAGAATCTTTCCAAGTTCTTTATATCTCCTGTATAAAGTAATGTTTGACCTGTTTTCTTTATACTCTCGCAAGAAAATTTTTTTTATTCTGCTTAGGTCTTTAATTTCGCTGGTAATCCACAGAGTGCGTTTTGGCCTAGTTTTTTTTTGGTGATATAAGGAGCGCATTCATTTAGAGCTGCTGTAAAGTTCTCGTTAAAGATAGAAACTTGAATGTCAGCATCGTCAGATTGCATCATGCTCTGAAATTCGGTGAACCTGTTTAGGAGTTTTTCATTAAATAGTTCCGGCGAATATTGACTTTTTAGGTGGTAAGTCATGAGACGATAGTTTTGTCTTTCCTTTGCAATTTTAATTTTACATTCGACAGAGTGGTGATCGGTGACAGAGGGTGATATTACTGTGTTAAGTATTGCCGTAGGTTTGTTTGTGATTGCTAGATCGAGGAGAGTCTTAGATACTCTTGTAACGCGAGTCGGTTCTTTAACCATTTGTGAAAGGTTTAGTTTGCACAACAGTCTGCTAAGCTGATTTTTTTCATCCGTCAGGTCAATATTAAAATCACCGAAAGCAAAGAATGACTTTTTTGTAGCTAAAATTTCTTTGAAAATTTTCTCAATGAACTCTACTGTTGTTGGTAGAGAAGCTGATGGGTGCCGTTAAAGGCTGCCGGTAATGATGGATTCATGTTTATTTATTTGCACTTTCAACCAGACCATTTCTATGCCCTCGCACACTTCGTTTGCTAAAAGTAAAGACGACTGGTATATTTCTTTTACGAAAATACAAGAACCACTACCTTTGCTATTTTTAACGCCGTCATGGCGGTACAGCACGTAATCAAAAATATTGAAAAAGGAGCTCTGAGTTCGCGAATCGAACCATGTCTCGGAAACACATAAAATGGCAATGTCTTCTGTGACCAACATTACTCTAATGTCATCCAGCTTACTAAAGAGGCTACGAGCATTGATATGTTTAATTTTAATGCTTTTTATTTTATGGCGATTATTTGTGGCATCAGAGGGATTTTTTGGTAGGGACTGTTTCGTGGATTTATTGATTTTATCATTGTTGCCCAGAGTATCAAGTCTAGCATCTGGTGTGTTTGAGAGACTGCCATTCAACTGGACAACAGTATTTTGTCTTGAAGATGATGTGATATCAGTCTTGTTTTTGTCTTGTGCAACAAGGGTACTGTAGTGATAATTTTTCCGGTGAAGCATCAACGGATGGTTATTAGTTGATACTTCTGGTGAGGGGTCGACTACTGTTCTCCAAATACCATCGCCTTGCTCATCGAAGATGAAAATTCTCCTACCAGTGATCTTTGATATGATATGTGGTATTAGGTCTCCAGCATCATGATCAAACTGTTTTTCGTCAATGTATTTACTTATGAGCCTAGATAGATCACCGCTTTTCTTGGCAAGGAAATTGACATATTTGCTTTCATTTGTAGTGCTTTCTTTTTTTATTGCTGCTTTTAAGGAATTGTAACTCCATTTTGAGGGCGATTTTGTTTTAAGCTGGTGAGTTACTGCATGAAGGAGGCAGTGCCCATCGGCTATGGTAGGATGCAGCTTCACTTTCAATGATCGTTTTAATTCATCCATGGTGGTACTGACGAGTGAGTACATGGGGCTTGAGTGATATTAAGGCTGACATTCAGCATTTTCAGACGAGAGTTGCTTGGATTTCTTGCTTTCCTGGCTTTGAATTGGCAGGCTGTGGCCAGTTTTAGTTGAATGAGCGACTGAGAAATCAGGGGTGCTCTTGTCATTTCCACTCTCTTAGTGGTGGTTATGTGTGCGGTTTGGCTGTAAATATTTTATCGGATTTTGACCGAGATTCTGCTGCAATTTTTCTCTTTGTATTGATTTTACTGCTTCCGAGTACGTGTTTGGTAGTTGATGATTTGTTCTCGTTTGTGATGAGGGTATATCGCTCTCTGAGTTCGCGTCCGATAATAACGAGAACCTGTTTTTTGTGGGTACTCTGCTGTAGCCGGAGATCAATGGAGGGGAACGTTCATTCCCAATAGGCAAGCAATGAATCAGGTTTCTGGAGACTTCACTGGAAGCAGTTAGTGATCGAGTAGAATTCTTCAATTCATTTTGCTGTTTTGCACTGATGTTGGAGCATTCAGTTTTGTCATTTAGGCCATTTGGGTTTATGATACATGAGCTAGATTGTAAAGTGAGTTTTAGACTCGATCTGAGAGCAATCTGTTGAAGAAAATGGTGTGTTTCTTCTCTTGTACCTGGCCAACTGGAGGATAAACTGCACTCGAGTAGGAAACTTAAGCTTAACCTTCACACTTGCAGTGGGAAAAGCAGAAACTCTTCGAAATTGTGTGAGTAAATAAAAATGTATCCATACCTAAATTATTCTATGCGCCTGAACAAAGCCAATTCTCTGGGTCTTGATTGATGCCCCTGAATTGAAGTCCATGTTTCTATCTCAATTCTTTTGAAATAGATATTTGTTTCGGAGTGCTCATTCAAAAATATCATTATTGTTGCGTGCCTGAAATTGCAGAGTAAAAAATTCATACAGTTCAAGCTATAATTTTTGCTGGGCAATTTTCTCGGGTGTCGTTTTAAGGCAGTGTTATTCACTAATTTTTGCAGGAGAGCCGCAGCTACTGCAAGTTAGCGTATATTTTATTACTTTTTTAATAATTACTTAATTTGTTTGTTTTTCGAGAGCCGTGATTGAGTCATCGCAAACCGCCAGCGGCGCGAGCGGCGCGTAATTAATATTTCTGTTCTAGGGTGTCGTTTAAACAAGGTTTCAGACACTCGTTAAGCATCGAACGTCAAATTTTAAAATTTTAAACGTTGATTTTCAAATTTTTCTTCATGATTTATAAACTCATCGAATAGTGAAGAAAACGTTTTGCATTTAAAACCCATGTTCAATATCTCATGTTTGCGAAATAAGTTTATGTAAGCTATAAAAGTCTGTTAATAGAGTATCTTGAATTGTACCTTGGACCCATTCAAATAAACCGTTTAGTCTACATAGCGTTTTGTAGCAAGATAATATTGATTTGCCTTAATTTTTCCAAATGATAATTTCGATTAAGTTTAATCATGAATCAGTTATGATTTATCATAACTACGAATTTTTTTTATATTTCCATGGTCTCGTTAACGTTGCTGAAATTTTCATTCCCTTGATTTTTGTTTTTATGGCAATTTGCATTAAGTTCTCCAGGGGTGATTGTTGATATAATAAAATAAGCGTTTCCGGAAAAAGTGTTTCCGTTTCTTTCGTTTCCGTAGTTCTGAAGTTTCTTGGGCAATGACCGTTTTGATAGATCATAACTGGCCATTTATTTTCATCACAAATTTTTACTTCCACAAATGAACACTAAGTGCGTGTAAGATATCTAAAGTAAAAAAGAAAAATGTCTTCACGTTTCAATCTTTCTTGAGGTAAAATCAGAAAGAATATTACTGAACTTTAATCCATTAAAAACTAATACAACGAAGACTTCCGTTTCGCTTTCTTTTATGGAGCGTGCACCGTGATCATCCGCGAACCAATAATATAAGTGGGACAATGAAAACAGCATTTAGGTCAGAATATTTAAGAAATTACGCAAGGAGAAGACAACCTTAAATAATTATTTATAGTTTCCATCTATCACTAAGAATATTTCTAAATTAAAAACAATTCCTATTCTACAATAAATATCTCAAGATAATATTCAGTTGAAACAAGACAGCGGTTATCTACTTTTATAGACACTGGCATCGAAATCGATCTACTGTACTACAGCTAATACAATGAGCAGCTGAGCTTTAAAGTAAATGTCACACCAACGATACGATGGTTCATAAATCTATGGCTGAACCAGTCGTAATTTCTATTGAGTCTAAAAGGTCGTCAAGGGATGCATCACGAGAATCTTCAGTCGATGACCGTAATGACGTAAGTCTCGACTCAGGAATGACGATCGAAGCGTCAGAGGGATTGTTTTCTAAGCTTTTCGACTCTACGGAAAATGGTTCTTCAACATCAAGAGATTCAGTGAGTTCTATCGATTGCCCCAAACTATCAGTTGGCTCTTCCATACTTGTAACGTCCTCCCCTGAGAAAAATTCAATGGAAGGAGTTTGCGTCAAATTTTCAACGCTTTCCCTTGAGTTTAACCTTATAAATGACACAACTGCGTCACCAGAATTACGTAAGGCATCAGCCAACGAAAGTGAAGAGTTGTGAGCAGGAGCTCCGGGTGTGAGAGGTTCTACACTGTTATCCAGCTCTGCTGAGAGGATGTCATCGAGAATGTCAAGCCTATTCGCCACTTGTTGAATTTCTGAGATCGACAGGTCGACTGGTGCCAGAGATCCTGTAGAAGCAGAACCTGAAACTGAATCATCTGTGTCAATCTCCGAACTTAAAACCACCGTGAATAATTTTGGTTGGGGCACATTAGCTGGTTCGGTAGCTGCTGCAACCGTAGCTTCACCAATAGGGGCTGTTTTGACAGTTCCTCCAACGGCTTGGAAAACCTCTTCTAAAGTTCCGAACGATTGAGCCTGGTTATCACTCTTGATTGTTTCTGGTACCGTGATAGCGTCAGAGGGTGCTTCATCTGCTCGCAGCTGTTTCTCCACAGCCGCAATGCTGTCATTGGGTATTATTTCTACTGAAATTGTGTCGATGGTTTCCAATGAATTCCCACGTTCAACAGCTGTAATGGTGTCATCGGGTATTATTTCTGGTGAAATTGTGTCGATAGTTTCCAATGAATTCAGCCCTTCAACAACCAAAGTGCTGTCGTTGGGTAATATTTCTGCAGAAATTGTGTCGATGGTTTCCAATGAATTTAACCCGTCCGTAGCCACAATGCTTCCATTGGATAATATTTCTGCAGAAATTGTTTCGACGGTTTCCAATGAATTCAGCCCTTCAGCGGGAAAAACTTGGAAGGTTTTAGGAACAGTAGTAGCAATACTTTGATCAGTGTTATCGGTCGCTGGAGATTCACTGCCATCAAGAACCTGCAAATTTTCTTCAACTGGGGAATCTGGATTGCTTGAATCAATAAGACCTGTTTCCAACTCAGCAGCAGGTGATGTCGTAAGCTCGAGATTTGCCAAGTCTAATGCAGCGTTAGCTTCTGATAACGAAGTGCCCGAGCTACTGTGTGAAATGAATGTCTGCGATGGTTGTTCAACCGCTCCAGCAGTTGAGGAATCCAATAAATTCACGGGGATATCTTCTGTCCCCGGAATAACTTCGGCATTTGACTTCTCATCAACGATTTCAGCAAATGTACCTGAATCTACGGATCCAATACCTGTATCACTCTCAAGAAGAGTATCAATTGTGGATAACTCTTTGCCAATTGACGTCTCATCAGCGATTTCAGTTTTTATACCTGAATCTACGGATCCAACACCTGCTTCACTGTCAGGAAGAGTATTAATTATAGAAAAATTTTTACCAATTGACGTATCATCAACGATTTCACCTTGCGTGGCGGAACTTACAGAAGCAGTACCTGCATCACTCTGAGGAAGAGTATTAGTTATAGAAAATTCGTCAGCATTCGCCCCTGCGTCAACGATTTCCGCTAGTGTACTTGAATCTACTGAAGCAGTACCTGCATCACCCTCAGGAAGAGTATCAATTATAGATAATTCTTTATCAATTGACGTATCATCAACGATTTCACCTTGCGTGGCGGAACTTACTGAAGCAGTACCTGCATCACTCTGAGGAAGGTCATCAATTACAGTAAATTCTTCGGCATCTGCCGACGCAACTGAATTTTGTTCAGCAGTAGTCTCAGCTTCTTCGGTAAATGGCGCAACCTCTGTAGTTTCGGCTGTGATGGGGGAATCAGAAGATTCTTCTACGGCGGCTTCGATTGATTTCCCAACCGGGGAATTTAAATCTGAAGTTTGAGCGTCATGTTGTTCTTCAACTTCATGCAACCCTACACCAACAGCAGAAGAATCACCAGAAGCATTCAAAGCTATTAAATTTTCAGATTTTTCACTTGAGGTATCTGCCTCGCTCACTGCACCATCGGAGTCAACTTCAACAATGACGGCATCTGCAATCGCATCATCCGTAACCTTTTCATCAGATTTAACTTCTTCTGATGGCTCTGAAGCTGGAGCTTTGTATCTGATCACGGGAAGCTGAGGAATTGGTATTCTCGTGGGAGCTTTGTAAAACAGGGAAGTTCTTCTTGTATAGAACCTACTAGGGGCAGCGTACCTTGGAGTTGTATAGGATCTAGGCCTGAAGTTTATTCTAGGGGAGAAGTATGTTCCTCCCAACAGACGGTACGCCCGGCGAGTGGTCGACGCAGTGGCCTCGGTTGTTGGTGACGATGAGAGCTGTTCGGAAAGAGTAAAAGTTTCATCTTCGTCACTTTCATCTTCAGATTCGAGGATAACAGTTTCAGAAGCGGGTGTAAGAATTGGGGAAAGTTCTTGGGTAGTTGAAGGAGGTATATAAGAACTTGAAATTTCAGCGGTCTCTTCACTCACGTCAGGAGTTTCCGTTTGTGTGATTTCTTGTGTCACGGATGGAAGAGAATAAATGTTCTCTACTACTATTTCCCTTTCAGATTCATCAATTTCTGTCGTGATTTCAACTTCCTCTTCAGATTCTTGCACCGTTGATGGAGGTAGATAAGAATCAGAAACTTCAAAGTCCTCATCGGATTCAAGAACAGCAGCTGTTGTAGTATTTTCTGAAGAATCAGAAGCTGATGATGGTGGCAAGTAGAAGAGAGATAATCCACCTGACTCCTCATCAGAATTTTCAACTTTAGCAACAGTAGAAGCTGTCGTAGTAGTAGTTGTTGGCTCTTGCGTTGTTGTGGGTGGTAGATAAGTAAGAACCACTTCTGCTGTTTTCTCGTTTGACTCTGGTGCTACCGTTGTTGCAGGTGGTAGATAAGCTAATCCTACTTCCACTGATTTCTCGTCTGACTCTGAATCCTCATCAGCTGTTTGTTCTGCAGGGATAACTTCTAGTGTCTGTGTTGCACGTGGGGGTAAGTAACTCACTACAACGTCCTCCGACTCATGTGATTCTGCAGCTTCGGTTGTGGTAGTAGTTGTTGTAGTGGTTGTAGGTGCTCCAGTTGTTGAAGGTGGCAAGTAAATCGACGATACTTCTACTGTCTGCTCATCTGATTCTGGAGCTTCTGTTGTGGTGGTGGTTGTTGTAGTGGTTGTAGGTGCTCTAGTTGATGGTGGCAAGTAAATCGACGATACTTCCGCCGACTGCTCATCTGATTCTGGAGCTTCTGTTGTGGTGGTAGTTGTAGTGGTTGTAGGTGCTCTAGTTGATGGCGGCAAGTAAATTGACGACACTTCGGCCGACTGCTCTTCTGATTCTGGAGCTTCTGTTGTGGTGGTAGTTGTTGTAGTGGTTGTAGGTGCTCTAGTTGATGGTGGCAAGTAAATCGACGACACTTCGGCCGACTGCTCTTCTGATTCTGGAGCTTCTGTTGCGGTGGTGGTAGTTGTAGTAGTTGTAGGTTCTCTAGTTGACGGAGGCAGATAAAAAGCTGACACTTCGGCCGACTGCTCCTCTGATTCTGGTGTTTCTGTTGTAGTGGTAGTCGTAGTTGTAGTTGGTGCTTTAGATGTCGATGGGGGCAAATAAACTGACGACACTTCAACTGACTGCTCTTCTGACTCCAAGGTTTCAGCAGAAGTTGAAGTTGTCTGTTGGGAAATCGAGGGAGGTGAATTAGAGAGCACCTCTGCAGAGTCCTCTTCAGGCTGGGGAGTCCCCGTAGTTGTGGTCGATGTGGTTTTTAATTCTTCTGTTTCTGAAGGCGGTAGATAGACACCCACCACCTCTACGGATTCTTCTTCTGGTGCCGGTGCAATATACGAAGCTCCTTCTTCAGATGAAAGATCTGGTTGTGAAGTGGTAGTCGATGGTTCGGTGGTTGATGGGCTTGAATAGAAGTACCTGCGGCGTTGAGTAGTAGTTCGCCTGGTGTAAGGCCTTCCAGTGGTCGTTGTTGTAGTGTAAAGTGACACTGGTTTCTGAGTAACTGGTCTTGGTGTGGTTGGCGTGTCTTCATCTGTTAGTCCAGGGGCTGAGTACGTTTCAGTTTCGTCGCTTCCACTCTCCTGTGGCTTTGGAGGAAGGTATGAGCTTTCGACGTCGCTGCCACTAGCATCTTTCTTTGCAGCTCGAGCTCTTTCTATCTGGAGAAGCGAGTGAGCTGGAATCGGAGGTCCAACTGGAAGCAAGTCGGATTGGGGCTGGTAACCTCTCTTGTCTGCGATGTAGGTGACCGAAGCTGTCGAACCATCTTCTTGGATGTACCTGAAATGTGATGATGGTACATAGAGCCGCTGACAAGTGAATTTTGTACTAGAGGGCAACGAAAGGCGCAAGAACACGAAATGAAGGTAACAAGTCATATGTTGCTTTACTTGGATGTAACTGATACGTGATTACATTACATCAGGCCTACGGTACGTGAAATTTTTACATGACAGCAAAAAAGTTTTAGAATAATAATTAAGTGAATACATTACACAGTCGAACTTACATTCTTCGGAAAAATGTAGCGAAAAGTGGCATTCTATTTCAATTAACAAAACTTGAACCAACTTTGAAAATTAAACAATAACTAGCTCCAGGAGATGATGTAAAAATATACTGTGGGTAAAACAACACATATGCTACTTAGAAGTTTAGTGTCATTTTCTGAACAGGTCGTCAGGAGTTTTTACGGAAAAATGCAAATTACAAAAAGCTTGTATGATAGATGAAGCAGCCATAAAACTGAGCACTGGTAAGTTGGGTTTAATTTCTAACTTATTGAACTTGCAAATAGTAAAGTTATTTGGAAAACCCTTTTTACACATTTGTGCCAGGCATTCAATGAGTTGACGATATAAGACCCGAATTCGACTCCGCTAACTTAGCTTTTGGTAAACTCTTCCCTAAATTTCATCCATTCTGTTCGCAGGGTAAAGAATAATCTTCGGAACACTTTTTTGCGGCATATTTCCTAAAATTTTGCGCTGTCGAAGCTTTTCAGCAAGCGACGAAAATTCATTTGACAGCTTGACTATCTTTCCCGCTTTTTCCATGCAAAAAATCCTTCTATTTTCGTATTAAGTCAAATTTGAACGCACCAAATAGGTGCAACCGTGAAAGATATGTGATTGAATTTGAGCATTTAAAGAAAATGCTTAGAAAGGGAAAAAACTACGAAGAGTAAACAAGTCAACAGAGGAATTTTCTCATCCAGCTGAACAGCAACGACGTCGAAAATTTTGGAAAATCCGTCTTTAGAGCTATGGCTACTTACCGGAACTCTCCCCTCACAACGGTCCCGTCGTAACCGCTGCTGCTGCCATCTTGCCGCACAACGATGCCGTTCGAGGCTTCAAAATAGGAGCTGTGTTCTCCAGAAGCAGTGGGCTCTTTCCTTGACTCTTTAACAACTGTAATGAAGGGCGGTGGAAACACGGGAGTTGGGGCGGTGTATGTGGGCTTCCCGGCCGCCCATGATGTGCAAACCAGGAGAATCGCTGAAATCACCTGCTCAGACGAAGAAAAAGTAGAATTATTCTCTTTAAACACTTGCTTTTTTTGCTCATTTTTTAAACTGCTCTTTTTTTAACCTAGTATTTAACAGTGCGTTGGTCACTGTCAAGTTATAATGATTATAGTTAATAGCGCGCAATTAAAGCAACGTACAATTCAGATTACTGTTTATGTCACACATATCACCTGCTCACGCACAAAAAAATGAATGCTATTGAAAAATTTTTATTTCCAAATTGTCACATGAGATACATGCCAACATATTGGCTTTTAAAAGTTTCTTAATATAGGACATCCTAAAGCAAATGTTCCATACGAGGAGTACTAATTGACAAACCATACGAGGTGTACAGGTAGATAAGCCATACGAGGCATAATAATATACAAACTATACGAGGTGTACTAATAGACAAACTAGCAGAGGTGTACAAATAGATAGACCATACGAGGCATATTAATTGACAAAATATACGAGGCGTACTAATAGACAAACCATTCGTGGTGTGCTAATAGTCTAACAAAAGTTCTATACTAGGATTACTAATTGACAAACCATCCGAGGTGTACAAATAGATAAGCCATACGAGGCATAATAATAGGCAAACTATACGTACCAATAGTCTATCTCTGTCAAGGGTAGTTGAATGAGAAATGAAAAATTTGCCCTAAGAATATGCAAAGCTCTATCACCATCAAAAACATATTTCATATCTTCTCGATATTCACCACAACATCATGTGGACATGGGTACATGGGATAAAATGGAGATACAGTGTAAGCCGGTTACCAGTCATGATTGACAAATATCTACAAAATACTGGCAGAAATGGGTAAACAAACATATACTCAAAATTAAAATTCATAGCTTATTTTGATAACGCTGAATTTAATACCACGATCCGCAATATAAAATTTAGATTACTGTTAAAGTGACACAAATCACCGGCTCACACATGGGAAAATGGAACCGATATTGACAACGTTACATTTAACAATACGTTGGGCAATGTAAGTGTCAGACCGAACGTTGCTGTCTTATAAATAAATAATGATATAGAACTTTGGAATCGGATTGACAGCGGCTTAGTAAATATGATGAGAATTTTTCTTTTCTTTTAACTCGTGCTGAACTGGAAAACTTTCGCAAGGTTGAGAAGATATCAATATCGTTGTGATTAGCGCGAGCATTGTAAAATTCTGTGTACTATTGTTGGCACTATAATTAATGCTGTCAGGTATCATTATAATCATTGTACTATCGATATTACTATTATTAGCGCTACGTCGGATAGCATAATTGTCAGAGAGTAATTGAAATTACTGTTATTAATGCTACGTCGGGGAATGTAATAATTAGATTACTATTTAAACCATGCGATTAAAGCTGTGTCCGATGATATGATAAGCCAGAGGTTTTTCTATTTGCCTTCTGATTAAGATAAATGCAGAGCAGTTCAAATAATTTGGTTTTGTCATCTCGCACAGAGTACTAAATAGCTCGTGATAAATGCTACTTGATCATATTTGTTCAGGGTTGTATAGAGACTCTGTCAAAACCGAACTGGAGCGCTTGCAGAGTATGGGCAAAATTTGGCGAATATGGGCAAAATGTTATTGTTGGCGTGGTAAATAGAGAGAATTACATTTGGTGGTAGAATACTACTTCAGGAAAAAATTTTCGTTACTTTGTTCGTTATCTCTTACTAAAGCATCGTTGGCTGTGTCGTGTGGTGCTTTAGTAAGAGATAGGGCGTCGTGTCACTGCCTCCGGAAAGAGTTTTGTCACCCGAGTAACACTTAAACGAACACTCGAAAGAACACTTAAATGAACACAAACACGAGCACTTGAATGAACACTTAAACGAACACTCGAAAGAACAGTTAAATGAACACAAACACGAACACTCGAAAGAACACTTAAATGAACAATTGAATGAACACCTAAATGAACACTTGAATGAACACTTAAATGAACACTTGAATGAACAGTTCAATGAACACTTAAATGAACACTTGAATGAACACTTAAATGAACACTTGAATGAACAGTTCAATGAACACTTAAATGAACACTTGAATGAACACTTAAATTAACACTTGAATGAACACTTGAATGAACACTTAAATCAACACTTAAATGAACACTTAAATGAACACTTAAATGAACATCTAAATGAACACGTACGAATGAACACCTACATAAATTCGAAATTTTGCAACGAAAATAACTTAGACCGAATTTAGAATCTCATCGATCATGGGTGCGGATGTTCTGTATTACTTCACTATTTAAGACACACGATGACACGAAGGTATTGTTCAGCCATAATAATAGTAACTAGAGATGTTTTATACAAAGCTCGGATCAGATAAGTTCACCAACTGAGGTATGAGTTAAAAGAAATAACTACAATTCAAAAAATGAAAGCATCGAAAATTTCATTTATGGACAGAAAAATATTCATTGCATTCCTTGGCATTATATGAACGACAAACTCGAATGGCATTCTTCGTATTCCAATTCAAATTTTAATTGAATGAGAGCGACCAGCCTGGGCACAATACATTCCCGAAATGAGCTTCCACTAGCGCCAGAATGACATCTCGCCACTCAAGTCCCAGCATCGCAAACTTTCAAAGGAACTCTCAAGAAGAAGTGACAAAGTTTTCACAAAAACCACATTCCCGTTTTTTCTGAAACTCCTGTTTGCATGATAAATGCTAGTCATCCTTCTCTCGGCGAGACATACTCTGGAGGGCGTTAAGCCAGCCTCTCGATCCAACAATCCATCCCAAGAGCTTTGCTGAGCCAACAAAGAGCAAATGTTACGCACACAAGGGGTCGGACCTCGGCTTATCACGGTCAGCATTTATAAGGCCCTAATTAATCCTATTAATCGGCACACGGTGTCTACGAACTTTCACGCACACAAGCCATGAAGTGCGTGCCCTTGACACTGAAGAGCAGGCTGTTCAGAAGACGTACGGTCGCGTTGATGTGACATGTTCTGCTGGGTGCCTGCGTCTCGCATATGCCAGGTTTAAGCGACCAGATTCTCCAGTTTTTCAAAGATTTCAAAGAGTAACCTTTGATTTAATAGGGCAAAAACTCAGGGCTCCATATGCCTGGACGTGCTGGCACGGAAGTGTACAGGGAAATAGAAACTGATCATTTGCAAAGGTTTTTAACTTTGTGAGTCCATAGTGTATTGTCGAGGGAACGTCACATAAATTTGTAGCAGCATGAACACATACAAGATACAAAGATTCATGTTGAAATTTTTCTTTGAAGAACGTCTTTCTTTCCCTCGCATTGAAAACCTCGCCTGCAGTAATTTACCTAGAAATTTGACTAAAACAGTGGGAATTCTTTGGAACGAAAATAAACACAAAAATGTAGAACATATAAAGCCTCATGTTAACTTCTGTATCACTGTCTGAGCAATTCATTGAGGTAGCTTCATAAAAAGAAAGCCGAGTTTACTATTACCCTTAACTTTGCAATGTTATTGTAATATCAATATCTTGTCTAAAGGAACACTAATATCTTTTCTTGGAAACTCAGCGTAACTCTGAATATTTTTTCTTAACTCTGCTGCATTCGAGACAGGATTCCTTATATTCCAGTAAAAGATTCCGTAAGCAAAGTTCAGATCCTCGCAGAGATCAGATCTATTTTCTCCTCCGTCGCCGTAAATTTCAGTCTTTCACGTACTTTCGAAATGTCCACCGTTGATTTATGACCTCGAAACCAAATATGACACATAGCAAGTCAAGATGGTGCTTGAAAACCGAGTTCTTTGCCTCAAGTTGGAAAGTAATGATGACGGAGTGACAGAAAGTGGAATATTAGAGATGTAACTGCTCTAACTCTTCCTCACACTCTGTATTTTTATCGCATACCAGTAATTGAGAAGAAACAGTAAATGCATGTTTTAATGTGGAAGATTAAAGTCAATTTTTTGTTCAGTGGCTGGAATGGGAGAGTTTTTGCCGCGCTGTTTTATCGCTGGAGAGAATAATTAAGAGCGTCTTATTCGTCGGCACGCGCGCGAACAGATATTCAGGATTTAATCCAGTTTTTCTGCATCAAAATGACTTTTAAATGAACCTAAATTTATTAAAGGGAGAGATACAGTACATTAATTTTGTAGTTCTACATGCTTCAAAATTCCCTAATGTTTTTATTATCCTTGATTTCTCATTTCTTCCCAGCAAATATCGCAATAACTCGTGATGATTAACCTTAACTGAACATTTGTGAGTTGCACCAAGCAAAATTCGAACGCTTGAATTTCACGAATTTTTCTTCGTACTAATGGTATTTTTTTTCTTTTTGCAGCTTTCCTGCCTACATCACACTCGACTCGACCTTTCCCTCGTACAAGCGTAGAGCAGTTTTTTTGGTAAAATATTATCAACCACAGAAGTCGTCGAGGTTAATGTCTCTCAAAGTATACACCATTGCAGTCGGTTCTTCAGTGATGCGATACCATTTTAAAGAGCCTCAACTCAAAAGAAAATTCCGATTAAGAACTTTCATGTATCGTTAGTTGACATTTTCTGAATTTTGCTTGGAGTAAACTATTTTCGTTTAACGGTCGGATCATTTGTGTGTTAAAAATGTCATTTTTCCATGACATTCCGGCTGCTCTTTTTAACACTCATGCTTCATTTCTACAACTTTTCAAATTATGCCTTCCACTGTGGTTATAAAATCATTTCACATTTTGTGTTTAGGTGTAGCGTTTATCACAACCAGTGTGCAATCCGCTCACTTTAAACGTATACTGTTTGAGTATTCTAATAATGTTCCTTTTCAATAGGTGTGCAAGATCTGATATCAGAAGCAGACGGAAGTATACAACCTCTTTTAAGTGTCAACACCTACTCCGAAGTGGAAGATTACAAAATATTCAAAAAATATTGTAATTATTCGAATTGAAAAATAACGAATTTTTTCTGACATAGTTTCAATGACAACACTTGTTCGGAGAACTACGCTTGATAACAGAACGCGTGTTCAGAATTGAACTGCAGCTTCAGTATATGCCACACATGTTCGAACAGAGACAAATCTTGAAATAATACCATATAATTTTGTAAAATTAAATATTAAAAGTAAAAAGAGGGCTTCAAATTGATGTTAGCACACAGAAAATTACTGACGAAAAAATTATCAAAAGTCTTTCGAACCTGGTAATCAAACTAAATTAAGGAAAAATTAAAGTTCGTTCGGATAAAAAAATTTATAATTAATTTTAGATGTTTTGCCTGTTTTCATTCAATGTTCATAAGCGTCCCAAATATTAGGGGTGGCAGCATAACGATTTTAGACTAGACATGATCAGCTACTGCGTGAATTAGTTTTTTTAGCCATAAACTAGGATTCATAAAAAAATTTTTCGAATACTCTCTAAGTCCACGCATCTATTTCTTGCACTCGAATCCTGTTCGAGTAACAGTTCAATCCTTTCCATACATTCCAAGTTTAAAATGCACAATAATATTATTAATTATTAATATTTAATTGGAGAACTCCGTGAAGACAATTCGACTCCCTATCCAAAGTTTTTATCACAAACTGCAGTGAGCTGGAACGAAAAACTTCTCGACGGCAATAAACAACATCATTTTCTTTTTAAAGCATCAATTCATAAAAAATAAAATAGCCACACACCGTAATTAAGCGATGATGTTAAAAACAGCCTTCTGGGCATGCATGACATGACCGCCGCAACGCAGCGTTGGCGACCTAGAATGACTTTCAATTTTGAGCGGAAAACGTCCTTGCAAGGTTAATCTTCTCTCAATAAAGCATATCTCCGATACTTGCAACTCATGGCGGTAACTGGGAATCGTTGAAGCCATTCCGACAGCAGGAAAGCGGCCCGCAATAACTGTATTGAAAGCAATACGTCAGAATCAGAGCATAATTGACTGTGTTTTTAGTACCCTGGATACGAGGCCATCAGATGGGGCTCGAAATATTACGTTTCTGTAGCAGCACGTTATAGTTGCTTTATTTCATTCCCATCTGGACATCTCGTCATTTCATGACGTGCATTATATGGGTTGGTAAAACTAAATATCCTGTAATTACAGACCTGAACTAAGTGGTCGAGGTCATGGGAGCTCCGATGCTCCGTTTACGCCATTTATTGCTCTCGACTTGATCTTTAAATGCATTCTGATCTCATTCCCGCCTTCGATAGCTATTGATTGTTTGAACCTGCGTTGTTTATTGATCAGCTCGGCTCAACTTTATTTGCTACTTTAGAAATACTCGAGCGCTTAAGTTTTAGATAAACAATTGAATTACGTCTGGATAAATCGACCTATTATATTTTTCTTTTGTCCTTGAGCTAATTCACAGAATACTTCCATGCCTAGGTAAAGCAAAAGAAAATTGAAGCTCCTGTTTTATTTATTCTTGACGGTATTTTAAGTTAGTTTTCATGCTGATAAAAACAAAACATAAATGAAACTTCTACTCCACTGAGGTCTCATAGTTAAGATTTCTCTCCTTTTCATTGCACTACTACGAGCGCAAAGACTCATATTGAAATAGAATTTCGTCAATCCTGAGATTGAACAATAGCAGACTTCATCGAGTCTACCGGAATGACCTTATCATTCGAATAAACCAGTAAACTTTATTTTTAAAAAGCTTAAACAGCAGTCTATATCAGAGTAATCGAATTGATGATCTTTTTTCTCGCTCAAACCATCAAACTATTTTTCATAAAATGTTAAACTTGAGAGTGGTTAGAATAGTCTGAAAATTCAATACGGCAACCTTTGCAGCAATCATAATTTAACATTTTTTTGCAATGCAGGAAAATTTTCAGTCATCTCATTCATGCAAAACAGTCCCATTATCAGCAAAGGATAATACTGCTGCGTGCAAACATCGGTAATTTACAGCTCAAGTTACTCAGAATATTCACCTCACTCACAGCGGCACGAACCTTCAGCCAAGCCTATGGAATAATGACAAGTTATTGATACCTGGAATCAATAACTTGTCATTTAATTCAAATTACTCTAATAAGATACGCCGGCAGGAATTGGAAAATGAATACTAAATTCACTTTTATCTGCGAATTAACTCAAGCTTTAATTAGTTATTGCGTTTTCTTCCGATAGAGTTGTCCATAGAAATCTTCTTTTTTCTGCTTTTCAAACCTTAATTTACAAGTGCTACATTATTAACACATTCAAGGTTGTGTTAGCACATCAATTCACTCGCCTAACTCAGTCTTTACAGATAATCTTCAACATAAAAACGTCATTAACATACAATCGTGCTTGAGTCTATTTTACCTAATCTGCAATTCAATTTGTGTACGAATCCACCTGCTAATAACTGCAGTACAATATGTGCCACAGGAACCATTACTTCTACTGTACACTTTAACGAATGAAAGTTTTTGAAACATGCTTTAAAAAATTTACTTCAGCAGGTGTTTCAGACCACGTATTGAATAGTGGGGAACACGCCTCGGAATAATTACATTAACAAGTGTTCCAAACATGCGTTTAAAAGTGACCCAATTTAAACACAAGTTTCAGTAGGGCAAACAGACACGCTAAGCTTGGCAATGAAATTGTCGCTTTCGAATATACAGGCCTGACTCTGGTCAAATGGCTTAGTCATGAGGAAAGTCCAGTCATCCTCGTTTTTCGAGTCATCTGATCTATGGAGAAGTAGGCGTTGGCTACGCTTAACTCATCAGCTACTGAAGACCCTGCTTATTAGAGCTAATAGCTTCTCGGATGATAAGCTATCATCGTACGGAAGTAAGTGCTCGGCAGCGGTGCATATTCTAAAATATAACACTCGTGTAATCATGTGCAATGAGTTTTTTCAGCGGCCTTCCAGTGAAAAATGCAGCATCATTCGCTTTTTAAAAAGGATTCTTTAAAAGAAATGCATGCACGCTTACTGGTCTGTGCTGTTAGTTACTTAGTAGTAGTGAAATTCGTTTAAACTCAGTGAGATTTATATATATACCTGTAGATTTGTTCTTGATTACTTCCTGTGATCTCGTAGAATTGAAGTACAAGTTCTTCAATCTCATTACTGATAATTTTAGCCTGTATTTTTGCAGCGATGAAGATATAACTTTAAAATGTACTTTGTTTTCAGAACAATTTTTTGCAAGTTTTGTTATCACATGAGAGTTTATTCGTTAATAACGTTATCATCTTACTAGGCTCACGTAAATAAAGCAATCGTTTCAATTTTTCTTTTTAAATAATGTTATGGCAACTGTCTGGCAACTACCCAACTCTCTTCTATAAGATACCTAAATGACTGAATTTCATGTTGTCAAAAACGAATTTTGCTGACCTAGAAAGTCCTCTGCATGACCTCTTTCAATTCATCAACTCCAACGTCGACGGCCTCTTATCATGACCGCTCCCGCATCCATCTTTTTCATCGAATGACGCTGCTAAAACATGGAAAAATTATCAGCCGCTGGAAAGCTGGTGAGAAAATTTTCAGACGCTTTATTTTGAATGTTAAGAAATCATTCAAAAATACTTTGTCATGCTTCTTGCAGCCTAATATGCGTAATTTTCCTTTCAACAAAAATTTGACGAGATGATATTCAGATGCTCTCACCAAGATAACTATTAGACGAATGTTAAGAAATTACCTAAAAAATACATAACCATGCATCTCGAAGTGTATAATTTGGGTGACCCTTCTTGTGTAAAAGAGTCAATTTGGTTCGTTTATGTCCGACCGAACCTTTTTTGAGATGTAATACAGAAGTTAAAAATCCAAATCTTCTAATTATACGCAGAATTTTACCTTGCTAGAGCTCAACAACATGAACAAGTTATCAAGTGGTTATGCTTTTTAGAATTTCACAGAATTATCGTCGCCTAGAATTTAAAGGTAACGAATAACATAATCTTATATTGGAAGTAGGACTTTGATTCTATGATATAAAAGTATTGGCAGTAAACTGCTAACAGAGAAATGGATGTTATCCGCATAATTAGATATGTATATCATAACCGGAAAAAACTAGATTTAAAGGTCACCAATATATTATCTTATTTTGGCAGTAGGATTTTAATTCCATAATCGAAACTGTATTAGTAGTTAACTGCTAACAGTGAAGTTGATGTTACTCACATTAGTAGAGATGGATGTCATACAGGCAAAATCTTCGATTCGGATCAATTAGCACAGTTGAAATAAATTTAACTATATCAATTAATATGATTATGTAGCAGCAGATAATTAATAATTGTGACTTGCACTGATGTTAGTCTTGTACCGTGGTTGTTCCCAAGCCAGATACTTAGTAGTAGTGGACGTCATTTTATCTTTGTGAACTATATATATATAGATATATATATATATATATATATATATATATATATCAGTTAAGTGCTTCTTGATTGCTTCATGAAATCTCTTTTAATTGACGCGCAAGTTCTAAAGCGACGAGCATCAGAGGCACCATAAAATTAATAACATTATTTTAGTATATTAGTAGATGACTTCAATTTGACTTTGAACTATTCTAATGAGAATTATTCAAAACGTAATTATATCATAGCCACTATTCTATTCGTTGCTTCAAGTTTTCGTTAAGTTCGTTACAAGCTATGATTTCATAATAATCTCACAACTTTAAGTTTACGTATTGCAATTAGACAGATTTTAAGTGATTCGTGGGCATGTAATACACCACCTTTTCGTTTGAAATGAATCGCAAAATTCATTTCTTAACGCTATTTTTTCAGGTAGGATTTAATCTAAAATGTCATTTTAAGGACTCTTTCAATTGCGCACACACGAAGTGAATATATTTTCTGGTATTCTAGTTGATAGAGGTGACAATTACTGGTTTATAAATCAAAACAGCTGAGCAAATAAATAATACTTGAATGATAAAAAACACTAAGCGAGTCTATTGTACTAACGATGAGAAGTAAAATCTTTCAATAATTAATAACTGTTAAATATAACATCTTCAGATATGCCTATCAATGCCGAATGAACCTAGTGGGCGGAACAATTTCGCCAATTTTTACAAGAAAATACGTGGATCTATAATAAGGTATTTGACTCACAAATGTCTCTTTCGAATAGTGATTTTTATTTTCAATATTTATCAACGTCGCATATGAGCATAGTAAATTGAGTATGTTAAAGCCCACCTGATTTGGGCATCGTGTGAATTTTTTATCACAAAATTTGACATATTTTTTTAGGGGCATCAGATGCGTGCGTGCTCCGCATTTGCCCTTTTGACGGCGAACTTTTGTGAGGAGACAGTTCAGAACTGCGCTGACAACCACCCACTTGTTCTAAGGGAGCAACGCATAATGATTACCTTAAAAAACATTGTTGCAGGACAGTTCAAAATATCATGGACATCCACCCACTTGTTCTTAGAGAGCCACGTATCCTGAATATCTGAAAAAATTAGCTATAGAAGGCAATTCAGAACTGCATAAACATGCACCCACCCACCCATCAACGATTCTTGTTCTTAAGGAGCAATGTATCTTGAATGTCATTACAATTCTACTCTGAAAACAGTTCAGAATTGCTTAAGCATCCATCCAATTGTCCTTAGGGAGCTACGTATCCTGAATATTTTAAAAACAAAACAAAATACGCTCAAGAAACAGTTCAGAATTACTTGAACACACACCTACTTGTTCTTAGGGGCAAAGTATCCTTAATGCCCAAATATATTGACTCGTTGTAAAAATTGCCTTCACATACAAGCATCACGTACTCAGAAACATCTAAAGTGAAAAGTATTTCTGACTATATCACTATGACATCTGTTTAGTTTTGACTGACTCTCGACATCCAGGACACCATTGTTGACATTTTTGCCTAAACTTTTTTGCAATTTGTTGATTTATAGGCCATAATTTTGCTTCAACTTGTTTGGCAATTTCTTACTTTAGGCTAGAATTTCGCATAATTTTCCCACTATGCTGGAAAAAATTCCAGCCATCAATCACCGTGATCATGAAGAAATGGATACATAACTGGGAAAAAATGCAGGAGAAAATTTTATAGATAGTGAAAATTGAGGATTCAGCTTGGATTATTTTTCTGAGCATCGTGAGTTTAATTTCTCTTTTCGTTCTCCTTGGCTTAGTTGATAACATCCCTCGTCTTTTATCTGGAGGGATCGAAAACCAGCAATATGAACCCGGTGTTTCTTCTCGTTAGGATAAATTAGATAGCTAATTAGAATTCCCTCTTAGCAAAAAGTTTGAAAAATACTCGTACTTCAGCTCACCTGAGGAGCCGGTTAATGTGTTAGGTCGATAGTGAATATCATTTGAAACGATAACTTGATAATAATGGGCAGGATAATACGTGGCAATTTGATCCTAAACGTCATCCACAGTGAGTAAATTTTTATTGAAGTTCCAGTCACCCACGGTGGTTCGTTTGAAACGAATAGATCATAAACTGTGAAGACTTTAAACAAATTTTATCAGATGTCTGTGAGTTCAATTCAACACTGCTGTCTTATTTTATTTACTAGTGTACACCGCTAGTCAAAAATGACGGAGTTCGATATTTTCTGTAAATAAATCTCCCATATGCGGAGGACAAACAAATATATCCATCCTTAAAGTACCTAGCGATAACAATATTCTAGTACTTGTGTACTGGATCTTCTCAATTATTTTATTTAGGTTTGATTTAATGATCATACATACTTCTTAGGCGACGATTATCGAATGAAACCACCAACCACCTTAGTGATGCATCATGTGTCAGAAACAATGGAAGTAAATATGTTATCAACTTTTACGTGAGCAATTCGTACCTAATGTGCTTTTCATTTAAAATACTGTTAGGCATTAACAGCAGAGAATATCGAAATGTTACTAAATGAAAAATTTTGAAAATGCCCGTCATTTTCTTTAAATTGCCATAGTGTACAGTTGTATAGAAGAATTACATCAGAGCATAGTTGTTGGATTGGTAAATCAAACTACCAGAGAAGAAATGACATCAGTGATGTATTTCTTCTTGTATCCATACAGCATCATGCATATTGATGGAATTTCGAATTCTAAATTATAATTCTAAGTAAAAAGTTAATAATATTTATTGAGCTGGTTTCCCGGATTATATACAACACGCATGCCTGAGATGGTTATTGTACATTTTTACCAGTTGAGAAAAACTTCTAGGGACAATTCATGTTTGCTGGCATTATTTCCTTAGGTAATTCCTGATGAAGCACCGTCTCATTGAAAATATATTTTTCTTTACTTTTTAATAAACTTATTTTAAAATGAAATGTCATGTCTTTGGCACAACAAAAGTTTTATTTATTGTCATCTAAAGAGTTATGTCCAGAAACTTGGTTCCAATCGCTGTGAGGATTCACAATTTTATAATGGAAACCGTAAATAGCAAGTCCTGTTTTGGTGCAGGATGATTACAACCATCATCTTCATTACAACTCAGATTGTGTATTTGCTCACTGATTTCTTGTCAGCCCATCAGTTTTTCTGCAATTATAGGTGTGATTTTTTCCAGCCAAGATCTCTTCGTCTTATTAGATGCAAGAAAAAACTACTGTTTTAATGACGTTATTCGTTTCAAAGCGATATTACCAGTGAAATGTGAAAAAATGCCCCTATAATGCAAAAACTGGTTGACAGAAGCTTTACATTTTTGTCATTAGTAAAAGCGTTATATACGATGTACCATGTTAAATATGTCAAGCTGGTCTGTTCAGTGGGATTTTTTAAGAGACTTCTACCGTAATTGCTTTCTCCATCCGCGTTTTATTTCAAATGGTTCACATTTTCAGTTCAACTACTCACACCTCGCAAAAAATGAAAGCCCTTGTGGAGAAAAAAAGATCAGCAATAGAAGGATAGCGACGACGACGGTAGAGCGTATCCCTACACCAAATTTCAGCCGTGCCATTGCATGGCAGATCCAGCACTTGCATTATGAGCGCTCCACCAAATAAAGAAAGTGCCCAAGATATAGTATTATCAACGTATGAAAAAAATAAACTGTTCGCAACGGATTAGGGACAAAACAGAAAATTGAGTGCTGCAAAGAAGAGCTTTAAATAGAATATAGGCAAAGATGAGTGTCTAGTCTGAGAGACTCACGACGGTTATAAGAACAGAATAGTAATAATTGATGTAAAATTAAACTGAAGAAAACACCAAATTGGTAGTGGGAAACGAATACTCCTAAATCCGTCAGTTATACATTATGGCACGTTTATTATATGCCATGTACGAACAAAATTAAAACTCATGTCGAACTACCAATGTAATTTGTGCTAGTATCTAAATATCCTTTGAACGGTGAAGTTTACATGCTCTCTGGTCAAAATACGTACGCATTCGAATCAGATACGAAAATATAATTTACTCGGTAAAAATTCATCAAAATAACTCTCGTGCTCTATGACATTAAAACTGTACTTCAAGGAATGAAATTCCATGCTCCCGCAAATAAATTAGTTAGTAAATTTTAATATGGGTTTATACTCTATGAACGTGACTTTACATCAGCATAAAACTTCTCAGTGGTGCTCATATCCCCTCCGTATGCCCATTAGACATTAACTTCGTCAACAACTTGTTTTTTAAGATCTCAATTTTCATTTGCGTCGAAGCTTGGTCTGGTTGCCTAGGAGACTAACTTAGCGACAAAAATCTGTTCCTGTTCATTACTGTGCTCGTTTTTACTATTGTTGGGTTCTTGTTATGTTGCTTCTAGGATTTATTTGTCGTATTTTCAATGGATACTAAAAAATTACACGTGATAAAATTGCACACAAGACTGGTTTCTCAGCAACTGCTTCATTTTGAGTCTGTTATCTGGTATGAATTTTTTCCTTAGCAATTGTAGAACACATCCAATTACCAATAATGTGCTTCGGTATCCATACATCTTTAATAAAAATTCCCCCCTGTTCCTTGAGAAACTTCTGTGTGTAATTCATGCATTCGAAATGTAAATATATGTTTTATCTATTGTAAGAACTTCATTCCAGTTGTAAGACCTTTATTATTATTATCGTTCCAGTAGCGAGAGCTCAGAGGAATAAATTCCCTGGAAAAGTAAACTTTCCAGGAATTTCTATTTAAAATACTCAACACGACTAGCGTGTCTCCTAATTACTGGAATGATTTAACTAAATCCAAGACGCTCATTAATACCTCACAACCGAAGTGCCTTTTTTTATTTTAACAACCAGTCATGAAACCCGAAAACGTGATTCACAACCGACTGTAGACACTTAAAATAAAATAACAAAATCAAGAACCGTGATTCACATGTCAGTGCAGACACTCAAAAATAAAAATAATAAAAATCTTTACCTAATAGTACCCGTTGTGTGTTTATTTACATATTTATTTATACATTTATTTATATACTTATTTGTATATTTGTTTGGTTTCCTTTTGTTCCATTTCTCTGTCACGCTCATAATGATAGTTATAATGACGGTATCTGTGGTACGAGTTTCACCAGTACACAAACACAAGAATGTTTTTTTTATCACGGGTACTGTTAGGATGGATTTATTTGTTTGCCATCCACATCTAGAAAATTTGTTCAAGAAAGGTATTGAATAGTAGTAGGTTAAGAAATACACACTAGTGGGTGAAGAAATACACACTAGTAGGTATATAAATACACACTAGTAGGTAAATAAATACACACTAGTAGGTAAATATATACCTGCGTTGGCTCCTTACCAGTTTCATGGCGACGAGACTCTCTTACTAACGAAGCGAAACTGGACTCAAGTTTCAATGACCTCATCTTATATACTAGGCATCGGGTGCATCCTTGGCAGTGAGGCGGGCGGCGGCTGCGTGGCTCCCTTGCTAATCGTCCGAAGGCACCTTGCGTATGCCTATAATTCAAACTTGCTTCCTTATCAATGCTGTAAAATGAGTGAAATTGAAACAATGTCGGCATACAACCACTTTGGATTGAAGGGAATAGGTTATTTGGGTCAGTTGAGATTGATGCATTTGTGAAGCAGCAGATGAGTGGAGTAAAGAGATCTTCGAAAAGTACTCTTCTTGTACCGTTTACAGAAGTGGATGTGAACATTGAAATACGAATAATAAATACTGAAAAGAAGTCATCAAAACCGTTTTGCAGTATTTTTCAAATGAATTATAGCATTTGACAGATACATCTATCTATTTTTAACTCAACAAGATAAAAATTTATGAATTCTTTGTTTTAATATTCGGAAGTTATAAATTAACTTTAATGACATAAAAACAACGTTTAAGATAGAAATTCACACCCAATAAAAATGAATTGCATACTTATTTTATTTGTCCATGTATCGTACATTACAGAAATATTTGTATCAAAATCTCACCCCGTTTAGAATTTAGAAGGAGAGTTAATCTAAAAAAATCTATGCATCATTTGCTGAAAAATAGTTTTTTAAATTGTATTTGTTATCAACTAGTTTACGGAACTCATCAAAAAAGGTCGCCGTTCAAAACTAATCAGTAAAACATCTCAACCAGTATGTTAAGAGTTCAATACTAAATACCATTCCTCTATGCTTAGTTGTACCAGAGCGACCTAGTCTAACTTTATCGCCGCAAGCATGCATTTTTTTCGCCGTCTAAGCGATTTAAGCCATTATTAAGTCGCTTAAGCGGCGAAAAACATGCATGCAGGCCGCGATAAAGTTAGACAGGGGAGTAGTCCAGGGATCCACAGATCAACAAATCTATGACACTACTTATGTAGGCTTTGAAATGTCAAAAACATTCTACTCATCAACATCACACAAATTTATTCATCCCTATGAAACACAAAACTAGAATAATATGATGGTACTCGTAAGGCAATGAAAAACTGATAAGCTCATCAATTGCTTCAATCATTGTCAGTGCGAAATTTCGATGTTGACACGCAAAAAATCACCTACACGGACATCTTTTTTATAGGAATACATGCCGGCAACTTTTTCAACAGAAACAATACAATATAAGGCAGATTCTAATTTCTGTCTTTACATGTTTGCAATCCTTCAGATGAGTTGCAGACAAAAATTGTATCAATGCACTGTGCTCATTGCAGCAAGGTTCCAGTGCTAAGAATGTATGATTTATATATATATATTAATATATATATATATATATATATAATTGTATTACTCACCATACTTTATTTACCATACTTTATCAAATAGTTATTAATAGTTATTATTTTTCCAGTGACCAATTCTGCCAAAACAAAAAATATTGTTGAACCATTTTTTGAACAAATTTTTACATATGCTTCCCTCACCATGGAGACGGTTCCTTAGCATATCCATACAGATTTTAGCCTCCTTAATATAGTTCTCATTTCAACAATTGACGTAATTGAATTATTTCCGTGCTTCATCGAACCCTATAAAAAGTCGTCCCTTTGGACGAGTTATAAACCCAAGTTCTCAACACAAATTACAACTCACAATGTATGCCTGTTCCCAAATCCTGCCAATTTCACCATACTTTTTACTTCTGTCCTCTCTCAACAATTGCCATGCTATTTTGTAACAATAAAATATTTTGTCAACTGGATGTGTGTCAACGCTGAGTATGTTAAAATTAATAATTCATCCGCCAATTAAAGCTCAGAATTTTTGTAACAGGTTTCTAGGTATTCGGATTATTTTTCACCCATTTGTGGCGCTTTACAAGTACCCGAGTTTCTTCACACTCGTCTTTTAAAATATTTAGCATCTGATGGATATTCTAACAGTTTTTTTAATTTTCATAGCATTTGACGTAAAGGTCATTCCAAGCTTATCCAATTTTGAGTACCTGACTCGTCCACTGCTTCAAAAATATTCATATGAATTAATTGAAACCTTATTGACTTGCATCATAGGGAATTTAAAAACTCCGTAAGCTCTTTGATGTGTTTAAATTTGAGTTCAGCCCTTTTAAGCAAGAGACGGTGGGGAATTTTTTAACGGTTCTCAATATCTCATGAGCTGATTTACTGAATACGTCGTTAGTAGAAGTTTTTCATTCATAAGCCCAGTATGATAAACAGGACAAACTTTTCCCCTTTGTCTTCTTCCAAGAAAATTCCTTTATCCTCCAGAGAAAGAAATTACTTCAGTAATCTGAAGTCATTAAAATTACTACTTCAGTAATCTGAAGTTATTAAGATTACTAATTCAGT
Source organism: Morinoia aosen (assembly GCA_030386875.1). NCBI lineage: Eukaryota > Metazoa > Arthropoda > Malacostraca > Amphipoda > Talitridae > Morinoia > Morinoia aosen. The sequence continues at coordinate 36,721,525 of CM059571.1, read as the reverse complement.
AATCTGAAGTTATTAAGATTACTAATTCAGTAATCTGAAGTCATTGAGATTACGAATTCAGTAACCTGAAGTCATTAAAATTAATAATTCAGTAAACTGAAGTCATTAAGATTACTACTTCAGTGATCAGAAGTCATTAAGATTACTACTTAAGTAATCTGAAGTAATTTGAGATTGCCAATTCAGTAATCTGAAGTAATCTGAGATTACTAATTCAGTAACCTGAAGTAATTTGAGATTACTAATTCAGTAATCTGAAATAATCTGAGATTACTAATTCAGTAATCTGAAGTAATCTGAGATTACTAATTCAGTAATCTGAAGTAATCTGAGATTACTAATTCAGTAATCTGAAGTCATTAAGATTACTACTTCAGTGATCAGAAGTCATTAAGATAACTACTAAAGTAATCTGAAGTAATCTGAGATTACTAATTCAGTAATCTGAAGTAATCTGAGATTACTAATTCAGTAATCTGAAGTAATCTGAGATTACTAATTCAGTAATCTGAAGTAATCTGAGATTACTAATTCAGTAATCTCAGATGTCTGAGCGTCTACAGATGATCATCATAAAATGAACGTAAACAAAGCATTGAGCACAGAGGATCTACATATGTTGTACAGAAGAATGTAAAAGAATCTAAAAATATAATCTTTGCTACGCTGGAGAATTAGTTGATTTCACCTATTCTAATTATTGTCAATTCCTCTTTAAAATAATTTCTGGCGTATTAGTGCCTTTTCATTTCTACTGATGAGCTTACTGATATTAATTTGTACCTCTCTCTATAGAAAAATTCGAATTTAAACAATTTAATTAGACTTTGAGCTTTCAAAACCATTGGATGCTGTTTTCAATTAGATAGACGCTATTACTTTAGCAAAAATAAACATTATTACAAGGCGTTAAATTGTTTTTGTACCAAAAGATAGAAATGCTACAGAGGGAAAATGCCTGAAAAACTGGGAACAAGAATATTATAAATGTTGTACTTTGATAGATAACTTATTTGCAAAGCCGAGCAAAAATGAAAAAAATCTTCATTAAAAAATAACCTTAAAACTGCCTTTTGAGGGGATTAATGCGTGCTATGTATCTAAATGAGAAATACATGGATTACACGGTTACATCAAAACTATTCTCTGCAGTTCGCTAAATTCTCCGAATGTAGTTTAAAATGAATATAATGGATGTTAGTTTAAAGGCAATGCAGTTTACCATGGTGTGTGCAGCCAGCAGCCGAACAAAACCATGAATATTTGATAAAAAGTTAAGAACTTATCCCATATCTTTCGAGTTACCTGTACTGCTAGCAGCATTAGATATGAGCCGGGAAGATTTTTGGATTCGCTAGCTGCTCATAAGTTCTTTGACGAGTATTTCTTACTTTGGTACGTCCTAATACGGGGGAAATTTTCTCGACAAATGATGTATGCTCTCCAATTTTTTGCCTTCAATTAGGCAAAACTAGGAACAAAAAATAGATTATATAATAGAAAATGTATAGATTACAAAAATAGAATTTGATCACAAAAAAGATTTAATCAGTTTAAAACGAGCCTACCTTATAGGTAAACATTTGACCTATCACATCTTTTACAATTTCATTTTTTCATTCTAAGCTAAAGTTATAACTCATAAAATCGCATGAATCTGCGCCTCATTGAACCAAATGTAAAAAAATACACTAGACAAGTAAATACATACAGGCACGCTCTTTAATTCAGTAAAGATCAAGCAAAACTCTTTTGCTACTTGCTTGCCCTGGGAGCCTCTACCCGCAAGTTTTTGCTCGACAGCGTCCATGACGAGCGGGCTTCACGATTAGATCACTAACGGTTCCAAATGTTACTTTACGCCATTAATATTGTTAATTTAAATTATCAGGCTTATAAATCCTTGGCCTATGCGAGCAGCGGTTTTATATATTCAAATTTAATTCAATGATTATTGATTGTGCTTTGGCTTCTAAACTAGAATTTTCCTAAAACTATTCATCCTTCTCTCGCGCGTTCTGAGGAGTTATGAAGCTGCGAGAAGTTATGATGGAGTCTAAGTGCTTAGACTTCATTCGCCTGAACTAGTGTAATGATTTCCTTCTAATATAATAAATCATTCTGTTTTCAGCGCTCGCACAATTGGAATCATATAAATTTTTTCAGTTATTTTTAGAAATATAACATCTTAGTATATCCCAACGCATATACAAATGGCTAGTTTTTTCTTTATGAAGAACATTTCTAAAGTGCGGTTTCAATATTTGTACTATTCTTCAGTGTTTAAAATAAGTTCTTGCTTCAAAACACAGACAAAAAAATGTCTCTAAATTGCTGCACATGCAATACATGGCCTAAATATTGCTCAATTACTCAGTTAAAAAGAGCTCTGATAATTTAAACAAAGTGAGAAATACAAGCACAAATATTAATTTCGAAACACTGCTGTTGTATTTGACGTTTTTCTGCTTATCTTGTCATAATCGTGTTGTCTGTTGTTTTTGTGCCAGTGTAGAAATTTTCCATGCCATTTATACTCAGAAAATAACTTCAAAAGCATTGATTTGCGTTCATCTCGTCATAATAGTGCTGTGTTGTTTTTGTGCCAGTATAGGAATTTTCACCGCTATTTTTACTCAGAAAAATAGTCTCTAAAGCGACGAGTAGGACGATTGCCACCCACAGGCTGCAAAAACCTTATCCGTTCAGATGATCTTGCATGAGAGGCTTGAAGTAGTGAGCTCTGAAGTGAGCTCTCAGGCGAGCGCTGAAGTGAGCTCTGAAGTGAGCTCTGAAGTGAGCTCTGAGGTAAGCTCTGAAGTGAGCTCTGAGGTGAGCTCTGAAGTGAGCTCTGAGGTGAGCTTTGAAGTAAGCTCTGAAACAAGCTCTGAAGCGAGCTCTGAAGTGAGCTCTGAAGTGAGCTCTGAGGTGAGCTCTGAAGTGAGCTCTGAAGTGAGCTCTGAAGTGAGCTCTGAGGTGAGCTCTGAAGTGAGCTCTGAAGTAAGCTCTGAAGTGAGCTCTGAAGTGAGCTCTGAGGTGAGCTCTGAAGTGAGCTCTGAGGTGAGCTCTGAAGTGAGCTCTGAAGTGAGCTCTGAAGTGAGCTCTGAGGTGAGCTCTGAAGTGAGCTCTGAAGCGAGCTCTGAAGTGAGCTTTGAAGTAAGCTCTGAAACAAGCTCTGAAGCGAGCTCTGAAGTGAGCTCTGAAGTGAGCTCTGAAGTGAGCTCTGAAGTGAGCTCTGAAGTGAGCTCTGAGGTGAGCTCTGAAGTGAGCTCTGAAGTGAGCTCTCAAGCGAGCGCTGAAGCGAGCTCTGAAGTGAGCTCTGAAGTGAGCTCTGAAGTGAGCTCTGAAGTGAGCTCAGGAGTGAACTCTCAAGCGAGCTCTGAAGTGAGCTTTGAAGTAAGCTCTGAAACAAGCTCTGAAGCAAGCTCTAAAGTGAGCTCTGAAGTGAGCTCTGAAGTGAGCTCTGAAGTGAGCTCAGGAGTGAACTCTGAAGCGAGCTCTGAAGTGAGCTTTGAAGTAAGCTCTGAAACAAGCTCTGAAGCGAGCTCTGAAGTGAGCTCTGAAGTGAGCTCTGAAGTGAGCTCTGAAGTGAGCTCTGAAGTGAGCTCTGAGGTGAGCTCTGAAGTGAGCTCTGAAGTGAGCTCTCAAGCGAGCGCTGAAGCGAGCTCTGAAGTGAGCTCTGAAGTGAGCTCTGAAGTGAGCTCTGAAGTGAGCTCAGGAGTGAACTCTCAAGCGAGCTCTGAAGTGAGCTTTGAAGTAAACTCTGAAACAAGCTCTGAAGCAAGCTCTAAAGTGAGCTCTGAAGTGAGCTCTGAAGTGAGCTCTGAAGTGAGCTCAGGAGTGAACTCTGAAGCGAGCTCTGAAGTGAGCTTTGAAGTAAGCTCTGAAACAAGCTCTGAAGCGAGCTCTGAAGTGAGCTCTGAAGTGAGCTCTGAAGTGAGCTCTGAAACAAGCTCTGAAGCGAGCTCTGAAGTGAGCTCTGAAGTGAGCTCTAAAGCGCGCTTTGAAGTGAGCTCTGAAACGAGCTCTGAAGCGAGCTGTCTGGAATAATTGGGATGAGTTCATCTCCGAAATGGTCGCACATAGTTTGGAAAATTATATAAAGCAACTTAAATAGCTATTGCCTTGAAGCAAGTGACGCCAATTTTACGAACTGGTGACCGGATTCTGGACAGAATTTCGTCCGCATTCTCGTCATATGAAGATTGTTCCGATTGGCAATTATGATGAAAAGATGATATGGTTTAAACCTAGTTTTTATATTTTGCAACCAAAATTAAAAAAATCATTTCACTCAACCCTTTTTTCTTATTTTAAAAGACAGCTGTTTATACATCTGTGTTGAATTTATGCAATTAACTTTACTATTTCTGCTTGTATTGAAAGTGAAAGGAATAATTTTGAGCAGAACTTGCGAAACGAAAGTGTCACATCAAGTAAATTGAGATATTGGGACCGAATTACTTTTTATGGATGTACTTCGAACGATTTTTAAACTTCTTATGTTCGACTGCTTTTTTGGAACTGTGTTGAATTTTTCATAAGAGGATGAGTGAACTGCAATTCCTAGTTTTCGGTGTTAAAATGTAAGCAGTATTTTCACCAAAAAACTTGAGCTGTAGGTGCAAAAATTATGTCAAAATTGGCAAAATTACACAAAGTCAGGAGATAATAATGTAGATTTTCCATAATGCTGAGAAGAATACGTTCAGTTTTATATAGATTCACAAAGGCTGTTAAACATAAACGTATATCTCACATTGTGAAGAAAATTTATAAGAAAATACTCTCAAACTATTTTGTGTTTTTAAATTTCTTTCTCGTAGTGACGCGCAATTAAATACACCTTTTGTCAGCAGTAAATGAAAGCATTTATTTTCCACCATTTGATAGGTTCACGTGTAGTAAAAATCGCACATTTTACTTGGAACTTTTACTTGAATTTTGCTCGTGTATGTCATCAAAACTGGAATGGACGAAATCATAATCAATCGAATATCATTCAATGCCTTAATTCCCTAACCAACATTATTTCACTATTTCTTCATAACATATTCCTAACTTTGTGAATATTTTTATTGCTATCATAATCTTAATGAGATGAACTTCCGCTCATATCTCCAATTTTTTCATTCATATATTATCTTAACAAGTGCCTTCCAATTAGCAGAGTTTCACTCTTCATCATTACCACTAGCTTCAACTCCTCCTCGTCAACTAACATATCACAGCAAGATCTATAAATATTGCAAAGGTTAATCTACTTGTGTTGTGTTCATGGCGCAAAACCCCCGCCGTCCTCAATGGCTTATCATAAATTCCTTAAATAGGCAGAGTGACATTGACCGAAGATTCTACGCACTAGAGGCCGCTGTTCTTCAAAGCATTTTCAGTAACAGAACGTGGCCTGTCTCGGCGTCCAGGAAGTGAATCGCCATCTTCTGGGCATGAGTCATTAAGCTTTTAAACCAGCCTGCCACATCGCTTCCAATACGTTGCATCAATGAATCATATTTTCCCAGTAATGGGTTTGAGAGCTTGATTAGAGGGTTTTTTAGCTTTTTACCAATCTACAATAGTGATTTCAATACGCTGCTTTCAATAAATTATATTTTCCCTGTAATGAATCTGAAAGACAAATATGTTATAGGTTTTGATTTCTAAACGCGAAAAAGTATAAAACGATCACTCGAGAAAGTAACCTAAATTTTTTAGTCTTGCATCTTGCATCCTCACCTTCTCCTTACGGTTCGCGTGTCTTAGCACTGAAAATATCTATAAGTCATATCTATTTTACAAGGTCTACCAACTAAATTCACATGCTAAGCATACCTGTTGTTTTACCAGCAGCAATACTAAACATGTGCACTACCCTTATGATTCCTGCTGCTAAAACCATCCTTACCAGCCCCATGCTTACTTGGCTTGTGCAGCAGTGTTTTTTGCATTATGCATTTACTCACAATACTTGTCAGCCAGAACATGTGTCTTGTCTACGCAAGTAGTTCAAACTCGCAATATTGAGCGATAACGATGTCAACAAGCCGGGGCGTGGTGCAGCACAGCCCTAGTGCTCATGTCTGCCTGTAGGTCACCAGGGCGGTCATTATCACAGCCAGTATTCCTCTCTGTACCTTGCCTGGGTCTCATTGAAGGCATCGGGAGATAATGGCGCACTTATTTCAGAGCCTCAGCAAACGCAGGTGAACCTTGCAAATGTTAGCAGCTAATGGGGATTTGCTGGACTGTTTGTCATTTGTACTTGGTTTTATATAAATTTTTGAATTCGCCTGAGAAATGTTGGTAACCACTTCTGAAAGCTCATATTGTTCTAAGGCATGTTTTGATGAAAAAGGTTTAGTTTTGTGGTGCTTATTTTGTGTCAACAGAGCTACGAAAACTTCGGGACTTTTTTCAAGAAGTTCGAAATTCTTGAAGAAGTCAGCTAGTATTCTAGTTCACAATGCGCTAATGTTTATAATGCTTTAACAGGACAGCTTCATGCGCATAGGCTTCTTGTGCAGCTTCAGGAATAAGAAATCGGAGATAAGGAGATCTGTCCATTTGAAATAACACGAAATCTTTTCAGGAGCTATTTAACACACAGAAAATCTTTCTTAAATGCAGCCTTTCATAGATAAAATTCACATTTTTATTTGCAATTTGACACCTAAAAATTTTGCAATTAAGGAGCAATTTTACAACCTGGAAATTTACGCTCTTAATACAATTTAACACCGAATGATTCTACGTTTTAAATGCTTTTTTACACCCGGAAAATTTGCCTCTTATTTGCAATTTGACACCCAGGAAATTGGCTTTCTAGAAGCAGTACTACATTCAGCTGATGTGTTCAGCGACAAACAAATTACCACCGTGCCATAAATGTGTCGGTAAAATATGTTCGCGTCGGGGACCGTGTTTACGTGGGCAAATAGAGTTGGTGTCAGCGAACAATGTTTGTTTCCGCACGCAAAATTAATCTCGACAAATATCGCTCGTATTTGGTCCTCGTTCTGCATTCGTCGAACCTGACAAATCAAACACTTTTTCCTTCACGAAAAAAGACGTCGCAGGAGTAAAATCGAACAGAAAATGGTAATACAAAATCTAAGTTAATTTGACAGTCCATAAAATGAACGAATAAGAAAATTGGTGCACACAAAAAAAAACTTGTATCTTTCTGTGATGTTAATTTTTTTATATTGGTAATGTTAAGAAAAATTTATTGACGATGCCTGAACTAACGGAATAATAACTCCTCTCACACGTATGTAAATTCAATAATTGAACCGTTGAAAGTTTTTGTAATGCTGCAAATTATGTCTTTGCCTTGCGTTGAACTTACATTCGGTATAATAGGGTATATTTGTTTTCATTTGCTGACCGAAATAAATTAGCGTAGTGAGATGTAAAGCTAGTGATAAACATTCGTGTGCTTTGGTGAGAACAAATGTGCTCTGAATCAACAAAAATGGTTTATACCCTTTAGAAAAACATTTTCTAACTCAAATGGGTTGCCATCTTTCATTACCTAATCAATTTGACAACAACACATCATAACCTATGATTTTCTTACTGAAATATAGGCGTAAAATTATCTGGACTATATTATTGTACGTAGAAATGGACCGAATACCTGAATCTTTCGTTCCCTGGAGTCTGGTTTGAAAAATCGCATAAGAACTTTCTACTTGCACTGTGAGTGTAGATAGAAATCTGGAAATAAACGAAATTAGAAAATTATAAAAATTCTCAAAGTCAACACCCAGCAAATTTTGTGATATCTCAAAATGCAAAACTGATGCAAATTTTCAATTCTCGGAACACAGCTTCGTATCGTTCGTCAGCAAAACGATCATAGTGTCTTCCCAGGTGGAAGATCAGGAAGCCATCGAAGAAGATCGGCTTTGTCAGGATTAGTCGTGGCCGAGGAATAACTTCCTCGGCTTAGTTTTGGGCTAGGATTATATTTACTGCAAGAGAAACAAATAATGGAAGTTGTTAAAAGTGCGCTAGCCTCAGCTCTTGACGGCCGCAGCACGGAAGAGTAAAAACCCGACATCAAGCTAAAGAAATTGGGTCTTTTTGAAACGCTTTAAAAGTACAATTTAAACGCTCAAATAAACCAACATCATGCATTACGCTTACTGTTCAACCGTGGAGTTTATTTCAGTTTTTCGTTTAAAGAATTATATTCGAAGACTGTGTCTTGTGGCTGCGTTGGGAACGATAATGAGAGGCTTCTTTCATCCTAAAATGAGGCCGTTTTCATGGGAGCAAAACCAAATCCTGAGACCGGAGCTAACAGCTGAACGTCAAACGTTTTCGCAGCTCATTTCGTTCACTGTTTTATTGACTATTTTCTTCCCATTTTCAAATGAGAATGGATTGTAATTGATTAACAATGATTATATTTATCATAGTTTTTTCATGAATCAACCTGCCGTTGATTAAATTGGTCAATACAGACATTCTTGAAACAACTTCTAAAATTGTTTACAAAGTTTATCTTGACCCAAACGGAATAAGTGTGTGCGTAAAAATGGAGCATCAAAAACATAATGTTACCGAATACAGGGCGTTTATTGCCAAAATACTGTGTGTCTTTATAAATTCATATGCTTACCAAAAATTATTTAAATACCCTGCAGTCGATCATTGCGTGGGTATACGGCATGAAGCAGGAAAAAAATGGGTCATTAATGAATTAATCATCCCCGTCAATGATGATTTGCGCAATTAACGTATAAATAAATTGTCAGTGCTCGTCATGAACAGAAATGCACCCTGAGATGAGATTACTAATAAAGGATACAAAATTCGACTCATAAAAAGCGCAGTACAGTTAATGACGTTTCGAACTTAATGCTCATAAACTCAATTTGCAACTGGAAGTATTCAATGTAAATGTTTCGAGCCCAATATTCCAAATGAATTTTGCGTACTCTAGCATTTCTAATCACGGTTTTATCAAGCTCTTCTTTGTCGTCTTGTATCCAGTTACCAAAATATAGTTGCTCGAGTCGTGAATTTTTTTGTGCGAACGGAAATTTCGTTTTCCCATAAAACGTGCAGGATGCTAGCTCCATTGCAGTTATTTAATCTTCAATCAATTTTTACGAAATGAGCTGAATAGAAAATGGAGAAAATATAAATCGATACTACAAATTCAGCTCTTAATTTTAAACATTAGTTTGATCCCTTTTATTTGTTTTTGCAAGTGAGCCATAACGGGCAATTAGGGCAAACCAACTTATGACTAACATTTTAACATTGCCCTTTCAAACGAAAACATTTTATCATTGCCCTTTCAAACGATTCGAGTAATTTAATATGTCGAATACACTGGGTACTATTAAGACAAATGTCTAATCATTGATTAAGCAATTGCTCATGATTTTCAAGACGTCAGCCGTTGGAACGGAAAAAATCACCCACTGTCCGAATATGTCTGAGTTGATTTCTCACTTGAAAATTCTTTATTATTTTCTGTTATATCAAAGCAATATTGTCTGTTTTTCATGATTTCATGCAATTGTAATGGGGGATGCTGCCGTATCCATTTGACAATCCGGGATACTTTCAGTTTCGTTCTCACCAAATGGAAACAAATGAAGATTTCCATTGATGTGGCTCTTTGCTAATGACTGCAAAAACATCAAATATTTGGGTGCATGTACGCTCAAACAGTAACTTTTGTCAAATCGATCAAACAACGCTCGTCACCAATGAGTATTGCAGTTTGTTCCGATGGGGGATTAAAGTTTTGGCATATCGTCTCGCAAAATAACTCACAAAACGTGAGTAACGAAGGTGAACATTTTAGTTTTGAGGGCTGAAATTTAGACTGAGGATACGGGTATAAGATCTAGAAAGGCTAAATTCAAGTATCAATGCATTTCATTTATAATAATATGCCTAATTTTTATTTCTTTTAAAATTATTATTACATACATACATATTTCCATTTTTTCAAAAATTTTAGATCAGCAGAGACAATTTCAATTTTTTGACCCAAGCTTTCGGCTAGATTAACTCTAGCCGTCATCAGGGTAAAGAGGTTTTGTTTAAAAATACATCGTTCCCCTGATGACGGCTAGAGCTAATCTAGCCGAAAGCTTGGGTCAAAAAATTGAAATTGTCTCTGCTGATCTAAAAATTTTGAAAAGATGGAAACTTCACTACAAGACGTCCTTTATTTTAACAATTGATACATACATATACCGGGCTTATCCTCCCTATGGGAGGGTAGCCGACAGCAGGCCACAATCACCACACTTAGTCACCAGGAAGCGAGAGAGGCAGCACTGGCCGCACCTGAACTGCCAGGATCAGCAGCAGCCCAGCACAACCACCTTCCGCCATAGCTGGTTTACCCCGACCGCTTCATTGAGTGCAGCCCCTCCCCCCGCACAGGACAGGTCAACCCCATCACACGCGGGCAGCTTCCAGTAACGCGTCAAAAATTGATATTAATTTTTTTTAAATATATCTTTTTTAAAAAAAAAATTCCTTTTTTTAAAAAAAACTCCTTTTTTCGTACATAAACACTTTTTTATGAATAACCATTGGTGTTATAAATTAACTATATTGGCCTTTTTGAGAGGCTACGAGTACATATGATTGCTTAGTTAATTGGAATTACATCGATAATTTTAAGGGCATTTTTCCATCTTGGGCTTCGCCGTAAGTAACTGATTTTCGGCTCCAAGGAGTATCATAGTTACAGTTGACAGTCACTTGATAAAAAAGGACTAGGCAAGTTTAGAATATGTTCGGATAAGTTAGTTTAGCTTAGGGTAATTAATAGGTTAGGTAGTGATGTGTTAGGATGAGCTAAGTTAGATTATGGCACGATAGGTTAGGATAGGTTAAGTTTTAAATGTTGTTTTAGGAAAAGGATATGTTTCAATAGACAAATTTAAGTGGCTATCAGTGAGTGGAGGTTCAATTGTGTGAATATTATTGAAAAAATAAACGAGATTTTGTTCTGACACCCAGCTAGCTGTTATATTTCATATCACTTCACACACTTTATAGCCTTTCTTAGTGCAGGAATTACATGACAAAATTAGACACCATCATTACACAATTAGAATACCATCATTACTCTTTCAAACTTGAATTTAAATGTAATCGAAAAAAATTCAAATTCAAGTAGCAGTGCAACATCGTCAATTTTAGGTGATGTAATAATAGGACAATAGTTTTTTCGATAAAAAACTCAGTCGATAAATTACTCACGAGGGATAATTATAACGCAAAACAATATAATTGCTTACGTGCATTTTCAGGTGACTATTTACCGAACAAAAGCCTTATCAGGCACTTTTGAGGATTAAGAAATTAAAAATACATGAAACAAATTGGGGCTCATATTACGTTGAGCGAGTTCACCGGGGTTGAACTTTATTGGATGAATTTTATTTTTTCCGCATTTTTTGTTCCGCTTTCGCTAGTTTCGATGCCCGCCAGCCTTTGGTGGAGGCTACAGAGATGTTTGAAGAGATGGGATCTATGACTTGTGTGTTCTGATGCTGGTGTGTTGTGTTGCTGGTGTGTTGTGTTACTAGTGTGTTGTGTTGCTGGTGTGTTGTGTTGCTGGTGTGTTGTGTTGCTGGTGTGTTGTGTTTAAATCAACTCATAAGCAATTAAATTCATTAATATAGCAACTAATTGTTAACAGAATATTTTGATAAAAATATCCATTAACAATTAGGCCACGACAACAATTCACCTAATCGTTGAACCGCAACTGAAAGGAAAAAATGAATTAAATGTGCTAAATCAAGTATCGAGAGTGCTGGCAAAAATTTCTATATCTCTCTGTAGTGTAAAATTTTTCTCTTCATCGAAACATAAATACGCTAATTGAGCACATTCATCGCCTAAATTTAAATCGTCCATTCATAAATAAACAAATGAACAGAAAATCAATACCGCAGAATATAGATTCGTGTTATTTTCTGATACGGTACATTGTATGAACATCCTCGAATATTAACTTATTAGCCATTTGAATCTTTCATATTTCCTGAATATTTTTGGCCTTTATGAAATATGAAATGGACTTTATGAAACGGTACACATTTGCGTATCCAAGCAACACTAGAAGAGAGTATAAAAAGTCAGACTTCAACTACACCAAAGATTGTATGAAATATCTGACAGACGGAGTGAAGACCAAAACCTCGGTGATATTGGATTTTCTTTCCATTCCGCTGCCAAGGTCAAGCACTGAACCCGAAATAATTCCTTTGATTTCACGAGAAAGAAAATCGTTATGGTGGGAGAACTTTCCTTGCTCGCTCAAGTGATAAAAACCAACATGCAAAACGCGACAGAAGTTGAGGGCTTGAATCTGAAACGGAAAACAAGACGACAGGAGAATCAGCGAATGAATTTAATGAAAAAGAACGTATCATATCAAAAGCATTGCTATATTAGTTGTCTATGTCGAAGAACGTTTCTAAAGAGAGTTTGAACGTTACGTTCAGGAAGAATAAATTTTTAGTGTACGAAGAGATGAGTTGGAAAGAAAGAATTTCCACAGAATAAAAAGACAATAAATCAAGGAAAATAGCTCCCATTAATTGACCTTCTTTGAATATTCATCAACGAAAGGAAGAATTTGCCCCAATGAAAAAAGATGCAAATAAAAAAAATTAGCTGCCATTGTCTTACTAGCAGGTGAAAACAATTATGCATGAAGCTTCTGCCAACTTACTCCATAAGAAACACGTGTAATTTTATAAATTAGCCTGTAGAGCCCGAGTTGAGGTTTGATGCAAGAATTTGTTAACATATGAGCGCTTATGCAAGCGAAATGGAGGAAAAAGAATAAAAATAGTTGATTTCCAATAAAGATGACACAAAATGTATTATTGATTTTTAAAATGTCTTAATATAAAGATTCTTAGTTGATGTACACACATGGGTGTCGTAATACCCATGTTAATAGTCGAAACAAATGATTGCGAGAGGAGCATGGAAAATGCATTCCCTTTGTTGCATAATCTAGGTTTGATATCGCATATAAATACGATTTGAAATAAATGTATATAATACCAGTGACGATGCATTTTTAAAAACACTCATGTTAGTGCGTACTTATATTGAAATACAATGCTTAAGAACATGCTATTTCAGGAATAAGCATTGAAAGAACAATATAATGAATACGAACTCACATACAAATAACATTAACATCCCAAAGCTCGAAGAATTTAGTGACACAAATGAGGGAATATGAAACAAAAACCAAAATTATACATTCTGAATGACTACAACATGATGAAGTTATTGGAATACGAGGCATGTTTCATAATGATTTATTTGCGCAGGAAATAATCAGGATCAGGAACATGTTATGGGCCAGGCTATAGTTATTATTCCTCTTTTCAGCGTGAAATGTTTTAACCCATTTGGCTTAGAATTTATCTCCCCACATAGACATAAATTCACTATTCAATCACGTGTAAGAACCTAAGTGCTCACATAGCATTGTATTTCATATTTCTTTTTTTAAGAGAATACATTTCTAGTTTCTAATCTAGCATAGCGCCTTTCGTTAGGATTGTTTCACAATGCGCTCTCTATTACTTTATTATTTAGACCTAAATAATAAAGTATATTCAAACTTTATTATTTAGGCTTTGGTAAAGTGTCTAATTTCTATCTCGTTTGTACTGTTATTAGTTCGATAAATTCAGTTGTATCTAAAATGAATTTGCTTTGCTGCCCAGGTTTCTCTAATTACATCAATAGCTTTTTAATAGCTTCGTTATATTCGATATCCGAACTGTATAAATGGATGATCCTACAATAATAATAAATAAGTGAAAGGAGTAATCAAAACTAATTTTGATTATTGTTTTATTTCTGTAAGTGTACATGAAAGCTCCGTGTATATTTCTGAAGAACGTTGGTAATCAAAAAGTAATTTGAATATGGAGTGCAGAGTTTAATTTGAAAATTCCCAAACGCGGCTCTCATTTTGAACTCGTAATTAAAAAAGTTTAAATTTCTTCTATCTAAAGTTTTTTTCTAAACGAACGGAGCCAAAAACAGAAGCAAGACTGAAATGCAAGCAAACTTGCAATCATTTTAACTATCTCCGGAATCTTATTTACAGTACAGTGTTGTTTGCCAAATTTTGTGCAGTTACGCATGAAAAAATTAATTACTAAATGTACCAAATAGCTGTTTTTTGTTTGGAAACAAAATGATAAGCCCGAATTCAAGTTCTAGTTCAATTTTTTAGGTGCGCTGTGAGCTGAGAAAAAATTTTAGAGCTAGTATGAGATAGAGACTTTCTGGCTCAACTTCAGAAGACGATATTCGGAGCAGCATCAGCTCCGAAAGGACCATCAAAGGATTTCAGCGCAATCGCTTGAAGTACTATATTTTTAGCCGGCTCCTCCACGGTCTTTAAACTTCAGTCTTAACTCGAATCTCAATTCTGTTCTAACATTTTCAGCGAAGACCCTAATATTTTCCGAGTTTCTTTATCTCTGTGCAGAGATTTTTGTTTTCATATTTAGCAATTTAACTACTGATAGTTCTGAAGTTTCTCAACGTACATGGTTTTTCCGGGATCATTTCCCACTCATTTCATTTCTGCAGTGTTAGGTCCCTGCCGTCAGCGAACTCTTCCCAACTTTTTGAAAGTAGACATAAATTGAAGTTCTATGGATCTATCTTCTTTCAACACTTTAATTTGTTATTTCACTCTTCGTAGGTATAAATTGAACGCTTAAGTACTTCAGGATATCAGGTTCCTGCTTCAGAAAGACTTAACCCTTTAACGTTCACATTTTTATACTCATATTACCGTTATAACAACCACTATCGCTAAACCGATACTGGCATTAGGTAGTCACTGTTATCAAGATGGGGAAGGAACTGCCACTCGGTAGTGAAGTTCAAAGGACACATTAGTGAACAAATTGATTAAGAAATACAATATATTATTGTTAGTTTTGTAAGAGGACCGAATAGTCCAGTTGGGAGTTAAAGGGTTAAATTAAACTGCTTATAACTTTTTATTCTGCCTCACCATGAGCTGAAAGGACCTAAAATTACTAAATTATTCGAATAAATCATATTTTTAACTATGTGAAGTCACACGCTAGGTCCTGGCTGTTTTAAGCCCCCGACTTTTTCAATCGATTGTAAATTTTCTCGATCGGTGCCTTCAAGGAAATGTTATTTAAATTTCAATATTATTTTTTTAATGAATAGGCTGAAAATTGACGTATTATATAAACACACACCCACACAACCGCCCTAACTTTCACACAATTTAACAGAATGCAATTAATTTTCCTAGTGCATAAGATTTCAAAATAAATTTTTGACAATTTTCTGAAAATGTCTATATGATACTTCAAACCCGTTAGCAACTTCCACATTCGTACCTACGTTAATAGGGGTTGGCAGGTATTTTTATGCGCATATTCATAGAGACGTCACTTCTTCCCAAATGGTTCAATTAAACGCAGATGTTTAGTGTAAACAAAAATGTAGCTTTCGTCTGCCCGTCCACAATTACTTTGTAAATCAAAATAAATAAGGACCTCCAGCCATGAAATAAATCCCATTTTCGTGCAAAAAAAATTCCCTCCTGCGCTTTTTCCCTTTTTATAAGCAACAAGATTCGAGTGTCGGTAAAATTTTCGCTCGTATTTAAGCATTTTAGCTTCTATCACATACGCTACTGAACCTAATTTAGGGTTCTTATGGTTTTAGAATGAGCTTTTTGTTATCGTAACCAATACATCTTTTCTCTTTCTCCAAAGATTAATTAAGATCGTTAACGACTTATATTATCACCTCAAATCATCAGCATCGATAAGACTCACGTGTATTTCCACCATAGATCTAAAACATTATTATCCTACTTGTATACTTTCACCCTAGATTTGGAGCATCTAAAATGTACATGTTTACTTGTAATTTAGATCTCGAGCATTCATAACGATCACGTATACTTACACCTTAGTACTCGAGCATCAGTAACTTACATGTGCACTTTCAAAATGGATTTAGAGAAATTTATAACGTACACGTGTTCTTCCACCCTAGATTTTGAACATTAAGAACATGCACATTCTTCCAAATTATATCTGTAGCATTAATTACATACATGTATGCTTTCTACACAAGATCTTGATCATTAATAACGCACACATACTAGTATACTTTGCACCTTAGGCCTGGAGCATTAATAGCGCGCATGTATTCTTTTAAAATAGATCTGAAACAATAATAACGTACACGTATACTTTGTATCTTAGATCTGGAGCATTAATAGCGCTCATGTATACTTTCAAAGTAGATCTGGAACAATAGTTACGTACACGTATACTTTGTAACTTAGACATGGAATATTAAAACCGCACAAGTATACTTTTATAATAGATTTGGACCATTAATTACGTATACGTAAAATTTGCATCCTAAATCGGGAGAATTAATACTGCACTCGCATACTTTCAAAATAGATTTGAAGCATTAATTACGCCCACGTTTGCTTTCACTTCCCAAAGGGAACAAAAAAGAAACACGATGTGAACAGATTTTCTGAAAACAGCAAATGCACTCGTAAGCCTTCAAAATAATTACCATTATTCCGAGTCGAACTACGCTGCTACTCGGATAAACACGTAATTGCTCGGATGCTTTTTCTGTCCTTGAACTTGACTTATTTATTTTAAATTCTACATAGACTTGACTGCCCGACAGTGATGTATTCGAGTCCTTAACCCTGCGCAGTTTGAGGCAATAAAATCAAGTGACCTTTTTTTAAAGCTACTAGTAGAGAAAAAAAACTTTGTATACCGTCGCGTGAATGCTGGTTTTCTGCATGACAGTGTTCTGTGCATATTTTATTGGGATTTGCTACAAATTTAAAAGCGAAGCAAATGCAAAAAGAATCAGTTATTTTATTCAAAAAACAAAAATCGAAAGCGTTTCATAGACCAGCTCCATCATCAGTTCAGTGAAATACAAAGTATGATTATTTCAATGCAAGCATAAAAAGCACCATAGGTAGCAATTGAGATTTTTAGGTCAAATCAGCTTTGGAATTCGAGCCTTTATTATTTTGTTTTATTTCAGTAAAACACACTCTACGTAGGATGTACTAGAAATTTAATTGGTTTGTTTATTGATTTTTTTCCAGTCGACAGTTTTTCCAAAATAAAGGTATTATTTCATACCTCGAAGCCCTATAGTACCTGTCTTTTCATAAAATGTAAAGGACGTCTTGCATTGTTGAATGCTTTTGAATATATTTTTAAATAACTTATTCAAAAGGAACGTATACATATTTTTCACTTAGACTAGCTGATGTCATAAGTTGTGTTCAAAAAATATCCTCTCCTGCTCTGATACTGTTGGAGAAAATCCAGTCGAAAAATTTAACGAAATAAATCTTTTTTCTTCGTAATGAATAAATAAATAAAATACAATGCCCTATTCGCTCTACGAACTTGTGAAATATGGAGCCCTGTCACTTATTCCCCTTGGTTGGTACATTAGTAGCAGCAGGTCCAGGTTTAGTAAAATTTTTATGTCCGATGTTAGGGGAACTTGAGCTTCGAGAGGAGATACCGTTATATCGGTTACCTCTGCTATAGATAGGTCTTCGTGACTTGTATCTTTCCTGACAAATTTTTATTTTTTATTTTCTATGTTTTAATCGTTGTCTCTGCTTGATGTTTTCATCCACTTCTTTTTAAACTTGCTTTCTTAGTGGGTATTCTGGGTATTCTGGGTATTCTGGGTATTCTGGGTATTCTGGGTATTCTGGGTATTCTGGGTATTCTGGGTATTCTGTATTCTGTGAGGGAACGGAACTTGCGCATAGAATTCAGTTCTTTCCTATGGATGTTCAAGATATTAGGAGTGGGAACACACGTACAGTGTGCGTGTCTGTATTAAACGGTGCCGTCTCTTTCCGTCGCGCAAGCATTTTTGCATTGAGAACAGAGCCTTAACACGTTGACCGCGATGTGTTAAACCGAAGTTCAATATTCAACTCAAATTTAAAGTCGATTGCGCAATTTTGAGAATAGCAAACATTAACTATCTCGTACCTTTATTTAGCTTCAGTTAATTAGATGTGAAAATTGAGTTTGTGACTTCTGGTCGGTCCACAGCGTAATGAAAATCCCATCAGTACCCACCAGCAGCTCACGTCATGTTCAAAGAGTTGGACTAACTCCTAGACGATTCCCACACTAGCATCCATTACTAAGAAATGCAAACACCATGCAAAGCCTGCTTCAGTTTGCATTACTTTACTGATTCTGCAACTGCTTTGAAATTCAAGGAAACCTCGGAAAAAATCAAGATTAAATTGAATGTATTGCACTTCTTCCCACTTTTACATTCATCGAATCTGTTCTGTCGCAATGCAACGAGTGCGTGGATCATTCACATGGAAATTAGTAAATGAATAACTTATACTATGTGTAAACTAAGTCACCCTTTATGCTGTTTCCAAGCCCTCTACGTGTAGAAACATAACTATATTATAAGTTTATATTTATTTTGCCTTCCACGTAGAAGTATTATAACTTACAAAGCGCTATTCAAATACTTTTGCAATAACTCACATACACAAGTAAGAAAATTTCAACAGTGTCCTGAGATTTGACAGAACGATTTTTAACGGAAGTCACGTGACACGAACAAGGGAAGTCACGTGACATGAACGATATGAATATCGGATGAAACATGCATAAAAGAGGCACAACATGCATCCTGAACCATAACATGCAGTGCAAATTTCAAATCCCACCAAATAATACACGCTTTAGAACATCAAGAACAAAGCAAACGCAGTGATTTAAAGAGCAGTAAAGATCTGTGAATCAAGCAGCAAATCTCATCGATGTATCTTTCTAAATACCACAGCTAGTATCAGACCAACGTTTCGAAAAGCATCGTCAGAGATAAGAATTGGCAACTAATTGCCGGAAATTCGCATCAAAGGAACAATTTTTTCACGGTAGACCAATTACTGTCTTTCAGCGACGCCATAATTCCCGTCACACCTGTAGACACGATTGCATTACGCTGATTACACACCTGTGTATTACACACGCCGATTACACACCTGTAGACACGATCGCATTACGCCGATTACACGCGCAGATTACACACCTGTAGATTACATGCGCAGATTACCCCTCTGTAGACACAATCGCATTATGCAAACTACACGCTTGTAGATTACACGCGCAGATTACAAACTTGTAGATTACACGCGCAGATTACACACTTGTAGACACAATCGCATTACGCGCAGATAGCGAGACGCAATTTCACCGAGCGACGCAATCGAGGGTAACGCCGCTTTCTCACGGCAAGCCGCCCTTATATCAGCTGGACGGCGATTCTGTCGTAGTAAAGCTTTTGCAAATTCGCTCGCAAAATTTGCAGCCGCGGTTGCGAAATTTAGCGCTCAAAATGAACGATAAACTCATGAGTAGAGGGAACGAAAATATTTAGTATTCATGTTTGTAAGCTATAGCATGAATTTTTGAGTGCTTTTTGTCAAATTGATCAAAAAACTTAGCGAATAAAAGTTTACTATTTAACTTGTTACTTTGTATCATAGATACTCAAGAGACTGAATTCGAATACATCGAAGTACAAATAAACCCTTAAAATTCTTATACGCGGATTGGTAGCCAATTTACATGAAAAATATTTTCTCAGAAACACTGAAAATAAAAAACATTTTGCACGCAACACAAACTTACAATTTCGCATAATACTCGCAACTGCACAACACACACACAACTGCACAACACACACCCACAACTGCACAACACACACCCACAACTGCACAACACACACCCACAACTGCACGTCACACCTCCACAACTGCACAACACACACCCACAACTGCACAACACACCCACAACTGCACAACACACCCACAACTGCACAACACACCCCCACAACTGCACAACACACACCCACAACAGCACAACACACATCCACAACTGCACAACACACACCCACAGCTGCACAACACACACCCACAACTGCACAACACACCCACAACTGCACAACACACCCCCACAACTGCACAACACACACCCACAACTGCACAACACACCCACAACTGCACAACACACACCCACAGCTGCACAACACACACCCACAACTGCACAACACACACCCACAACTGCACAACACACCCACAACTGCACAACACACACCCACAACTGCACAACACACCTACAACTGCACGTCACACCCCCACAACTGCACAACACACCCCCACAACTGCACAACACACCCACAACTCCACGTCACAGCCCCACAACTGCACAACACCCCCACAACTGCACAACACACCCACAACTCCATGTCACACCCCCACAACTGCACAACACCCCCACAACTGCACAACACACCCACAACTCCACGTCACACCCCCACAACTGCACAAATCCATCACAACTGCACAACACCCCCACAACTGCACAACACACACCCACTACTGCACAACACACCCACAATGGCACAACACACCCACGACTGCACAACACACCCACAACTGCACAACACACCCACAACTGCACAACACACATCCACAACTGCACAACACCCCCACAACTGCACGTCACACCCCCACAACTGCACAACACCCCCACAACTCCACGTCACATCCTCACAACTACACAACACACCCACAACTTCACGTCACACCCCCACAACTGCACAACACCCCCACAACTGCACAACACACCCACAACTGCACAACACACCCACAACTGCACAACACCCCCACAACTGCACAACACACCCACAACTGCACAACACACACCCAAAACTGCACAAAACCCCCACAACTGCACAACACACCCACAACTCCACGTCACACCCCAACAACTGCACAACACCCCCACAACTGCACAACACCCCCACAACTGCACAACACACCCAAAACTCCACGTCACACCCCCACAACTGCACAACACCCCCACAACTGCACAACACACCCACAACTCCACGTCACACCCCAACAACTGCACAACACCCCCACAACTGCACAACACCCCCACAACTGCACAACACACCCACAACTCCACGTCACACCCCCACAACTGCACAACACACCCACAACTGCAAAACACACCCACAACTGCACAACACACCCACAACTGCACAACACACCCACAACTCCACGTCACACCCCCACAACTGCACAACACCCCCACAACTGCACAACACCCCCACAACTGCACAACACACCCAAAACTACATGTCACACCCCCACAACTGCACAACACACCCACAACTGCACAACACCCCCACAACTGCACAACACACCCACAACTCCACGTCACACCCCCACAACTGCACAACACACCCACAACTCCACGTCACACCCCCACAACTGCACAACACGCCCACAACTGCACAACACACCCACAACTCCACGTCACACCCCCACAACTGCACAACACCCCCACAACTGCAAAACACACCCACAACTCCACGTCACACCCCCACAACTGCACAACACCCCCACAACTGCACAACACACCCACAACTCCACGTCACACCCCCCAAACTGCACAACACACCCATAACTGCACGTCACACCCCCATAACTGCACAACACACCCACAACTGCACCACAACCCCACAACTGCACAACACACCCACAACTGCACAACACACCCACAACTCCACGTCACACCCCCACAACTGCACAACACACCCACAACTGCATGTCACACCCCCACAACTGCACAACACCCCCACAACTACACAACACACCCACAACTCCACGTCACACCCCCACAACTGCACAACACCCCCACAACTGCAAAACACACCCACAACTCCACGTCACACCCCCACAACTGCACAACACCCCCACAACTGCACAACACACCCACAACTCCACGTCACACCCCCACAACTGCACAACACCCCCACAACTGCACAACACACCCACAACTCCACGTCACACCCCCACAACTGCACAACACCCCCACAACTGCACAACACACCCACAACTGCACGTCACACCCCCACAACTGCACAACACACCCACAACTGCACAACACCCCCACAACTGCACAACACACCCACAACTGCACAACACACCCACAACTCCACGTCACACCCCCACAACTGCACAACACACCCACAACTGCATGTCACACCCCCACAACTGCACAACACACCCACAACTGCACAACACCCCCACAACTGCACAACATACCCACAACTGCACGTCACACCCCCACAACTGCACAACACACCCACAACTGCACAACACCCCCACAACTGCACAACACACCCACAACTGCACAACACACCCACAACTCCACGTCACACCCTCACAACTGCACAACACACCCACAACTGCATGTCACACCCCCACAACTGCACAACACACCCACAACTGCACAACACCCCCACAACTGCACAACACACCCACAACTCCACGTCACACCCCCACAACTGCAGAACACACCCACAACTGCACAACACCCCCACAACTGCACAACACACCCACAAATGCACAACACACCCACAACTGCACGTCATACCCCCCCAACTGCACAACACACCCACAAATGCACAACACCCCCACAACTGCACAACACACCCACAACTGCACAACACACCCACAACTCCACGTCACACCCTCACAACTGCACAACACACCCACAACTGCACAACACACCCACAACTCCACGTCACACCCCCACAACTGCACAACACACCCACAACTGCACAACACAACCACAACTGCACAACACACCCACAACTGCACGTCACACCCCCACAACTGCACAACACACCCACAACTCCACGTCACACCCCCACAACTGCACAACACACCCACAACTGCACAACACACCCACAACTGCACAACACCCCCACAACTGCACAACACACACCCACAACTGCACAACACACCCACAACTGCACAACACCCCCACAACTGCAAAACACACACCCACACCTTCACAACACACCCACAACTCCACGTCACACCCCCACAACTGCACAACACACACCCACAACTGCACAACACCCCCACAACTGCACAACACACAACCACAAATGCACAACACACCTAAAACTGCACGTCACACCCCCACAACTGCACAACACACACCCACAACTGCACAACACACCCACAACTCCACGTCACACCCCCACAACTGCACAACACACCCACAACTGCACAACACAACCACAACTGCACAACACACCTACAACTGCACGTCACACCCCCACAACTGCACAACACACCCACAACTCCACGTCACACCCCCACAACTGCACAACACACCCTCAACTGCACAACATACCCACAACTGCACAACACACCCACAACTGCACAACACACACCCACAACTGCACAACACACCCACAACTGCACAACACCCCCACAACTGCAAAACACACACCCACACCTGCACAACACACCCACAACTCCACGTCACACCCCCACAACTGCACAACACACACCCACAACTGCACAACACCCCCACAACTGCACAACACACAACCACAAATGCACAACACACCTACAACTGCACGTCACACCCCCACAACTGCACAACACACACCCACAACGGCACAACACACCCACAACCCCACGTCACACCCCCACAACTGCACAACACACACCCACAACTGCACAACACACCTACAACTGCACAACACACACCCACAACTGCACAACACACCCACAACTCCACGTCACACCCCCACAACTGCACAACACACCCCCACAACTGCACAACACACACCCACAACTGCACAACACACCCACAACTCCACGTCACAGCCCCACAACTTCACAACACACCCACAACTCCACGTCACACCCCCACAACTGCACAACACACCCACAACTCCACGTCACACCCCCACAACTGCACAACACACCCCCACAACTGTACAACACACACCCACAACTGCACAACACACCCACAACTTCACGTCACACCCCCACAACTGCACAACACACCCACAACTCCACGTCACACCCCCACAACTGCACAACACACCCCCACAACTGTACAACACACACCCACAACTGCACAACACACCCACAACTCCACGTCACACCCCCACAACTGCATAACACACCCCCACAACTGTACAACACACACCTACAACTGCACAACACCCCCACAACTCCACGTCACACCTCCACAACTGTGTCACGATACAATGCCAGTTAAGCACGTAACGAAGGAGGAAGTTAAACCCCCAATAGTCAGAGAATAAGAGAAAATGAAGATATGAAATACACAGTAAGAGAGTTGGACAGAAAAGGTAGGAAATCAACAGTGTGTTTACTTGGTGTGTACTTCATGATTATCCAGTCAACTGGCATTGGAAAAATGTCGAAACTTGAAAGATTAAAATTGGTTTCATTTTACTAAAGAACACGTGGATAAAGAGGCACAGGGAAATATCTGAACAAAATAACGAAAATGCGCACCAGTGCACTAATGCAAGATGCTCATGACCTTAACGACATGAAAATCCCATCCGGCACAATGAGAAAGTCATGCCTTGGCTGCATAGACAGACAACTGACAGAAATCCCACTTTACGTACGCTTCGTATCATAATGAATGGGTCACCATAAGCATGAAATAAACGGGGTAAAAATGTAATATACAATAGCAAAGCCTTGCTCACCACAAGGTATTCAAAAATGAGGAGAACACTTCGCATTACGCACAACATGAATCCAACACCCTAATAAATTAAACACATGACACCAATTGCATTTTACATATAGCGCGCCAATATGAACGCACTGTTTTATCTACCACTCATATTCAGTTCACTCACTAGATAATTTTTCAGAGTCCTCAACCAGTAATTTCGCGTTGACACTTTCCTATAACATGTAGATTGCGATGATTTAATGCACTTCCGATGCTGATTGAAGAATACACGTAGAGTTGATCAGCCCATTTGTGGGTTTCTCGAGCCTCTGCTTCGGGTGACGCTGTTGCGGCGGAATGTCCGGCATGAAGCCGCCTCGGTGGTGACGCTCTCATCCGGCGCTCTGATTTGAGCTCCACTCGTTTGAGGGCCAACGGAAATTGATTTCTGTAGTTCTCATTGTTGCTTCGCGTCGTTGCAAACTTCGTCACTGTGCAGTTATTACTAGCATGTGGGAGCCATTCACGAGCTTGGTGTTGAAGTTGGACACATTTGGGATGTTTCAAAAGGAGTAGTTACAGAGCTGTCCTTAACGTACATTGCCGCTCCACTGACATGTTTCAAGCGGATTGCTCTTACACGTCAGCACTTCGACGATCGCAAGATTCCACCGTTATCTTCCTTAAACTTCGATGTTCACTTTACTCAAATATTACGTTTTGCTGCTTACGTAGGATGCATCCCGGCAGCGGCCGGAATGCTACGTTGTGTGTGCCCTCAGATCTCGCACACCATTTTCTCTGTGATTCCACGAACAAAGCCACACGAATGTTCTTGTCAGCCGCTTATATCCTGTCGCTTGGTTTCTTTTCCAGAACGTTCGAGACTGTTTTTTGCAAAGATCACGTGTTTCACTCATGAATGGTCACTTACTTTTGATCACTTACACTTTTGATCACTTTTTGATCCCTTACAGCCCTTCTTGTTTCGGGGTTCTGAAACGTAATTGGTGCGTTCTCTGACACACCCACACGCGTGATGCCTTCCAGAGCGCTGATTGGAGGAAAGGATGCGGCTTTCTGCTTGATCCCTCTCCCCTTCGAAGCTGTCTCTCGCTTGCCCGAGGTACGGGCGATCCCACGTCGACGTATGTGCGTTGTGCGTTTTTGTGTTGTGTGTGTGTTGTGTGCCAGCTTGCTTTGAGCCAGCAAGGCTGGTCGAAACGCTGACCACTTGAGCTCGATAGAGATTTATGGCCAATCTCTTGTCCTTTCGAAATATTAGAACAACGCTGCCCTTGTGAAGTCCCGCGGTTACGACATCCTGTTCACTGTCCCTAGCTCAACAAGATATTGTATTTCCTAAAGTAAAGTATTTCCCAAAAATCGGATTTCGAAAATAATTTCCAACAACTGCACAACACACCCACACTGCACAACACACACCCACAACTGTACAACACACCCACAACTGCACGTCACACCCCCACAACTGCACAACACACCCACAACTGCACAATACACACCCACAACTGCACAACACACACCCACAACTGCACAACACACACCCACAACTGCACGTCACACCCCCACAACTGCACAACACACCTACAACTGCACAACACACACCCACAACTGCACAACACACACCCACAACTGGACAACACACCCACAAGTGTACAACACCACCCAAAACTGCACGTCACACACCCACAACTGCACAATACACACCCACAACTGCACAACACACACCCACAACTGCACAACACACACCCACAACTGGACAACACACCCACAAGTGTACAACACCACCCACAACTGCACAACACACTCCCACAACTGCACAACACACACCCACAACTGCACAACACACACCCACAACTGCACGTCACACCCCACAACTGCACAACACACCCACAACTGCACAACACACACCCACAACTGCACAACACACACCCACAACTAGACAACACACCCACAAGTGTACAACACACCCACAACTGCACAACACACTCCCACAACTGCACAACACACCCACAACTGCACAACACACACCCACAACTGCACATAATAACATCGCCATCTAAGGATGCTTTATTTACAATTTCAAGCCTGATACATATCACCTTGTACATTGGATTTTCAAATGCCTTATAACTAACACCAGGACGCCATGACGCTTTCCCCCGGTCAAGACCGGTACCCATTCCAGACACCTGGGTAGAGTGGGGTATTGTGCTTTGAGTTTTTCCCCTATACCCAACGGAAAAAATCGCCATCCAGTGCCGCAAATACACGGTAAATTTTGCTCAGACTGTGGAAACTTCCCAATTGTTGAAGCTTTTTTCATGTTCGAAAATGTGGCATAACAAGATAATATTTATGCACAGTTCTCGAATTACTAATTTAATACTTCTGCACTTATTGGCATTTTTCTAAACTATGTGAAATTCCCTTTACCCTCGGCTTCAAATACCATGTCCTCCTCCTAGACATCTGGTTGCGCGACCCACACCATGTTTGTACGGACTTACTGACTCCTAACATTTATAATAGACGAGAAAAAACTCGTCTGCGATGTTTTTAGCCTACGCGTAAAAGCGCGTATGAAAATCAGGTCATATTCGAGAGACTAAAAAGTAGAGATATCGATTGTGGCGCACGGAAGTGATTCAGATAGAATTACTATACCCAATGTCGAGTTTTATAGGGTTTTGTTGTTGTATCAACGGCAAAGATAGCACAGAATTTTTTGGGATGATGGCCTAAAGAAGTCCGCAAAGCTGCTGCACTACTGAGGTAATACGTGTTCTTATTTCAACGCGGCCAGTAGGCTGGTTGGTTTCAAGATTCCTTTTTAATTTATTTGTAAATAGAATATACGTTTGAGACTGCTGTTTTCTCTAATTTTCGTAAGATAGCGTATAATGTTTACATAAGTTTAGTTGTTCGAGCTCTATATAAGAGATATGAACTGTTGCTGCATATGAATGTAAATTCAAAACGCAAATGAATGCAAATTCAAAAAAATTTACGTAATTTCAGTCGATCTAACTCCTGGACAGAGCATACAGAAGTAGCAATGCATGTGAAATGAGTAAATTGAAACACAAGTGCTCTGAAATTGAGCAGGTTTTTTTACTTTGAATAGAGGCGCATTAAATATTAATAAGCTTAGTGCCCAAACCTTTACTAATAACTTCCACTCCGGTCATGTTCAACCCAAAATTGATTTCTATGTAACCAAGATGCTTGCCTAATTAAATGCAAGGATCTTCTTGTGCACCGAGGTGCCAGACTCCGTTCAATTCGAATCTTCTGATCGGAAGATCTTCAATACCGTCTTATGCCTTCCCATCTTCAAATGAATCCTATTCAGCAACTTCGGAATTGTGACCCAGTAAGTCAATGGTCGTGAAAGTAACACGAGAGACTCGTGATCGAAATCACGCCCGGACAAATTTGCTCCGAACGGTGGAGGCGACTGTTGGGGGGCTTTGATCTTGTTCTCAGCATCACTGCCAGTTGTAGAAGGTTTCGGTGTCGTCAACAGCGCAAGCACGTGAGCGTGTTAGTCTTAGCGTTCGTATTAGTGCCTGTGTCTAACGCGCTGGTATTAGTGCCTACGTTAAAATGTGTGCTTGCAAAACATGCTCAAGAGAGAGGCGTCATTAACCGTAGAACGTTAACCTGGAGTGATTTTCTCCCTGGTGAATTTCGGGATGATCCAATTCACCCACGAGGGTTACCATTCTAAGGTTAAGCTACCTTTGACTCCGTCACGCACACTGTGTAAGATTAGAACTTCGGTGTAAAAGAAGTATGTGAAATTTGATGGTGAGCTGAAATATAATTGTGGTTGAGGTGCCTTGACAAGAAGTAACTTTTTCGTAGTGGAAAACACAGTCGAAAACCAACACTGTCATTGGTTCACATCAGTCAACCGAAACGACATTTCAAAAAATTGTGTCGTTAAAAATGGGAAGACTATCCAACGAATATGAGCGCTGCAAGCAATGATAAGTTAAAGTTAAAAAACTATCAGTTGGGAAATATTTTTTATTTGCGGACGCCATGATGACTGAAATACCCTTGCCTTCGATGAGTGTGCTTGTCTAATTTTAAAAATAAGAAAACGAGCCTGAAAAACTTTTCAAATTAAGATAGCAAAACTTGCATCCACGAGCCCAATTTGACTGAAAATTTTACGATCAAATCGGAGTCTCACAATGACGTGCCGAAAAATCTCAATTCTTGACGGGAAAAAGTTGATTTGAAATTTTTAATAACGTTGGACTTCTTTGAATTAAAACAACATAAATTGATTTCAATTGCTGCTGCCGCACGTGTGTTGAAAAACAAATATTAAAGCCCAGCAAGGGGCCACATTTGCATGAATTAAAATGGCGTCCTTCTCACAAGCGCCAAATTCAGAAGTCCAATTGCTGATGCAAATATTGCGTCTTGTAATTAATTTTAAAATTAAATTATTCCGCAGGAGTTTCTGCCTGTGAAGCTTCCATCGGTAAAAATGTCGTGAAAAACGACTTGCGTTTGGCTGTAAAATTAGTACGGACACCACGGTAGTTCGTCATCACATTCAAATGAATCTAATAATCTCTAATAAAATCAATAACCTAATAAAAAGTAAATTTTCGAACATATTCATTTAATTTTCGAACCACTTCTAATTAATAATTCACATAATTTTCGAACATACAAGCAGCGGTGAAAGGTTTTTGGTTTTAGTCGTGATTAACATTCTTCAACATGAGGCGGACAAAAAGAAAAATGTAGCGAAAAAAATGTCTCCGCGATATGAAAAAGTCGTTTCCCCACGAGTAAGGGTACATTGGAACAAATTACTATTATTAAAGTAGAGATCTTTTTTTTGTCGCATTTGAATAGTGACTCTGTGTTTCGATTAATTTTCTCTATGGGATATACCGAAAATGTTTCCTGTATAAATAGCAACTAACACTTAGTTCACGCATCGATCCAGAAACAAGTAAATTCGTAATTCATAAGAATGCTTGCGGAAAGTCGGGTGTAAGGATCGATGGTTGTGATAGTGAAAATGAAATCTACATGATAGTTTCAATGTGAGCGATGAAAGCACAAAATTTGTGATTTGGATGATTTTATGAATTTTGTATAATTTTTATGTATAATTTTTTCAATTGCATGGTTCGGGTTTTTGTGGGACATACTGGAGGGCAATAATTTTTTCGAGGTGAAAAATATGTCAAGCAAGCAACGATGTAGAAAAAATAATGAAAAATAGGAGAATTTGAATGATGAATAGAATTTAATTAGTATTGAGCTCATATCTACGATTCATAGTACAATCATACTTCAAGTTCAAAACGGAGCGTTGTTAATAATTGTTAATGCTGTGTTTTAGAACCCTAAAATCAGTTGGACGGGAACCGAGAAATACGAGAGGAAATAATTAGTGCCAAAAAATGAATACCAGAACAACGTTTTTGCTGTAAATAAACTACGGGGAAAAGGTCAGTCAATTGTATTTATGGGTGAATGTGAATATGAATTTTGGGAGTTAAAATTCATGGGAATAACAAAATTTGAACATGAGGGCAAAATTTACACGGCAAAAATAACGTTTTAAGTCAATATTATAAGTTTAAAAAACATCGACCAACATCTAAGCTTTCATACACGTGAAAGAATTTAGCCTTAAAAATGTTTCATATCGTAAACAATTATGAATAATGCTATCGAAAAAGGTTTTTTCAAAAAGTTATGTATAAAAAATTACCTAAAATTGTTCTTTCAATTGAAAGAACTCAGAGAAGAAAATATTTATTTCTATTTTTTTTAATTTCGTTGACTGCGATGTAAAATTTACTAGCTTTGTCCGCTACTTACGACCAAATGGGCTGTATTTTTAAAAAAATAAACATGAACTGACAACGTACCAACGTTCAACGCTTCCATTATTGTATTCGGTCTCCAATTTACGGATATTGAGCTTAGTGACAGTTGCAGTGCTCTGTTCCCATGGCAACGATTGCTGGAAAAGAAATCGAAAGTTTGAAATAAACAAGCTCAACAATTTTACAACGGATAACAGTATTTGTAAATATATGCATGATGTTTTCCTGGGAATATCAGGAGGTACACACAAAAACTGATAAAAAGTTATATTTAAAAATAGGCCTTGAGTAATCCAAGCCTCAGGCAATGAAACGTAAAGTACACAAGTGAAGAAAGTAAGTAAGATATATACTTAGATTAAATATAAATTAAAAATGTAAAAGTTTTCAGAGTTACCATACATATATTGGAAGAGGTGTAGGTTCTTTAGGTGAATAACATGTAAATATGCGTTATTTAAAGCCTTTGAAAACATAAGTACTCTAAAAACACAAATTAAGTGTTCGGCGTTACATAGAAAAATGAAAACTTGCAAAAGGATTACTTTTTTAAAACAAGTAATCGTTGGACGTTTCCGGAGAAACAAACTGTGGACGTAAATTATAGATATCGGAGAAACCTCACAAATTAGCGTAAAATGCATCATAAATATAGTGAATAAGTTCAAAAATATATACTCAGTCTGTAACGGTCTCAGATTGCTCTTCAAAGTTCAGAAGAAGATTGTGACCAATCCCAAACTTCCTAATAATTTACTTTGAAGATGTTGTTCAGTCGGACGGAGTTTCGCTTCCGAAAGAATTTGGCTATCCTGATCTCACCAGAAACAAGCAGATTCGAAAAAAAGGTTTGCTGTCTTTGTTCTTCCCTGTTTTTAGCTGTCGAATTCTGGTTTCTTACACCTAAGATCGGTCTTCAATCGAACCCATGATTGGAGACGTGATTGATGTCAAGTTCTTATTCATTTCCCGGTAGCAAAAATGATAAATTACAGGTCCCTCAGTCGTCAACAGTTTCATGAAGGATAGAATACAGATCCAACAATGAAATAGCGACGGTAAAAAATTGTAATGGCATAGAGAGGCAAGAAAGCTGATCTTGGGGAATAGAAAATTTTAATGTAAACGAGCATGTTGTAAAAGAAAAGAACACGCTCTCACGCTGGCAAGAACTTCCCCAGGGATTTACAAAGATATAACCTTTAAGAACCACGAAGCGCCGTAACGTTCGCGTGAGGGCAGTACACCGCAGCACCTCAGATGGCGGCCGAGCCTAACGCGTGGTTGCGCAAAACAGCGAACTTCACAGAAGATCTCTCTGCTAAAAGCAGCTGCTGTGAAGTGGACATTTTTGTGTTGCCGCTACGCATCACCGGCGCTGTTTAACACTTTGACTGCGGTTAGTAAAACTGAAAGTTTAATATTCAAATCATGTTTAAAGTCAATATTAGTAAGCAATGTTGAAAATAGCGAACATCAAAGGGATTCTGCCTTTATTTAGTTTTGATTAGGTATTTATGTTGAGTTTGTGACTTCTGGTCGGTCAGCAGCATTATGAAAATTCCCTCTGTGTACACCCGACGGCTCATGTCGCAGTCAAAGTGCTAAGGATAGCAAAACGGCCACAGCAGAAACGTTTCACGCTCTTATTAATATAATGAGCAGCACAGTGGAGCACTTTTTACCAATTAATATATATGTCACATAGCCCTTTCAGCGCATATCGGAGCAATCTGAGGCGTTAATTGCATTATTTATCTCAGTCCCACATCGAAGCAGTTCAACATGTGTCACACATCCATGATACAGTGAAGCAATCTCAGGCGTATTCCAAATTAGCAACCATTCAAACTCGGGAGTCAGCCAATATGTATACTGCATGCATCATGTCACCCAGAGAAACAACATTATTATTGCCTTTCAAACTTTCCGGCAACAGAGTTCGGAGGCCTTCCATCTGATATGCTACGTGACTCACTGGAAAGCTGCAACTGAGATCCCGCTGAAGTTGCGATAGTGAAGGCGGACTTCGGAACTCAATACACGAACCTCACTTTCATTTTGTATCGTTATTCTCCTCTCAGTGCCACTGACAGAAACAGTTCAATTTTCTGCTCTCTGGACGATGTCATTTATGTTGTGTTCTGGTTAACTTGAGATTTCTGGCTCTTTATAAACCATGGAATTAGAATTTCTTCATGAACATCAAGTGTATTATTCAGAATTTTAATCTGCATAAAAAATCAACTTGATTCCATGTAGTTGGGACAAGAATTTAAAATGTAGAGCGATATATTTTCCCATAAAGTCATTTCCTTTCCCTTTTTTGAAAACGGAAATATGGGACACGTGTTCATTGGCTATATTTTTAGTGTTTATAACACTGTACTCTTATAAAGAACGTCCACTGGCACTCACGCACAAAGTTATTCTCTATGTTGTTCAATAACGGCTGTAGTGTGACTTCTATGAACAACGATCATATAATGATTAATCTAAAAGACTTTGAGCTTCTTAGGGAGAATTTTTTATCGAACCCACACATGTTAACGGAATGATGAAGAGATTTATCAGCGTCACTACATAACTGAAATTGGTTAAAATGTTCAATGAGAGTAAAAAGTATTACAGAATTTGAGATCGTAGAAATACTCATTGTTTCCTTGTTACGTTTTTTTAAAGAAAACTAAAGCGCTGCTAGTGAAGCAACTCCAATCGTTGCCTCCGTGTTTCAGTTCCAGCATCTCGAGAGAAGAACCCCAAAATCTAACAGTTCTGTATTTCTCTTGAGGAAGCGGATGCATCTCGAATGAAAAAACGTAATTTCAGGTGTTATCACTTTTTCTGAGGGCTGTTCAGGCATCTAGAATGAACCAATCAAGCTTATGACCTTAGTGTTTTCTCAATAGGGAACAGCTGTACTGAATCTCGAAGCGAAAAACAAATTTCAAAATATTCTGTTTTTTCGCAAGAAACTAAGGTTTCCCGAATGAAGAACTCTGATTTAATGTTTTCCTATTATATCTGAGGGAAAATAAGGCATCCCGAAAGCAGAATTTTAATTTCAAGTTTACTGTTTTCCTCTGCAGGATACTTAGGTATTTATCTCGAGCGAAAATGAAAACAGTTTCTTGCCTCAGTGATGTCTTCAGCTGGAAATTACTGCATCTCGAATGAAGGAACCCAATTTCTAGCATTATAATTCGTCTGGCACGTAAAATCAGAGCTGCCAGGGGAATATTGGGAGCCAATACCCAGCCTCTTTGTCTGGAGCAGAGCAAATTACGGACAACATTAAATACACCCTCACAGGAACAGTCATCGTGTTCTTCTGTAGAATCAATAATTTTGTATGGCGTGAATAGCCCCTCTCCTACAGTG
The DNA here is from genome assembly GCA_030386875.1 of Morinoia aosen. Lineage (NCBI taxonomy): Eukaryota > Metazoa > Arthropoda > Malacostraca > Amphipoda > Talitridae > Morinoia > Morinoia aosen. Next base: position 36,687,561 of record CM059571.1, on the reverse strand, counting down.
AAACGTTTTATTATTATTTTTTTTGCAATAAGCAGTGATGTTGAGACTATCCAATGAAGATGCATCATACTAATTTTTACGTTATGTTTTCTTATATACTTCGTTAAAATTGAGGTAGTGAGGTCAAGAATAAATCATTGATTCATTCCAGCTTTAAATGTTTAAAGTTTTCTCTCCGATTAAATTCATTCCCCATTATTATTTCAACTTTCATTCTTGCCGAACATCATTACACTATGCAAATACATGCTGTTAGCATCTGCTCTATGTAACATTCCTGTATTTGTGTGTAATATTACCAGCAATGTTAATAAAAATTCATTTGAGGTTCATAAGCTGTTGTTTTTGTAAGTACTGTTGCTCTTACGAGTCGAAAAAGTTGGTTCGATTAAGTTACGAAATGTCAACGTACATTTTGAAATCTAGGGCTTTCATATCATGTTCTAACACAATTCTCAACAAATTGAAAAATATTTCATGCTAAAACCTCCTGCATGGAAAATGTTATTCTAAATAATGAAATATACCTTTATTTTCCATAATCTAATGCACTCATCTAGAAAATCTACGAACACAAACAAATATCTCGGAACTATTTCTAGAGATAAAAGAATCGTATTCTAGAGACAGACACAGCTAGTAGCAACTCTTAAATGTCACATACAGGCGCCGATAGAAACCTTCAATATTCATGACCCGAACCTGTATGCCACGTTTTCTATACAAAGTTGACCTCCCCAGCGCCACTGTTTTGTCTACTAAAACTGTCGCCTAATTGTCTTGGAGCATTTTTTTGCAAAGGCCTGATTTATTCGTACGGATAGAGCCAGCTGCATTTTAGTTGACGAGTCCCGCTCCGTGTCTTGAACTTAGTTCTTAATATGGGCTATAACATAAGTAAATGTGTGTCAAATGGAGCCCGTACTCGCGTTGAATTACTTGTAAAATAAGTCCCAATTTGAATTTAACGTTTTTGCTTCGAGTTTTCATTGATAATAATAATATAATATATATTTCATAATATATCAATATTATAATATTAATATATTATAATATATTTATTCATTTTTAGTTTATTAGCCTGTATAATATATTTATTTATTATTACAATTTTATTGTACTTTTACTTCAAAATCGTTTACCATTTTGAATTAAACGTTTTTGCTTCGAGTTTTCATAGATGTTGGCCTTTATAATATAATTATTAATTATTGCCATTTATCGTACTATTACTTCAAAGCCCTTTACCTTATATTGCGTTTTTGTGAATACCCACACACTTTTCACTCTCTCTTTTGAACTCACATTAACAAGTTTTATGTATGTGCAGTATTTTATATTTTTTTCTGTTAAAGGTGCGTTAATTTCCGTCACCTATGAATGGAAGCATGAATTTTGAATAAAGTTAAATATATTGTTAGCGACTTAACATTCCTAATATTTATTTCAAGGAGAATAAATAATTAATTCATATTTACAATTTCATAATTTTCTGAAGTATGGTTTTGCTTTCATTTCCTAAAGCTAAATAGTAGTAATTAAGTTGCATTCATGAAACTTCAAGTAATTTTCTGCATGCATGCTTTTTTCGAGTGTATTTTGAAAATTAATCATATAGTTTGTCCTTGACTTGTTTGATTATTTCATCAAATGCTGTTATATAATTCAAATAATTTAATTAGAGGCTGGTATTTAATTGGAAAAAGATAATTAAACAAATGCTCGAAGCCGGATCTTCACGCAATATGCTAAGTAACTTTATAATTCGATAGGGAAAAGTTGTTTACTAACTTTGTCTACTGTTGCCAGCAAAAAATGCTAAAGCCTTTTAAGGATATCAACGATTAACACCCAATTCGATTCAACGTATAAGAATTATATAAGTTCTTTTAAAAATTTAGTAAGCGAATAATATGTGAGCAATATAACGCATTTCAAAATTACACGATACGAGATTCTAACATAATGCCAATGCATCAATCTAAGAATTGGATTATTTTGAAAGCATTAAACAAAAAATATTACAGCACCTTGCAAGGCTGAATAATTCAAGAATAATTATAGACCAAAATAAATTTACAGCTATGTATGAGTGGTTTGCTTTCTGCATATTCGAATTATAAACTTTGACGATAAATGTTATCAGCAAATAGAAGGATTAGGAATGGGTCTTCCATTGGGACCTACTTTTGCAAATATTTTTGTGTGTTATCATGAAGAGCGCTGTTTAAATTCTTGTCCTGTAGATTTTAAGCCTGTGTTTTACAAACGTTATATTGACGATACTTTTTCGTTGTTTAGGAATAGTTCCCATTGCAATTTATTTTTAGAATTTTTGAACTCGCTCAAATTTACTATGAAGTCAGAAAAGAATAATTGTCTCTCATTTTTAGACGCTACTATAACACGCAAAGAGGGTAGGTTTCAAAGTTCTGTTTTCCGTAAGCAAACATTTACCGGGTTAGGAAATAGTTTTTCAGTTTTTGTACATTCTCCTTCAAATTAAATAGCATCAAAACATTGTTGTCTAGTGCCTATCGTGTGTGTTCTTCATTTGAAACTATGCATAAGAAATTTGAATTTGATTTTTTTACAGTTTTTTTAGCAATAATGGCTTTCCTTCACCACTAGTTGATTCTTGTGTGAAGAACTTTTTGAACAGAAATTTTTTACCGATGTCACTCTACCCACCGCTCCCAAAAAAGAACTCTTTTTCTCGTTTTCGTTCTTTGGTCACCAATCGGAGAAACTTAAAAAAGACCTTGTCATTCTTCTTTCTAAACATTTTCCGCAGATTGATTTTAAATTAGTGTTAGTCAATGCGTATAGAATAAGATCATTTTTCAATTATAAAGATAAAACTCCTGAAGGTATGCTCTCATCTGTGATTTACACATATAGTTGCGCACAGTGTGCGTCGGAGTACGTGGGCTCGACCACTCGAGCCCTCAGTATTCGTGTTGCAGAGCATGCCGGCAGGAGTTTTAGAACTAGTCAGTTACTTTCCGCACCTTCCCACTCTTCAGTCTGCTCTCATGTAGAGAAGTGCGACATTCCTGTTAGATTAGGTGATTTTAGAGTAATTTCCGCTGCATCAAAACAAAAAACCTCCGCATTTTAGAATCTCTCCATATTTTGAAAGAAAAACCGATTTTAAATGATATTCAATCTGAATGTCCTCTGCTACTGACGTAGTTTTAATACTGAAAATTTTTATTTTGTTATTTTCATATTTGTTTGCTTTCTTCGTTCATCATCGATATAAATTTGACACTTGACTAGTTTTGCTTCTTGTTTTCAGGTTGATAATGACCCTGGTCGTCGAAACGTTCCAGATAAATTTTTATTCATTGACTTTACTAAATAAATAATGAGATTTAAGGCGTGTATCTTAGCACTTTTATTTATAATTTAAATTTACAGCACTTTGCAATATTTGATAGTTCAAAAATGATTATTGACTTCAAAATAGAATGAGGCATATTGCATAATTATTTGATTTAAGCAGTGTTGTGGAAAAGCTATACAGCTGCAAATTACACCCGCTAAAAAAAACATTGAAAGGGGCATTTTTCTCTTCTTACAAGAACAATTACTGCTTGAGAACAAGCTCAAACTGCAATACACGCCCTTATTCACTTTGGGGATAAACTTTAAAACAATTTTTGCCGTTATTGCGGTGCAAATGGCAGCTCGAGTTCTTCTATTGACTTGGCTGCGCAACGTAGATTTTTCTGATCATCAATCCCAAGAAACCATGGGGTAAATTTTATGAGTACATAAATCAACTTTAAGGATTTTGAATCGAAAACGGTGCGTGCAGCGCAGCCACGTCAACAGAAAAACTTACGCTTCCACCTGCACCGCAGCAACGACGTAACTTTATTTGAAAATTTTTGGCCAGCGATGCAAGCAATTTATTTATTTCTGTTTTTATTTATTTATTTATTTAATTATTTATTTATTTATTTGTTTATTTATTTCTTTGTTTATTTATTTATTTGTGTATATTTATTTACTAATTTATTTATTTTTGTAGTTATTTATTTGTTGGTTAAATTATTAATTAATTTATTTATTTACATTCTTGCCAGCGTAGCCATGCCCCATCAAGTGTACTCGCAGCTGCCCGCAAGACCGACTTTAATGCACCAAGAATGCATTGAAATAATTTATTGGAATCAAATTACCTTCACATTTGGACATCTCTGAAGTTATTTGCAGCTGCCTTTACTGCAGAAGCCAAACACTTATGTGGACATGGTATATTGGCCATTTTCATACATTAATCATCTATTAAGGTAAAAATTATTGAATTAGAAACGACAAATTGGCCATTTTTATGCAAAAATTACCAAATTCGCCAAAAAAATAAAAAAAAGGTAGATATGACATTTTCAGGTAAAAATTCTCAGCTTTTCCAAACGAAATTTTTTCCCAAAAAAAGAACACTCATCATTTGAACACAATTTGATGGCTGTTTGTGATTTGAATTTACTGAGAAAACCTCAAACTCATGTATTTTAAATGCAAAAAAATACATTCTGGTAGCCTTCTCATGAACAGCTGTATGAACCAGCAGACGAGCTCACTTCATTTGTAATTGATTCAAGAATTTTATCATAAATCAACTTATATTATAAATTAAGCTAGGCGCCGTATAGGTTTAAAAATGATTTGTAATTTCATATTTTCATTAGGGAAAGAGTTACATTAAAATCAAAACCATTTTAAATTTCGCTCGGTTATACCAAATCGTTACTTGATATCATGGTAAAAGACGTTATAAGCTACATGCATAACAGCTATACATTTATCAAATCCTCTTCATGACCAACAGGGTTGTAAGCCACCGGTAGGTCCTGCCATGCGTCATTTCCGTTTTTTTTATAACTTGTTCCTTTACTGATACCAAAATGAGTTCTCATTCTCGCTGGAATCAGAAGTGTACGACGCATGTTAATCTACACGTGCGTTGCATGGGTTAAAACAATACATTCGCTCCTGAACGCTAATAACCTTTAATTGTTTTTATTTTTTCGTCTTAAAAGTAAACTTTAGTAACTAAAATCAGTACGAGAGCAAAAATCGCTCTTAAATACCAAAACTTTTTTTTGCAGAGCCTTTATAGCTCACCGGTAATATTCTATGTTATCAAACCTTGACCACAGCCAGACAACAACATCAGGCCTGAAATACTAGCACTTTTGCTTAACAAGCACGGAGGTTTTTTAGCACATCAAAAGCATTTTTTATCATCCGAGATGGAATAAGTTGATAAAATTTGTGTGCGAAAATAACGTGTACATTTAATAAATAGAAGGCAATAAATACATTAGAAAGCAAGCTCGAAAATGTGCCTCTCGAAATATGAGTTTTTAAAATATATTTTGTGTCTCGTTTGAAAGAAATTCAAGGACTTGTCTTTTAAACAAAATTCAGCAATTTATTCTTATCATAAAATATTTCGAGGACGTGTATCCTTTGTTACCTAATCTTATTTGCTTTAGTTTTTCCGTGAAATGTCAACATGTTATTGGAATCGAGGAAGCTTTGTATTTTTTCTCTGTATTTTATTTAATTCTGCAGCTGTTGCAGCTATTTTTCTGCAATCTATAACATCAATGATGCCCTTCACAACCTATTTCTCCAATTTTTGGATCTATTTCGCACAGAATGTTACATATTTATCCCAATATTTCCTCCTAGATCGAATTCATTGCAATCTTTGCACCTGGGTAAAGTTTCATCCTCTATTGCAAGCTTCTGTGTAATTTATTATTTTTTCTATTCTAATGAAATCACTGCAGTTCCCCCAAATTCACAGAAACGTACGCAATGTTACAAAATTTATAGTAGAAAAAATTATTTTGTCCTTTTGTGCGTGTATAACCAGCTAAAACTAGGCGAATAAGTGATTATTCTAAGCTTTATTTGGCAGTTGCAATTTGTAAGCTTCTTATTTTTCAAGCAACCGTCCACAAACATGCCGATTTATGTGGCAATGTACTCGAAATGAATCAGGCGTATGCTATATATATTACAGGGCTAATTAAAACCCAGTGGCATGTTTTACGTGAAGGAAAGCAGAACGAAAAATCTCACGTGACCTAGAATACTCGGAAGAAATTCTACTCTTGCTTAGAAAAAACTTTCCGTGTCGCATTCCATTGCGTAGTTGTTAAGCTGTTTAGAACGGTGTGGTCGAGTCATCTTCTCTTGAGGACTAACACATACTCATACTCACAACATCCAGTCACTCGGCCTTGCTCCTGGGTGTAGAAGATCAATCACAAACGGGAACGTACGGTGTTTGCGCACCCCACGCACTCGTGCGCTGAAATTGCGCCCTACCCCAAGAATTCTACAAAAACTGGCCATAAAAACACGATGGATATACATGTAGGCAAATGGGCTTCTCAAGTTACACGCGCATCTGTCTCTGGCATAAATTACTCCATAGAAAAAAAGGACAAATGCAAGTTCAATGTCAACGCGAGGCGAATAGCGTCCTCGATTCACCGATAGGATCGCATGGAGGCCGAGGTGCAAGTTTTTAACGCGAACACGCGACCTCCTTACGAGCAGCTGACAGAAACGCTCTTTTTGAATTTAATGTGCATCTTATGACCTGATAGCTGCTCTTTTGCCTCAGCCTGACGCCTCCAGATTGACTTGGAAGTGAAACTCAGATTCAGGACAAATAAAGCCCAGAAATACCTAGAAACAGGAAGACAATCCTGATTCTTTCTTTTCGGTATTTTTATTTCTAACTCTTACGCAACTGATCAAGAGATTTAACTTTATCTACGGCAGTGTCAGCCACAGAAAGTGCCGCGAAAAATGAAATTTATTGTTACCATGGCGTCTTTTATGAAATACAACGATGTTTGCTTTCATTCAAACTACTAACCGTCATTTGAGGTGTTCTTTCTGACGTCCATCTTTGGTGTCGAGCCCAGTGGATCTGTGGCCGGTTAAGCATCCTTGTTATTTGAGTTCTGTATTTTTTAACAGAATGTTTGAGGTGTTTTTATCTTACATACCGCGAGTGTCTTTGTCGATTTACTATCTCGTTCTTCATCAACTAATATAAATGTTTTAGTCTTTTAATATGGATGAAAAAGCTATTGATGAAGCATTTTCTCTCAATTTTCTAGGCAATAGTAGTTGAAAGTTCAGAAATTAACAATGAATTAGTCTTTCAAATATCCATCCCAGTGTAGGAACTTCGAATTTTAGTCGTACATAACTACAGAAATTTTTTACGGAATCTGTTTCTGGATCCCGTAGAGTTTATATTTGTACCGTTTGTTCAACCTAGATAATATAAGAATACTTAGTATAATAATACAAGGATTGGAACCATGAGCTGCCCTGTGACTTAGTAGAATCTGAGCTGTGACTTTTGTTGTGCAGCGTAATGGTTCTTTTATTCCGAGTATTCGAAAGTTTGGGTCTTGAGAGTCTAAAAACTCTACTATCGAACCAACTTGGAACATCAACTTTTGTATTCAGCAGCCTCACATTCCTGAACACTTATTCTTCCTCAAGTTTACAGCAACAATTTTGAAAATGGCCAAGTTCTCTATCGAGTACCTGTCAATAGGCCTCGATTCTAAGTTCGGGCAGGTTTGGCCACGAAGTCTGGCATAGCAGATCGAGGGTTTTTATTGGACAAGCGAAATCAACTCCGTCTTGCTCTTCTCGACAAAAATAACTATGAGGCATGGCTTGTTTTAGTATTCGAACGTATATATCCGAAAGCGTTGTCACGTTGTTTTCAAAAGAAGTTGTCACCATAATTCAATATTTTGGATATATTGATATTCAGTTTCAGAACCTGTAAATTTGAAAGTTTTTTTGGCTGGCACTAAATATATTATCAAGGTTACTAAAAATTACTGACATTTGCTCATAGCTAAACTTTTAATGGGGGTAAATTCTTTAAAATCCTAAAGATCTGCACACAATATCCAATAGCAAAAATAGATTTAAATTACAAATAGTGATCATTCTTTTGATTCCAAAGTCACGATCTGAGGGCATAGTTTCCTCTCAAAGACCGGGGCTTTAAGGTCATCCATTCTTGTTATTTTTTGCCAAAGTTGTGTCGCAAAGAAGGTTGCTGTCACCGCTGCTTCCGGAAAGTTTTAGCCTTATGGGCGCCCTTCACATTCTATTCAAAAGCACATTTCTGCTTTAAACTTCTTGAGCTGCGCATGCAGTAATTTTAACGCGTGAATGAGCGAGTTTAGACCAAATTTATTCGGATGTTATACTTTAAAATCATCGGTAAATTTTGATTGCTGAAAATGGTTAAGAAAATTTGCATATTCACAATTTTACGCTCGATTATCATGATGGTCGTTTTAAGCAGCAGTTGAAAAATGTTGTTGTTATGTATACTAACTTGTGCTGATAGTTGTCAACTAAAGGATATTAGTAAACGTCCTGTTGAAATCAATCTAATAGCAACCATCTTGTCAAAAGATTACATTTTAGTTTTGACGCCGTCTTTCGACTATCATAAAAATGTACCAGCAACAGCGCCTTAACCTAGAAATTAAATAAATTTGTCCATCTAAGAGTACGATTGTACACAAAAAAAGACATAATTGGCTGCCATTACTGACATTTATTTTCGTTTTTTCTAACTACTTTTGGTTCCGTAATCTTTAAAAGATTCTCAATCATTTTTAACCTAATCCAGTCAATGCCGATTCGTAGACCAGCAACCAGCGGCCTTAGCGCATGCGGGCATTTCTAAAACGCTCTGAAATTAGGCCCATCAAACACTACTTGATTCAATAGGAAAAGCGTGGAGGGTTTTAAGAGTAGAATATTGAAAGTTGTCTTTCATGTTACTCTCTGCTACGTAAAAATTATTACTTCGTTATATATTACGAAGCAATCTTTTTTTCCTATGTGACCTTTAATCATGACTGCAGATGGAGCTCTTAATATCTGATTAGAACTCATTCATGTCTCTTACCTGGTGAAATCATTGAAGGAAAATATTTTTCCTGCGAATAGATTTTTTTTGCATAGGCGTAAAATGTCTCGGTTAACAAATATTATAGCACTCAATGCAACAATAAGAGGCAAGGAAAAATTTGAGGCAGATAAATGAAATTTTAATCATAAAGAATAATGGGTGTCATCTATGATCTATGATTACGTTAGGTTGACTATTATATTCAATTCAACGCTTAAAAATTCCCATATGATTGATGGTTGATGCAAAAAACCTAGATTAATGTTGTCGTTTGAACATTTTTGTAGAGGCTATGTTTTAAGCTATGAACAGTGAATTCAACAACCTAAATGATGTCAACTGAACAAAAACAAGTTTAGTTTTTGCACGCAAAATACATGCGGTGGTTCGAGCAGGACTAGGGTCGATGGCAAAAGACCATTCGAACCAGATGACCGGCGGTGGATATCTTCAATGAAGACCAAAGTTCAAAGTTTGTTTGTGCTGTGGGTGAAAGAGCGGTATATAGGCATTACCTCATTACCTCGACAACGAAGGTATTATCTCTGCATAGATTTTATAAAAGTTTTCCTTCTGTATAGATGTCATGAAAGCATTACCTCTGTGTAGATCTTATGCAGACAAAACCTTTGCACAGGTGCATTGAAAGTATTTCCTCTGCTTAGATGATATGGGGGCATTAATTCTACATTAATGTTATAAAAACATTACTCCTACATAGAGGCTGTGAAAGCATTACTCATGCATAGAAGTCATAAAAACATCACCTCTACATAGACGTTTTGAAGGTATTACACTTGGTTGTCTTCAGGAAGTAACAATGAAAATTTCTAGCTAGTTCTTCCGGTTTCTATTCAGCGATTGGCCAGATAAACATCATGTGTGTCCCTACTTACTTCTGATACATCTGGTATTCTAACATTCCACTATCATTTCGAATAAATTTTCCATCTGTTGATTTTTCCGTATATAAAAAACTTGCTTATTTTCCGAAAGTTCAAGAAACTATTTTTAGCAGAGGAGAACAACTAGTTTTTCCATGTACAACTCCTGTGTTTTTTATGCTTGTTTCATACGATGCTGCTTTCTTATGATTATTAGTGATAATATAATTTACTAACGTTCAAATCATATCCTCATGAGCTGCAAAATATTTTCTCGTAAACAATATACTTTTTAAAAAAGTGAACATACGCAATAATCCCGCGAATCAGAAGTAGCAGTATCGTATGGTGGCAATTTCCAGGTTTACTGCTCCATATCCGAAGTTTAAGGAGGATATTTGCGCGACATCAGGCAGCCTGGAATGCCAATTCAAGTCTAACTTGACGTAATTTTTGGCGCTTAATGTTCGACGAGGACGTGTTTCAAGACGATGATTAAATTTAAAAAAATGGCAAGCCCAGGTGTTTTGAAGTCAAATGATTAAACATCCCTCATTCGAAATGTAGTGTTTGAATATCGATTTCGAATACTAGTATTCGAATAGCATCGATTCGCTTCAAAGTATTCGAAATATTCATTTCGAATCCTGTGAAGCTGTATAGTAGCTGGGGCAGGAAAGAAAGCAAAATAAATTCCTAATCTTAAATTATATTTATCTCACAATGCAAATTAATTTCTCTGCAACTTAGAGCTTCAGGATTTGATGGAGCATACAGTGGCGAGAGCGCACGTGTGTTGATTTTTGGTATTTTCTAAAAATATTTAACCCTCTAAATTTTCTCAGGTTTTAGATTTTGTTCCAAGTTCTCCTTATGTAAATGGCGATCGTAAAAATGAAGAAAAAGAAGTGAGTTTCACAAAACACAGTAATGGAATTCGATACGGTCCAACTCCGTTGGACAAGGTGATGGAGTACGTGAACTTATGTTATGTTACTGGAAGTTAGCAAATGTTTTTATCCAATTCAGAATTATTTTGAGACGTGCTGTACTTCTGTGATATATCTCTGTTCTTAATCTAAAAAAAAACTCCATTTTATATTGCGGGAAGAATTTTCAATTCGATTTCGAAGAAAATATTTCCGGTCCTGGGAATACCGTTGTAGAAGAATTAACATTCATTCAAAATAGCATTATTTTTAATGCTGACGCCCTCGTCACAATATTTAACAAATCCACATTTTCAGTATGGTCTGAGATAGATCATGCCTTTTTTTGTCAGAAACTGTAACCGAAAGACTGTCCATGAAAGTTCCATGTTTTTTACAACGTCTGTTGGAGAATGAATATTTTCCTCTACAACCTTTGTGACTCAACCCATGGTAGCTCCCGACATCCTTCCGAGTAGCAGCGTTAATATTTAAAGTAAACAGTAATTCAAAATGATTGTTGGCGTAGCTCGAGTACTCTAAATTTATTTTACAGGATGAAAAAAGTTCATTCTCAGTGATCCCAAACCTTAAATAACCTTTAAATTCCTGAATCTTTCGGTTAACAGCTCCAAATTTCACACCAAAATATTTGAATGCATTTTGGCTGTATGAAATTGAGTTTAGAGCTGCCCCTCTCAATTCATAAGTTCTATTATCAGTTCTTGTAAACAGTTCCTGTAAACTGATGCTTCTAGAAACCAAGGAAACATTAGAAATGTAATACACCAGAATTTTGCTACAGAAACGAGCCCGGTTCTTGGGTTTCTGGGCAATTGAGGAGAGTCTTCGTGCTATCCCACTCTCATTTCTAAGGCCGGTTGTTGCTTGCATTTCCGGAGTCTTTCTGAATGTACGGCGAGTTTCTTGCACATTTTCTCCGAACTCTGGCGCTATTCCTGGAGCTATTTCTTTGAACGCAGAGGCTGTTCCCGCTGTCCAGACGCTGGTTGCCAACTGTAAAGTAGAAGGAAAAAAATCAGTGGGACCACAAACCGGTTTAGAAAGCGAGAGTACTTATCTCTGCTCTCGGTAAACGCAAGTATATTTGAGTGCATAATAGTCGCAATACACATATTTACACAGTATATTCAGCATAGGGATTTCAGAGTTTTATTTTAATTCAAATGTTGTACTCTGGTGATACGAAAAAAATTATCTGAAAAAAAATCAAGGACCTTTTATTTTTAGTCGATTATACTCTACGGAAGTGTACCTGCGGTTTTCAAGCGCTTGGCGGAAAATATACGTTTAAATGTCCAGGATGAAAGTTATAAATATTCCCTGCATACGAAGATAAAAACTATTGGCCAGCTACTGAATGTTGCAGGATATAAATAAATTTGATAGTTCTTTTCCCAGGAGCTGCAGCTTACGGAATTGATTTGACTTTAAATGTGGGTATTCTCTTTTCCGTTGGACGTGGAAATCGTAGGGAAACTTAAGCTACGTTATCGATCATATTAACGAGTATATGCAAATATATTGCAGTGATAAAAATTACAATGATAAATGAACTAGATACTCAACCTTTGCTTCAAAATTAGGGCATTCATATGGATGAATAAGCTGCATTGTACCAAAAACTATAAAATCTTGATTTTAGCATATAAGACGCTCGTTAAATTAACATTGTACAAATTTTTACAGTACAAAGGCGCCCCATACTGAAAGTATTCAGTACTTGAATATGCAGTCCATACATAAATTTTGTATGTAAATATTTGTATTGTATATTAGGTCATACGTTTACATTGCAAATGACTTACACATATATCGTATGTCTAATAGCGATCTTTTTCTCAATAATTCGCCGATTTCAGAGGTATCATTTCACTGTTCCTGATTCTGTTACTCGCAATAAATTCAATGCTCGATTTGATCTTGGAAAAAGATAAATCATGTATTTGTACAGACACACACAACACACACGCATTTCTTTACTGTACGTTACTGAAAAAGTTTACTTGTATATGACTTACGAGTAAATCACTTTCCGAACAGCGATCTTTGACCTATCAAACCGCCAACTTCATTCATAGAATTTCTTTTTCCCGACTCCACCACTCAAAACCAGCCTCACGCTAGACTTGTTTTTGGACAGCGACAAATCGCGTGAGTAAAACTCCCTCGATCGCAAAGATTTGAGATGTTGACGCTGATTTTAGGTCACCACATTATCTCTTCAATAAGTTCGGGCCCACGAAAAGATTTTGTGTTTGCGCGGTTTCTCTTTCCCAAAATACATCTACGATTTCTACTTGGAAGCTTTTAGAGCAGCGAGTTGATGAGTTTTGTAGATAGTTTCTAAATTATTTGATACATCTATTTCTAAAGCACTTGAATGTTTCACAAATGGAGAAGAGAATTAACAAATACCAATATATCAAAAGGGATCATCAACCTCATATGAGTTGTATGCATTATTAGTGCATAATAGAATTGTCATCATAATTTTCAGCGTTTTATTGGCTTAATGGGGAATTAAATTTCTTGCGCATAATAATTTAATTAAAGGAACATTTCAAAAATGATAGAGATACTCTTTCTTCATTGCCTCCCTAATTACAGGATGCAATTTAACTCTCACTCCTTTCCATTTTCGTACGCAAGAGCTCCTCATAGATTCTCATATTTCTGCACATCAATCACAAAACCAAAAAGCCCATGTGCAAAAAAAACTGACGTGCATCAAATTCTCTGCTAATTGCTGCCTTTCAACTCGAAGGCTTTCGTACCCAAATCAGTTCAAAAGCGTTCTCGAATTTATTGGTTTAGGAGGAGCGCCTCAGTAATTCAAGATTAAATTGAAAAACGAGGGTCACCTTTCGAGCGGCGATGGTTGGACGAATATTCTCCGATCGGATGCATTTAGCCTAATAAATTCTGACTGACAGGGATCTTCGTGATCAGTGATCACTCATATTGAATTCATGCAAAGATCAATGAATCAATTTTCAAAATATTGGGAGCTTTCGCTTTGACCAAGAGAAAGAAATAAGCGTTGCAGCATTGCCGGCCGCCTTCTAAAATTAATTTTATGGTTGGGCTTTTGAATCAATTGAAGCGGAGATACACTTTTGGGTAATTACATCTCTCCGAGCTAGCATGACTAATAGTGTAATTCATTTCGTAATTACAGTTAGGCACGAACATTTCAAAAAGTATTTCAGCGATTTCTCAGGTTGTCTGAACCATGTGAATTACACAAGCTCTTCACTTTTGACAGAAAATGTCGAAATTAGTAGCTCTTGACAGAAAATTTTGCTAGAAAATCAAGCGTATTGTTCACACGACGTATCAGGCTGCATTGATTTCATTAATTTTCTGGTAGCATTAAGTGATTTGAATGTAAGTTTTAAGGCTTTTAAAGGATTAATTAGATTAAACATACATCGTTTGTTCAGTCTTGCTGTCGTTCCACTTCTCAAAGGAAATGTGATTAAAAATTTCAATAATTGCACACGTCCCGGCTTATGAAATGCAGACAGCATGTCCGATATTAGGGACTAGATTATTGCAAACCTTGAGTTTTCTATTTTACGATCTGCATCTGCAAAAATATGCTGAGAATATGGTAAAAATGTGAATTTTTACACTTTTGATTTTGCCCAAACTCATGTAGCTAAATGTTTTTTCCTTGCAATGCAAGCGATCAACTCCAGTAATCAATCAGTTCCTGAAACACTTCTGGACAAATTGTCGTAACTAACAAAAATTATTCAACACAGTTGCCAGGCATGTTATCAAAGCTGTAGTTATTAGCAACAGTTACCAATAGCGTAACTTAGTTATCAATAAATCATGAAAAACAGAGTATCAAAACGTTACCAAGAATTTATGTTCGTAGTCAATAAGCGCTGATGAATAGATTATCAAAACTTATCAGAAAGGGTTCTTGGGAAGTTATCAAGTTAGTTGATAACTCATGAAAAACAGATTTTTCAAATTTTATCGACAAGAGTTATTCGAAAATGATCATGGTAGTGGCCAATATCTCTGCAGTTACTGTCATTTCGAAAGGAAGTCATTGTAATTCTAAGAAAAAAGATTCTAAGTCAGCTGAAAATTTCTAAGATTAATTCATGAGAGCCAACAATGAACTGTTCACTGTGTATGGAACAGACCATGTTTGTTGTACCAAATTATATATAAGCTTTAAAACTTTATCAAAAAACACATCAAGGCTTGACGTCACACATTAATTAAGCTATATATGTGCGCAAGTCGACGCTGTTTTCCAATTCCGAAATAAAATTTTGGTTGCTGATGAAATTTTGGGGGCACTCGTAATTAACTTGGCATCATTAATCAGGACGTCGACTACCGCAGGACAAAAGTAAATTGCCAAGCAACGGAGTACTAGAAGGGGACGTTTTTCTTCCTGGAAATACTCAAAAGTCCACGTTCATTACGCCTTTTACGATATTGGTAGTCAAATCAAAAATTTAATAACCCTAAAATCTCGGCCATAGTTTAACGAGTGTAATTGAAACTGAGACATCACGAACTGGGAGAGAAAGGTTTTTCTACCTTGAAACTCTCAAAAATTTGCGTTCAT
The DNA here is from genome assembly GCA_030386875.1 of Morinoia aosen. Classification (NCBI taxonomy): domain Eukaryota; kingdom Metazoa; phylum Arthropoda; class Malacostraca; order Amphipoda; family Talitridae; genus Morinoia; species Morinoia aosen. The sequence goes on along the minus strand of CM059571.1, from coordinate 36,672,129 downwards.
CACGTTTTTTCAAAATAGTTGGAGTCACACTTCAAACTCGCTACATAACACCAACGTCTTGACCGTCGGTTCACGGATGTAGTTAAAGGAATACGCTATGGGTAGAAACATCAAGTTTCTACCCTGTAACATTTATAAAGGTCACAATCCATTTAGATATTCCTAGCCATGAGGTAGATAGGTCAATGACCATATTTGCTCACAAGTTCCGTCGACCTTCGACTGTTTTTTATCGAAGTTCGTCCGTGAAACCAGATCGGATGTGTTACCTTGACGTTTGCTTCTCTCTCACATCCGTCAATACATGTGAGACTTTTTGTATCCAGTAAAAATGGAGCCCTTCGATAGTAGATGCAACCTAAACAAAAAATATTTCTTCATTTAAGTTGGCTAGTCAAATTCTCATCTGTGAGAGACGACTTTTGTTCATAGAGCATGCAAAAATCTGGGAGCGTTTAGGGGTAGTTGACTTTCTTGTCCCACTATCAAGAGCAATTACAGTTGAATCGGGTACGTCCTTGGTAAAGCGTATAAGAAAAGCATCGTTTACTGGTAATGGTAAAGATTGTTACTGTATCATTTGGTCCCTTCTGTGCGCATATTCACTCACCGAAAATCTGCTGCAATTCAATCGTGCCTGAATACAAAACCATCTATTGTCATAATTTGGGTAATACTTTCGTGTACTATTATCACATGCTAAATGTAAGCATACTAACCAATTAGCATACATGTAACGCACGTGAGCATTGAACCTGAAACTAGTTCATAAGAGAAAAGGAAAACTCTGGAGAATCTTGAGATTGTACGCAGTCAAAAATGATTATTGATTTGAAAAGTTGAGTTATTGTCCACGATATGGCGACCTACATTTCGAACAAATTAAGAGCAGCATCACTCACCCTCCATTAGACTGATCACACCGAACGGTCTGCAGCAATAAATTGAACAGGAAATTAAATCCCATTAATGGTATCGGTTAGATGTCTGAAATTAATCATTTATCAGGCCTTCAATGATTGTTGTTTTTCATCGGAGAGTTCCTGCGAAGGCGATGGTTCCATTTTCCTAATTGATTTTTGAAAAACCGAGGAAACGTTGTGGTCTCTGTGAGTCTCTGATCGCATTACTCAAAGGGTTAATGCAAACGAACGTATAAATTCAGACTTAGGTGTCTGGAAAGCAATATTCCTACCTCGATAATATGATGGCTTCATAGTAGCCATGCTAACTTCATAGCAGTATATTTGCATTTAACGGCTGATCTTGAAAATTTGATGCTTAGCAGATATTTAATGATTGCAAAATTTCACCAACTTGCGACCTCGTGGCTTGTGATCTAGATGTGTTTTCATTTTTTGGGGGCGATATTTTGGTGATTCATTAATAATAATAAATATTTCAATTCATTCTCGGTGCAGGGAATAAATTAATACTTGCAAAAGGTCTCAAAATTTTATTAAGACGATTTTTTGGTTCAAATAAAAAAGTATTTCCCATGGGCGAATCGTCGAGAATCTTATTCGTAAAATAAAAAGAAGAACCAGAGTAAAAACGAACACTACATTTATTGCAAGCGTTTCGGAATTAAAATTTCATCATCAGTGCTGAAAAAGTAGAAAAATTGTCCATTCAGATAAAACAATAGAAATCCTATATCTATATTCCACAAAATTCTTTACTAATAAAAAGAGCTTTTTGATAAGTCCTGCCGTCGCAGTCGGAAAATCGGCTATTTTCTTTCAAACTGGATGTGATGTACAACTTTTTGGCTGGAAACTTTTAAAATTTATCCCGGTTTCTCAAAACCTTTTCCAATCTTAGCCATTTATCCGAAATTTTAGGTACAAAGGAACACTCATCGGCTGATATTCCCGTTTGAAAACTGTTTGAATTTGACATTCGTTAAAATTTTTCTTAGGAAGACTTTGAACGCACGGCAATACTTGAAAAAAAAGTTTCGTGGATAAAATTAATCATTCATAAATTGCTCGTTCGAGCATTTTAAATGTTCTGTAATTGGCGAGCTGAATTTATTGAAAGTGTTTTCAATTTTTGCCACACTAGTTGCGGAATGAGTATCAATTCATAAGAATTCTTCCAATTTCCACAGTTTCTCCGAATTCACTGCACTCATTAAATCAATTCAATTTCACGTTTACTTAACTTTCCATAAAAAAATAGTGCCCTCATCTCTCTTTCAAATTAAGGCTAATAAATCTTTATTAATTTGGAAGAGAGAGATTTTTAAATTAAATTGTCGCATTTGAATCACGAGCTTCGCTCAGAATTCAACAAAAGATTTGATTCAATTGATGCTCTTAGTCAAATCAGAAAATATTCGCTTCGACGCAGCGGAAATTTTCCATTACATTTCAGTTTTGATTAACAAGAATTTGATGAAAAAAATATATCATCGTGGATCAATGCCGTGAAATTTTAAAACCCGATAATTAGCTTTAAAATTTTTTTTTTTTCAAAGTACACTTGTGAACCCACCTGCTACGCCCAGCAGTCTTGTAGCTAACCTTTCACTGCTCGCTAGTGTATATGTTTTGCTCTAGGGAATTACTTGAAAAAAAAACATTTTTTCTCGACATACTAAATGTGTGATCGACGATGAAATTTTTTCTTCACCGAGGACTAGTTAAGAGCCGAGATTGCTGAAAATAATTTTTAAAACAGTTCATAATTAATGAGAAGTCAATAGTTTATCTTGAAAAAAGGGAGAAACTTTGGTTGATATTTGCTATTGAAGCTGCTGAATTTCCGAAAAAAACGTTAATGGATCGTGAGCAATGATTAATGAAATAAACAAAAACGGTACAAACGGCCAAAAAACAGATTCTGCATCATATTATTGATTCAGTTTAATAATGAAGAATGTTGTTGAAAGTGGATTAGTAGAACTTATAAATTAAAAAATTAGTTTGAATAGTTCTTTACATATATAGAAATAGCAGATATTTCAAACGATTCACCTCTGTAAATTCAAATGATTGTGATGTGTATGTTTGAATCTAAATCCTGCAATTCAGCAGGCAAAGGAGATTTGTTCATAAATATGATGCAAATCATATGCATAGAGTACGTATTCTTTCAGGCCCCCATCATCATTAAATCAATCCTATACATTTGGCTTACGTTGGCAGATTATATTCTTTGCAGAATTTTTGATAGGAGCTGAAATAATTCAGTTTACCAAAAATTAATTGAGAGCTATATAGCGGCTGGTAGCTAGTGCTTTTGTGAATGAACTTGAAAGTATAAGATGGGAAAATCAAAAACAGACTTGGTTTTTGACAACGAATGTATGTTAAAGATTACAACAAACCTCTTAGCATAACCTCTTAGAAATATATTGCTTATGATAAGGATCAGAATTAACTTCCTCATTTATAAAGTTCTATCATATATTAACAAACATAAATGAAACATCAAGAACAGCCAGTTCAATTAAAACTCACTTTACAACATGCAAATAAGTTCTGCTCAACGCCAGTAAAATATTGCAAAAGTTCTGAGAATCCTCATTGGAAAATAAAACTGAACTTTTACTTCTCCTCATAAGCTTAAATTAAGGCTGCATTTTTTCCTTCCTTTACAGTTTCTTACATAAAACTGCATTTGTACTTTTCTTAATAGGTTTTAAAATAAACCCGTATTTTTAGTTTTTCCCCTATAGGTTCAAAAATGAAACTGGACTGTATTATTACTTATCCTTGTAAGTTTTGAAACAAAGCCAAATTTTTACTTCTCCCTATAGATTCTAAATGTATTACATTATTGCATGTCTTTCTTGGCTCTAAAATGAAACTTTTTTTTATTGTCCTGATTGGTCCTTGAATAAAACTGCGTTTTTCTTTGTCTAAAATATCCGAACCATGGGCCCAGCCAGGATTAGGTATGGCTTTAAACCCCATTACTTAATATTTTTCAGACTCTCGACAGCGTAAAAGATATGGCAAAATGTGGCAGATTCATAAGTAGCACAGATTATCAAAAGTGCGTACGAATGTGCGCTTCACAATATGTATAATATTCTGATACCAAATCTGAAATCAGAACGAAAGTTGCCTTACTCAAAAAAAGTTATGATGGAATGAAGTTAATTCTGGTAATGAACGTGCTGAACGTAAACGGGCATTTTACGAACAGTTTCCAAAAAGAACTTCCATCCGGAGAACTAAAAAAATTTTATAAAAACTGAAACTGAAAGGGTTATTAGCTTTGTGAACACGATGTATCGTAAGAAGGATATCACTACACAACCCCTATAGCGCTACTTTCTTAGGAGTCTGGCCATTTTTGGCTAAATTTGCCGTACTTTTTCGCTGTCGAGAGTCCTTAATATTCAGCGGGTAATTAACGAAAATAACGAAAATCCTCAAACATAGTAAAATCAATTTCAGTTTAACTTTTAAAATCGCCTCAAAATGTTAATTTTTACTTCAATTTGAGCTCAAACAAATTGAACACGATTTTTTTACATAACTTAACTTTTTCTAAGTATGAACAACAAACAAGGAGTAAATGCGCAATTCAAATACGGTTAGTGAGTAATAAACTTCAGAGACGTTCACACAGCCGCCTCATTCCACGTGATATTTGTCACCAAAATTATGAGTAGATTTCTTTATAAAAATTCACCACAACACACAGAGATAAAATTTAGCAACTATTCTTTAATACTATTTAATCATCTTTTTTATTACTATACTAATGATATAATGTTAGTAAACAGCAATGAAATAGGAATTAGGGTAATGGTAAAATTCCTACCGCTTTTCGTGGGTATTTCTTTATAACTATTTATCTATATTTTTCATTCCTATAAAATTATATCACTGTAGAAAATGGTAATAAAATAGTAATTAGCAAAATATTAAAACTACTGCCGCTATTTTTAGGGTACTTCTTTACAACAATCTATACATATTTTTCATTACTATAAAATTCCATCACTATAGTAAATAGTAATAAAATAGTATTTAGCGAAAGAGTAAAATTACTATTGCTATTAGTCAGCGAAAAACCTTCCCATCAAGCTAAGCCGTATAAATTAGAGCAGAAGCGCCCTAAGATTAAAAAAATATGGAAAATTAGGTGTCTAGAAACCTCGTACCAGAATTTCATATTTACCACAGCTTAGCTCCTAGTCTTGTACACACATTAGAAAATTTTCCTATGGTCTAGCATATTTATTTGAAGTTCCTTAAAATAACGGACACTGTGATTTGATAGATCTCAGAACTTGTGAACGATTAGTAGAATCCAGTTTTACAAAACCTTTTCGCATGTTTAGAAGACTCTCCCACCAGAACTTGTAGAAATTTTGTGAAATTTATCCTCGAAATTAATTGCATTTGTAAAATATCCTTCACCGGAATTAAGGCTTCTCAGTTTCTTAAATCCTTCGTCAGCAAAATACTCAAATGGCTTTTGTGGTCAGCAAGGTAAAAAGGGCTACTTAGCTTATCAAATACCTCGTCTAAAAAATATTTTAACATTTTTTGAAGTCAACAATAAGCCCTTTTGAGAGACGTCACGTAATTAAATGAGAAACTCTCTACTCAATTTGATTACACGTGCAGCCAGAGTAAGCAGCAACCAAATGAAATAGTTCGTTCAAACCGAGCTTTTGTGACGAAAATCTAAATTCGGGTATACATTAATTAATTCTAAAAAATTTATTTTAAACAACTAATAGCTCTTACGATTTTTCTCAAATTTATGAATAATGCAACCAACGTCTCAATGAAATATTGCTCGACAAATACTGGAGGGCAAAATTCTTAAGAACCTCATTTTTTGTATACTTTCTAAGCGAGGCCAAAATTCTTTAAAAAATATATTTTTTTTCGATATGCTTTCCAAACGAGGACAAAATTCTTTAAAAATAGAATTTTTTGTAAGCTTTCAGAAAACTTTGTGCAAACATGCTGAGTGACCAAACTCAGAGTTCCCTTCATCGTTAGTGCGGCCATGTCGAACCAAGAAGAACCAACTCTACCACCCTAAATAGGTCCCTTGAACTGTTGGTCAATTGTTTAAATTGGGTCCTTCGAACACGTTCAGGGATTCAATACTTAACAGTGGAGCGCTAAGTTTCAAGGGATATTTTATTTACAATTAGAGTAATTCGGACAAAAATACGGTTCGTAAACAGCGATTTATTTTAAATGACAAATTACAACAAACATGCGTGTCATTAATCGACTGTGAGACATTGAATTATCTTTGAGAAAAAGCATATCTCATAAAAATACATTGAAAGATATTACATTTTATGTTATATCTGTCGCTCACCAAAAATAAACCTAGGTATTAAACATGTAGTTAGTTATACCTCGAAAAATTAAAATTTGTAAAATTTACACTTTGATTGAGTTTCTTTCGTTAGCTTTTCACGGCTGCATCAACGTAATTGATCATTTTTCGCTCATGTAAATCATTCTAGAGAATTTTTACCACTCAAAGCATTGTCTCTAAATGTTCTTTTCAACAGAACACAATTTTTCATATTCTTTTCATCTTGCAATAAACAAGAAGGAGTACTTTTATCCGATTACACTTTTTTTGTGACAGGTTTCCATTTGTATCTTTTGGAAAAATCTCTGAATTCATTCATCCCGGAACAACCTTTGTGCCAGCGTTCTTTAAAGCATCAAGCTGAATCACAAACGGCGATTCATCGTATGGATCGTCTGTTGGAGATTTGCCAGTGAACGGTGAGAGCGGATATCTTGCGGAACATAAGGCACGAATCTGGGGATTACTTGGGGATTTCACCCGATACCGAGGGACAGTTTGATACGTCGATGAGCGGCGCTCGACAACATGGCTAGAGTTATCGTAGATCTGGCAGCCGACGGGCGTGATGGCGTGGTTGCCAAGTGTATAAGGAGGCGGAGGACTCTCGAAGGTGCATCGCGGTAGTGGGAAGTTGTTTGGGTCGCTCGAGGAAGATTGTCCTCCCGTACAGCGCCGAAAGTATTGCCTGAACCTGCAGCGAAGAGAAATGAGGTTGTCTGGAGCGTTGCTTTTTAAATTTATTCTAGTTTTGATTCGGAGAGGAGTTTTAGCAAAGTATTTTTAAGCTACAGGAGTTGTTCTCGGTTCAAGGTTTTATGAAACAGACTTAAAATCAAGAAAAGAGACCAGAAAGTACACCTGTTTTCAACATAAGTAGTTATTATTTGTCAGTGTACATTGAAAATAAAATGGTTTGAGTCAATTGAAAATATCTTTTTGGAAGCAAAATTTTAGAGGACATTCGTGAAGGATTTTTTATCCTAATAATGGCTTATTGGAAATTTAAAAAACCTACACGGGTAACATCGAATCTAAAGTTGCGTGCATACGTTTTAAATGCACGTGGCACACTTACGCCTATGTCACTTAGATCTAGATTTAAAAGAATTCTTCACCATCCTCCACAAAAGAACACCTCATGATCAGAAGTCAGGTTCTTCGCAGAATTCGGTCATTGCGAAAAAGACTATTGCACCTAGAGAATTTCTGCAAAATTTTTTTCGCCCTGGGAAGTGAGGCTCAATTGAAATTGGAAGTCAAATACGCGTAAAAATTGAAGTTAATCGACACGAAATAATTTTTTGTTAAAAATACAATATTCAATAGACTTGGCACTAAAATTTTGAAGAATGCATTGAAATTTAAGAATTTTGTTTATTAAAAGAAATCCCAATCTTTAAGCGGAAATGTGTAAATTTTCGAATCAGTCGTCATTTTTTATTTCAAATTTTAATTTGCATCAGAATTTGGTAGGCCATTGAATGTCCGAGATTTTTTATTCAATAGAATAATTTCAATAGTCGAATAACTTATTTTCTTTGAAAATGACATCTTTTTGAATAAAAATATTGAGAGGAACTTATTAGTTTTTGAAACACAAGTAGAAACTATATTTTTCATTAAATTACTCATCTAAATTTTGCTTCTCCGACAAGAAACATAAATCCTAAATCGAGTATGTAGAGCAAAGAAAGTATGAAGGAGTGGGCATATAGATTTCATGATGTGATTCTTAAGAATATTTTCCCAGGCTGTTAAATATTATCCAAAAATAACACTTACGATTTCAATTTCCCTTGCATCAACAGTAAGAAGCCAGGCGAAGATACTCTGCGGCTCTACAACAGTGATACATTTTATGATGGCTATTCTTAAACTTGAATTATGTCATCGTGAAATGGGTCCTACAGACATCTTATTTAATGGATACTCAGTCCAATGTAAAAGAGCTATTCACCTCATTCGATGTCCTGGCGGCGAGTACTAACACGTCAAAGTACTTTTGCTGCTTTAAAAATACTTTTCAAACAAGAGTTCTACCTTTTTCGGTCAATGATACTTTCAAATGCAGATGAATTATTCAACATGACGTCAGCAGAGGATCATCTCCATTTGGAACGCATGCCAACGCTAAAGCTTAAAGCCTTTTTCTCTGCTGTTCGTCAGATTTATACGAGCAGTTTTCGCCATTATCAGTCGATTCTTTTGAGAACTGTAGACACTCTAGTGACGTATGAAAGTTTAAAATCGTAGGCTTGAATATGAATGTTTTAATTGTGATTCATGAACGCACCGATTTTCAATGATTGAAGTGCAATATGCCTATAGTAGTTATTAGCAATTCCTTTCCCAGATACTCGAAAATTTCGACGAAAAATTTCACGTACGATAAATTTCACCCCAAATAGACACGCTTCAAGCTTCCTTGAATAATTTTCTGACAGCATCACAGCTTATCTGATATGCAGAATTGGTCCACCACGACAATTGCCTTCCAGATACTCACGGTGCTCTATATACAATGACGATCCTTTTAGAGAGTTTCGAGTTGCCGGGAGTAGAATTGGATCCCGCCCGACGGCTCCTGAAGTATCCGTACACAAGTGGGTTCACTGTAGAATTTGCGACAGCGAAGATAAAAAGCGAAGCCTGGATTCTCGGGTCAACTTTCTGGGCACTCGAGGAGTCAATGAAGTACCTAAGATGAAAATGATATACAAGTTTAGTAGTTAATTTCCCGGTCTTCACTGCGGGGCAAAGCTTAATATCTAAACTTACTAAACTTACTTAATTCCCTCGTGACTTTGTAATGAGTTCGTTCATCTAATTTGCATTGTTGTATAGCAACGCACAAAGAAAATTCTTTTAATTTGAAACTCCTGCACAATCAATGATACTTCTATTTTTTGTAAGCGTTTACAGAATTGATTGAGAAATTACGTCAGAATATGCAATACATTTATCCGTCGACGTAAAATGTGAGCACTGATAACCATGATGTTGATTCACAAAAAAAATTCTTCCTCTTCATACTTCTTCCTTTTGTATTAACCTCTTCGTCAACCTTCTCTGCGGGGATTAAACTGTGGTTCTCTGAGGGTTTCGGAAAGCATTTTTACACCAAAATAAGAAGAAAACACGCATTGTGTTTTTTTCAATTCAACTTAAGAATTACATGTCGTTAAAGAAAAAATGACGGGATGCCAAATTTCATGGTTTAACGTATAAAGAACTTAAACAAACACACATATTTAGAAGAGTACGTTCATTTCCCTGTACGAACTGCAATAAATCCATTTTCGGCCATTCCGTTTTCCCATCCCACAAACTGACATTCGAATCAAACCATTTATTCATTCCACTTCCAAAAAGTCGCCTCCGGCGTTAAACTCGAGCAGAAGCGCAAGACTTTCCCTATTCGAAGCGCAAGACATTCGAATCAAACGATTTATTCATTCCACTTTCGAAAAGTTGCCTCTGGCGTAAAACTCGAGCAGAATCGCCAGACTTTCCATATAGTCCACTCTTGTAAAGTTACTTCTGGATTTCACTCGAACAGAATTTCAGCTCTTTTTATTTCTATTTCATCGATACCAAAGACCGCCGTGTACAAAAGGGAAACTATCGTTAGTAATTAAAACCATATTTTTCCGCAGCTCACCAGAGACTCATGACGTTGTAGGGCGTCCAGCATAGGAAGAACACGATCACAATGACGCTGGTCATCAGCAAAGTTCTCGTTCTCGGTCGCCCCAGAACGACAGGCTCTTGACCAACTCCTGATTGTGGGACAAATTCGTTATGAGAATGAAAATAATAACACAGTTTATCGGTGGTATGGTAGCTTGTTTGCTTTATCTTCCTGTTTTCAGTCACGCCCAATAAACTGGACTGAAGAATACTATATTGCTCACTAAATTTTTTATTCTAGTTTCAAAATTTTACTTATATTATGCGGTGAAATTCATTCGAAAAGTCACAAAAAATGAGCAATCAAAGGGAAAACAGACACTTAGTTGAACATTTTAGATAGTTCAACTGTTCAATAGTTTCCTTGATTTAATTTTAACTTTAACTTAAAAATAAAACCTTCGTTTTTGATGCTAGGGATACACGAGTTATTAATTCAATAACATTGTTGGAATGAAAAAATAGCCAAGCGCATATATTTTTCTTGAGAGACATGATCCGAATAAAAAATACAACCTGATGGTAAAATTTCATAGTTCATGCGGGAATCCTTTCTAAGCTAATGTCACTGAAAATGTTACAAGTGTGTCAATCTAAAATGTAAGATTTATTCACAAGCACATTTCGACAATAGTCGAACTACGGAGAATAAAAAACTAAGTTTATTTTTGTAATTGTTAATTAGATTACTTTTTATTATTATTACTTTTTATTATTATCGTGAATTACTATTTTTACTTTTTATCGTGAATCTTCATAAGGTCAAATGAAACACAAGTTGAGTTCTGTACATTTAAAACTTTGACATTGAATGCCTGACATCTCATCTAGACATTGATGAGAAATAAACAAGGAAACTACTAAAAGTTTCTCGATGTTTGTTTACTTTGATAAACGGTGCGTATAATTCATAGAGACGTTATTGTTGTTTCACCTAAAGAGAACTATCAATTTTTATTCCAGCAAATGCATATGTATTTGTTTTCTCGAATATCATTGTTTAGTTTCAAAAAATTACAATTTTTAGCTTATAGCCCTAAATTAAAAGGGTCACTGCTATGATTATTCTAGAAAAATAATGATGATAATTGAAATAACAAGACATACAAGTGGCTGTAATGAATTTTCATGCAATACATTTGTTAATAAATATGAAGCAAATTTCCATTTTAGTCTATGTTCATGATTGTACTACCAATAGTCACTGTTATTCAAATATATGTTTTCGCCGGTAAAATTATTTCCACAGTTGTCTAGTTTGAAGTTCTGTTACAAAAAAACTGAAGTTTCAAACCAGCTTCATTCCTTACCGTATTTAATTAATTGAAAACTATTAGTATAGAGCTTGCTGCTATGTCTTCAGTTCCATCGCCAAAAATGAGGCTTAATCATGCAGACGCTAAAAAAGACATAAAAACCTCAAAATCATAGCCCATTAAACGAAAAAATCACTTGTGTGCAAATCTACGAAAACATTTCGTATACAGAAATAAATGCCTTCAACATTAAAAATCAAGTCAATTATACTACAAAATGAATGCAAATGACATTCCTACGATCAACACTTACTGAACAAAAAATAAATGTTAGATTGTCTAGACATTTGCTCTGTTCAACCATTCATTCGTGTAGCTAGATGTTGTACTAATTAATTTCAGTAAATCTTACTCTAAATGTAAAGACTGACCCACTCCGTAGATACGCAGTATCATGGCCCCGTAGGAGAAAACAATAGTTTAATTTTTAACAAATCTTACTCCATATCTAAAGACAGACCCACTCCGTAGATGCGCAGTATTAGGGCCCCGTAGCAGAAGATGGTGGTTTAATTAACAAATCTTGCTCCAAATTTAAAGACTGATTCACTCCGTGGATGCGTAATGCAAATCTTTAATGGTTTAATGCATAGCACAGCCCCAAATCTAAAGACTGAACCACTCCATAGATGCGCAGTATTGTGGCCCCGTAGCAGAAGATGGTAGTTTAATGCATAGCACAGCCTCAAATCTAAAGACTGACCCACTCCATAGATGCGCAGTATTATGGCCCCGTAGCAAAAGATGATGGTGAGGAGGGGACCGAGGTACATGAACACGGTGCCCGCCAAGTTGTAGGCCAGCTCGTATTTCGGATCAGGGAATGCGTTGAAAGTGACGCACTGCTCGAACCACGTGTGCTGGGGGTGCTTCTCCACGTGGAAAATTATGGCCTGCAAAGAAACATTTTTCATCTTCATTTATTGCTCTGTCATTAAAATAGGAATTATGGCCTGCAAAGAAACATTTTTCATCTTCATTTATTGCTCTGTCATTAAAATAGGAATTATGGCCTGCAAGGAAACATTTTTATCTTCATTTATTGCTCTGTCATTAAAATAGGAATTATGGCCTGCAAGGAAACATTTTTATCTTCATTTATTGCTCTGTCATTAAAATAGGAATTATGGCCTTCTAGGTAACATTTTTCATCTTCTTTTATCGCTGTCACTAAAATCAGATTATAGCAGTGTTTTTTTCAGTTTCTTGACCTAAGAAGTAGGAGTAGGTGAGTGAAGTGCATGATCAATGATCGAGGATGAGAATCACCTCTAACTCGAACTTCACTTTTCTCCGTTTGATATTATCACAAGAGAAGCTGCTGTTTTTGGCAGATACCGCGAGTAGCAAAATGGGGTCGAACCAGGGTCGGACCCCAACAAAAGGAAAAGGAAATTTTTGACATTTTTCCTTACTGAGTTGGAACAAGAAAATGAATTTCAATGGACTTACTTATGTTAGGTTCTAATGTGTGTTTTTAAGGTTAAAGTTTGTAAAACCTTCATGGAAGTTACGCTTTTCCCAAGGAAATGGAAATAAAGTTGTGCCTCCGGTTCATTCCAGAATATGATCTCATTTCACGATAAGCACAAATTAATCTTGTCGTAAATTACTTTGGTTTCATTTCATTATATGATCTCATTTCAGCACAAGCAGAAATTAATCTTGTCGTAAATTACTTTGGTTTCATTTCATTATATGATCTCATTTCACCACAAGCAGAAATTAATTTTGTGGTACGTTATTGACAGCAGGCAACGCATCCTCAGCCAGAGATGTCGAAATATATTTCCCTTAGATCTATTTTTACATCGGTGACTTTCCCAAGGGCGCGTCAGGTTAACTTAGCACCTGTGCCACCACACCACTGCAGGTTTTTATTGCAGGAATCCGAAACTCACTTCATCGGACCGACAAACTGAAATGGCTTTGTCGGAACTGCGAGACATAGCTGAACTAACTTAAGATACATTGAAAAGAACTCAATGTTTTGAAATCGAAACTCAGCTGCAACATCTGCTGATTTATTTTTACACCATAATGAACGGGAAGCAATTTAAAATATTTGTTTCATGCAGCTGAACTAATTCATTGAACATTAAATATAACTCAAGTTTTTGATATCGAAACTAAACTGCACGAACTGATGATACATTATCCCCTAATGATGTTCGAGACGATATTTAAAGAATTAAATTCGTTCAAATACATTTAAGTTTCGGTTGAATCATCAGGATACGCTTCACCAAAGTTTATCCAACATTCATAATAACAACAACCCATCAACAGTGTCGTTCATTGCATTGCGTTTAGCGCATCAGACGTCACATTTTAATAAACTGTACTACCATTACCACTCCTGCGGCAAATGTACCACGTCATCAAGGATGCCAGCTAAGCCTGCGGATGAAGCGAATTAACAGAAATGCGGCAATATGGAGAATTGCTCTCGTTCTGAACCATCGGGGGCAGAGGCGGCAGGTAGAGCCTCAGGCCTGTCAGTTCGTAACGGATATTGGAAGAAGCTGCACGAGACACGAGGAAACGTTGCGTCTTGCTAAGGCTTTTGCTTCGTGTTTATTGGGGCTCTAATGGGCGTCAGGGGGAGCAAGAGTGATGGGACTTTCTCATTTAACGGGATAAATTATTCTGTGATCGAGTGCTGAGATGGTGCTGAAACATCAGGGGCCTCTGAAAAGAAGGAATGGTTATCCTTTAACTAGGATGTCTGTAGTTTTTGCTTCAAGATAGCATATAATTTTTTGATGGAAAATTCTGTAAGCGCCGCATATGAGTGGGAAATGTCTACCACTCATTTTCCGTATTCCTTTTAAATGTCAAGATAATATTTACTTACATTTTCCAGAGACGTTTGTCATGTTTTTGAAACATAGATTTACTACGGTGATTTCGTTATTTTTTTCATCCCAGATAGGGATTGCACTAGCTCAATGAAGAAATTGTTTAAGTTGTTATTAAGCTCAGTGTCAGAGCTTCTTAGTGTCGCCAGACTGGGAAATAAAATCCGCCATCCCATGTTAAAAAATACATAACACGCTGTGTTCGGACTGGCGGCATTATTTTTCAGTGAAGTTGCAAAAAATAGCGTACAGAAGTTCACATGAATGTCGCCATCGTTCTAAAAAATTACCAGAAATATATGAAATGTACCAGTCGGCGTTTTAATGGCTCTCTTTATCCTGAGTGGATACATGCAAAACCACAACATGAAAAGCAAAGGGTCAGTTTAAATCAATAAAGATGATACAAAAACAAACCTAATTCTACGAGACTCTCACGACAAATACCAAAATAACGCCAGGCTGTGTGAAATGTTTCCCTATTTTACAATTTCCAATAAAGATGATACAAAACATACTGTTGAAGAGACATACCACAAGACTCTCGCAAAAATACCCTAAAACCCAACGTCTGTGTGAAATGTAACCCTACTCTCTATGTGAAATGTAATCCTAATCTCTATGTGAAATGTAACCCTAATCACCTGAGGCAGAGAGCAAACCGCCGCCATCACCCAGGCCGCCAAAATAAGTTTGCGCAGGCGTCGCCGAGCAGAGGTGACGGTCAGCGGGCACAGCACGGCGCTGTAGCGGTCCAGGCTGATCACAGTCAGCAGGAAGCCGCTCAAGAACACTCCAAATGTGCGGAAAAATGCCATCACTCGGCACGTGGCGTCCCCAGCTCGCCAGCGAACCGTCGTCGCCCACCCAATCTGGTTTGGACGAAAACCTCTTGTATTGTTTGTGTTTCATGGAAAATTTGTGCGGTGTTTTTAGGGATGTGGTTTAGGAATAATATAGATTGACCTCTGCGCTTATAACTGGTTCATTTCATTAGTAAAATATGATTTTTCAATCGGTCACGTGATGGATCGTGGAAAAATTCCGTTCATGTAATCCACCCGCGCATAACATCTACTTTTGCTCGAAAATTTGAACACTTTTTAAAACAACTGAAGATCAATCGTCTAAACGGGGGTAGAAATAATTTAGAAACGAATTGCCTAAGAGCTCCCTCAACAAGGTTCGATTTTTTACAGAATTAAAGTTTTCCAACTATCATACGAGTAAATACAAGCTATTTTAATTCTTCCTTTTAATTTAACTCAGAGAAACTGTAAATTGAAGAAAAAACTTGAATTCATCGAGTAAAAACTTGATAGGTAATTTTAAATTATCAAAAATTGATGAACGTTTCAAGCGCTTCACGCATTAACTCCATCAATCATTCATCAAAACCCTAATTCATTTGAATTCTTCCAGTTCGTTCATGACTTCGTTTTATCTACCTATTTGCACACATATATGCCTTCTGTTTAATGAGTTTATTCTAATGCTACTTTCTTAAAACTTCGGTCTAAGGTAAATGCATCCCTAGCAAAAAAAACGCTCCTTCGCAGCCAAAACTTTTAATCAAGTCACTTCATTTAGCAAAAAAAAAATTAAACTCAAACCAGCATATCTCACAAACAATAAACCCTCTGTCTAATTTGTCATGAACACTTTGAAACTTAATTAATAATAAAAATTTGAAATACGCTGTTCAAAATACGGTAATTATTCAACGAATTTTGTCTGGTTGTATTAGAAACTTAATAAAATTTTGAGAAAGAAAAATTAAAAAGTTTTCTAGAACTCTAGATCAATGACAAAGCCATGAAACTTTATCACAGATGGAACGTCTCGTTGGTAATTAACGAGTCTCGACAATTCTATCTCAGAGATGAGAACGGAACATAAATTATTGAGGCCATGTTCATCATTTTCTCATATCATTTTTTTCAGCCTGAGGAGCGCGAATTTTTACCTGTTGCTGGATTTTATGTTGAAATAATGCAGCAGGGATACAGCTAACTTTTTGTTTTTCTATATATAGTCCATGCGCGTGCTTAAATTCTTCTTATAAAAAATTCCGACTACCAATCCCCTCATCAAAATGCGTGATCCACATGAACATATTTTTAGATCGTTTGTCTTAACCTTCAATACGCCAAAATTTCTATCAGTAATAATCGTGCACAGCAGAGTAATATTCTTATTTGCTTCACTAAAATCTTTTTTAATCTCACAGCAGTACGGATATCTTCAAGAATACCTAATTATATGACAGAAGGATCCCAGCTCCTAAAGTAAAACTTTAAAAATAACTTCATTCATGTCTTTGAAATAACACTAGGAAAATGTATTTAAATCTTGGACAAATATTATCATTTCCAGCTGCGAAAGCGTCGAAGAGATGAACTTCATTTTTAGACCATTCTAAACAGCTTCATTTTTCGAATACTAGCAGCACAGTCTCTAGGGAGTACATCGCGCACGAAATGATTAATTAAGCTAAATCTTGCTTGCCAAAGTTACGGTTAAGTCTCAATTAAGCTCCTTAACTCTAGTATATAAATATTTTGGTGTAGGGCGCAAGTTTGATATATTCGAACTATCCAACCATTCCATTTCTTTCGCAAGAATGCTTTTCGTCGCAATTATTTCACGGACGCGAGGGTTTTGCTGTACTTAAGTTGTGTACCGTGAATTGCATTCATGCAAGAATGTAATCGTTTCACAAAGGAATGAAACTTTCGAATCTCACCAGTCAAAATGCTCTTTTTTTACAATCCATAAGTTTGGATGAAGTCAACTTAGCATCACAAAGATTAAATCTTCCACTACATAAATTGGAATATGTCTGGAACTGCATCATTAAACTTCATCCTGCAGCATTAAACTTCGGGGATTGATTTTATAACAAAAACTTTGGATTGCAGAAAGAGAGAAGCGTCGGCACTCTAATTGTAATAGGCCTACCTCAAGATCAACAACACTCATGTCGCAAAATTCTAATAGAACAATTAAGCGATAATAATTTGTGGGACGTCAGGTAATTTTGCAGAGACATTGCAGCTTAAGTTTCGAACTCTTGACAAACAACTTCCGGACTTCCTTTCTAAACGAAAAACTCATCAATCCATCTCGTGAACCTTCCTAGATTGTTCACTATCATTTATTAATTGAACTCGTGCATTGAGATTTGATATTGAACCTCTATTGTTCTTTAGTTCGAGGGAACAATATAAGGTCGCTGTGATATAGAGCGTCCTTTGTTAGCACGTGCGTTCCAATAGGTTATTGGCCATGCCTCTTGATTGCATAGAGATGTTATGAATTACAAGCTAAAAATAGAAGGTCAAAAACAAATCATGATCTCGGGAAATTCGCAACGCAGTTGTTCTTGTTCTACTGATTGCCACAGGAATAAGTTGCTCAGAGTACGATTGAGAAACAGAGACTTCGTTACACTTACAGGAATTAGTTACACAAATAGAGGGGTTTTCCCGATACCATGCATCATAAAAAAAACCTTTCGAGTAATTTGATCTATCTGTTAACGAATTACTAAGAGTTATTCGCTAGATATAGCTCAGATCTCATTTGTTACCAGACGAGTTGCTTAAAATGAATCAGGATATGAGAAGTTTTGAAAATATGGGAAATAGATTATGAAGGGAATTAAATTACCGAGTACAGAGAGGATTTCCTTACCTCTATCTAAAGTTTTAGATCTCGTATCCGTTCTTAAAGTCCAAACTTCGTCGTTCGTAAATTGGAGCGAATCTGACACTAAAATTAGCAAATGAGGGTTTCGATATTGTGTGGCTCTCCTCATACCTACCTGAAAATTCTCATGAGTACCAGAATTAGAAAATAAAATCACTATTTCAAAGATGAATTAGCACATCAGCATTCCGCAGCAAAATTTTTAGATTGAAATCTGTTACGAAGATTCAGTCAGAATTTAATGCCACAAACGATTTTTCCTGGTAGAAATAAACCGTTTTGTTAATCTTAAAATTCACAGCGTGAAACCCATCGTCATTTCAGCTCGACAATTTTATTTATACCTGTAATGTTTTGAAGTTGTACTTTTTCAATGATACTAAAAGGACAGAAAACGTTTCTTTGAAGTCGAGACTGCTAAGAAAAAGTAACAAACTTATAAAACTCTTTGTAAGGACATGCTTTATAAAATTACTTTGCATAGCTGCAGTCCTCGTTCTACCTCCGTGTTCTCGTGCGTTTCAGTCCGTTTCATGCTTTTTTGTTGATTTTGACAGAGCTTCAGAGGCAAGTTCATATTTCTATTATTAACGATTCAAACCCGGGCCGCTTGCATGCTGGATTGCATGCTTGCTTGCATACATGCCCATAAAACAATGGGAGGGCCAAAATACCATGCTTGAAATGCTTTTGTAAAATTCAAGCACCAGTGCCCACTTTTGTATCCGTGCATAACCTGTTGGCTTATTTTTCTTGCTTTGAATGAGGAAGTTCACATTCATGTTGAACGTTTCTAACAGAGCCCCCTCGTACGTTAAATTCTATCAGTCAATTTTTTTGTAACGTTAAATTTCTACAGGTACTGGGAAAGTATTTTCTTATCTTCTACCTCTGCATTACATATGTAATCATAGTTTTTTGAAGGGATAAATCTTTTGCGTACACCGCCTGTTCTCTGCAGTAACAGGCTGTGTTAAGCCAAAACTTCCCACCGGCATCAGCGTCTCGAATTTCTTGCTTGTGGACATCTGCGGTGCCTCGAACCAGCTGTTCAGCATTTAAAATTGAGCCGTTGGTACTGTAAAATTACTTGGTAAATGTTAAAAAAATGATGATAAAATGGCGATTGAGAATAAAAAATGTATACTAATTGGCATTTTACAAACGCTAATCCTCACTGCGAATGATGCACGGACATGATGACATTCAGTATTATCTTTGGCTTAACTTGCCTGGCAATTAATTTGGATCCTAGCCGAGCACGAGATTGGTGGTGTTTCTTTCCAGCCTAGTGTTCATGTTGCGTGTTGTCTTTTGTTGCAGACATTGGGCCACGTACCTGGTCTTGGGCTTGTGTTCCAGTTATGGTGAGCCAGTTATTTCCATTCTCGTTCTATAGTTAAAGGCATTCTCCTTAAATTCGGAGCTCTGATGGAAGACATCAGACTGTGGATCTCAATTCTTCTTGTATTGCTTTTTGTAGTTCTCACTTGTTTCCCTGTGGACTGCTTTGTATTTGCGCTTCCGTTTCTCTCGGTTAGTAAAATCAATTTGTTTGAAGTCCTGGTATTTTGAACTCATGTTCTTTTTCTGGTTGCCATGCAGTGTTGAGTTCTATGTTTCTCATGTTTAATTACTGCTGTATTTGACCTAGTGGTTTTACGCCATATTTGGTATAATTTGAGTTAATTTTTAATATAATTTGCTTTGGCTTAGATCCTAAATTCAACCGAACTTATATTTTGCTGACATATGACAAAATCAAGTTCTATATTTACCAGACACAGTAACCTGGCGGGCTGTTCACATTTGTTCAATTTATTTATAAACAGCCAAGCGATTTCAAGACAAAGTGAGAAACTAATGTTGGAAAAAAAACACTGGGAGCAGAACATGAGTCTGCTTCAAAGCCATTCGTTTCAAAATACGACATGATCTTACAAAATGTTTTGAACATGAACTGTTATTGCTCTTCCACAGCACTTGCGCAGCTTGTTTTGTTTCCGTATTTTTCCCTTATGAGAAATATCCCGTTGAAACAAAACTCATTTAGACATCGCAAAATAAACTTCCGGGTAAAAAAAATTTTGCTACGAGATCACAAAAGAGAATTGCTGAAATGAATCCTTATTGCGATACTCCACTGTGAACTTTAAGACACCATTGCTGCAATGAATCCGTATTGCAATACTCCACTGTGAACTTTAAGACACCATTGCTACAATGAATCCTTATTGCAATACTCCACTGTGAACTTTAAGACACCATTGCTACAATGAATCCTTATTGCAATACTCCACTGTGAACTTTAAGACACCATTGCTACAATGAATCCTTATTGCAATACTCCACTGTGAACTTCAAGACACCATTGCTGCAATGAATCCTTATTGCAATACTCCACTGTGAACTTTAAGACACCATTGCTGCAATGAATCCTTATTGCAATACTCCACTGTGAACTTTAAGACACCATTGCTGCAATGAATCCTTATTGCAATACTACACTGTGAACTTTAAGACACCATTGCTGCAATGAATCCTTATTGCAATACTCCACTGTGAACTTTAAGACACCATTGCTGCCCTGAATCCTTATTGCAATACTCCACTGTGAACTTTAAGACACCATTGCTGAAATGAATCCTTATTGCAATACTCCACTGTGAACTTTAAGACACCATTGCTACAATGAATCCTTATTGCAATACTCCACTGTGAACTTTAAGACACCATTGCTGCAATGAATCCTTTTCGCAATACTCCACTGTGAACTTTAAGACACCATTGCTGCAATGAATCCCTATCGCAATACTCCACTGTGAACTTTAAGACACCATTGCCGCAATGAATCCTTATTGCAATACTCCACTGTGAACTTTAAGACACCATTGCTGCAATGAATCCTTATTGCAATACTCCACTGTGAACTTTAAGACACCATTGCTGCAATGAATCCTTATCGCAATACTCCACTGTGAACTTTAAGACACCATTGCTGCAATGAATCCTTATCGCAATACTCCACTGTGAACTTTAAGACACCATTGCTGCAATGAATCCTTATCGCAATACTCCACTGTGAACTTTAAGACACCATTGCTGCAATGAATCCTTATTGCAATACTCCACTGTGAACTTTAAGACACCATTGCTGCAATGAATCCTTATTGCAATACTTAACTGTGAACTTTAAGACACCATTGCTGCAATGAATCCTTATCGCAATACTCCACTGTGAACTTTAAGACACCATTGCTGCAATGAATCCTTATCGCAATACTCCACTGTGAACTTTAAGACACCATTGCTACAATGAATCCTTATTGCAATACTCCACTGTGAACTTTAAGACACCATTGCTGCAATGAATCCTTATTGCAATACTCCACTGTGAACTTTAAGACACCATTGCTGCAATGAATCCTTATTGCAATACTCCACTGTGAACTTTAAGACACCATTGCTGCAATGAATCCTCATTGCAATACTCCACTGTGAACTTTAAGACACCATTGCTGCAATGAATCCTTATTGCAATACTCCACTGTGAACTTTAAGACACCATTGCTGCAATGAATCCTTATTGCAATACTCCACTGTGAACTTTGAGACACCATTGCTGCAATGAATCCTTATTGCAATACTCCACTGTGAACTTTAGGACACCATTGCTACAATGAATCCTTATTGCAATACTCCACTGTGAACTTTAAGACACCATTGCTGCAATGAATCCTTTTCGCAATACTCCACTGTGAACTTTAAGACACCATTGCTGCAATGAATCCTTATCGCAATACTCCACTGTGAACTTTAAGACACCATTGCTGCAATGAATCCTTATTGCAATACTCCACTGTGAACTTTAAGACACCATTGCTACAATGAATTCTTATTGCAATACTCCACTGTGAACTTTAAGACACCATTGCTACAATGAATCCTTATTGCAATACTCCACTGTGAACTTTAAGACACCATTGCTACAATGAATCCTTATTGCAATACTCCACTGTGAACTTTAAGACACCATTGCTGCAATAAATCCTTATTGCAATACTCCACTGTGAACTTTAAGACACCATTGCTGCAATGAATCCTTATTGCAATACTCCACTGTGAACTTTAAGACACCATTGCTGCAATGAATCCTTATTGCAATATTCCACTGTGAACTTTAAGACACCATTGCTGCAATGAATCCTTATTGCAATACTCCACTGTGAACTTTAATACACCATTGCTGCAATGAATCCTTATTGCGATACTCCACTGTGAACTTTAAAACACCATTGATGCTATGAATCCTTATTGCAATACTCCACTGTGAACTTTAAGACACCATTTCTGCAATGAATCCTTATTGCAATACTCCACTGTGAACTTTAAGACACCATTGCTGCAATGAATCCTTATTGCAATACTCCACTGTGAACTTTAAGTTACAATTGCTACAATGAATCCTTATTGCGAAACTCCACTGTGAACTTTAAGAAACCATTGCTGCAATGAATCCTCATTGCAATACTCCACTGTGAACTTTAAGACACCATTGCTGCAATGAATCCTTATTGCGATACTCCACTGTGAACTTTAAGACACCATTGCTGCAATGAATCCTTATTGCGATACTCCACTGTGAACTTTAAGACACCATTGATGCAATGAATCCTTATCGCAATACTCCACTGTGAACTTTAAGACACCATTGCTGCAATGAATCCTTATCGCAATACTCCACTGTGAACTTTAAGACATCGTTGCTGCAAAAATGGGTAGGTTGATTGAAGGAAAGCCTGGGTGGTCCACGCTTAGTTTTTATAACGGCTCCTTATTGCTCAAGTTCCTACAGGTATGCACCCTGAAAAAAGTCTAAAAAAGTATTTTTTCTCACTGACAGCTTTTAAATTTTCTAAAATCAAATGGTTGGCCTCGTGTTTAATCATGTATGGCATGAATTTATAAGTCAATTTTTTTTTATCCTTGAAAAATGAAAATAATAAAAAAGTTTAAGGTACCAACTAACCTCCGGGAAACATATTTCCGACTTGAATGAAATGATCTTTGCAAGACCATTTTTGTAGTGAAATGATTAAAATGAATGTAGTAACCCACTCTCCTTTACAACACAAAGACATAATCTGAAACTTCATTAGAGTCGCAAGCTAGACATTTCAAAAGCCACGTATATGTGAGAGTAGGAATATATATTATCTTCAATTCTTTACTTCTGAATAATTACTGTAGGTTGGAAAATTCCTCTAAACTATAATTAATTAAAAAATGAATCAAAACCCCAATATTTAGATATGAATGTTTCGTCAAACATCCAAAGCATTGGAGTATATGTTGAAGACTTTTACAGTCTATGCAGTGATAATTACGTATGACAATTATGTATAATTATATTGACATTTTGAAACTTCATATGGTTCGCATTATTTGTTTTCCAACAAACGAATATGTAAATAACTACACTCTGAATAAGAAAACGTAGGCAAAACGAGATTACGTCAAATCCAAATTGATATTTTTATGCATGCACATATTTGCATTTCAAAACATGGAACACAGCCATTGAAAAGCATTGGAGCGAACCAGATGATGCTCATAATACCAGAATGAAACTTTTCCCGCAGCATTTCCCATGCAATTAAACAGTCGCTCAAAAAATCGAGTTTGAACCAGGTTACAGTCATCAAGGGAACAAGCATTCAAAGCTAAGGCTTTTTTGACGACCGGACCAAGTGAAAGTCATAATTGAGGTCATT
The DNA here is from genome assembly GCA_030386875.1 of Morinoia aosen. NCBI lineage: Eukaryota > Metazoa > Arthropoda > Malacostraca > Amphipoda > Talitridae > Morinoia > Morinoia aosen. The sequence goes on along the minus strand of CM059571.1, from coordinate 36,648,462 downwards.
GAACTTCCCCGAGCAAATTCGGCTCTGTCCAGTTTGTACAGTGCGGTGTAGTAGAATTGAAATCTTAGAACATGGAATCATGGTATTTTCAATCATACGTACTGACTATAGGAGCACTTTCGAGTGGTGAACACGCTAGTATGGACGAATGAACGGATAAAATTGTTATATAACTGCTAAAAATCAATTTCTAATTGGAGGTGAGTGAGAATAACTTTAAAATGTACTTTTCACTGTTGAAGTGGTGGCTTCGGCATGCATTTCAGAATGATATATACTAAAACCAGATTATTAAAAAAAGTGTATATTAGATCGAAAGAGAAGTATTTAAATGACATTCTTCCCACCGGCATCTGCATCTCGAATTTCTTGCTTGTGGACATCTGTGGTGCCTCTAACCAGCTATTCAGCATTTAAAATTCAGCCTTTGGTACTCTAAAGTTACTTGATATATGCTAGAAAATGACGATACAATAATGATTTAGAATAACTAATTTATTCTAAGTGGAATTTAACAAACGCTATTCCTCACTGTGAATAATGCACGTACACGGAAACTTTCAGTATTTTTGTAATTAAATTATATATGTATATTTATGAAAGCCCACGTATGATTATATTTTGCTTATACGATCATGTATGTGTGCATACGAGTAAATTATTTTGAACGCATGTGTTGTAAAGATTAACCTGCAATCATAAAAATAAAACACAGCTCACGAGATGACTTAAGAATAAATCAGTTGATACTCATACATATATTCGTATCTGAAAAAGTATCGGAAAAAACCTTCTCTAAATTTCGAAAATTATAGAAGGTTGTCATGTATGAGTCGCGAATATCGGGAGTTGGAACTTCAAAAACACTCTTCCGACAACTGCGCAATAGCGTATTACTGTTAGATGCTCAGTCATCATCACTCCCCTCAGTTCCAGATGGTTTTAATTTCGAATTCTTTTCCAACGAGGACAAAGAAATCAAAATGACAAAAGGAAAGCCATATCAATTCCGAATTCGATTTACTTCCATGCAGGAACCTGCTCTTTGAAATGTATTTCAAGCGCACAACTGAAGAGACAGCGGAAAGAATACGATCTCTTCAACCTGCCAAGCCCACGGCACGCTTACGCTAAATCGCCTTGAAAGCCTCAAGCCATTCAGTAACTATTGATGGATGAAATTCACGAGAGTCTTTTATGAAAAGTTCAGGAAATCTGTTTTAAAAGTAGAGAGAATTTCTATTGAAAATTTCAGAGAATTTGTTATAAAAATTCGTGAAAATCTGTTGTGAAGAGCCTAGCGAACTTCTTATGAAAATTTGAGAAAACCTGTTACGAAAAAGCGACAGAATTTTTTGTGAAAACTGGTAGAATCTCTGGGAGGAGAAAATTTCTCTTAACTATAACTAACACAGGTTCATTCACATTTGACATCGCTCTTAAATCATAAAAACATGAGAGCTTTTCCATTTCAATTGAAATCAACGTTATTTTACAGTATCAGTCTTTGATAGAATGAATTAATTGGGGTTCACATTCATTATTGTCTAAAGTACCCTATTTTTGAGGCAATTTCAAACTCATCGTGCCGAAAAATCATTTACATCTTCATCTTCAGGAAATTCATAATTCTTCAGACGAATGTTCATCAGGAACTTGAAAACAAAGTACACAGCACGTAGTGAAATCATTTTAATTTTACTTCTTTCTTTAGAGAATTTTAGAACCATTGTACAGAGCTAAAGACAAACCGGTTCTTAATAATGCCACCAGTTCATTCCCTTAGCAAATATATATTTAGTTCATTTACTTGTAGAGTAGGGAAAACAAATTTAAAATAACTTTGCTTTTTTAACCATTCTCATTGTAAATTTCAGATATGATTTGCTGATGATGGAGCTGGACTCCGAAACGTTTAAGAAAAATAGGACTACTAGTATTTTAGTTTCTTCACTTTTATAGATTAGGTGTGTAAAGAAAGAAGTAAAATTAAAATGATTCCACTACGTGCTGTGTTCTTCGTTTTCAAGTTCATCTTCATCTTGTTAAACTGTATTATTCACACTCTTCTCTAGACATTTCAACTGAAGGTATTTTATGTAGAGGCATCGCATATGTTATTTTGTTTAAACGTGAGAATATCAGTAACTTCATAGAACATCAAAATCCGCATTGATTTCGATTTCTGTGAAAACTGTATTCAATCATTAATATTTATTTGTGTGATTAATTTGACCTCTACTAATACTGGATGGTACTTCTATCTTTCACATCTTCTGATAGTCACATATGTAATACGGTTAAAGAAACATGAACAAGGTTTTTGAGAACAAAATACAAGTATAAGGGAATGGGTTCACCCCCATATTCACAAAATGGATTTTCCGCTTTTAAATACAACTAACGCAAAAAGGTGGTTGCTTACATATTTAACGCTCGAGCTTTTATAGAATGAACACATATAAAATTAAAATCAGATGGTATGATCCAAGGTAATGATATATTGTTCTGATGTTATTAAAACTCGGCATTTTATATGCACATTTGGAAAAACACAAATTAACTTCAATGCTACTCCTACACAAAAATGATGAATATTCTTCAGAAAGAATGCTGAAATCGGGACTATAAATTTTACTCATGAGCAAACGCATAGCCATTAAACTCCAGAAAAAATAAGAGAAACGGTAAAAACGTGTTGGGAATATCCTAGAGCTGTTCAACTATATAAATATCACGTAGCACATTGCTACATTGAGCAATAAATACATTGCTCATGTATTTGTTCTCACCTCCAATGGCATGAGCAGGAAGGTGACCAGAAGATCTGCCACCGCCAGGTGCTGCAGCAATAGGTTTACCCGGGACATCGGTGAGTTGTGGCGTCTCCTGCAACAAAAAAAGTTGAAGGTTAGAGAAGATATGGTCTTTTAAATTGATTTTTAGTTTGGATGATCAACACGATCTTACTCCGAAAGGGTTCAAGTTCCTCATACAGAGTGAAGCAAGTTAACTTCCTTTCTTTGAAGTGAGTTTTCAGAAGCTCACAGGGTCGCTAGGCGGGTGGGAGTGGTATCGTTCAAGACAGGGATCGTAAAGATTTGTGGCGTTGTTCTTCAGTCGTCATCATGGGTTAGATTGACGATGAGCGTGCATTTGCCGTAAAGGCTTATTTTTCCAATGAAAGATCTGTACTTTAAACCCAACGGCATTTCCGAAATCGTTCAATATTGCGCTTGTGGGACCTGTCCCGGACTGAAAATCTATTCTTTTGTGGCTGATACCGTTCGGGGAAACTGGTTCTGCGTAGAAAAAAAAAGTGGAGACTGCAAGGGTATCGATGGCTGTGTGGCGAAATCGGTTACCAGGGCGATTCACTGAAAGGCAATTTGGAGGGGCTGGCCCGTTCTCCCGATTTGGGCACATTCTTTTTGTGGGTACATTTAAAATCTCGTGTCAACACTGCCTGCCCACGAAACTAGAAAGATCTAAAACAAACATTCAGGTTGAAACGGCCAACAACATGCCCATCAATATGCTGGAGAGAGTGATGAGAAACAGAAGAATTTGGTTTATCCACTTATCGATAGTGGATAAACTAAACCGATATGATTTTTAAAACTACTTAAACAACAACTTTAACTATGAAGCTTTTGTCTAAAAAATTATTGAGAAGATATATTTTCTATATTTTGTTTTATTACGAAACGAAATAAGGAAGTTAGCTTGCCGCATCATGTAGAGACCCCTGGCATCCGTGAAATATTTGATGACTGCTCCCGTAAAATGAGGTTAGAGACAGATTCATTACCTGAAGTTAAGTCTTTGTCTTAGTGAAAGAAACTCCTCTTTTTATCTAGCTTTTTATCTAGGCTAGCATTTTATCCGCTTTCGCTACGGAGTCATCGAAAAAAACTTAGCTTAGCACACATATCCTTAAATTTACTCATGAACTTTTTCTACGTATTGGTCGGACAAAAAGTAAATTTTAAAACAAAATTAATGGTTTTAAGGTGAATGCTAATCACAATTGAAGATTTCCATCACGGACGAATAAATGGCCAATCATAATAATTATGCTTTGGAAGGCAAGTTAGTTATTTACAACGCTAAAAATGGTAGAGGAAAGGGATGAAAAATTAACCATACGCTGCTGATAGAAGTACAGCTGTAAGCTATAGTCAAGGATATTTAATTCGTTTTATAAAAAGGAGCTTATGGCAGAAATTCTAAATAAATTCCATAACTGTGCCTTGATAGGTTTAGGTAAACAGGACGCTTAGTATTGGCATTTGTTAAAAAACGAACGCACATTAATCGTTAGAGGAAACCTAGAGCGATTTCGTTGAATTAAAAAAAGTTAATAAGTGGCGTAATGGGCATTGTATGGTTTTTCAACAGGTAGAGAAACGTACTTAACCAACTCAATAATTTAGTCACCGTAGAAACAGTTTTTCCCGTGCTTTTTATTGAAATTATTTACACAACAAACTTGATACATCCTGTAAGCGACTCTTCCATTTTGCTCAGGGTGTTGTCCGTTTCGTTCAGAGTTTTAACATCATCTAAATGGTTCAATTTCTTCACGAGTAAGCTAATCCAGAAATGCTCCTAGCATTTCGTACTAATAAGCACTCATTTATGAGGTTAGGAGCTACTTGACAGGTTTCAGTTTTTCTAACAACTGACATACTACATAGTTATGAGGGAATAGAATAAAGAAGCACAGTTTAAGTCGAAATTTTTTTGAGATACTCGCCAGTCGAAGGGTTCACGATAACAGGTTAAGTTGAAGACCCTCACAGTCACTAAACCCAGGTTCTATTTGGTTTATTTTAGAGCAGGCTATGGTAGCACAAAAACAACACTGACACTACACCGAACACCCAAGAATAACATTTTGCCTGTATTAAGATTACGGATTCAATTAGTGGGCATGAGCTGCCGAGCTTCGGAGGGTGAATAAGCAAGTGCTGGGCATCAAGTGCCTGTGAAGTAACACCGCCTCGAACCGGTGTTAGGATAGAGTCCATTACGTCTGTCATCGGATCTTGGAGAGACGAACAGGAAACTCCAACATGCAAATTTAATTCTGCAGCAAACCTGTCTCAAAGAAGTAACAGCACTGGGAAGCAACGCTAGAAACGAATGGTGTAGCATGGTTATAGATGATTAGAATTGCCATGCGTGGCTGGGTAGGAAAAGAAGTGCCCAGTTTTTGCAGTTTAAACGTTGGTTTATAGACTAGATGAAATTAGGATTAGATAACCCACGTACAATTTACAAATATAATTTATTTTCAAGAAGTTGAAACTGGTCATCGCTAATTTAAAATAATTCATAGTGAAATTTGAATTTAGTATTGGCGGAATTATAATTGGTGTATATGAAATTAAAATTGATCATGATGAAATTAGAACTAGTTATAGTAAAATTACAATTAGTCACAGTAGAATTGAAGTTGGCCAATGTGCGATAGTAATTTACACAGGGACGGAGCAACATAGTTGAAGAAAACTAAAGAAACATATGAACTAAAATGTTTTTCAGGAGCTAAAAATAAGAAACCTTCTTTGAGATAAAGTAAATGCGTTCTCAATATAGTTTATAATCTTCATAAATAAATCTAATAGTTAAATCGCTCTGCAGTCAAAAAACAAGAAAATTATTCGTCCTGGACGCGTGGAAATTTCAGCGAGGCACTAAAATACGAAGAAAGGCACTTTTGGCTGGAGTAAAGCGCAAAGAAATAATGTGGCTTTGTTTTGTTGACCTAATAAATCGATGAAAATTAAGCATTAATTTTTCTACTCATTTCTAGTAAATATGAACTTGTCTTTTGTGAAAGCCATTCCTAGCATGACTTCACTTTAAATAAACTTTAAATTGTCCAGAAAATATTAATATCAAAGCTACGTCAGAGTTTTGAACGATTCCAACCAACGCCATCTGGACGAGTTGCAAATAACTGCAAATTTGCAAGCCTCCGTGTATTCTCGTATTAAACAATGCATTTATATTTCTGGCCTGCACTGCTCTCTTTGAGGGATTAATTTCAATTATGGAATGCTCCTGTCGAAAGTTACGCGAGCGAATAACCAACGCAAGTAAAAATGAAAGAGTGGGATTCTACATATAATGAGATAATTATAATTACTTGTCCGTCCCTCTTAATTTGAAATAAGAAAGAAGGCAAAGTATAAGAAAGGCCACAAAAAATAAATAAAATTCAATCTCCCGAGAGTTGATGAGGCTGAGTGCACACGGCCCGTCAAAAATGTGTAATAATGTTCAACAAATCACATGACGCACTTTTCTACTTCCTAAGAATTTACTTGATATTCATTCCTTCTCTAATCAGATGAATTACTACACAGGAAATTGTGGAGTTGGTGAAGCTTGTATCACAAATACGCTCATCACACACTTTTGGCTGCCTTCGGACAGACAGACAATCAGACTTATTATTGTATAGATAATATACGGCGTTTCACGCTACCTTTGTGAGGACAAATTTCATGTCAAAGTTAACAAAGTAAATTTGCAAATAGCTCTGCTTCTTTCGTTTAGCGCGTGATCCATGAAGGGAGCGATTAATATGTAATTTTTACTGTCATTTACTGAGATATTTAAATTCGCGAAAAATTATCAAATATACAAATTTGTGCGCCCAAAATAGCATAAATTCATGCATTTACACATAGGTACTCAGTAGAAATCGCTAAGATAAAAGTTTTCCGAATGAATGGTATGATGAAGGCAGAACATCATTCTTCTCTGCTGTAATTGCGTTCGATGACAAGCGATCAACGCCAAGGTCACATCATAAATTTGAAAAAAATACTGGATATCCACCTAAATAATTATGATTATTATTCATTATTTTAAAATAAATGATAATTTTTTAAACTGTTTCCCAACGAAGGGCCTGAAACTGTTTCTTTTCCATTCACCTCACAACATCACCAACATCGGCCTAGGAAGATGAAAGGTCCCTCAGCGCTCATTACATCAGGCTCTCCTTCAAAGTCTCTAGATTTTCATGTTTTAATCATTTTTTTCCTTACTTACTTTAAATTTTACCGTTAAGCAAGCTCCAAAAATTACACATCATTTCAGCCTCTGTAAAGAGAAAACTGCTTTCAACTACGGAGGAAAATGCGGCCACTAAATTTGAAAAAAAAACTTTTAGGAGGTGAGGATGACAAAAGAAGCGAGAAATTTTTTTCAAGGCGTAAAAGAAATTTCAGGTAATCATTTTGCAGTAAAGGTCAGGAATTGTGTGTACTTGTAATTTAAATCTTGCTTTTGAATGATAATTCCCATTGCTATGTAAACTGAAAAAATATATTTTGCAGAGGTTATAAAAACAAACAATTTTTATCTGCCGTGAGAGATGGGAATGACATTCCACGACATTCGATTTTCAAGAATCGACCGATTGGAAGTATGACCTTTAGTCACGATATATAGTTCGCCAAAAAAATAAAATAAAATAATGAAGAAATAAGAAAGTAAGGAAAATGTAGGCCCAATTAATTTTAAACTGTACTCATTTTAACGGATCAAAAGCGAATAATCAATTGTACGGTGGCTTAAGCCATGAGACCCTGTCTAAATTCCTGGTGAACCATGAATGATTTCGCAAGAAAACAAAAATTGCTTTATGTGTTCTACAATTGTATTTTCATTCCTTGCAAACGTTATCAATTAAATGAAGCGTTTCAGGCACGATCCAAGCCTAAGCGGTAATTCCCTCGAGAGAATTTCCTGATGCTTTCTTTGGCCAAAAATCGACATAGTCATTACGGGATTGAGCGAAAATCGAAAATTTGTTCTATTACGAATACTGCTTCCAATACTGGCGTAAGTGTTGCAATTGGCAGGCGGAACTCGACTCAGATTGGGAATACAAAACGCAACTTTAGATTGCAATCCATTTGCATATTCGTTCCTCCGTGCTAAAAGCCTCTGTTGAGGTCCATCAGCTCCTCTGCTTTGAATTGCACAAACAAGGAATAAACTATAGGAGAATTAGTGCTGAAGAGGATTTTCCAATGGTGATGATAAGTGTATAAATCTTTTTAGAACTAAAATTTCGCACTCAAAACTGCCTTTACTTTGTTGTTACCACGATTTTCTATTGGCCAGAGATGCTGTAAAATCTTTACCCTCCCAAATGTATCCTTTAAAAGCCCTTATAAAACTGTTTTATTGATCCTCACTTGAACTCGTCACTCAGTGTTACGGATTTATAATATTTAGAGCGTGAACGTCCTGTGGTTATAAATACTAGATGTTCTGTGATTGGCATAGAGCCATCTTGTCTCTCCTAATTTGACTGCAATCGGTACAGAAGTGTAGGATCGATAAGTCAAACGAGCTTCTGGGAAGAGCATCGATGCGTTCGTGAATAGACTTGCTGAACTGGAATGCGGCGTAAATTTTAGAACCGGTCTTCGATTCCAATTACGGCTGTCGACAGCCACTTCCAGAGTAGTTCCAGAACACTCGAATTTGGAACGCAGGTCATTCTAGATGCAGGCTGAGGTGAATCTGAGGAGTGCGTCGCCATCTTAATGCTCTGTTCTCTAGGTAGAGAAGAGAAGTAAGATTTTGCCGAGAAAATTGTGCTGATTTTACCATCAGTTTCAATTGTGCCAGTAATTTAGCAACGAAAATGTGCGAGGAGATGGGATCCATGACTCGGTCTTGGGGTAAAAATAGTGTCATTTTATAGGAAAATGTAAAAAAGGGGTTCTCAAGAGTATAAGTATGATGTTTTTTTCAATAAACAAAAATCTGTTTTATTTCAAGGAAAAAAGCGTTTGCAAATATTTTTTTACGTGAAAACTTTTGTCATTTTGAGATTACGTTTGAGAAACATAATTGCTTATTTATTATGAGGAATGAGTAATGTGCTCCTCTTTAGCCAGTAGATGAGAGCTCTTCACGTTTTCGTTCTTTCTTCTAATCCATCTTCTCACCTCATGTCAGCACTCTAACTATCCTCTTTATTTTTTCTTTACGATAAGGTTCTTAATTTGAATGACATCCACCTACTTGTTCTTTATACTGTCACTTTACTTTCTGACATGCGCCTGTTCTTTTTTACCCCTCCGTGATCACTTTCTTTTCACTCGCGTTTACCCTCATTTCGCTCATTACTCCTTACTCTCACATTTTGCTCGTATTTCACTAGCCGAAATTTCCCCTTTTGTTTCACTAATCTATTTACAGCAAACCCCTACTGCCTCCCAAGAGCCATCTCATCATCGCATGTTGGACACACTAACAAGCTTGTGATTAAAATGCTGAGATTGAAGCAATCTCCCTGATCGTCTCTTAGCAGCAGCGATTACAGCGACGGACGGAAAATCTTTGTCTTCTGCCGCAGTTCAATTTCCGCGCAGCTAAAACGTTGTGAATTCAATTAACTTCTTTACTTTGTCCTCTTAAATCAAATTCGTGATCGTATTGTCGAGGTAATTGCATGGAGCAGGTTTACCTGCTAGAAAACTTGCTATTAATGAAAGAGTTTACGCATCTGTTGTGTTTTCTCAAGATGCTGGTATCTTTCCGTGTTCTAAATCCTGCGCTTTCAAGTTCGGACCATACTTGATGAGCACTTAATCTATTCACTGATACTTTAGCCGAAATAGTGTTAGGAAAATAGTTCATCGAAACACATTGTCATTAGTTTCAATTCGCTAATTTTTTAACATGGTATGATGCCCCCAAAGCGTGAGTTTTTAGAGCACCGATTAGAAAGATAAACAATACATTAACCTTAGCCTATAACGCAACAAACGTGTTCCCAAGAAAGAAAGAAGGAATGTATCATTTGAAATAGAATTAAAGGAACTCAAATCTATGCCTAATGTGTGGCTCGTGTCATGGGCATAGATATTGCAAGATAAAAACAAGATTTCGAAAATTTAAAATTTCCGAAGAAAGTGATGGGTTCTGAACAAAGGAACATGAGTGAACAGAAAAAAGATGGTCCGTAATACTAAAGAAAACCTATACTGCTTCAACAAAAGGAAAGCCCATCTATCATTCAGTTTAGGGCTTCTAATTTCCACCCAGAAGTGCCACTTCCCATAGCTGCAATAGTTGTACCCTCTCTGAGAGGATTTTCGTGAAACATCAATGCTGAATTTCGCGATATCACTCCCATGAAGGTGATCGACGAATTTGTATCGTTACCTAGAGTTTTTTTAGCTTCATCGGTCTCTTGAAATCAAGAGAACGAAAGCCTGAAATTAAGACTGAGAATATACAGAATTGATCTAATGGAAGTGTGGTTTTTGATATTGAGGTAATTTAAATTAGAAAAAAAACAGCTAATATATACATGAATTTTACTCCGTCTCAATAATATGATTACTTGCGTTCTGAGTGTAGTAGCCACAAGGGGAAAAGTCAAATGGGAAGAAATGCTTGTAAAATATTTTTCAAAATAACGAGTTGAAGCAATGAACGAATAAATGAGGTGAGACGTAATAGCATAGGCAAGTTATTTGAAACGTGTGCTCATATCAATGACCAAAAAAACGACTGCTGCAACAGTGCTAGATTATGGTGCACATTTGGCTATATAGACAAAAAATGCGACGTATCGAAATGAACACATATTGTGAAATCAAATTCACATATCGTGTAAAAACTGTAGAAAAATATTAACTTGAAACAAAAATAATACATTCCGTAAAAACACTGAAAAATTAGGCAGAGGAAAAAAATACACGATCACAACACTCCGTGCGACCGTCAGCGAAGGCAGTGATTTACCAAAACTTGTTCTAAATGATAATATAAAACAATTTCCTTGTTCCTTTACTACATGAACACAACGCCGAATGACATTCAATCATGTACCATTTCTGCCGATCAGGAAGTAGTCACAAAACCCCACATCTTCTTTGTTTGTGTGTATAGTAAAATTCTAATCAACAGAATCAAATTAGTGGAATCAGTTCGTTGATTTTTCATGGTATTCAATTCCCTTATAGGATATGACGAACAAAAATGATCCATTTTTTGTTCTCGCTACAGATCACTGGTATCAAAGCACCTTTTTCGTTAAATTCCGACGACTAAACAGAATTCGAATGCATTTTGCGTTGTTTTTAAGGAGCACTTTCACGTTTTCCAGTAATTAATAATACTCATAGATCTGTTTCAAGTCGTACTCTAAAGTTCGGATAGAACACATCACCTGCCCCAATTATTATTTGTGAAATTTTACTCAGGCTAGATCAGAATGACAATGAAAATAATCGCTGTAGTTTGTCACAGGACAATATTCTTGAATTGAAAGAATTGCTTTAATTGAAGCATGAATATCAATGTGTTCTCATCTGCTAATACTTAGCTCGGTAATTTTCAAAATTGTTAACATGGTACGATCGAATGCGCGTCTGCAATCATAAAATAAAAGGTAAAATGTATTTTAACGGAATTTCCATCTTTAATATCTACGATGCAAAATTATCTGATATAAATACCATTCTAAGAGTTCAATGGAGTCTAGTGGAAGCTTTCAGTGCACAAAATGTACCTAATGAAAGTGTTCGTTCGGAAAGCTCCCATGTAGAAAGTGTCCGAGTATAAAATTTCTCAGTGACAAAAATTAAACTGTATCTCAGCTTAAAAATTGTCTGTGTATACCTGGTGAAAAGTGTCATCCATTTGTGAAAGTGCTTCCGTAAGTGTTCTTATGGAAAGTATTCGTGTGGGAAGTGCTCATGTCAAGAGCTTATTTTATAATCTTTAGGAGTAAGAAACATCACAGTGACATAAATATATCTCGACTACGTCCCAATCTAACTTTTTCGCCGCCTGAATGCATGTTTTTCGCCACCTAAGTGATTAGATCGCTTAGGCGGCGAAAAACATGCATGCTCTGGCGAAAAAGTTAGACTGGGGTGTCCCTGTGAAAAATGGCTTTGTGGACTGTGAAATGTTAAAGAATATTTGTTTTGATCTTAGGCTACATTGTACTGAAATATTTTTTCGATTCATTTTGAAGACTTCACGTCCTCTGATGCTTCGTTTCACGTTAGATTTTTTTCGTTAACGTTCCAAAATGAGTTGGTCGCATTCTCAGACTTTGTTCTTTCTGATAACAATGAATTGCTTCAGGACGTAAAATGGTGTGTTCGTCCTCGATTTTTTAATCTATTCATTCCTCGTACTTTTTGGATGCCTACTGAGAACAGCAGTCGATGATCTATTAGAGAATTGAAGGAATCTTCTTTAGCATGGGTTCTGTCCATAAAAATCAGTATTATTGTTGAAGCCAGAAACTAAGCATCTGAAGGTGGTATAAGAATAGATAAATTTCAAAGTACTCATGTGTGAATCACAGACTAAAATTTTTGCAATTACTAATCAAGCATTTTATAAAATTTCTTCAACAAAATTTTGGGGCCAATTCTTGTCAAAATTTTCCTACCAGCTTTTGCCAAAATTTGTACAATTAAGCCCAATGTTTTTAGTTCAAACAAATTTCGTAAGTCAACCATTACCATTTTGATTAAAGTCTCAAATTTCAGCACCGTCCAAAGCTGGCAAATCTCGAAGTCTTGTTTAGGTAGATTTCACTCTTCTTTTTTTCTGTAATTGTCTTCTCTGTACAATAAATCGACCAAATCCGAATCAAAGCACCTGAATGAACTATCAAGAACGAAACATTTAAATGCTTGAACAGAATGTTTCAAGTCTTGAAGACATTACAGATACATCATGCCATGACAATACAATATATATGATACAATAATCTATCGCATTACATTACAGATTGCATGTACTCTCCGCTGTTGCTCTTTGAATCGTTCGTTACGAAACAGCGAAGCCTGACATATCAATGGAAAGAACAGGACGCCTCGAAGGCTGTGGCTCGTCAATGGAGAGGATCACCAAACTATTCAATAATAAAGTTTGTCACTTCTTGATAAAACATATCCAAACGGAAAATAGCAATTTGCTTCCTGTTTCGCTTTTTTAATCATCAGGTTTTTATCAAACCTGTTCCGAAATTACTTTTGCCGTGAAATATTATGTTTGATTTTAGATAGCATCAATGATGCTCAAAAGTTGTAGCCGAAATATTTAGAGCTCTCTAGCACTAGTGGATAACGATCTCAATTTTTAGCTAAAAACTAGTGTATCTGTTACGAATATTTCAGAGATGTGTTCTGGGTGGCATTTTAAATTCGAATTAATTGGTACGACCTAGATGTATTCTTAGGTAATATATTTTAAACTCGCTTTACGTTTTTTTACGTACATGTCAATTCAGTATGAATAATATATATAGGAATAAGTGAAAAGAATACTATAGGTGCAATTGCATAGAAATTCATCATATCATGATTAATACTATATCTAATGAAAACGGTAGCAGAAAGATGATGAGAAAAGCAGATGATGCAAACTACAACAGATATATCTTATCTTCATTGCCTGAATTTTGCCAAATGAGCAACTAACAAGGAATTAACGTAAATGAAAAAGTATTTACATTATTAAATCACCAAATCTTTTTCAACTGGAATACGAAAATAATTATTTTTCTTAAAATTATTTTCTCAAGATATCATGAGCGTTGTATCTTAGTATTGACAGCGAGAATTATCACGTGATTTTCTAATCACCTAATGAAAATTTTTCTTTATCGAAAATAATCTTGATTGTTCACTATGTTTACTGTAGTCAGCAAAACTTTTCTGCTCAAATACTGTGATATACGCGAATTGATGTTTCAACTTTATTCACTTATTATAGTGATTATAAACCTACATTGTCAGTTTCAGTCAGAAATATAGTGGTAGTAATAATAAGATGTATCTAAAGAGCTTGATTACGCATCTTTCATGGCACAGCACGTATTTAGGAACAGATACTTAAATACTGGTAGTATCTTCCGTGGAGTTTTCAAAATTTTCTTCGAAATACTTATTATGGAAATAAAAGGTATGACTGTTAAAATCTCGAGCTGCAAAATATTTGGTTGGTCTAGCCATATCACTTGGCCAGCATATTTCCACCCCTCCTGTAAACTTGCACTGCGAAAGAAACCAATTTGATATATAACATTAAAGCTTGCTTGGCCGGTTTATTAATTAAAACAGTTATCGTAAACCACCTGGTAAGGGATCACATTTTCATGTACGACAGTACATCTTCTTTTTTCAAGTGACTAGTGACTGTACTTAGGTCTCGAAGAATTTTATTTTTATAAGAGGTAGCAAAGCACATCTAACCTACTTTCTTCCCTATTGATAGTATACTTAGACATGGATCAGTTGGTGCCAGGAGACAATGAAGCTAACTTGGTCGGAAACATTGTACTTACTTGGCCAGGGATCGCAGAAGTGAGATGTTACCGATTGCAGACATGACCATCAAGAGAGCGTAGCCAACAATCCTGATAACGTGGGAGTCATTGAATCGCATCTCCAAAGGCAAATCTTGGATGAGAGTAGCATTCGGAACCACTGATGTGCCTTCACAACCCACTGACGGGAACGGCATCAATGTTTGTTCAGGCATTGAATCAATGACGTAGTTCCTGGAATCATTCGGTAGCGCCATGTTCTCGGATGAAAAGGAAACGTCACCGAAGCTCGCTTTAGCAGTGAACGTTTCTGGAGTATGATTCAAATGCAGGTCTGGTGAGTCGAGCGTCATCGAGTTTGGGTATATCATCTGAACATCTTTCTTCCACTTTCCTATGCTAATTCGAAGTTTTGTTTTGCCGATCATGTTCTAAAACTCTTTGTTAATGTGGCACAAAATAATATGCCACATGTTTCGCGTATTATGCACATTAAATAAGTACTGCCTTTGGTGTTTAGTGATAAAAAAGCGCATTGGCTCTGTCTAATCAACTGATCGAAGTTATCTGAAAAAAAGAAGTTACAGCGTATATGATATTTGGTATACTTAGTTAATAGGATGAAATTTTTTTTTTGACTCTCGAGTGTGGTATTGTAACTTGGAGAAACACGCTCATGGTCGGTAAGTGAGGTTACACGCATTTAAAAATTTAGAGGTCTTTGAAACCATGGAGTTATTTCATATACGAAATTATAATGAACATGAATTTTAATTCTCTATGTTTTAAATAATTAAATTTAAATCTGCAGATATGGCTTACACCCATGAATGCTAAATATAATATCAATATTTAAGCTAGCAATGCACACATTTGCAAATTGATTTAAAACCTTATTTTTTAAGCCGGAAATTTTAAATATCTCATAAATGAAACAATTATTGTTCATAGTTAAATTTCCAAATGCATGTAATAAAGGAAATAAATACAGCTGCTGAAATGGCTCGTTTGAAGGAACATTATTTTCGAAGTTTACTGCCAGCATAACTTTATTTTTAATTTGCTCTTGCGCTTAATTAATGTAATCTAATATACTCGCAAAACATTATTTTTAATTTGATTCAATTCAATGTGATTTTTAGAAGGAGAGAATTCAACATCTGAATTGAGATTTCATAATAATATTTTCATTTTTTCATATTTAACGGAAAAGATATTTAAATGACAAAGTCGTTCAGTAATTTTGTCTTGTTAAAATAAATTGCTGTGACCGAAGCGAATTACTTTACCTCGTGTGTTAAAAAGTTACTGTTAGAAGAACACTTTTTTATAATAGGTCATACAAGGTGCAAATGCAAGGGGATGGTTGCGAAGGAAAGTGTTGTTTTTACAATTGTGTTCATGATTGAATAAAAAAGAGTGAGAAACCTGAACCTTGTTTTCATCCCTCAGAGTTAGAGTTGTTTAGTCGTGTATACACATAGGTTGAATTTTAACGAATTATTTTATACGAAAGACCACTTTTTTCAACATTTAAAAATAGCTTATTATTCCCAATAAAAACTGTTGGTTTCAATTTCAGTCTGTACGCGAGAAAATAATGCATTCATTTATTGGCAGAAATTCCACCGATGTCCAGTTTAGCGATTGAGAACATGGAATTATGTCGAGAAAATTTGCAAAAATCCTATATTTTTCACCGTACAGCAGAGGGGTCGAAATGTCCCAAAACTATTCGTCGATGTTGAAAAACGTGAAAAAAGTCCCAGAAGCAAATTCACATATGTATTTGAACTGCGATCATGAAAGTTCTCAATCAAGTAAAAAATTAGTTAAAAAAATTATACTGACATGAAATGCAAGTTGAATCGATAATCGACGATTTCACACCAAATGAAAGAGGTTTAAATGCAAACAGATGCGGTGTTAGATGGTATGATATATTTTATTCTCCTGTTTTTAAGCATTCAAGAACACTTTATCATTCAGCAAACAACTACAGCTAAAGTTCCCGATAAATGAGCAATTTCAGACAAGAGAATTCACTGAATTAATTTCTCCACATCAGTCTCCGATCTGAGTTCCTCGAAATAGACCGGATCTCACGAACGGAATTCTTTCAAGCGAAAGTCGGAGCGCAACCTCCGTAGAGTTGTGACTCCAGCACTGTCCAGAAGGCAACTGACGCAAACACAGAGAAATCCTTACTGTTGAGTGCAGTTGCTCCAGATAAAGGGGAAAATTAGTAATGTTTCTTGAGAGCTGCAGTGATCAAATGTTTAAAATGCTTATCTCCTTCAATGAGCTCTACTTGCGCGTCCGTGTCTTACAGTATAAGGGCTTCGGGTATGGTAGAATGACATTAAAATAAGTTGTTTTATTTAGATAAAAGTACTTTGCAGGGTTTATTGACGCTGGCGTAATCGACTAGTCGAGCCCTCGTTATTCGTGTTGTCGGCAGGTGTTTTAGGCTCAACCAGCTCCTTTCAACCCCTTCCCGTTCTTCAGTTCGCTCTGATGCAGTGAAGTCGATATTCCAGTTCGGTTAGATGATTTTAGAGTAATATCTTCAGCTTCTTGTGAAATAATCCTCTGTATTGGAGAATCTTTTTGCATTAAAAAAACTGTTTATAATGATATGCAACCAGATTCCTTTTGCAACTGATGTTACATTGATAGTGAACATTTCATACTTTTCTGTTAGTCAGTGTTTGCTTTTATTTTCTTTTGTCTGTTTTTTCTTTTCTTGTTGCATGATTGATATATTTTGGTTAGAGTTTCTATTATTATCCTCTTTGTTTAACCATCGCAACTCTACAAAGAAAGTGATCTCAGCAGCGATACAAAGAATTTCTGAGTTTGAGAAGATTTTCTGGGTCTTTGATCAGGAAGAGAGATTGGTTAAGTGCTCTGAGAGGGGGCCTCGATCAGGCTAAGCCACAGTAACGTCGGTGCTCGAAGGGTGCTGAGAGTGCGGCATGAGAGTTCAGACACAACATCGGCTAAGTTCAACGCCAGTCAGCCCCGTCGCCCAAGCTCGAGACTCTAACTGCAGAAGAAGATATTGAGAAAAACCAGGCCAATGCCAGAAATTCAGAAACTTCATAACATTATTCATGCATTTGAGAAAAAAATCAGCCAAGGTTCCCCAAACCTACTGCAAAGAAACGACTTTCGCACACCACAGAGCTGATAGACCAGGCAGAAATTGTAAAAACCACCGAGCTCGAAAAGAGCCAACCTAAGTGGAACCATTCCCCAGTGTATGCTAAAAAAGTTTGAGTCCTCATTTTACTACAAAAAAGGTTTCAGCACTCATATCGCGATATCCCAGTGTGATACTAAAATAATACCAATGTTACAATGACGGAATAAGAATAATGAAAAACAGGAAAGTGCTTCAAGCAAAATGATAAAAAAAACAGTTGAAGGTTTCAATACGCGCAAAAAAGGAAGATTAAACTGGAAATACGTTCGGATCAAAGTTTTAAGCCAATCAACAATGTGAACGGCTTCGCTGTCAATATCACTCAAGCGGACAATTAAAGGTTATATTCATCACTAGTTCTCAACTTAATTATAAAATGCTCTTAGGACAATACACGAAATACATAATGCGACAAAAATGAATGAAAACAAACCAAATAAATAACAGGGAAACAGTAGTTAAGAAGGCAAAATAAACTCGCAACCAAAACGTTAGCCCAGACTTGCTCTGCTTTATAGCGCCGTCAAAACTTTTTAACCTATAAGCGTTTTCCCTTGAACTTGACTTAAACACGTTAAGTGCGGCGGGTTAAACTGAAGTTCAATTTCCAGCTCAAATTTTAGAGTCAATTGTAGAGAGAAAATTTGAAAATAGCAAACATTGACTGGATCATGCCTTCATTTAAATTTCATTTAGCATTTATAAAAATTGAGGCAGTGACTGCTGGTCGGCCAGCAGCATTATGAAAATCACCTAAATGACCACCGGTGGGTCACGCCGCACATAACGTGTCAAAATAGAAAAAACGAAATTTTTCATCATCTTACTTTTATTGCTCTTAGCCAGTGATATACGATGGTATGATAATTATTTCTTATTAGTTTAATTTGGATTTCAAACAAGTTGAAAAACAAGTTTTGACACTGCTATTTGAGTACGAAAGTTTATTTTTATTTTATTATGGACATTTGATCGTTAGGTAATTTTCAAAAGTGCTGAACATATTATGGAATATGACTAATAATTGTGAAATCTTATTCAAAACTCGAAACATATACATTCAAAATAGTTTTATTACAAACAATTGTCTCAAAAAAATAGTTAGAATTTTAGGCGAAGGACTTTGATTTCTGAAAGGGAGAAATGTTCTAAAATAGACAAAGGCTTTTGGGAATCGCATATTCAACGTTGATTTTTTAATCATTAAATTTGTCGGTATTCAGTTTAAATATTAATTGTTGCAGAATAATCAGCATTAATTAAATTGTTTTTGTGATTTTCTAACATGAAATTTTAACTTTTGTAGCATTATAACTATCCAAATATGGAGCACTGCTCCAACAATTTTCGATACTTCAATTTTAAACATTCAGTTAAGAGAATTGTTTTATTTACAAAAAATAATTTAACTCAACTCCAATAGTATTCATATTTTATTACCTCACTTCATTCGTAGTGCTTTCGGTATTTTTTCCCACTGTAGAGTGACACGGACGACAAACTTCTCGCCGGGTATTAAATAAAACGATCGGGTATTAAATAGAACGTTCAACTTAACAAGCGAGGTAAACATTTTTATCGCTCATTCTAGAACCTCATGCACGGAAAACAGTAGTTAATATTTTTTCATTTCATTTCAGTTCCTTACTGTTCGTTATTTCACGGATTTTTAGAACATATGTAAACCGATAACTAGTAATTTAGTTTTCTGTCTTTCTGAAAAATATTGTTGCAACTTTCTTTGTAAAATAATTCTAAAAAGCTCTTGCCTCGTATGTAACAATGCACGCTTATTTCTATCTAAGACACAGTCGTTGACTTGAATAAGTATTAGGAAGAATATGACAAAGAAAAATATTTATCATATAATGACAGCATCATGTGAGTCAAACATCGATTTTCGAGTCATCTCAAAAACCAAATTTAATTATCTGCTACCGAACAATATTCAAATTCTTATTTTAGATATTAATTCACTCCAAAACACTGCCATTCTGGGAATTTTGTGCATATATTAGTGCAAGACTAGTTGTAATCCATTCATGTTACGAGTAAATTTTTTTCGTGCACTGAACCTAATTTAGAATAGTTGGGATTTTACTTAGGCAATTGAATAACATATTGCTTTCTGCAGTATTTTCTGGAAAAATTGTCTTGTTTAGTTTTGATGCAATTTAAAATGTACGGCTCTAAATACGTTTTATAGTTCACTTCAAGATCACAGGTTCACGGACGCACAAGATTCACGTTGAACGCTATTGGTCAGTTTGATAATGCTGTCAGTTTCATGACATGATTAGAATAGGGAATATTAATTTACCACTTGCATTGCTAAATTCTGAATTTGCTGTTGTATGGTTTTCATTGCCGGAGCGAATGCAACACTAGTCGGATCTTTTGATTGTGAGAGCTTACAGTGTTAACTGAGGGATATATCGGTCTGTTTCCACAAATAAGAACTGCAAACTTCGAAACCATTTAATAAGGTTTTCAGTGTGTAAAGTACATCACGACTTAACTAAAAATGCGCACGAGAATTTTTCTTATTTATTTGAATACATTGCAGCGCTTTTTAGGAGTTTGAAGTGCCCTTGAGTATACACAGCGCTGCAATTACACACATGTTCTCTGATCTAAACCTGAGAAGAGAACTTTCTCGGTTCCACAATATTCAAAAGATCTAAATCTCGCTATTTCCATGTGGAGGGCAAATGTTGATTATCATTGTAATTATACCACAGACATGAAAAGACCAATCTCTTCAAAGCATCGAATCCAGAGAACTTCATCAGCGCTCGACAACTGTGGATATGCGTCATGAAAGTGTGTAAACGAATGTAATTCTGACTCCTGACAGATCTAATAATATTGAAGTCAAATTGTGAGCAGAAAATTTTACTGAAGTTAAATAATTCGAACTCACCTGGAAAACCCTTAACTATTGTATATTATAGAGTTATTTCAGGCTTTGGAGCTGTTCCTTTCAAAGATCGAGATCAAATCAAACACTGGCTCAAGTCTTGAACGCTGCTGCCGATGGCGGAAAAGAAACAAGATTTTTGTTGTTTGATGGCATTGCGTTGTGCATGCTCACCTTACACACGTTACTCATAATTTCTGTGTGCTTTGTTACAAAATATTCGCAAGTGGTTTATCATTAATTTCAATTTTTCTCATTTTGACATCGCTTTGTAATTGTTCGTAAGTCCAGGTTCAAAAAAACTAACGATTATGATAGCCACTGAATGTTCAATGGAAAACGCGATGTGACTGAGGTCTGAACAAATTAGCTTTTGGTCATCAGTACGAGTAGTGCACAAAGCTTGACCATTCCAGAGTGATATTGAAATTTCGTTCCACAAGAATAATTTCACGATTCCTTTAGTTTATTTATTTCATGAGTACTTCATTATAAAAATTCTCTGAATACATTTTTCTTCTGCGCTGCTCTTGAAGTCAATTTTTCATCTCACACGAGCTAGCTTAGGTGAAATTTATCAAAGCCGGGGAAATTGAGGAATTCTTCTTTATATTCGATGAATACTTTCGAAACCCTATGAACTTTTGAGAATTAAAGTTTGTACTTTGCATTTCCTTTGTATTGTCGGTTTTGCCTCCTCAAAACCTCGTCGGTCACGGAACTTCTTGCCTCGTATGTTCCTTTCCAGATGCCATTCCCATACACTTGCATTCGCTAGCCACTTGGCCAGCCTTTGCTATGTTTGCTTCCTTTGCCGCCTGACTAATTTTTAGCAATACCTTACTTCCCAAGGATTCAGGTCAGTTTGGAAGAAAGGTCACGTATTCCTAAATTGAAATTCGAAGGGATCTTTCTTAACCTTGGGCCTTGAAACTAATATCAACGAGAGATAATGAATCAACTATGAGCAAAACTGTAAAAATGGGCCTATTTAGTCCGATTTGAGTTCGGAAAAGAAAAAACAATGGCTCTCTTCTGGATAGACAAAATGAAAATGTTCAGACGTTGATACAGAAACGCTTCGAACAACAAAGCCTCCACATTAAAATATGATTCTGCACAATTACGTACTAATGACCAATGTCTTGGAGAGTGTGATGAATGAAAATGCAAGATATTACTAGTAAAACAGTTTACTGTTCAATGATTTCATTCTAGAAAAATAAAATGAACTCATTAGAGTGAACATGCTAAGTTCTTATTATAATTCTCAACTAGTACTAATTGATATCAAAATCCGTTCAAATGAAATTACGCATGGACTACTGAAATCCTGTGAATCGCTGAAATTTCCGTCATCAGCCCGGAGGGCGGAAAATTGAGTTTTCTAAATGATTTGTGAAAATGTCATCTAACATTGAGAGTCGAATCAAATACGTTTAGGCTGTACACTTACTACTTCTCGCAATTGTCTGGACAATGTTGAGGCTTAATTTTCAAAGCAAAATGTACGTTGCAGTTAATTTCAACTGTGTTGTCGCAAAGCACATCAAAGAATATTGTTGCACTCACCCAATGCCCATCAAAAAGGTCAAACCTCATGACTCACAGAGATTTTGAAAGAATCATTAGTCAAATTATCTTTTTTATTCAACTGCAAGACAATTGTGTAATGTTTCATTTGATTAAATGATGTATAAATTGAAATTAAAAGACAACAAATTTTCATTGGGTTCTGGGACGTCTGAAATTTTATTTTTTTGATCGCCGATAGAAAGATGTTTTATAAAAAAATTCACTCTACGCATTTTGCATAATTCGGTTTTATTTTTATTTCGCTGTTCCGTAAATTATACAAAAAATACATGCAAATCTGTACAAAACCCCCCTTCAGCTTAAAATTCTTACATTTGATGGCTTAATTAAACCGTGTTGCTATAAAGTATCTCAAATGGTAAACTTTTTTAACATAAATGTCTGATGTAAGCCAAAAATTTTAGAAACCAAAAGGTGAGAACGTCGAATATGTATATTTGAGACTTCTTTAAGCAAAATTTCGTTCGTTTTCGAACAGGATATCTTTTAACTTATGACTTTGAAAGTTTTGAACAATGAACATGTATATTGTAAATTTTTTTTGCTTCTCAGAATGCATCCATTAATTGATGTTGATTTTCAAATCCTTTTAACACAAATTTGAATTTACCATGCAGGAGAAGGAAAAGTTATTAAAACTTCACTATTGGTCATAATTCGCAAATTCATGACTTATTTTTCATTTACTTTGAGGAGAGTGTATGTTACACATGTGTCAAGGCTGTTGCCAAATAGTGATCTTAGTGCAAATTTTCGCAATTGTAAGTTATCAAAACTGACGAATGCATTACAATTTAGTCGACAGAATTACATCGAAAATTATTCTCCTAATCCATTCCATTCAAAATGTACAGTGCTCGTGCGATTCAAGAACAATCAAAAACCTCTCTTATCATTCCGTCGGCAGAAAATTTTCATATCGTGAAAGCGAAGAAAATATATAAACTTATATCCCAATGAATTCGTTTATGTTT
Source organism: Morinoia aosen (assembly GCA_030386875.1). Taxonomy (NCBI): domain Eukaryota; kingdom Metazoa; phylum Arthropoda; class Malacostraca; order Amphipoda; family Talitridae; genus Morinoia; species Morinoia aosen. The sequence continues at coordinate 36,625,420 of CM059571.1, read as the reverse complement.
TTCATATTCTTTTCTCTGCTTCTTTCTAATTTTTTACGTTTTTCTATGTCATAACAAAATACAGCAACGGTTCACAATATTATTATTTCAGGACAGATATGCAGTGGCAACGTTCTTTTTCATACCTTTCACAAACCCAAGACACATGATATCAAATACTAAATTTCATTCATAGATGCTCTGCATATTAACTCAATCTACTTATTTCCTAATTGGAAAATGTTACCTTTACGCGAGAATATTTCGAGAATCAAAGCACTGTTGGTAAATTCACGTGACCCAAATGTTGACTTTTATAATATTGTAAGTTAATGATTCAGAACGTCGTATCATCACCACAATTTTTTGTGAATGCATAGGCATGCATTTCATCGACAGTAGTTTGCTGTGAAATTAAAATTGGCTAATATTCAAAGATAGTGCAATTATCGATCTTACTCATGTATGATGATTGTACCCTTAAAAGATCAATTCTTTTCACCGAATGACATGAGTATAGTTGGTATTTTTGTGCAGATCGTTTTTTTTAAATAAGTCGCAAATTAAATGTTGGATAAAACCTTGAACGAACTCATGCAAGTTTATTTAACATGTCACGATTACACTAAAATGAACACGATTTTCTCTTGGATATTTTAAAGAACCGGGACGTCAATTTACCAGATATAAAAGCTGCGATATGAATGCGGCACCAAAAATTACTGATAGTTATGAGATAAAGTTTAAAAGAACTCTCGCTGGTTTTTCTAACATTTGGAGTTATAGATGACGTCATTCAACATGTTTTGTGAAGCGCAAATAATGATTAGCATCGTATGAAAACTACAAATCTGGAAAAAAGTGTGCGGATAATTTCGTTGTGCAGCAGAGCTAATTGCTGTTGCTACCTCGGCTTCTAAAAGTTCTGATAAAAACGACTCAAATTACAATTATCGTTTAAAATTAGTTTTGCTCAACCGCACTTCTGAATCAAGCAAGAAAAGGTGATCAAAATTCACAATGAACTGAAAAGCTCTAAAAATGACTTCATGCTCCATAACTTAAAGGTAACAAGCGTGAATTTTCGCTTGATATATCAAAAAAGAATTCCAATTTGGTTCGAATAAACTTAAATTTTCATGCGGTTCGTGCTGCAGATGATGGAAAATTTCTGACTTTCGTCTCAAATCTCGTGGTATTGATGGATGTATATTAAACTTCGTAAGACATAAATAGAAGTTCTTACTTCGTCAATTTTAATAAATTATTTTGAACAAAATTTCAAGTGAAGTTTGAATAACCCTATAACATATGTTTAAAAATGTATTGTAGTATCTGGCGGTAATTATTGTAGTATCTGGCCCTGTTTTGGACAAAGTAATCGGGATGTTACACTACCTATAGTACTTTTTAGCATTTGAAGAAAGTAAATTGTTGTAACACGCGAGACTGATAAAAAGGCAAAGACATTAAAATGCTGCGATAACTTTGTGTATGCCATGTTGAAAAATTCTTGTGTATTGAGCAATTCTTCGCAAGATTTTTTATACAGTCTTTGTAAGACAGTGAAAACTGGTACCAGGCTGAGATTTCGAATTGAAAGGAACTTATGTACAAAGAAATTGGGGAGTAGAACTGCTATTGTGAGAAATTAACAATTTCAGCGACTGGTCAAAATAAATAAAAACTTGTATGAATACTAAGCGGACATGGACATCACCCTCTCTGAGCGCTTAGAATAGAACTGAAGTGTCGTTAGAGCTCTGTACCTAAGTCAGTAAAGAACCATGCCAGAGAATTTCCTAGAATTTTGCAATAATTAAAATTTGTTAGTACTACTTCATGAAAAGATGTATCTGTAAATAAAATGTAAATAATTGTTTAAGCATATTTCAACACGAAGGTGTACGATAGTTACGAAATGAATGCAATAAAAAATTTGCACAGTTAACTTCAGGTAGACGTCAGTATGCAGACATTAAAATTATTTACACCTCTTATGTAAGTTTACTTACTGAGTGAAAATAAACTTCCACATGCAATTTTAAAACAAGCAGTCACAGAATATCCAAGAGATGATGTTTTTCATTTTTATTCAACTATCCCTTGACAGAGGTAAACCATTAGCACGCCACGTATGGTTTGTCTATTAGTACGCTTCGTATAGTTTGTTTATTAGTACGCCTCGTATGGTCTATCTATTTTTACACCTGTGATAGTTTGTCTGTTAGTACACCACGTATAGTTTGTCTATTAGTATGCCTCGTGTGGTTTATCTATTTGTACACCTCGGATAGTTTGTCAATTAGTACTCCTCGAATGGAACTTTTGCTTTAGGTCGTCTTATATTAAGAAATTTATGAAAGCCAATATGTTAGCATGTATCTCATGTGGCAACTTGGAAATAAACGGTTTTTCTTTTTTCTTTTTATTTTGCTTCTATCCACGGCAGTCCATTGTAAAAAAACTAACTCCTGTACTTCTAAAAAGTCAGCGCATATTTACAAGAATAAGAAGTTGATTCTACAATGACTGAGATAATATTTGTCATTCTATTTTTAGAGAGACGCACTACAGTAGATTGAGCGAGAGTAGAAACATCATTCCTAGTTAAGCCCATGAACCCTGCCACCTGCACCATCTGCGATCTCATAGCTAAGCGGTCAGTCAGTTAAGGGCACAGCGTGCGCGGCTGGCTGAGCTGGATGAGGGGTAGGCGAAGGACTTGACAGCGTACGCTCTTTTTCTCCTACACGTGACAACAAGCGTTCTGTTTCACCAAAGGAGTGTTGTAATAAAAAATATGCACAGCAGGTTTCCAGACATAACTAGTAGAACACGTTGCAATTCTCGTAAAATATTTTTTATTTTCATTCACACCTTTTATCATACAAGCAATTTCAGATCTTAAGCATAAATGCTCTCCGTTTTTTAATCATACATCCAGAGCATGATTGCTTGAATCTAACTTGGGACTAATGTATGTTTTACCTTTTAACTAAGGAATTATTATCGTTTCATCAAATCATGTGATGATTATTTTAATCAATATGCATTATTGACCCAAACACACTCACACAAAAATTGCACATTCAGCTTATATTGTTGCATGCTTTTCAAGAGGGCATTGCGGCAAGTCAAGCAGCCAGACCACCCAAGAACGCTTATGAACCGGTATAAAATTGTGCTGACAGTAAAATAAAATTGATTTTTTCAGTTTCAAGAACGAGCTAGGAATAGGCCGCTTCAGAGGACTCAATTCTGAGGAATTGCAGATATCTGTGATAACGATCCATCCAATACCACTGTTGAACGATGCAAAGTGCTTAATGTAAGATCTATGGCAATATATTGGGAAATAGTAAGACAAAGTCTATAAGGGTGGTAAATGTGATACACAAAATTTTCCACCAAACAATCACCAACAACGAGGAGACTGCTGCGTCTGACTGCGTTCTCATCAACTTCAAGCTCTGTTTTCGAACAAAATTATCATTGGAGATGAGAAATGGGTGCTGTAAAATATTTTAATCGTGAAAGACAGCGGCTCAACCGTTGTTCAAAGCACATTTCACGTCTCCGTTGTGATCTGCATCCAAAAAAAATCTTCTCTGTAAGTGGTGGGACGTGAAATGAATTGTTCATTATTAGCTGTTAGGTGACGGTCTAATAATATTATCAACGGAGTACTGCTAGCAGATTAGCTGTTTAAACACTGTTGAGCAGGAAAAACTATACCTTCGATGGTTCACGGAAAAGAAGTGATCCTGCACCATGACAATGTCACACCTCGGAATATGAAAGCAACTCAGATTCTCATCTAAAAATTGAGTTTGGAAGTTTCGACTCACCCACCATGTTCTCCTGATATCGTTCTAACAGATTAACATTTCTTTTAAACATTTCAGGATGATCTATCAGAGGCATAGTTTAATCAAGAGAAAAGCCTGAAGTGAAACTTTTTTTTAGCCGAAACCAAATAAACCAAATAAATTCCATGAAGAAGGTGTCGAAAGCTCGTCAGAAAAAAAGATAGTATTGATAAGAATAGTGATTCAGCTGATGAAATTCTGTTTTCTTTGTTTGTGGTCTGCTTACAGGTTTTCATGATGTTCATTTGCACTAAATTCCAGCAACAACCTCAGAACAAGTTATGGAGGCATCAATTTTATATTTTATTTTGATGAACCGTGTGCATTCTATGGTACTACTATATCCCACTATTAACACAAATGAGCAAAGTATTGAAACTTTTGAACACGTATACTGCGGTTGTTAACAGTCGGTTTGGTTAAGTTTTAAGTAGCAGAATATGGAAATCGACTTGATTGCTCGAACACATTTATCCCTCCTAAGAAAATAAATGAAAATTCAATTGCACGATATCATTTACCCTCGTAGTGTAACAGTTATTTTTTAAAAGGTTGCGGAATGGGCGAAAATGCCATTCATTTATTTCGGTACGTAAGTGAGCAGCATTTCAAATGGGATACTGAGAGAGTAATACGCGGGGAACGCGTTCAATGAAATGTTTTGAATACAACATCAAACTTACTTTCTGGAATTAAACTCATGTCGATTCCATTAAGCTGAAACTTATCGCGGGCCATATTGTGGAATTCAACAAACTCGGCAGTTTGCAGTTAAAATTTCACAACACCTGGGAGGAAATCCAGAGGCCATACTCGCTTCGACAGAGCAAAAAGTAGTTAATCAGTCTTTTTTCCCTTTCTCCCGTTTTCGATTTCAGATCATTGGTGCAATTATATCGATTGCATGAGAAAATATGATGAGAAACTCAAAATCATATCGACTTTCATATAATCTGCTATTAAATGCTTCGGGGTGAACGAACTTCTCAATACTTTCACAAAATGGAGGCTTTGCACACCTGCTATACTGCACAGCTGAGAGACGCTGTAAAAAAAGCTCTACTATGCCTTACAGTGAAGTTTGATGTTATCGTAAAGTGAATAAAAGCTAACGAAACAAATTTATAGGTAATCCTTTGCGAAGGAACAACTTTCAAACTTTTGCAGCCATTTGCTCATGTAAAAAATATCAGCTCATATATTGTATCATATCTTCAACCACGATTAGTATCCTCTGAAAAAAATAGCGTTTGAAAATAATATCTTCGGCGTGGTTTTTGAGAGTTTTTACACTGAAATTTGTTTTTGCAATTTCTAGCAGAGATTCCTTTGAAAAAATATTGCTCATTTTTCAAGTCAGTTTTTTACATTTCAGTGACCTATCCGAACTGTAAAAGTCACGTATATTAAGATGTAAAATTTCTGGAAAAATTTTGTGTACACTTTAGACTTGTGTAAATGGAATAAATCATTTTTCTTACGTTCAGGATTGAATAAATATATTCAAAATTTGAACCGAAAATTTTTTAACCTAATGATATTATAACAACTGAATTTTTTTCTCCATTCTCGGGTTTTTATGATGGAGATATATAAATGAATCATTAGATGGGATAAATTCTAAGTATACATCATAGAATTTCTTACGAAGTTCAGAGGGAGAGAAAAGAGGGTGGTGTGAAGCGGTGAATTAACAATGTAAAGTAGAAAGTATTTTAATTCGATGATGATTGCAGTCAAAATGCAAGGCAGTGAGATTTATTGATCATGTTCAGTTAAATGATTTAGAGTTATAGTTGAGCAACTCAAGATATACATTAATTATGATATTCAAAAATCCTATCAAAAATCTACGTTGTGCATCAGCATTTCGACGAAATGAAAATAATGAAGTGATATGAACACACTTTTCTGGCAGTTTTCTTGCCCCGTGCTTACGCACTTCTCTGCATTGTTTCCGCCAGTTAACTCCGCTAATCGGGAACTACTTCAACTGGGAATCTAATTTGTTACCAAAATGAATAAAAATAAAAATAACATTTGGTTGAAGAAACAAACAGTCGAAAAATTTCTGCAGCTGGTATTCATATTGAAATTTTGATCACGGAGTTTTGACGGAGTTTTTATAATACATGGAAGCTCAGTTCACAAAGTTAAGGAAATCGTTGAAAAACTTTAGATATTATATCGAACAAAAATGTTAATTCGTGTATAAAGTGACCACATTTCGATATTACTCGATATTTTTTAAATTGAGGTTCCTGTAAACAAATTCCTGAAACACGTAATGCAGAAAAAAGGGATTTTAATATTATGAAAATTATATGATTTTTCTGTCAAAAACGTATTTTGAAAATCATTGTATGGATTAAATTTCATCTTGATTTTTGCATGTGGTCTCTCTGACCGAAAAATCAAAGCAACAGTTAATTAAGGTTCTGAATTGAAAAATATTAGTGTAGAATTGAAACGAGAAATAAAACTATTGTTAAACGCCGGTAAAGTTTATTTTTTTCCGAATCAAATTCAAATATCGTCTGTTTATCAGTCAAAATAAATTTCACGAGGAGTCATGAACTAAGGCTCAAAGGTGACCTGTACGTGAAGGATTATCTCAGAGACTTTCATTGCGAGAATGTACCATAGTTCCCTGGTGAGAAGAACTCTAAATGGACGTTAGGATGCGAATAGTATACTTATTAACTCTACTCATGTGTGCTTCCTCATTTTACATAAGCAAAATACATAAGTATTTTACATGAGTAAAGTACTCTTCGACAGAGCAATCACATTCGTAAAGTCTGGAGGAACAATCCCTTGGTGAGGTGATTGGTTTCAATACTGTTTTGATATTCCATGTTTAACCAAGCAGCTTTACTGAGTATTAATCAGGTAGTGAGCATTTTTAATTTGATAGTTTAACCAACGTTTTAGACCGCGGTTTCGTATTATTCTATTGGACATTATTTCCAGGCATCAGCCAAGCACATGTGGTTTCAGCTGCCCACCCATTATGGCCGAGCGCATTCCCTACACCAAAACCTCATTGAGCTGCAATGTATATAGCTGCGATTGACCGATCTTTGTCATGTCAGAAGTTATTCAGGGGAATGATGTTATTATTGGAAAATATTGTACGGTTGCAGTCATCATTACAGCTTTTGATAAAGATTTTTCCTCAGTTTCACAGCTCACCAAGAATTTCAAAATCACGCTGGAGAAAAATTAATTTCACTTCGGAAAGGGAGACTGAAAGGCTAAAAAAATTTCGAAAAATTACTTGGGAAAATGACTTGAACTACATTATATGATTAATATTTCGATAGGAAGAGGGATTTAAAGATTTGTTTTGAAAGCCTTGTAAGAGCTTTTTTCACGGATCTCAGCAGGGATTGCTCTCCAATTCTTAGTTCCAATGAAGAGGATACTGCGTTGTGACTGAAATTTTAAATGATGAGGAAGTATGAAATTACTTCTGTTTCGTGTAAAGTGATCATGATGACAATACGGGAACCCGTTTCAAAAATTTTGTAGATGTGTATTCAAAAAACGAATAGCCATGAATATAATTGATAAAATTGGTAATATATGAAAACAGGGTAACTGTAATCCTCACCATGCTATTTTTTTATAATGTTAGTTATACATTCACGTTTGGTTGCATTCTTTTTTAAGTCACGCGGCTCAATGTAGTCGGTTACTTATCTTTATAAGCGTGCTTTTGTTTCTTGATAATAAGAAATGGAAGATTTTACGAGGGCTATGGGTTAATTCGAAGTTATATACGTTCATTTTACCACTCTTTTCATCTACATTTCCATCAATAATTGGTAACATTCACTACGAATTCTTTTTTTATGCCGGTAGAAGTACTGTCAAAATGTGGCATGCTCTCGGCAGAGGTTTGTCCTCGTTTGATGTAGTTGGTGCTGAAACTCTCGCAAGACTTCAACTTCTTTGTATCGTTCAGTGTTTCGAAATTAATGAACTTATTAGCGCTCGCAGAAAATGGAGGCGTCACACATCTTTCAAACTGTATCGCAGAAAATAGCATCAAAACAGGCGTTTTTTAACTAAAATGAGGGTAGAAGTTTTAGCAGAAGGAATTAAAGCAAACTCGGTAAGGGAAAAGTTAACGCGGTAAAACGGAATACTTTTCAAAATCCTGCAGCTATGTGTTTCTGTACATCAAAACAGCTAAAATATTGTTTTCAATCTTCAACAGAAATGTGTTTTCAGAAAAAAGATGGCATTCCTAAATAATATATCCGGTGCTGCTTCTGAGATCTTTTCTACTGCATTGAATTAGCCATAACTTCTATGTCAATGCTTCATTTAAGGATGTTTTCCTTAACTTTTACATCTTGAATATCTTACACACTTTATGATATCTGATTTAGCCAATGGAAGTCGGGAAATGAGAAGGAATTTTAATGAATATGAACTCTCCGAATCAGATGAAACCTAAATGAGTTGTACATAGGTAAACGTTCTTGGACTCGCCGGAGTAATTGTCGTGTGAGCTTTAGACTGGTGTAAATAAAACAGGTGGTTTCTCCCACGTTTAAGCCATATATGTCAGAGTAATAGCATATATTATCTTACCTATATCAAGAGACCAAAACGCTCCTGACCTATTTCATTGTCTAAATTTAAGATTCCTTGTTCAATCTCAAAAGGTTCTGAGATGACGTATCTTTTATGAAAGTATAACGGCCAAATGGTATTTTTCATTTTTTTCCGAAATGCTTTTAATTATGTTAGGATAATGGTTTCATAAGCATTAATTTTCTGGTGGCTTTCAATTAAAATTTTTTCAGCATGTTTTTTAAAAGAGCTAATCTCAGATTAGGACATGTTTTGTTTCCTTTGCTCCATTAAGTCTTACTAGTCCACCCCCCTCTGAATAAGAAAGAAGGCGAAATGAAAAAAGGCCGTAGGAAATAAAAAAATTAAATCTATCTAGACTTGATGAGGACGAGTGCTTACGGCCCGTCAAAATATTAGGACTGGAGCTTGTATCACAGATACGCTCATCACACACTTTCGGCTGGCTTCGGACAGACAGACGGGCGCGGCTCTTATAATAATATAGATTGGTACAATTAAAGGCCCAAATTCAGGGGCATTGAGAATAAGAAATCTCCTGTTGAAGCATTTGCTGTAGATATGATGAGAAGTTTAATTTTTTAATAAACTTATATCAATCTAATGACTCCATCGGGCGTAACAAGAGTATAAGCTTGGGTATCAGAAACAATATTTGACTTGAACTCTTGCATTAACTTTAATTTTGATTGAAGAATTTTTGATTTGATCATTTTGCCTGCTCATGTGGAATACAGAAATCTGAAATATCTATTCAAAAGCTCAATAATCATGAGGTATATACTCCGTAAATTTATTCTATGCTGTTGCACAAAGGTTTTTCTCAAAATAAATTTGTAAATTGAGTTCCGGAGATTTTTTGAGTCCAAGTGAACGTGCACATTCGGTAAGTGACAAAAGAGTGACAAATAATCATCAATTTTTTGCCCTGATAATTTCCCTTTTAGTTTCGAATGGTGAAACTATATGACTAGGACTTTGAAGTACAGACTTGGTGTTGATGTCCAATTTAGAAATTTTTCATGGGACAGTTAAAAATGATTTGTTCTAATTGTCGATTCAAGTCCCCAATGCATTTTTTTTAGATGATAAAGTTTCATCTTATAATCATTGGGTAGTTTATGAGCTGGTATTTTACAAAATCTTGTTGTTGTAATTTGTTCTTTATCAACTTTTTATGAATTCCTAACGTTTTTTTCATTAATCTTGAATATACAGTAGCATTGGAATTATCAGCTCTTCTCAAAACCAGAGTAAGTTAACTTTGTACTTCACTTTCTTACATTATTTACCGAATCCAAATGCATGTTTTCGTAGGAACACAGCGCTGAACTAACAATTAGCTGATCATCATTTACTTCAGAACGGATATGCAGAGACAATGTTCTTTCATATACTACCTTGCCAAACCCATGACATTTGATATCAAATAGAAGATTGGATTTTATTCAAAGATTTCATCCATAATTAATGAAGAATATTGCCTCTACTTGAGATTATTTTCAGACAAATAACACTCTTGGTCAAGTCTTATAAAGCAATTGGTAATTCATGTAATATTCTAACTTTAAAGTTTCTGAATGTTTTGTTATCACCATAATTTTATGCGAATCCATACGCATGAATTTTAATAACAGTCAAGTGATGTGAAATTAAAGCTTACTACGCTGATAGACATTGTAACTTACGTGTTATAAGAGTGAGCTAAATGAATAAATAATTTTTTACCAAATAATATGAGCTTTGTTTCGAATTTTCGCGGGTCCTATTTTTGAATAAGTTGCCGCTTGGTATGCTTTCAATTCTTTAAATTAGGTTTATTTTTCAGCTATCTCGAATCGTAAATGAATATTATGGTTGAGTTACTTTAATCAGATTAGTGAGGTTGTTCGTTTTGCTTGAAAAACTAATAAATATTTTGTTTATTACACAATTCCCTTTCAGGCTCACTGACATTATTGTGCGTGTTTTTTGGTGTTCATGTTTGGTGGCCGTTGGTACAAGCCATGCAGAACTAGATCATTGCATGCCGCAGTATGCTTCCACAAGTGTTTGGTTAAATGTGAACATGTTAATTTCTGTATATTGGAGAGAGTTGGGATGTTTTATCAGATGACACCAATACGAACCAACAATTACCGATAGTTTTGAATCAAAGCTAAATGAACTCCAACTAGTTTCTTCAACATTTCGATCTATGGAATGGCGTTCTTTAATCATTTTCTGATAAGCGCAAAGAGTATTCAGCATCGTATGAATACAACTAATCTGGAAAATAAGGTCTGGATACTGTCTTGTTACTACAGGGCTTATTCGCGGTTGAGACCTTAGCTTCCATTAATTTTGATGGAAATGACTCACCTAAGGTTGAACATTTAATGTTGGCTTCGCACAAATACGCAACTGAATCGCAAGAAGAAAAGGTGAGAATGATTCATTAAGAACCGAGGAGCTCCAAAGCAGAAGTTAAGCTACTAAACGTCTATGTAACCAACGTAAATTTTCGTTTGATATTGATTTCCTAATAACATTCTAATTTGATTTAGAAAACTTAAATTTGATCGAAGTTTTTCTGTAAGCTGTGTAGGATTTCTTTTTCATGTCTTATATCCGTACTTAACGAAACTAAAATAATTTATTCAGTGAAATATAAATTGAAGTTCTTCTTCTTCTGCAATTCCAAGTACATATGATAGAACGAAACTTCAAACGTCCATGGAAAACTTTATATATTATGCCTCAAATGAACTGTAGTATTTGGTGGTAATAAATGAAACTAAAAAAAGGTACTGTTATGGACAAATAAATCAGATTTTTACGCTTCCATCATTATAGGTTTTGCAGTTGAAGAAAATTTATTCATTTACCACTCGATGCTGACAAACTGTGATTGTTACTATGGCCTAGTGAGACCAATTGTAAAAACTTTTTGTAATCCCAGATTTCATATTAAAATGTACTTATTTAGAAATAAATTGGGAAGTAAAACTACTATTAGCAGACAATAATCATTTCAGCAACTGGACAAAGAAAAGTGAAAACAGTATGAATATGAACCGAACATGAACATCACCTTTTCTGAGCATTTGATATATAGTTGAAACACCATGATCGACAGCTCAATACTCGAGTCAGTGGAGAACCGTGTCTGAGAATTTCATTCGGTTGCGTCCTTCACAATTATACGATAGTTGAAATTAGCTCTTCAAACTTCATAAGAAGTAGTAACAATGTGAAAAAACGTGTGGAAGATTTTTCCTACTCGATGGTGGACGATTATTTCAGAGCTGTGCGATAGAACTCTCCTACTGGTAAACTTAATGTCAATGTTAGTATACACAAAGTTTAATTATTTTCCACACCTACAGGAGCTTACTAACATCATGGAAATAAATTTCTGTATACAAGTTTTAAATAAGCCATCTGAAAGTGCGAATGTTTGTTGAACTCCAGAATTTTTGCCCCTGTCCACTGCAATTCACTTGTAAAAAAAATCACCTCCTATTTTTCCTGAGAAGCCATAGCAAATTTACCAGAATAAAACGTAGATTTTACAACGACGTATATAATATTTCCCATTCTTTTCCCTTTGACACACCACAGTCTCTTTTATTCCAATACTCTATGTTTTGTACATTTACTTGTGAAACGGTTACGGGGAGGTGTCAGTATTTTTAATCATATCGCATGCTGCTTTGAAAAATTAGCGAAAAAGTTACGCGGAAAAATCAATACCTGGACTGATTATTCCACATCATCGCTTAAAGAAATGACAAATCATCAAAATAAAAATATTTTGAAACATCGCCAAAGTACCGAGAAGTGGCCATGAGCTCCTCCTAGAGCGGACCGAGACTGCCATCAACATCTCGCTGCCACCACACAGCGGTCGTAAGGAGACGCCGCGCGCTGTCGTCCAAGAAAAGGCTTAGTCAGCAGTGAACGCTGCGGTCGCGAGAGGCAGGTCACCTCGTTCTCCAGGTCCTAGTTCCCGCCGTCCTAGTTCTCTATTGGCTGGGTGCTGTACAATGTAACGCCACTCTATCTTGTAAATGATTTACCTAATGATGCGCTTAGTAAGATGTTATTTTACGCATTTCAAGCGGACGTAAAGATGGTGGGTGTTGAAAAAAGTTTCATATCCGTCACAGTTTCATGCTTGCGGATAATGTATTATTCGAGTCAATGAACGTTGATTTTTTACTTTTGTGCTTTATTCCATGTTGCTGGTCAAAATAATTTTTAAACTTGTAAGGAAAATATCTTATCATTAAATATATTAAAAATTTCAATGGATTACTGCTTTCCTTTTTCAAAAACAAAATCAAGAAAACATGGAGCCAAATAAAACCTGGGCAGCATAAGTGCCACGTGTCCAGTAATTACAAAATGCAAAGACCTCAACGAAAATTATCACTCTAGTTTACACTCATTGGATGCTCGACTTATACGGTAAATGACTTTGAAAATAAGGTCCCCCATTGGCCGCATGAACCCTGCCACCTGACCCAGCCACCAGCAGATATAGCTACCTGGTCAGTCAGTTGTGCGGCACAGCGCGAGGTGAGTTGTGCTGAGTGAGGGTAGGTGAGGACGTGACTGCTGCTGCTGCTGGCTGCCCTGTACACTTTCTGACGAGCTCATTTCTTCCATCCATGGGGTGTCTTGAGGAAAGGCAAGCACAGGAAATTTTCTGGCATCGTTAGTGAAGCCCGTAACATCACTTCTGAAATAATGAGATTTCGTTCAAATTATTTTTGCAAAAGTTAAAACTAAAAATTTTCAAAATCGTATTCAGTGAAACAAACTGTATAATAAATTATTGTTATAAATTGCTGCCAATGGAGAAATATGTTTTTTAGTCCTACCCGGTGCTCTTAATATGCGTTGCAGCTGCCGTAGACTTATTTTTTGTTGGCAACGATGGATTTCACTGCATTACTGATCCCATTTAACGTGCTTTTGTCTTGTTTGTTCAATTGAAAATGTTAATAATCTTTTCTAATTTTGCGTTGATGTTTTTGTTTAATATTAATTTTCGAATTTCTTGTCTGCTTTTAAATTCTGGTGCCAGAGTAAAATGTGGTAGATGCATTTCGTTTGTTCAGTTTAGTGATAGCAGAAAACATGAAAGTTCAAATTGAAAATCCAATCGATCAGTACCATGAAAGGCTTTTAAAATGCATGAGCTGCTCTATTGTAGGGATCTTGAAGAGAGCTTTGTGCTGTTTCATAGCGCAAGAATGGTTTGCTCGTTTTATAAGTTGTATGACAATTTGCTAATGCAAATTAGATATAAATTTGACTGATATTGAGGAAGAATGTCAATAGCCCTGGAATATAATAAAAACACACTGAAATGGATCTTTTTGCTCACCAGATGAAGCCAAAGCACATCGTGAGGCAGCACGAAATAGAAGAAAGTGACCAGTGATGAATCCACAGTACACAAAAATAATTCATTATCAACTTGCAGAAAAATATTACGTTACCAATCCTAAATTCTCATTTTTAACGAAGACAATTTCATTTCCATTAATAATATTCTCCACCAAATTCAGAAACAATTTAGCGATGGTTCGAACGAAGACGATACTTCTATTTAATTAATTAATAAGAAATACGATTGCCTCTGGTGGGGATGCGGGGAAATCAGAAGTGCATGTCCGTTCCTACAGCAGTCCTTCGTTCCACCCCACTCGGAACAGAGGTCAAACTGTTGTTCGAATATCTAGCATGTTCATTGTATTACTGCAGACTATCTAAATTGAAAAAATATATATGAAAAGCTAACTTTTAATTGAATTGGAAAGTGTGGTCCGTTCCTGTGTGAATAAGAAAAGGATCTTTATTTTACTCGCCATAATAATCTGTTTACTGTTAGTTTTGCTTTACAAATATTCTATTTTTGTTTTAGAATATGAAAAAACAAGTGTTCCAAGGTTCTAATATTTAACCTTCATTTCAATAGAATTTATAGCATTGTTTACCGTGATTGCTGTGACAAAATGCTATGTAATTCATGAGTCATCTAGTCATTGAATATTTTCTAGTGAATGAGTCCCCTTGCGTATGCTGTGGATGAATGAGGATTGATATTGCTTTCGTTATAAGTAGTTAAATTGAATTTTAATGATGCGAGTCACAATTATTTATTTCTTTAAAACCTATCTCACAGGGTTGAAGAACATTTGACCGGATCACAAAGTTTCCTGATGCGAAGATTTACTCAATATTCTGAGTTTTTTTCCTCATTTTTATAAATGAAAATATCAATCGTCGGTCACACCTGGCACAAAGAGCGAAGTTGTCAATTATTTAAGGTTATGTTATTTCTACACGATTCATAACCATGTTTATTGATTATTCTAATTTACGACAGTCGCCGAAATCAACTATGTTTTTGTGCGTAACTTGAAATTGTTGGGTTGTTCATGATCGGCAACTCAATTTAGTATTTCAGCACGGAACACCTTTTCCTCTCCATAACATTTTCAAATGATCGTGATGTCATTGCCTCCACAGAGTATCCTCACAGAATCCTAAATATAGAGAAACGCACTTCCGGAATATCTTAATCTTCAGTGATTGTAGCCATGGCGACTATGGTTTGGTGTCTCGCTCTGCTGTGTCTGTATAATCTGGTGAGTTGGATTATGTTCTTCCTCTCGATATGCGTTGTGCCATTAGGAATTATCGATACTTTAAGTAAGAGCCTTTCTGATCGATGTTGGTAAATCTAGCTATTTGTTTGTCTCATGCATTAAAATAGGTTTAAATTTAATTGCTAGGCGCATCGGTAAAATAAAACTAAACTTTATTTATTTCCCAGCGGCTGATTTCTTGAACTACATGGTAATCAGTTGTGTGGCGACCAGTTGCTTCATGGTAAGCTAAGACTTACAACGTTGCTTTGAACATTGCCACAAACAGATGGGTGGTTCACAGTTTCGTTAAACTTAATTGCCTTTCACTCGGTTCTATCACTTCAAGCCGTGTTGTAGGCGGCCGCATCACATCAAGATTAATCTCTCCCAGCCGTATTAAAGGCAACCGCATTACTCCCATTTGGATCTCTCCAGCCGTGTTACAGGCAACCGCGTTACTCACATTTGGATCTCTCCAGCCGTGTTTCAGGCAACCGCGTTACTCACACTTGGATCTCTCCAGCCGTATTAAAGGCGACCGTGTTACCCACATTTGGATCTCTCCAGCCGTGTTACAGGCAACCGCGTTACTCACACTTGGATCTCTCCAGCAGTGTTACAGGCAACCGCGTTACTCACACTTGGATCTCTCCAGCCGTATTAAAGGCAACCGCGTTACTCCCACTTGGATCTCTCCCAGCCGTATTAAAAGCGACTGTGTTACCCACATTTGGATCTCTCCAGCCGTGTTACAGGCAACCGCGTTACTCACACTTGGATCTCTCCAGCAGTGTTACAGGCAACCGCGTTACTCACACTTGGATCTCTCCCAGCCGAATTAAAGGCGACCGTGTTACCCACATTTGGATCTCTCCAGCCGTGTTACAGGCAACCGCGTTACTCACACTTGGATCTCTCCAGCCGTATTAAAGGCGACCGTGTTACCCACATTTGGATCTCTCCCAGCCGTGTTACAGGCAACCGTGTTACTCACACTTGAATCTCTCCAGCCGTGTTACAGGCTACCGCGTTACTCACACTTGGAACTCTCCCAGCCGTGTTACAGGCAACCGTGTTACTCACACTTGGATATCTCCAGCCGTATTAAAGGCGACCGCGTTACTCCCACTTGGATCTCTCCAGCCGTGTTACAGGCAACCGCGTTAATCACACTTGGATCTTTCCAGCCGTGTTACAGGCAACCGAGTTACTCACACTTGGATCTCTCCAACCGTGTTACAGGCAACCGCGTTACTCCCACTTGGATCTCTCCCAGCCGTGTTACAGGCAACCGCGATACTCACACTTCGAACTCTCCCAGCCATATTATAGGCAACCGCGTTACTCACACTTGGATCTCTCCCAGCCATATTATAGGCAACCACGTTACTCGCACTTGGACCTCTCCAGCCGTGTTACAGGCAACCGCGTTTCTCACACTTGAATCTCTCCAGCCGTGTTACAGGCAACCGGGTTACTCACACTTGGATCTCTCTCAACCATGTTACCGGCAGCTCAGCTGCATTCAGATGGGCGGTACCGCGGAAAGTAGCAGTCACTCAAGAAATTCTATCGCAAAATTTACTGCTTCTCCGGTCCACTTACATGTTCGAAATTACTCACTTTGATGTCCTTAATCTCATGATGCGATCACAGGATTCGAGTTGGCTTCATTTTAACCTTATTTCTCTTGTCTATAGTTTTCGCCTGTACGGGATGGAAGGTTTGTACCATGTAACATTCCTCGATTGCGGCCAAGTGCTCACCATTACCCGACACTGGATGCAGCCGCTTTTGCAAAGAACATTAGGTAGGCTTTACTCGTGTTTGTCTTTGTCGAGCTGCTGACGCTCAAAAAAGTAAGCTTCAGCTCCCACATTTCTCACATTTTTTGTGGAACTTCTTTATTTTTTTATGTTGGATAAGAAAACAAGTGCCTTCGTTCTGAATACAGTCTTTTACGTTAGCTTCTATCCACGATTCATTGACTACATTGTGAACAGAGTGTGAAGTTCGTCCCAAAAACCCACGCTTCAAACGTGTCTCAAGCATTCCACAAAACTTAAGCTAATGAATGAACACCACAAAGTAGAGAAAATATTTGTTTGAACCGTAATTCAAGTCGAATGTAGCAACTTGCACCAAATGACGATTTTCTAATAACAGAGGAAAAAAGGTACGAAGGGTGATATTTGACTTCTCTTAGAATAAAATCTAACATGGTGATAAAGCAATAGTTATTTCGAATCAATTTCGTTTCTTCAGAGTTCGTTATTGTTCATTCCCGTATTTACATATATGACTTGATAGGGTTATGATATAATTACAGCGTTGGTTTTTGAACATAACTGAGTACTCTCTAATCAAAATTCGACAGCAACATTCTTGCACTGTGATCGTATGATGTCAACATTCACAATGTTCGTTTGTATCCATTTATTTTTTCTATTATTAAAAATAACATCGGAATTTCTCGTATAATTTTTGTTGATTTTTCATTGATTCAGAGTAGTCTCATTTCGAGGATGACTGTTATAGGTATTGTTTCCCAGAGGCTTACCTAGATTTTGCAGTCAGATGTATGATAAACGTGTTCCGAAAATAAGTGCTATGAGTATGTTTCACCTCAGTAGAAAATAAACATGGGAGTTATGAGTTTATTTCAGGTTTTCTAAAACCATGTTTGTATTTCAGATGTCTCCCTCTAAGTCCGTCACGCCAGAACGCCGTTCAGAGGAAGTTGAGAAGGTGTGTTGCCTCTTCAAGTTTTATAAAATCTGTAAATGTACCTTTGTTTCTCTGTAGGAGGTGTCTCTAATTTTTGCTAAAAGTTAGACATAATTTTTGCCATTAGCTTGAGTTCACTTAACTCATGTTTTACAGAATGACTATTGTCGCTCCAGTGCAACTCATTTCCAAAGAGGAAACGTTGCGTTATGAGTTTCTTCGTTTTTTTTGAGTTTGTAATATTTCAAGTAAATCTGCAAGTAAACTTCATGTGACTGTGTTTCGTAAAAACTACCTCTATTCTTGAACTCGAGGTACAATGAACTGATAACTGTTTCATTTAAATCACAACTAACAATAATCCTAACAAATTAGGTATTTTAGAATTCACGCCGGGTTCCAATGACAGTTACTTCCTATCAGGATGGTGCCCTACTTCAACACTTGGGGGATTGAAGAATTTTTGACAACCTCTCTCTTTCAAATATGAAGAAGCACCGTACTCCAGCGGCTGGGCCTCGTAACGTGACCATACTGAACATAAAGTAAACTTCTATGGTAACCTTATCTTCCAGCTTACATAAATAACAATAGCATTGCCTAACGTACATGAATATCCTGTTCTTAACACCTGAAAAAATTGACTTAAAAAACAGAAACTTCATTTGGGAAACAAGAATGGCTTAACGTAACATGCATGAATGACTAAGTGTTGTGGCTCATATATGCGTCAGCTTCTATGACCCAGTGAGACGATCTCCCCTGTATCAATTGAGCGGTGAATCATGATATAATTCAAGTCCAGTCTTTCTATGTCAATAACCTATCTACACGCTGATATTTCGTATAATTCACTCCTCCCTTCAAATTGAAAGTTTTCGACTTACGTCAAAAAATAACAATATGTTACCAGTTTTAAAATTTCATGTTAGACGGAATATTTCAACCCTAAAATGGTGAAATTCAGCTCAAAATTTTCTCAATTATTATGTGAAATTTCTTTATTGATGGTCTCGTTCCTTCTTATTATCGACTTATTAGCTCCCATTTACAATTTGATTTTCTTCTGAATTTAAAATCGATAATTCCCGTGATGAACCGTTGCATTCGGGCTTCATTTACATGTTTTATAATCACGAGTTGATCTTCGTTGCTGGTTCAGAATTCCTTTTTGATTTGTTCATAGTATGACTGTGATCAATTTAGTTCAGCACCACAACATATTTTCGATTGCTTTGGGATCTCAAGTTACAGGAGAAGCATTCTTAAGCTTACTAACTGGCACAATTTATCTTGGTTATATTAGATCGATCACACTATGGAGCTGATAAAGTTATTCCGTTTCCACCCAGCTGCTTTACTGCTCACCATTAAAGAATTAAGTGTAACCGATGATTTATGTTTACATTCGCTCAATTTTGCCCTTAACTTGAAAGTAATTCCGCGGCCCTTCCATCAAACCAGAGCTAGCATAGCTCTCTTGGCAGTCAACTGATGATCCCCTGTGTGTGAGAGATATATTTAAAAATCTGCTAAAACTTAGAGTTCTTTGCTTAATTTCTATTATTTGAATATAGAGCCTAACGTCTATGCACCAACAGCCATAGTTCAATAACTTGAACTTCGTTAGGTTCAGTGTTTCATTGTGATTCAAGTCTCTGGTGACGGTACCACTATAATCATTCTTTCATAACCCTCACAACTTACCGCATAAATAAAAAAGTATATCATTCCCATTATTGAATCACTATCATACTTTAAGACACTTTAACAACATAAAGCCCAAACATTGTACTATATAATTCAATCTGTCACTTCCCGCAGTACGTCCTCCATGACGAAGCTGGAGGAGGAAGGTCGCATTTGTTCTCACAATGTATGGCGGAAGCACGCACGGTTGAAGGAACCCTGTACTCCATTGCGGTCCCCGGAGACGAGGCGTACGTGCGCTTTGTGCCCAAGGAAAAGATGGAGTTCCAGTGGACGATAGTCGACCTCGGAGACGGCGGCATCATCCACTGCGCACAGAAAGCGCATGAGCTCAGTGAGTGTATTCTTTCTTGTGAACGCTCTCTCTCGACATGATCCTTCACTTTTATACTTCTCATTCAAGTAACGCCTCGTTCGAGAAAATTACCATAGATCTCATAAAATCAGCAGATAAAATTGAAAAAAACGATGTAAAAGCGATCATTGCTTGTCATTTTTTTTCTAGAATTTAAAGTAAGGTGAAATTTCAGATGAAAGAAAAACAGTACACTGATCAAATTCTATTTCCAAGTTCACATGATTTCTCAAGCTGTCAATTGAAAGTATGTTATAGCCATATATTTTAAGTGAGAAAGTGTCGGTTCACTTTTTTTCCTTCATTGCTCACACAAGCATTTAGTGAAGCTTTCCGTTTGAAGCAAGACAGTTTAACTACGTGTTGTTGTGCGCTTGTAGTAAAGCTTGTTTATGTACTCGAATTATACTGACATTTGTTTTGTGTGAACGTACAGTAATTTTTTACAGGTGCTTACATGTTCAAATTTGACGGCAGTTGTAACGTAGCTCTTGATTCCTCTTACGACCCGAAGTCTGAACAGGACTGCGACGGAGCTGCTACCGAGGTTGTCTACATCAGCTCTACATGTGAGGCGTTGTTCTGAGTTGTGGATCAAACTTGTGTTTTTTGTCAATTTTCAACATTGACTTCTGTAGCATATCAGACATACGTCGAAATAATGTTACTTCTTTAGGGATCTTGCTTTCTTCAAGTAGATCTTTAAATAAGTAGTACTGAATATTCTATTTGATTACACTTTAAAAATGTATAGAGATGACAAGTATGTCATCTGCTAACAGTAATGGACTGCAAATCAATATTACGATGAGAAACTTATCTATAATCTATGCTTTATAAGTGCGCTACAACTGTTTGCATTTGCCCTCCCGCTCTGTTCCTCTTTGGTTCAATTGAAGTTTTTGAATTGAAAATAGATTGAAGTTTGAGCAGGAAATGAAACCAGTGCCAAAAGCTTCATGCACCGCAGTCAATATTAAATGGTAATCAAATCGAGACAAAATGAGACAATTTTTAATACTTCGTAAACATGTCCCTAGGTTAGCCTACAACGGGAATTTAAATTCAATGTTCGTTCTACCAAATGTGTTTCAGTGATGATAGATAACTATCCAGTGAACCCTAACGGTCGATTTTTTTGAATCTATCAAGTCTCACTCCAATCGTAGCCTACTTAGGAGTCTGTTCTTGTGTAGGTCTCGACAATAGATTAACGTTACCATACTGATCGAATATTTTGATCCTTCTTTAACTTAAGGTTTCATTCGGCACTTATTTCTTCTAAATTGAGCTTTCAATGTTTCAGACGAAGTTGTTCCCGTTGGTAGAGTCGCGGATGCTTGTACAGCAGTCCCGAGGGGATGAAATACGGCGACGGTCAGTGATGCGCTTTTTGTTGCGAACTTCTGGTGAAACTTGTATTTTCTGTGAAGAAAACAGCACAGCTATTTCAAGCCCAGCAGCCTGATCTTCATTTTCTTTTGCAAGCAAGGTTGCCGCCATAATTCAAACGCATTTAACTTATTATTTTTCACAAGACATTTATTTGTATATTTTTTATTATCTTGGACATGTTTTGAAATCTTCAAGTAGAAAAAGTGAAGAGTGCAGCAAGCGTAGACTGGTTCAGGGGACGTTAGGGAATATTTCCTGATCTGTTCTGCAAGGGAAAAACACTTGCAGCGAAAAAAGTTTGTGAACAAAATGTATGAGAAAACAAGTAAAATGTAAAAAAACGTCTCCTAAACAGGTAGCGTAATTTTGCGTGGCAAAATTACGCTGAGCAAATCCCATCTTTTAATGCATAATATCGGCTAAACTTTCACTAACAATGTCAACTCTCATACAATCCTACTAATTTGCTTCTTCTGACAAAATATATCTTACATATTGGTGAACTTAAATTTTGCTCAGTGACGCTTAGAGTAATTAACTTTACAATAATATATTTTCAGTTAACTGCTGCAAATTTCCTTGGCTGACACGAAAACTTAATGGTATTAAAGCTACGAATACGACATGAAATGTCTAAAAATAAACTATTGCTTTGAAACTTTAATTAAATACCGCGAGGAATCAACATTATTCCATTGTCTTTTAATGTTTCGATCATTTGTTTACACACTTTTATTTTGTGACCGACCTTATTGTTACAACATTTCTCAAAAACTTCACTCCATAACAATCAATGCAAACTGCAATGCCGATCGCTCAAAACTATTCTATCAA
This sequence comes from Morinoia aosen, assembly GCA_030386875.1. Taxonomy (NCBI): domain Eukaryota; kingdom Metazoa; phylum Arthropoda; class Malacostraca; order Amphipoda; family Talitridae; genus Morinoia; species Morinoia aosen. The sequence continues at coordinate 36,603,293 of CM059571.1, read as the reverse complement.
TTACAATTTTTGTGCAGAATACGGAAATTTAGTTAGTGAAGTGCACATGCCGCCCCCCGACGTCTGCTCTCAGACTGCCGACAAAGGCTACCACCTGGTCGCCGATTGTTCGCTGGAACAAATGAACTTCTGCGAGGCCCAGGCTCGGTGCGAGGCGAGGGGCGTTCCTGTGGCATCCAAGATCTTCTACGACGAACTCGCATCGTATCTAGATTGGACCTCTCTCCCGAGCGGTGAGTTCATTTGACAGACGACAGAATGGGCAGACAAAACTTTTTGTTGACAAAATGATTACTTGATTTTTCTTCGCTTGCTCTACATTTGTAATTTATGCTCTTTTAATTTTTGATCTTATAATTTACTATGGGATTTGAAAGTGAGGGCAAACTTTCCATTTTTGGCCCTCTTGTAACCAAATTGGAAACTTCGGTGTAACGAATGACTTGTTTTTCTTGCTTGAGAACCAGTTTTTTTCACTTTTTGTTCTTTTCAGATTAAGTTGTCTTTATAAGAACTTTCTTGCTCCGTGCATACAACATTTACTCTTCTTTTATATCACTACATTCAGAATCTGAATTTTTGAGCTTATTTTTTCAAAGCCAGTGGTTTCCATCTTTCGGTTGTCAATTCCAAAATTGATAATTTTTTGAATGAAAATGGTGAATGTACTCTACCTACCCTAACAGCTGATGAACCTAAAATGTTCATTCGTATCCTGAAATTTTCGTAACTAGTGAGAGCAATTGAAGCGTCATTTGTTGTCGATGATATCGTCCTTCTTCCCTCACGTGTCTTTTCAAATCGTTCTAATTAACATATTCGACCTCGGTATATTTTTATGGTATTGTCGTCTCTATCAATACAGGTGTGCCAACCCTTAAAATGCGTGTCAGACAGGCGGACCAAGTTGAATAAGTTCTGGAACTGAGGCTTGTCTTTGTCACCCTCTACACCAAGCCAAAGATCTCAAGCAGAGGAACAGTGCGATGTTAGAATTTCAGATTCCGATTTCTTAATCTTAGCGTTTTTTCGTCTTGAAGTATGACTTGAAATTTTTTAATCTATTTATATACAAAAGAACAAACCCAATCTTAATGATACGCAGAGCGCACATTCTTTGCTTTTGGTTGGGCAGCTATAGCTTAAGGGTACGCTCTAGTACTTTCAGCTCAATTACGCCCCATTATAAATTGCATTCATTTTCTTCTTTACTTGTGTGCAGTTTATAGAGCATGCAGACTGTCCGTGATCACCAATGTTTTACTATCACTAATTATAAGCAGCATGTGCATTTAGGGTGAACACAGTCACTATATGAAATTTTAGTTTAATTGCTGGTTTATATCTGATGACGAATCAAGACCCGAAACGTTCGTTTTAGGAATGACCACATACAATTTTAACAGTGTGGACTTCTTTGGTTTTTGCCCCAAAATTTATATTGAAATTGCTAACAAAGCAAAATATACCTCCAGTTTTGAAAATGAATATAGTAGTGCATTGTTTGTTACTGCCTCAATGTCACCACAGTTTTTGAATTAGTTCAAAGCTGATTGAAGTAATCACGATCAATCGCGGTAGCGATTAGTTTGTCCTGGGTTAGAACTCTTTCATTGCCATCATTCAACTGTTTAACAAGTTTATTTAAGTTTGCTTATAATCTTATCCAACAGATGTTGGTGAAAAGTTGTCTTCAGGAAGCGAATTTAAAGTCTTTGTCAACATCCGAAAGATAAATGGCAGATGGAAATGGATGCCCAGCATGGAGGTGATCCCGGAATCATACTTTGCACTCGGAATTTATGAAGATGATGAGTGCGCTGCTCTTAGAGTGTATAACTCCGAAAATACTACCCGGTTGTCGTCTTGGAGTTGTTCTTTTCATGTTCACTGCGTTTATTGCCACGACCCCAGCTCTCTCCTCCCACAATGCTGAAAGATATTATCGCATTCACTCACCTAAGAACACTTTTTCATTGATAAAAAATCCTCTATTCCTATCTTTTTCTGCTCAGATTAGAAATCTTTTAATCAATCCTCAAATTCACATTCACTCTTATAAACATATCATTATGTGTATTTATAGAAAGAAAGCTTCGTATTTTTCCCATGCTCCATTAAAATTAGTTGCATTATCTAGCAGAGTTTGAAGATTGCTGCTCAGAGGATAAGAGTTTCGTAACTGCAGTCATATCATCGTCTACTGGAACTAGTATGAAGAATAAGGCCTAAATGTAGTTTGCGGTACTTACGCGTTTAAAAAATTAGTTGCTGTAATTAATTATGCTGGTTATTAAATTCTGAAATTTGCCTCGTTTATATTCCTTCCCATTTCTCAAAATGAGAAATTTTTGCTCAACAATTTACCCTTCGAAATTGAGTCACACGCATCTGTATTAACCAAATTTATTTTGGCACATCACAGGCCAGGAATCGAACACAAGAACGGTTCATTCCACTCATTTATGTAGCTGAGGTTCATTCTATATTGTTGTATTTTGTTCAAATTTAATCCAGTATGGTTTATTTCATTTCAGGTTGTTTATACTGCTTTCTTAAAATTGTGTAACATTCTAACCAATTTAATTTTATAGAAGTTAATTCTTTACCCGTCAACTTATCTATTTTAGAACTCGTACGACTATTGTATGAAATCACACCTTCAACTGTAGCCGAGGGTGGTTTGATTCATTTGTCAATCGAAGAATGTGCAGGAATTTTGAGTAAAAGTAATCCTCGAGATCAACATTCTTTCAATTTACATCCGTCCTAAACTTCAAGTTGACCTTTATTTCCCCCAAATTTCTTCCTCCGTGGTAAATTCACTAGTAAATGGTATGAAAATTGATTACTTTGACACTATGATTTAAAAAAAGTGCTTGAAATGAATTTATGCATTTCTACAATTCAGCTGACATATTTTCAAAAACAGGTGAAAAAACCCATGTTTTCGAACAGGAAGGTTATGGGATAAGGATATATATTTTCTCATAAGCGTGAGACTATCAAGAACGTAGCACAACAGAAACTAATATAAAAGCTTTGCAGATTTGGCTACAAAGCACGATTATCCATTGTCTCAATCGGTATTCATATAATTTTGAAGCAAATTTTCGGGATGATGACAATAGACAGACACCTTGAGGAACTGGAGTTGTGAATATCATGCTTCACTGTCTTTCTCAAACATATAGTGGAGAAAATATTTCTAAAAATATTTCAGCAGTCTTCAACGTTAGTTAGGTCACACAAATTTCAGCATTGAACGCTTGCACAACTTTTTGTAACTATCGTAGAGATCGCTGACGTCTAGAATTTAACAAATTTTCTGATAAAAAAGGGTATATACGATTTCACGTCTGACGGTTCAGTACTTACTGAAACAGTAAAAAATAATGATAACCAGATTAGCAATCGATGCTTGTCCACTACTCTGAAGTGAACAATACAGTAAAAGAAAGAAATAGCAGAAGCGAAGGTAGACAACACATGTCTCAACCAACGCTGTCAAAAACACTGCGCCGGAATCTGAAGTTTAAATATCGGCTATTGTGCGTGAGCTTTCTTAACATATAGATTGAGAGTTTGCTTGAAAAATGATATTGAAACCTTTCCACACCTGCGGTAAATCTATCTAGAGTTTCCGCTGATGATTTTTTTCAAGTTGATTAATCTAACCTCATAAGATAATTTTCCACATGAATACAACATTCGCTCATGAGATGCCCAAATTAAACGCTCTGATACCCAATTACGACCAACGACAGTACACAAATATCCCAAAAACCTAATACCTATTAATTACTACTATAAATTTTTGCACACAATATGCAGATTTGTGAGGAAATACCTCAACACATTTGACTTAACAGCTACTTCGAAGCTGAAAAGAGTACTAATGACATGAACACATAGGTTCCAAATTTAAATTTATTAGTCGCCTCTCAACGCCGAGGAAAAATCTCAATATTAGCAGGGCAATCGGTGCGTAACCAAACGTAATACGGCTAGTAGCCAACTCAGATAATTAGTTATTTTAAAAGGGAAAAATTCGTCCTCAAGTAATTTATTTATTCATTTATTAAGGTTGAAACACGCTTATAGTTTAAGGTCGAGGAAATCGATCCAGATTTCAATCATTTGAACAGAATATATCCAAACCTAAACGACTCTCAAGAGTGTAGGTATACTAATATATCAAAATTCAACGAAACTATACGAATAACTGACCGAGATTTCTCACTCCTGTGTTGGAACTGTAGGTCACTCTATCCAAAATTGGAAGAGATACAATGTACTATTACTGAACTTAAATATAACCTAGACGTGATTAGCTTCACCGAAAGCTGGCTAGATGACTCGACTAAAGACATGATTCGATTTGAAAATTATCATAGTTACCATTCGCTAAGAAAAAACCAGCGGGGCGGAGGCATCAGCACATATATATCTAACCACATAGACTCGAGAACCATAGCAAGTGCAACAATGAATCAGGATCATATAGAATCACTCTTCGTAGAACTTTTTAGAGATGGTAAACGCATTGTGCTTGGAACGGTGTATAGGCCTCCTACAGCCTGTCCTATATCCTTCCTGAATGAATTGAATCGTATTATTTCTCAGTTCAACAGGCCCTTATACAATGACATAATAATATGCGGTGACTTCAATTATGATCTACTGAAACATGAAAGCCATGAACCAATCTCTAATTTCCTAACTACCTTTCAGTCTCAATCCTTCCTTCCGATCATTACAAAGCCTACACGAATAACCTCAGAGTGTGCTACGCTGCTTGACAATATCTTTATGACAGACCCTAGTGATTTTCTTGCTGGAATAATTAATTACTTCTGACTTATCAGATCACTTCCCAGTTTTTCTTATTAAGAAAAATGTCTATATTGCTTGCACCAAGGCACGGGCTGAAACTTACTCATATCGTAAAATAAACTAATCAAATCTTGAAGAAATGCGCACAGTTCTAGAAGAATCAATGCCTACATTGCACATCTCTCAACAAAACAATTATACTATGAGCATTGACGAAGCAGTAGTAAAGTTGACTGAAACTATAATGACCGCATACAATCAGTGTTGCCCAATTGTAACTCGTACAGTTACCCCGAAAAATAAACAAAAGCCCTGGATTACTAGAGACATCGTGATAAATATAAAGAAACGTCAAGCGTACCTAGCCCTCCTTTGCGAAGGACGAATATCTATAGAAACATATAACCGATTCAGAAACTATGTAACAAACCAGATAAGAACATCAAAAAAGAACTACTTTACGCTCAAGTTTACTCAATTCAAAACTGACGTTAAAAAGACTTGGCATCTCCTTAACTCTTGCTGTAAACCGAATAATGCTGATAAAAAGAAAATTGAATATGTTATTCAAGATAATGTAAAATATCATGAGAAAAAAGAAATTGCTAATCTCTTTAACAACTTCTTCGTAAACGTAGGGAAAACCATAGCTGATGGTATTCCAAGTGAACCTACTGATCACCTGGAATTTATGGATCATATTCGAGAACCCAACTCCTTTTTCTTTACGCCTACAAACTCCTCCGATGTAATTACGTGCATAAACAACATGAAAAATAAATCGAGTGGGTTACAAACGTTTCCGACTAAAGTACTTAAAGTTATTGCTGACATTGTAGCCCCACTGATATCAAATATTATTAACCAGTCTCTCTTACTAGGCACTTTCCCGAACTCCCTCAAAGTTGCTAGAGTAACCCCTATCTTTAAAAGTGGTGAAAAAACCTGTGTAAACAATTATCGACCTATCTCCATTCTACCAATTATTAGCAAAGAATTCGAAAAGATTGTGTATAAAAAAGTGTCCTCTTATTTTGAACAAAAATCATTTCTTTATGATAAACAATACGGTTTTCGCTCTAAAAAATCAACAACACAGGCTATATTAAATCATTTACAATTCCTCTACTCTAATATAAATGAAGGAAAGCCTGTCTTCTCTGTATTTCTTGACTTTCGAAAAGCATTTGATTGTGTGGACCATAAAATACTACTCTCGAAACTACACTGTTATGGCATTCGAGGGATTGCCCATGATTGGTTCAGATCATACCTAACAAATCGGAAGCAATACGTTGTCATTGACGACGCAAAATCAGACCCACAGACAATTAGCCATGGAGTTCCACAAGGATCTGTTCTTGGGCCTCTCATGTTTCTGATTTTTATCGATGATATTGTAAAATCTACATCATTCTTCAAATTCATACTTTTTGCCGATGACAGTACGCTTTCTGCGGTCCTTCCGAACCAAAATCCTGCTATGATTGTGGAGAGTATAAATACTGAACTTCACAAAGTTTCATCGTGGCTCAAAGCTAATAAAATAAGCCTAAATATCGATAAAACAAATTATATTACATTCTCATACAAGTAAGATGTATCTCTCCCATGCATTAAAATTGGCGAAGGTGAAATCGAAGAAACCAACTCATGTAAGTTTCTGGGCATCATAATAGATAAACATCTGACCCTCAAAGAGCACATCACTCATATTTGTTCTAAATTAACAAAATCCATCGGAATCCTAAATAAAGTTAAAAATTTTCTGCCTTAAACAGCTTTACAAATGCTCTACCAAACGCTCATTTCTCCATACTTGCAATACGGAATAGAAGCATGGCACGGAACTGATAAAAATAAAACCAACAAAATTTTTACTCTGCAGAAAAGGGCTGTCAGAGCGGTAAAGAACCTAGAATATAATGCTCACACAAATGATTCTTTCAAAAATTTACAAATACTTAAACTTTCGGATCTCTACAAAATCTCCATCTGTAATTTCATTTACAAAACATTAATAAATGATGGCGACAATAGCCTAAGACAATTATTGACTGCGCAAACTGGTCATCACGACCATTTAACCCGAAATAGAAGTAAATTCATGCTTCCTTATTATTCAAAGGCCAGGTCGCAACACAGTATTCTCTTCGTTGGAACCAAAACTTGGAACTCTATACCTGCAGAGATCCGTGAATGTAATTCGTACAAAGTATTCAAAAGACATCTTGAGTCTCACTTCCTATCAGAATACTAGTCGTGTAAGATCACCGTGTCGAAATCTTGCCTCCTACATGTAACTAATGATAATGTCATAATGTAACTTGCCTGTATACCATAACCAATCTTCTCTCTGCTCTTGAATCGTTTTATCGAACATACTGTTAAATATAGCCGATCTGACCTATATTGTAAAATACAGCATAAAATATCGAGCTAATTATCTCAATGATCAGTCTAATGCGAAACTAGGTTAAGTGAACTAGGTTAAACATTTTTGTACACCCTAGAATAACGTGATGGTAGGATGCCCTAGAAGTCGCTGAACTTATTCGGGCCCACAGGCAGCTATACTCAAATTTGACCATTGTACTAGACTTGAGAAAAATTCTACCTCTGTATCACCTGTGGTAAATAAAAAATTGTTTAAAAATTGTTTAAGGTTCAAAATTGGGGGTGTCAGGCAACGACGGTCTACAGGCACAGGAACGAGGACTCGGGAGGAGCTCCTGGTATCAGGGCAAACAGCGCCAGCTTATGCGAACAATACGGAGCCTCAACTGAACTTCAATATGTCAGCTTGTCCCTAGCACTTCAGGATGACAGAAGAACGGTTAACGCCAAACTGACACTGCTCTACTGAAGCCGGCACGGCATAGCGCTACCACCAGGCCAATAAAGAGCAGCCAGACCGCAACCAACGCTTCTAGTCTCCTCACAGCCGAACATAAAAATGAAGAAATGTACCCAAAAATGTTTGAACAAAGAAAGGTTATTGAGCAGAGCTATTCAAAGAATATAAAATGAATATAGCAGTTAACGGTCATGGTAAATGCCTAGATTCGGTTACTGCAGTCCCAGAAGATGGCTATTTAGGTTAACAAGCACGAAGTGCGCAGTGCGACGCAGCGAATAGGGATACTGAAAAAATGGGTACAGGGTAAGAACAAAGTCTACCATCCTGGTAAATGTGTACAAAGATTAAGTTTCAATAATCGGTAAATATTAGAGACGCGAAAACCAACCTGAAGAATTTTATCCTCCAGTGCGCGTAGCGACTATTAGACGATGGGAGTAAAAACGATATTGGAGTCGCAATGCAGTTTTAATAATAATAAGAGAAGGCAGAAGCCCAATGGTATTTTATTGGAAAATAGGTAATAGGTAATATTTGTTAATAGTAGTAATAGTATAATTAAAACGGTGGTTCACTGCGATAGAGTAAAGGTTGCCCCACTTTTAGAGCAGCGAACACGCCTTTTAGAGGAAAATTAATTGCGGTTTGAAACACGCCTTAACCATGCAATTGTTTAATGCAAAAAGAACCTAAATTGTACACATTCACACACACAATCAAACCATGGACTTATTGAGCATGCTGGAAAAAGGGTTGGAAGCGCTAGGTCTGCGACCGTCGACAAACTCCACGCCACTAGCCGAGCGTGCTCCCGACGTGCCAACGTAACAGATGACTCCGACCAAGAGGCAGACTGAGCCCGACACAAGCAGCCTGGCTACCTGTTCACCTGATACCACTGATTTAATATGCGCTCGCTGCTGCTACGCGACCTCACCTGCCACGCAGCACCAGCAGTTTACGTTCATAGTCGAGAAACCGAAAAACACTACGAACGAATCTGTGAGGAAATTTGCCCACAGATTTATCAGGTGAACGAATTCATTTTAGAATAACTGTGCATTATTATGATGTTATAAAATATTCATAAAACAACCGGATGCTGGAAGCCTCACAACTACCCCAGTGCACCTCATACTAAATTCCGGCTTTGTTTTATGGCTCCATTTACAGCTCAAGTTGCTGAGAAACAAGGCTGGGTCAGGTGATCTTGAAATTTTAAAATTGCAATCGATTTCCAAATAATTGAGCTCAAATGCACAATATGAAGAAACTCTGTCAAAAAAATATACAGTACACTTCAATGCCTCCATCAGAAATTGAATTTTTTTAAAAATTTTATAATCTTTTTTGAAATTTTAATGTTTTTAATGGAAGATATGAGCTTTGAGGTCCTCTCGTTGTAGGCTGTATGACACTCCGTAAAATTGTTGCTGTCATTTTAAAAATTGGTGTTTACTTTTTCCTTCAGGTATCGAGCGTATTGAATGACAAGTTTAAATCCCAAAACGATGTAACTTTACTATATCAATGTCAGTAAAAGCCTATAGAATGCTAATGAAAACTCCTCGGACAAAACTTTCACAAATTGTTTTTAAAGCCGACGAAAATGCTTGCGGTAAACGATTTAAAAAAATGTGCCCCAGAGTACAAGTCGAAGCCTGGAGCAAACATACTACTTGTAAGCTATTCTCTTTCTTACACTGGAAAATAAAACTTTGCGTCTACGCTAACAAATAAACGGTAATGATATTGAATGAATGAATCAATTGAAGAATGCAAAATTAATTTGAGAATGTTGGCATTTTGAGAGAGTTTCAACTGAATATATTATCATTACATCAGTTGGTGAACAGATATGGTACAAATTCTGGCGACAAAAACGGATGCAAGATTATGGCTCATAGTGAAAAAAATTTGGCACAAATCCTCCCGTACTCTTTGATAGCTGGAAGAAGATACGAATTTAGTTGAAAAACACAGCTTCCTAAATTCAAATGTAACGATATATTCAACAAAAGTTATACATATACGTAGAGAGGATAGGCGCGACAACCGGCAGGTCGACGCTAGGGATTCCGAGAGGCATAGGAAGGTGTGACGTACGTACTTACGTACATCAGGAGCAAGGAGGAGTACGTATAGGGGGTAGAGGCTGGATTGAAAAGCTAGTGCGCTAAATTGCACATAGAATAAGACGAGGGCAACTTGAATACATAGCACAGGAAATAGTGGGTTTGAAATTTAAGGGCCTACGTGTCAGGAAATCAAAGGTTTTCTGGGTTTATTTTAGAGATATATGCGTAGCAATATTGTGAAGTAAGGGACACGTCAGTATAGTGAGGTGACGCTTAAGAACGAACCAATTACAGGGTGAGGATTTTCGCGCGCATTCCGCTTAGCCGATGCGCGTCCCTTGTTCGAGGGGACCATAAATACGCAGGGAGTTTGCGAGCCGGTCTATTTCGCCGATTTACTGACTCAATGCAGGATGTAGAGATACGAGTTCTTCAATGGGGAGGTGAGATATTGTTCTTTGTTATCTGCTAGAAAAGTGAAGGGAGTCATAATATCGAGTAACGTCAGCAGTTTAATGCAACATTAGTTCTTTGGGTTTTCACTTTTAGAATGTTCTCAAACAAGGAGTGTTTAGAGTTTCACTTGAGATTTGGGTAAAAGTTCGAGGGTGTGATTATTTCTCATAGGGAAATCAAATATATTCGTGTTTTTTTTATTATTGAAGTGCAGGCTTGATGGTTGTCATGTAACTTATTCCGAAACAGAGTGCTTTGTGATTTGTTATGTGAAGCGGGGTAAAATAATCCAATTATTCTCAGAGGGAAAATGAATATTTTATGATTGTTTTTGAGATTAAAGGGGAGTAAAAATTAGTTCAATCAATTTGAAATAGGTGCATCACAGGGAATAAAGACTTAAATTAAACTAGTCACTCAATGTGCTCCTTGTTCCCAGAAGGGGTCGGGTGTTTGAGTGTGGAGCGGCTTGGAGTTTTCAACGATGTGGGCTAAGCAACTCCGGGTTGCAGCGCAACCTGACCAAATGGCGCTCACCAAGCTGGGGCGTCATGACCTACCGCAAATTCTGCACGCTGTAAGGAAAGTCACACAAGAAAGGAACGTAGCAGATTGGCAGGATACAAGAAACTTAGGAAGAGCTCGGGTTATTCCATCGTCATGCTTGGAACTGCATGGTTAAGAGGAACCATGGGAAAATAGGCCATAGGTGACTTTTTTCGCGCGCGCTGCGATCGCCCAGGATTGTGTAGGATATGTTTCTTGCTAGGGTGTTGTGTTGGCGTTACAAGGTGCGCGCGCCAGTAACTTTCGCTAATATTGTGTGTCGCAAATTTCTTTGCTTGCCGCGAATGCCTCATGCTAATCACGTGTTCATTAGTTAACTTGAAATAAAGTAATCAATAATGTACCATTAACCGAGTGTTTCATTTCCCATGTTGAACTGGGGTATTGGTGTGGGTGAGCAGATCAGTAGTTACTTTCTCTATTTTTCCAACTGTTCTACCATTTCCTCTTTCTGTGTTTTCCGTTCTGTATTTTCATTTTTCCCCTCTTACTAAGGAGGTTTCGAGTCCTCTATTCGAACTAACACAGTGGAGGCGCCTGATCAGCGCCATGGCCAACACTGTGCCTAAGTTTCGTGACACAAACATGGATCAGGTAAACCAAGTAAGCAATCGTGAGACAAGTACATAACATACTGAATACAAGCTTTTCTCACGATTTCCATGGTTTGCAGGATTAGTAAAGTACGTGCAAAGATTATAACAGTCAGGGGCCTCAAAATTTATCTTCACTTTTTAAATTTCAAGGGATCTAAATCAAGGACAGTGACCTAGACATGATGTATAGTTGTAGCTGACTGTTTGCATGTAAGGGCAAGAGATGCATATTTTCCGTAAAATGATGACAAAGAGGGAGGATTTGGCTTGACGGTAATTGGACATCAGGGCCTTTGATAGAGCAGCGCCCCAGCTCAACATTTGCGCATTCGGAGGTTTTTGCGCTACCGTGTGACCTGAAGCAGACGACCGAACACGAATTCTGCAAGTTCCGCCTGATGGTGTGCTGAAGATGCGGTTAGATATATTTTTGTATTATTATGCTGAAACTCGTTGGTACGTTGCAGTGTTGAACTCACTGCCGTGTCAATATCAGTTTTTTTTTCAGTCTATATTCCTATTAAACATTATTGGAGTGTTTGAGGCTTTTGATAATTTTTTGAGGTTCTGAATTTCAAAGAATTGATATTAAGCAAGTTTGATTACTGTTAGGAAATCTTTAAGCTGAATTTTACCGCAATGAACTTTGTTGCTTTACAATTTCATCAAAAAAAGATACTTGAATGTTAGGTGTAAAGTCAATAGAGTTTTTCATTTTCTTTCACATCACATTAGAAGAGGGACTTTTGTAATTTTTACTCTAAATGGTTCATAGCTTATTATCGGGAGATTACCAAACCTACACAAATAAAATACCTATATTTTTTGCGTCAACCTCTACCTCTCCAAAGTTAGGGTGCCATATTACACTCGTTGAAGCGTTTCATCGAGCGACTTCTCATGACTGCGTACTAATAACTCGATAACCTAAGTTTAGGACACCCTAAGGAAATAAAATTCCTCTTATAAAAAATTCTACTGACAGTAGCTTCAAAAGAATAAATCACAAAATCTCAATTAGTCTAAGGAAGAAATAAGAGCACAATCAAACAGTACGTTTGAGCCATCCAACTTGTGTAAATAAATAAATAGATGTACATAAATAGATATACATAAAAAGATGTACATATTTCTATTTCATTTCTCCACGCGAAAACCATCCGGTTAATAAATTTTCTTGCATAAGCGAAATGACTCAAAAATAGATCTATCAGTTCCCCAAAGGGCGTTTCTGTGAATCGGAACAATGACAACTACAATTAATGAAATAAAGCGTAATTTGAGCATATGAATCGTGGTAAAATTATCTTTCTGTCCGTATGTTGTACAAACTATGAATTTTGATGTTGAGTATATGTTTGTTTACGTATTTCTGCCAAAATTTGTTAGATATTTGTCAATCATCAGTGGCAACCGGCTTACACTGTATCTCCATTTTATCCCATGTACCCATGTCCGCATGATGTTGCAGAGAATATCGAGAAGATATGAAATATGTTTTTTTGTTATTGTTGTTCCTCGACGGTAACTTGAGTTTTCTAAAAAAATTTTTTATGAAATTAAAAAACCATTTCATTTATACGTTTTTCGAAGTCCTTTTTCTATTCCTTATTTTCCCTCAGGTTATTTCTTACGATTACACAGAGCTTTGGCTGTCATTTTAAATGTAGAAAGAGCAAGAATTTTTTTTTTATGTTAATTAGCATTTTTCTTTTACTCATTTTCAACACGTATGTATATGAATATGTGTGTGCGAGTGTGTGCATGTGTGTGTGTGTGGGTGCGCACGCAAATATGAATGTCTATGTATCTGTGTGCACATGCACACGTTCGTTCGTACATATATATATACACACATGTGCATATATACATTGTTTCTATTTCTATTTTTTGCGTAAAAAGCAAAACCTCAGGACACATTACATTTTACCCACACCTCTGAGGTCAGTTAACACTGAACCAAATTCCAGAAATAAACAAATTGATTGCGCTTGCTTAATGATTCATAATTCGATCTATCACAACCGCGAAGGGCATTTCCGTGAATAGAAAAAATTAAAATGTATAAACAGACAAATGAAATAAAGCGCTCGTGCAAAAATTATCTCTATATTTGTATGCCGAACAAGCCATGCATTTCATTTTTGAGTGAAAGTTTGTCTACGCATTTCTAGCTGTGCTTGCTCTGTTGTGCGATGTTCTTTATAAATTACTTAGTGACTAACCCTTTTCTCAATACTTGTCATTTACGATGGTGTTTCAATCTACTCCGGTATAGCGTTTTTTGTCTTTTTCTTACTTCGATAATTTCAACTAATAACTTGGAGTTCCGAAGAATTCTTTAGTAGTATTCGAATTATTTATATAAGTTGTTAGCAATCTCTTGGAATATAAAATATCCAAGAGATGATATTTTTCATTTTTTATTCAACTACCCCTTGACAGTAACTCTGACAGTAACTATTAGCACGCCACGTATGGTTTGTCTATTAGTACGCCTCGTATATTCTGTCTATTAATATGCCTCGTATGGTCTATCTATTTGTGCACCTCTGATAGTTTGTCTATTAGCACACCTCGTATAGTTTGTCTATTATTATGCCTCGTATGGCTTATCTATTTGTACAACTCGGATGGTTTGTCAATTAGTACTCCTCGTATGGAACTTTTGTTTTAGGACGTCTTATATTGAGAAATTTTTAAAAGCCAATATGTTGGCATGTATCTCATATGGCAACTTGGAAATAAATGGTTTTCTTTCTTTTCTTTCTTGTCAGGCAGCCCTGAGAACATGCTGCAGTGCGGGCTATATATTGAAATATACTGTTGTGGTCAAATGTGATCATATATCTACGCGGTTCTTTCAAGCAGGTTTGATTTGTTAGTGTATTTTTCCGTGGATGAAATGTTTACAATTTTTACTAAACTTCTCATTTGTGACGGTTTTCTGTGGTCATTGATTGTACGCACCATAAGCAATTTCTTATTTCGCACCAATGAACCTGACTTAAAAAATGCCGCTCCAGTCAATCCTGGGTAATTTGTCTGATGCCTTGTGTGCAATTCTGAAAGGTAAAAAGGAACTTTATACACTGTTCAACATGCTTCTGGACTGTCATTTCAAGTTGTTTTAGTTAACCTCTAACCTAATAATACCCGTTGTGTGTTTATTTATATATTTATTTGGTGTCCGCTACTTAAGAAACATAGGATATATATTTATTTGTTTGGTGTCCGTTACGCTTTCGTCTGAGTTTGTGGTATCATGGATACCGAATTCCTCAGTGTAACAACAAAAGATCGCCTTTAGATGCATTGATTTGTTTGATATTTTATCGCGATGGGTTCGGTTGGGATAAATTTGGTTAGGTTAGGATAGGAAAGGTTAGGATTTGTTAGGTTCTCATAGGTGTGAGACTGTCGAGAACAAAGTACAAACAAAAATGGAGATTTGAGTTTTTCATTTTTTGTCCGTAAAACACGATTTTCCATTGTCCCAATGGGTTTTCATACAATTTAGAAATATATTTTCGGAAAAAAAGACAGTAGACAGACACCTTGAGGGACCTGAGTTATGAATACTGTGCTTCACCATCTTTGTTAATTGCATGGTGTAGTTTCTGAGAATATTTCAGCAATTTTCAGCATTTATTAGGTCCCCCAAACTTCAACATTCGAGCATGGGTGACTTTTTGTGACTATCGTAAAAATCCCTGTTGTCTAGAACTAACCAAATGTTCAGATAAAAAAGCGTGTTTTATGATTTTATTTCTCACGGTTCAGGATTTATTGAAGAAGTAGCGTGGTAAAAGAGCAGGAATCGATGCTTCTCATTCCTTTCAAGTGAATCCAATTAAAGGAAAAAGAAATAGCATAAGCAAAGGTAAACAACCCGTGTCTCAACCTAACGCTGTCAAAAACACTACGCTGGAATCTGTAGTTTTAATATTTGCCACTGTACGTGTTTGCTATTAACATATAAACAAATAATTCACCGCAAGAAATGATAGGGAAACCTTTTCATACATGAGTTAAATCTGTCTTCAGTTTCCGCTTATGAATTTTACAAATTTATTCATGAAGACTCAGTTACTAATCTTTTCTAATCATGAACAGATTTCGTTTTTGACATTCCCAAATCAGGCATCAGGTACCTAAATATGGCCAAGAACAGCAAACAAGTACCCCAAAGGAACCAAAGACGCATTTATTACGCAGATTATATTTTTGCGCATAAAACGCAGATATATCAGGTGTACGAATCCATTTTAGATGCATAAATGTGTAGCTAATTTGATGAAAGTAGTATTATGACACTACAAAATATTTTTAAAACAACTTGATGCTGAAAGCCTCTCAACTACCCCACAACAACTCATACTAAATCTAGGCTTTGCTCATTGGCTCAATTTACAACTCATGCAGCAAAGAAACAAAGCGAGGTCAGGAATACTCAAAATTTTAAAAATTACTTCCTATTTTCTAAGAAATTTAATTCAGATGCTCAATATGAGAATAATCCGTGAAAAAACAAACAGTACATATCAATGTTTCCGGTATAAGTGGAATGCACTTTCATTGAACAAAATTTGAGTTTCATTGAACGATGATGTGGTCCGGGCATCAAGGCTGTGACAGTAAAACACGCGAGCTCATTTTACGAATTGTTAACCAATACATTACCCCTGTTAGTACACATGAGTTAGGCAATGAATTTAGGTTTGTTAGATTTCTCTATTCCATGATTATAAAATGGAGACTGGCGTCCTCATTAAGCATACTAGTCCACCCTTCTTTATTTGAAATAAAAAAGAGGGCGAAATGAGAGAAAGGCCGTAAGAAGCTAAAAAATACAATCTATCGAGAGTTGATGAGGCCTCCTGAACACGGCCCATCAAAATATATAGGGCTGGAGCTTGTATCACAGATACGCTCATCACACACTGCAGGCTGGCTTCGGACAGACCGACGGACGGACGGACGCAGCTCTTATTATAGTATAGATTCATCGATCACTTAAGCTATAGATAAACTTCCTCGACTGTTCTCTTCCGTGTCCACATCCCTTTTTTCAGTTTCAAATTCTATTTTGGAGCACACTCTGAGTATAGATTACCCATTTTCAGTACTCAATCTTAAATGTTTAATTCTTTTACTCCTATGGAAATAATTTTAAATTTAAACGCTAACATATTACTCTTAGTTCATTTCCTTTCTTATATTTGCAAACAGAATTCTTCATCCGCGTAAACAATAGAACAATAATGATATTTAAAGAAAAATACATAAATAACAGAGGGATGTAGGCATTTCAAGTGAATTTTATTTTCATTTATATGAATCATTACATCAAGTAGTGGAGAGATGTACAATTCCGTTCCAAGGCAGCAAAAGACAGATGCAAGATTATGGCTCATAGCATGCAAAATTTCCAAGAAATCATTTCCTAGTTTTCGGCAGCACAAAGAAGTTACGAATTTAGTAGACAAACAACTCTTCATAAATTCAAACATAAATCAGGTAAAAGGAGTAAACAACCTTGGAAAAAATTACCTACTCTCTGAGTACAAGTTGTGTTCATGAGTACCGTTGTTATCTTCAATCGTAAAGTTCGTGGTGAAGAATATGTGTGATTTTCTTCCGATTAAATGAGTATTAGTGTGATGGGCCATCAAATGTAACCTTTTTAGATTTCAAGGGATTTCAATAGGAGACTAGGAAAAAAACATGGGGTAAAGTTGGGAATGACGGCTCGTACATTGAGGCTAGAGACACTTATTCACTGGGCAATGACGACAAAGAGAGAGGATTTAGTTTAACGTTAATTGGAATTTAGGGGCCTTTGGTCTTGCAGCAGTCAAGCTCAGCAGTTTCGTATTCGTTCCAGACAGACGACCATTTCGAAGTTATGGTGCGCTACCGAGTGACTTGAAGAAGATGACCGAATATGGGTTCTGCATGTTCTGCCTGACCGTGTGCTGAGGAGGCGGTCAGATGTATTCGATTATTATGCTACAGCTCGTTTGTAAGTTGCGGTGTTGAACTCGCTGCCATGTAAGAATCAGTTTTTTTATCAATTCAAATTCCTACTGATGATCAGTACAGGGTTTAAGGGGAGAATACTCCCATTTTTGAAAGTCCTATACTATTCGAACGATCTTCATGAAACGTTGCATAGGTATGTAAAATTGAACAAGTATTAAGATTGGACTTATGTGTTTTCCCATTTTCCCCATAGAAAACGAGTTATTCAAAGAAAACGGAAAAATGGGCGGTCTGGGAAAAATACATGGACTCAATCAGATTTTGAGATACAGAGATAATATTGGTATCAAAAGAAGAAAAGTTGTATTCTCTAAAAAACAATGGAGAGTTCTTTCAGAATTTTCGAAATACTTGTTGAAAAAAATGAAAAATACAAAAATTGAACCCATTTTCACACTTTTCCCCACAAAAAAAATGTAACTAATTTTCTATTCCAAAAATGAATAAAAGCCGACGTCATCTAGTAGAGGATTAAATTTCGGTTCTTTTGATACCAAAATGATTACGGTAGCTCAAAAACTCAAAACTACCTTTGGTGTAGAAATCGTAAATTGCAATTGTTCAGGCGCACGTGCTGAAGAGCGCTCAAGTGCTGAACGGGGCGCGCTCTTCGGCATGACTAACCTAACCCCAGCAATTCAGGCAGGCGACTGACCATGTTCCTCAAGTTCTCAACTATAAACTCGACAGGGTTTCCACACAAGGCGATTCTAATTACCCTAGCTGAAGGGTGTTGATTACCCCAGATTACCCTAAAACAGCTAATCCTGACCTATGAGCTACAAATTATTCAAATGTAAATGGACTGGTTTCCAGAGCTCCGTCAGTATGAATAAGCACTGTGTTACATACTGCATGAGCGTCAGGAGGGAAGGCCAGGTGAATGACGTTAGAATGCTAGTTTGATATCCCAGACGATATCACGTACAAGATGTTTGCCAAATACCTGTCGAATTATGTTTGATAACCGGTGTTTTCCAAGGTGCACCTTTTTCAGCGACTCCTGATCTGGGAACATTGTTTTCATCAAACTAAAAGAGGCTCACACAATGAGATAGGTAGGTGGTGCTTAGCTAAAAATGTACAAACTTGCAGTTCCACTTTACGAGCGCGATTTTCGAGAGGACCATTGGATAACACGTAGCTGGTAATTGATGGGGTTTTCTTTGCCACCATGGATCGTTGTTTATATGTCTGAGAGAATGTAACGCTTGATCTCCGATTTCCGCATAATATCGGTTCGACAAACCTTACAATATGCCACATCCTTTTGCTATGTTGATTTTAAGGACTTGGCTAATCATCCCTCAAACTCAGGTTCCGATGTCCACGAATCTTTAGATTTCTGCTAGTAGTTTTTAGCTGTCACGTGGAGCTTTCAATTTTTTTTCAAGATGGTGTCGGCTCTTCCTCACTCGGTGCGCGATCATCTGCCTTACTGCAAGAAATGCAATAATATTTGTACCTATCCCAAGTATAACTATCTATTTTTTCTTTCATTTTCCATCCATTCACGCGCTTCAGCCATTCATTCAACATGATTATCGAACCTAACACTGTGATCCACTCTCTCTGATGGCTTTCTGGCTTTCCTCACACACGACCTTCGTCATATTTTTTCATTACGGATTTTATCCAATATTGTTACATCACATAAGCTTCTCAGAGATTTCGTTGCTATCACATTCACTCATCAACTCATAAAGTTGATCGTAAAACAATCAAATTTATTTATTTCTTAAAAATTGGGTGAGGAAATTCAGAGGATTTTGGACAAAACTACCTTTATTTTATTAATATGTATAAACTTTATTCAACGCTCAGTTTCTAGAAGCCCTAGTGCTT
Source organism: Morinoia aosen (assembly GCA_030386875.1). Taxonomy (NCBI): domain Eukaryota; kingdom Metazoa; phylum Arthropoda; class Malacostraca; order Amphipoda; family Talitridae; genus Morinoia; species Morinoia aosen. The sequence continues at coordinate 36,584,010 of CM059571.1, read as the reverse complement.
CAATCTCGGTTGACGGAATTCTAGGCATGATCGCAGCTATATCAAATTCTACGTCCGGGTGACAGCGCCTAAGAAAGACAGTGATAATGCAAGCATATATTGCAAGTTTTAAGTCAATAACTGTCCTCTTTTGCTCATTTGAATTTTGTTAATTATCAAATTAGGTTGTACGACTCGACATAGCTTTAAAATGAAGGTAATAGCAAAGACTATCGATTTAAAAGACATTTTTTTAAGAACGAACGTTTCAGCCCTTAAGGTCATCATCAGCGGATGTCTGAAAAAAAAACACGGAAAATATATATGCAGTCGTCCCACCCCTTAAGAATAGCTTCTGTTTTAAGATTTTACCGTTATTATTTTTTGTGTAGTTTTTCTTCAATGTATGAATGTATATTTTCCGTGTATTTTTCAGACATCCGCTGATGATGACCGTAGGGGTCGAAACGTTTGTTCTTAACAAAAATGTCTTTTAAATCGACAGTCTTTGCTATTACCTTCCTTTTTGTAATTAATTTTCTGCCTACTTCCATACGCCTTTAGCATTTTTGTAACTCGAAGTGTCAAAGAAATTATTTTTTTTGTTTGCATCGCAACAATAACATGCTTCGTTGGCTAGCAATTTGGCTAAGAAATAGGACGCCATCCACCTACTTAGCTGGTAAAATACCGACGCTGTGAGGAAACTCTGCTGTTAATTCAATCACTACCACAAGAAAGAACCTATTCATTATTTCTACGTATTGGCTGAAATGTATTAGCTGTGGTATTTAACAATACAAGCAACATATCTGTCAATATTCTGTTGAAGCTTATAACACGCGCACAATCAGAACAAGACAGTGAATTTCGTCGACTGGCTGTTGCTGACACCGAGTTTTTTATTGGCGAAATGCAACTCAGAATCATTTGTCAAAACGAAGTGGACAAGAGATATTATGGCTTCGTATCTTGACGCCGTCTTTCGTGAGCGATAGCTACATTAATCACAGTAGCAGTGCAGTTTTGTGAACACTAAATTCTGACTCGTTTCATTACGTTTTGTTCAAGTGGTGACCAGTAGGGTGCTTTCATATTGGCTTTCAATTTTTCGTAAATTAGGCGGGCACTTCCTTCTTGGAGCTCTGATTACCCTAGATTTCGCCATATTCTTCATTACTCTAAACTTTACCCTAGGGGACCCCTGATTTCCCTAAACTAGGGTAATTACCCTGTTCGTGGAAACACTGAAACTCGAGCACACACTCATGGACGGATTGCCAAACATCTCCAGATAAAAAGATTTCATAGAGAAAAAAGCTTAAATGGTGTATGGCAACCACCGAGCACCCGCACCCCACCGCTCTCGCCCCTCCACCTTTTGACCCACTTCCCGCCCCCCTCTGAGTGTAAGACTTCACAAATGTGTCCGCTAAATATATACGTATATTTTAATGAATAAAAACGAATTCCGAACAGTTTCAATTTTTTGGGGAGTATTCTCCCCTTAAGGTCTTTGATAATTTATAAAATAACGAATCACAAAGAATCGATATTACGCAAGTTTGGTTACTGTTGTGAAACGTTCAAACAAAATTTTGCCTCAATGAACTGAGCTGTTGTACGAATTGAACAAAAATGTACCTGAATATAAGGTTTAAAATCAACAGAGTGATTCATTTTCTTCTACATCACATCAAAAGAGAGACTTTCGTAATTTTGGTACCCAACGGTTCACAATTTATTGATGAGAGATTACAAAGCCTAAATATGTTAAATGTCTGCATTTATTGCCTCTACATTTACCTCTAAATAATTAAGATGCCATACTACACTCGTTAAAACATTTCATCGTTCGAAGTAATCTTAGTTAACATATTAAATTTTGGATCTGTGTTTCATTTCACAAACAGATATCCAAAACGAACTGTTTTAATTAATAGTTAGATGTTGTTCAGGTCTGCTGTTCCCACAGTTATTGTACCTTCAACGTTCCGGCGCAGAATACAACCAGTTTGAAATTGTGAGTGCACTTCGAAACTGAACGTAACAAGCTCAAAACTGTGTTGCTAATAAACTACGCAATAAATTAAATAAAAATTTTCACTTTTTACAGCAAAGTAATCTAGATTTTTGGAAGTACCCCAACTTCACGTAAGGAGACGCCGCGCGCTGTCGTCCAAGAAGCGGCTCAAGGGGCTTTCACACGATCAGTTATTTCGTCAGTGACACTCACACTCACTGAGTGTGGTCAAAACACTCGCGTTCACACGTACGTTCGCGTGACTGAAGTGGCGCGTCACTGGCAAGCTTGGCAGTGCTTCACTATGCGTTGTCGAGAAAGATTCGTCGTAGTCAAAACAAGCATACTCATCGGCTTAGTGGTCATAGAGAATAAAAAACACAGTAAATAGATAGTGGGTATAAGATTGGCTGGCTAAACATCCAGAAAACGGCAGTTATAACCGGATTTGTAGTAAGTTAGGGCTAAATATCCAAATTTCGCTCACTAATTATTTGTTGCATTCCTTCCTTTTTTCAGCATTTGTAAAATTTGGTCACACCAAATCTAACAAATACTACAACTACTACAAATGTAATAATCTACTTCATAATAACTTCAACTGTAGGTAATATTTTCCGCTAATTCCATACAGTTTTGCATGTACCAGCGTGTAATAGTACAACTCGTAAATTGATTTTTTTCTTGAAGAACTATATTCGGTCATTTCCTAGCGACACAGTGACAAGGATATAGAAATAACAATTGAAATCTAGCGCACATTCATTAGAACTGTATGATAGAATGCACGTGTAAATGTGGCATCCGCAAGCAAATATTATAAAATATAATAACCTCTCAAATTACTGCGTGATAATATCTAATAATGCATGTGAATGTGACAGCGGTACTGATAAACTAATAAATGTTTAGATTTTTTCAGGAAACATTTTCATGCTGAAATTAAATGGTAAGGATAATTTATGGAAAAAGTTTTTTATTTTATTTGAAAATGCCGGACAAATTGTTGAAATCGCACTTCGGTTAAATATTTAATTTTTTCATTCTAATTCACAAAAGTAATATACATTTGCAGTATTTCCTGAGTGAATATTAAATAAGATTGGAAATCCTTTTAAATGGCGCTGACACTTCAACTGGACGAACGCATTATGATATGCTTGTAAAAAACTAAACTATTGTTCCCCGCACCCTTGAATCCAGGTGCTATCCTCTGCTAAATAATAGATTTTTTGGCAGCAAAGGGTCTAAATTCTTTCCTAAACTATTTTTGAAGCGTATTAATTTTTTCCTTCAACCCATTCTCATGTAAACTAATACTGTGTTGATTCATTGCTTCAATTATATATTTGAGCGACTTGCTTCTAATATCTCTGTTCTTGTATTCGTTGCTGTGCACTTTCCACAAAGCGGGCTGCTCCCGAAAATAACTGATAAAAGAAGCCGTCGCTTCTCAAGGCCAAGCGGAACACTGACACGCAAATAGGAGCAAAGCGACAGTCAAGCCAACACCGTCAAGAGTGCCGAAAGAGAGCTAAAGAGAGCACGCATGCCCAAATATGGTGTTGCGGAACCGTGAGTGTGAGTGTCACTGACAAGAAAACTGATCGTGTGAAAGGCCCTTTAGTCAGCAGTGAACGAGAGGTCGCGAGAGGCAGGTCACCGCGTCCTCCAGGCCCTGGTTCCCGCCATCCGCTGCCTACATCGGCGTCTCCAATGGCTGGGTGCTGTACAATGTTACACGATTCTATCTTGTGAAGAATCCAGTGCTGTCCTCTAGAAAGTTGAATTGATTTCGCGTATTTCATGCACATGTAATGTAGCCTAAGGCTTAAAATATCGTATAATAAGTCCGGTACTGAATGATACTGACATTATTTAGAATGGGAGAAAATAAAAACAGATTTGTTCTTCCATTGTTTGTCCCATGTTTCCGATGATGAATGCTTTCGAAAACTGATATATGGGTAATTTTCTATAAATTATCAACAATACAAATTTTGGAAATCCAGTGCTTCCTATCCACATGATCTCCCAGACACTACATTGGCGTCTACCCAGCTCAAGTTAGTTTGTCGAGTCATGTGTACTGTAAAATCTGTAACCTCTATCCAAAACAACTAAAGAACTGAGCAAAGGGCTTAAATGTAAGCCGTATGAAAAAATATTGTGGAACAGTAAGAATTGGTTAAGTCTATAAGGCTGGAAAATGTATTCCACACCATTTTTTAGCAAACAATCACCAACAACGAGGGGACTGCTATGTCTGACTGCGTTCTCACCAACTTCAAATACTATTACGCTGCGGTCAAAGATTCTAAAATTCGAAAACTGTTTATAGACACAAACGTTCCAAAATCCAAATTTACAAATGCGGTGTAATTCTCAGAAAAATCTTTCCAATAGGGAAAGAGTTCGTCCGTAAGTGAAACAACCCCAGTCTTTCAAAATTACAAATTTCAATTTGGCAATTCTTCGACGCTTATTTACGTAGTGACTTGGTTTAAAGCGCACTCTATTAGTAATTGACTGTTTTATCAAATGCTACATCAACATTTCATACTTTTGTCATTGAAAAACGTAAGAATTTGTTATAAGTCGATATTTTGGTTCAATTGGCTCTTCTGTAAAATACGGGTTTAAATATTTCTAAGAATTTTTTGCCTTATTGTTATTGACATAGCGACTTGGTTAAGGGGTTATTTCATTCGTAATTAGATGTACTACAACTACTATAAATTGCATTTTCAATTTGGGTTTTTCATTTTTGAACGTAAAAATTAACGTTTTGAATTCCTTAAATGTCATTAAAAAAATTTGAATTTTTACTCAATATTAATCGTAGAATATTGTTTTCTGAGTAGGATGACACTGAAAGCAACTTTTAAAATCAATTGGTTTGGGTTAAAAATTGTTTTGCAAAGTGCCCTCTATAATCTTTCTTTTCAGAATAACTATTTTCTATGCAAAAAGTCGAAAATGGTGTACGATCAAAAACGATCCAAAATCCTAATTTACCTCTGAGGTGCAATTTTCAGGTAAATCTGCCCAATAGAGAAAAAGTTCGTCCAAAATTAAAACAAGCCCTTTAATAGTTAAAGATAGCGGCCCAGCCGTAGTTCAAAGCATATTACACGTCCCCGTAGTAATCTGCATCCGAAAAAATTCATCGTTGTTTGTGGTTGGACGTGAAGGCTTTGTTCATTATGAGCTGTTAGGTGGCAATCAACCATCAACTGTCAGCAGGGTACTGTCATGAGCTTAGCTGTCTGAAGACTGTTGTGCAGGAAAAATAACCATCGATCATAAAAAAGAAGTGATCCTGCATCATGACAATGCCACACCCCACACTTAAAAAGCAACTAAAAATTTCTTATAAAAATTGTGTTAAGTTTTGAATCATACACCATGTTCTCCCGATCCCGCTCATACGGATTACCGTCTCTTTAAAACATAATAAATTATACGAACGAGGTGTCACAAGCTCATAGAAATAGCAAATATTATTATAAGAATTGTATTATGCCAATGATGATATAAGTCCCTGTTTCAGTGAATATTCGTTCTCATTTATAATATTGGAAACAACCTTTGATACAACATGATTAATAGTGGCAAAGACCCTCGAAAATTAGTTTTAAAAAAACAATTAAAGAAGAATATTTCTTTCATCAATTGTTATTATTTGAAAAGGACGTTATCGTGATCGTGTACATTGTATTACTTCATATCGTAAATTGTGGGTTCTTCTTTGTTTCCTTTTTTCTTGATCGTTCTGCCATTGTGTAATGCGACTATCTTCTGGAAGTTACTGATCCCATTCAGTGTGATGTTCTTTCTTGATTGTAGTCTCTAAATTATTTTTGTGTCATATTGGCTAACGTGCGATAAATTATGTTCATCTTGTTTCTCTTTTAATTTAGAACCTTCGTGAGCTTCTGTAGAAGGTTGGCTTTAAAATTGCAGAAAGTTGGAACATTTGTGAAAGATATTATTTACTCAAGCTATTTCCATTTCATTCTTCTGTTTGTATTATTCCTATGACTTCGTGGTAGGTTTACGGTTTTTCATGATTTTCATAAATACTTAACTCAAAAGAAAACATCATAACATGTTTTGAAGTCATCAACTCAGGGTTTCAAAAACGAATCATGGTTTTACTTCAAATTTTGATTTGAATCTTGATGAACCGTACGAACCCTACGGTACCACAATGTTCCAATTAACACAAATGAGTAACGCATCGAAACCTTTTAATGAACTGTTTTGTATACATGAAATTCTAGCTACTTATCTTAAAGTGAGCTCTTGTCGCTTACTTCATGGTACACTTGTCAGGGACCTAGTTGTGGAGTTCAACTAACTCGCGAGTTTGCGACGTTAGACATCTCGAAACCTTTGAGCAAAATCCAATACAAAAATCACATACCCAATGCGAAAAGTTATGAAAGCTCCTCTTTCTTCTCTTACTCACAATTTTAATTTTTAATAAATGACGCAATTATTTTATTTCGGTGAGAAAATATGACGATGACGTTTGAAAGCGGTGGAAGACTCAAATTAATATCGACTTCTATACAATTTGGTAATAAATGCTTCGGGGTGAACGAACTTCTCAGTACCTTCACAAAATGGAAGTTTAACACACCTGCGAGACTGTAACTGAGAGACGCTGTCAAATAAGCTCTACTCAACCGGAGAGAGAGAGAGGTTTGATATAACCTATATTAAAGTAAATAAAAGCTAACGAGACAAATGTTTAGCTAAGTCGTACAGAGAGAACGGCTTTCAAAATACTGCAGGCATCATATCAATTCAAATATTGGCTTAAATCTGTAGCAAAACTAGTGCGTTCTGAGAAAAAATGTTCACAAATTATTTCTCCGGCGTTGTTTTTTAGATCTTTTATGGTGAATTTTATTCATAATGATTTCTAGCGGTGAATAATCCTTAAGAAATTTTCCTAATATTCTCAGTCGCTTTTCTGCACGTCAGTGCAGAAAACGGTATTACTCCGAACTAAGTTACTCTCGTACATGAGGATGTAAATATTCTCCAAGTAGTTTTACGTGTACTTTAGACTTGTGAAGATGGAATAAGTAGCTTCTCCTACGTAAATAAATATATTATTCATTCATATCCACATTCGAAATGAATTTTTTACCTCTAGATATTTTAAAAACGAATTTGTCTTCTCCCTTCTAGTGTTTTTTATGATGTAAATAAGTAAATGTATCATTTGATGGGATAAATTTTAAATAAGGCTCGTAAAATTACACCCCAGGTTCAGAGCTGCAGAAAAGAGGGTTGTGTGAAGCGGGAAATTGTGAAGAAGAATCACAACTCGACTATGATTGCGGTCAAAAACGACAGGCAGTGAGATTGATAGGAAATATTCCGTTGAATGTTCTAGAGTTATAGATGGGTGAGCCAGCGTGTGCATTTATAATAATATTGAAAACACTACTAAAAATCGACGTAGTGTCACTGCAGTTTGGCGCAGTAATTATGATGCAGTGACACAGACACGCTTTTCTAGCAGTTTTCTCGCCCCGTGACTTCGAGCTTCACTACATTGTTTCCGCCAGTTAACTCCGCTATTCCGAAACTTCTTTAAACTGGGAATCGAATTTTGCTGTCAAAAGGAAGAAAAATCAAAATTTCATTGGGTAGAAGGAACAAACAGTCGGAAAATTTCTGGAGCTGGAATTCAAATTGAGATTTCGACACTAGAATTTTTTATTCCAAAGGAATGAAAGTTTTTTCCCCATAGTTTCAAGAATATATCTCAGTACAGAGTTTTAAGCGCGCATGGAAACTTAGCACATGAAGTTCAAGAATGTGTTGAAAGAACTATATGAATTAAATTGAACAAAAAATTTAATTTAGTTAAGAAGTAACCATACATATTTCGATATTACTTTGAATTATCAGAATGGGAGTTGGCGCAAATAATCATGTTGGCGCAAACACTTGATTCAGAGAAAAACGGGACATAGAAATGATATGATTTTTCTGGTAAAAAATCATTTTGAAAATCATTGTATGGATGAAATTTTATCTTATATTTTACGTTAGGTCTCTCTGACAGGGATAATCAAGCTGGTAGTGCATTATTTTTAGCATTGAAACAAATCAATGACGAATTGAAACGAGAAATCAAACTGCTGTTAAACGACGTTAAAGTTCATTGAATTTATGAAGAAAATTTGAAGAAAATTCAAAATTGTTCGCTAGTCCGTCAGAACTAACCTCATTAGGAGTCAAGAAGAGCAACAGAGATACCATGAGGACTCAAAGGTTACCTGCGTGAAAGAGCATCTAAGAGACTTTCATTACGATAGTATTCGATAGTTCCTCGGTGAGGAGAACTCTAAATGGACGTTAGTATGCGAATAGTATACTTAGTTACTCTACTCATGAGTGCTTCCTCATTTTACGTGAGAAAATAAAGCGCGTAATCTTTGAAAGAGCAATCACATTCGTAAACTGTGAAAGAACAATCACTTGGTGAGTGGAGTGACATCAATACCATTATAATATTCCTAGTTTAACCAAAGCAGCTTTTCTGGGTACTTCATCAGGTGGAGAAGAATGTTGATTTGGTGGTTGTTTACCAAGAACATGGGTATCAGCTGCCCACCTATTACGGCCAGGTGCCTTCCCAGCACGAAAACCTCATTGGACTGTAATGAATATAGTTGTACTTGACTGTCCTTTATCAAGTCGGAATTTTTCAAGGGAGATCATTATATTATTCGTAAATAGAGTGCAATTGCGGTCAGTTTACAGTGTTTGATTCTACGGTTTTACAGTGTTTTGACAGCTCATTGTCGCGAAATGAGAAGAGGGTCGGTTTATGACCCCCTTCCCAGACGCTTGAGGGAATTCCAACCCCGGCAATTTAATAGTATTATACTTTTATGTTTGCATACACCTGTATAACAGACATGGAGAATAAAAGAGATGAAAGATTAAATGGGTTTATTTTACTAATGAACACTTGGATACTGGCACAGGGAAATATATGATCACAACAATAAAATGCGCACCAGTGCCCTCAGGCAAGATGCTCATGATCTGCGACATGACACTTCCATCCCACACAATGCGATAGCCACACCTTAGCTGCATAGACAAACGGGGAAAAATGTGATACATGACCTCAAAATCCTGCTTACCACACGGTATTCATGATGAGGAGAACACTTCACATTGCGCCCAACATGGACTCGACTCCCTTGTAAAATTTGCACTCGCTTCCTAATTCATCATGAATATAGCGCGCCAGTATGGATTTGCACTGTTCAGCGTGCCACTTCGTCTTTTTCCTTCTCCACAATTACAACTTGGGAGCTCTCACTACTATGATGCATTCGCACTCTTGATAATGCTTTAACACTGAATGATGTTCTCCCTTGATTTCCTATTTATCCGCTGTCGTCGGCCGGTCGTGGCACGGACGCGTCGGACCCAGTACACTCATATGAGCGACGAATATCAGGCTGGCTGCCCGCTGCAAGACTGTGAATGCCCGGCTGCAGCTACTGCCTCGGTTGTGGAGAGCACCACGGTTGCGGCGCTACAACCTCACCCGCCTGGAAACAATGAACAGGGTTGCATAATCTATTCCCTGAGACGTGAACGTACTTAAATCCTCCTTTAAAAAATGATCACTTTACCCTCATACCAAAAGCCCAATGCAAAGCATCCTATTTGGGAGCATCAATTTAATAAAAATGAAGAACAAAACTAATTGGCATTCTGCCATAAAATGAAATCACTGCGTCCCAAAAGTTAGACATACTACGCTTCGATGACTCCACAATGAATTATCAAGCAAAATTTAAACTGCGCTTCAATAAGAACATCCTATTTTCACACATTAACCAATTGTTCTCACCTCTCCAGCTCTCCGACAGCCTACATCCTTGACACCGCACCAGGCAAAAATAGACCGGTTAGCCTTCTCCCTGCGTTATTTATACGTCGTTCCGAACAAGGGACGCGAATCGGCTAAGCGGAAGCCCGCGAAAACCGGAGGCCTGCTATTGGCCATCCCTCGAGCGTCACCTATGACGTGTTCTCCGCTTCACAAGATTTGGTATTGCTACGCGCCTTTCCCTCTAACATATTCTTCTCAGATGCATATATTCCCTAGTTCCCTTACTCGTCGGTAATTACTTTTGATCCGCTATTTTTCTATGCTACACATTCAAGTTGCCCTCGTGTCATAATGTGTTTAGTTTTCGAGCTAGCTTTCAATACAGCCGCTACCCCCTACGTGCTCCTCCCTTCTCCTGCTGTAATGCACACCCCTATACCCCCCACGATCCGCGCACGGCTGACTATAGAGCCGGTTGCTTGCCTCTGTAGCGTCAGTTTTGCCTATATATATTATATATGCATCATATCCCTTATATTACAACATCATCAAGGATTTCAGTATCAGACGGAGGGAAACTTAACTCTGCTTCTGAGAGGGAAACAGGAAGGTTCTAGAATTTTCCTCTATATTATTTGCTTCATTGACGAAATTTAAAAAATCACGTGTCATTTGAGAGACTTAACTTTTTTTGACATAGCTAGCGTTGCTCGTAGCATTTTTCGACTCGCGAAAAATTTTCAATTTTCGTTAAAACCTTCATTGCAGTTCAGTACAGTTTTTAGTTTCAAAAATTTTACAGAGGAATATTTAAAAAATGAATGTCCGATAATATAATTAATTAAATTTGAATTATATGAGAACAGTGTTAGTGTAATCCTCACCATACTATTATTTTATATTGTTAGTCGTGCATTCACTTTTATTCGCTTTCTTTTAAGTCGTGAGGCTCATTGTAGTGAGTTACAAATCTTTACCAGTGTTTTTCTTTCTTGATTATAAGCTATAAAATATTTTCCGGGAGCTGTAGGCGAATTTACAGTCATTTACGTTCATTTTGCTACTCTTTTCATCTACTTTTCTGTCATTAATAATTAAAATTAGCTCTGAATTCTTTATTTCTGCCTACAGAAAGACTATCAAATGTGCGGCTGGCTTTCAACAGATGTTTATCATCGTTTAGTGCAGTTAAATCAGTTATTCATTCAAGTTACTAGGGTTGTTGCAATGGTCCTTCAGTTGTTCATAATCACTAAATTTAAACAACTTACCCCATAACTAGCTTACTTCAGAATTTGATCTGAATCAGAACGAACAGTGTGGGATCCCATGCCAATACATATGTTTTAATTAAACAGGCATGCGAATATTTTCGGAGCCATTACAAAAATATTAAATTCATTACAACTTTTGCGACAGTTAGCTGCTGTCCATTTCCTTTATACTAAAACAAATCGGGAACAAATTGAAGAGTTCAACAAACTGTCGCAAGTTTGCGAAGGTAAATTTATCGGTACAGGTGATATATTTTTGGAAAATACTCGCTTTATCACAGCAAATAGCTGCTGAAGCACCTCGTTTCTCGCTTTCTTCTGACTTCTATCACAAATAACTGATGCAATTATGCTACTCGAGTGTGGGAACAGATGACGAAGTTCGATAGCGCTGGAGTACTTTCAATACATCAACTTTTACGTATTCTTCTGTCGTGTGTTTTGAGGTTAACGAACTTATCATCACTTTCACAAAATGGTGGTGTCACACACCTGTCAAACTGCATTGTAGAAACTCGCAGCAACATGATCGTTTGTTACCGAAACATTGACTTGAAAAGTTGCAGTAAAGTGTTGTATAAACATGTGGTTTACATTACTCTAACTAGTATAGGCACTGCCTAATGCAAAGTAACTTGGGTTTCACAGTAAACAGATGATGGGTGGGATATTTATGCAGGGTATTTCAGAACAATAAATATAAAGTTTCATACAGAGTAGAAAATGGGCAAATAAACACTTTTTCCACCCATGAAATTTTCCGAAAAATTTCGGGATTTTGAGATATTAGCTGTTTCTTGTTTTAAGAGAAGAAATTCAATGACGCAATTAGACGCTACATTTATTTTAAATGTACGTCACAAACACAACTATTATATGAGAGATTACAATGATAAAATTTATTTCTAGTGATATTTGGTAAATAAGGTTTAACAAGAAGGTTTTAGAGTGTTCCAGATCGTGCTACCAGGTTTCTTCTTGTTTGTCTTGTTGCCACTGCTCAATGTTAAAGAAACTGCGACGCCGGTAATATGAACCGTTTAACATATGCTGAAATGGTAGATATGCACATTGCTAATGGTGCTGCTAATGGTGATGCGAGACAGGCAGCTAGGCTGTACCCCGAGCGGTTTCCTATTCGATACATACCTGGTCATAGAATGTTTACAAACTTTCAGCAAAGGTTACGTGACGATGAGAGTTTCGAAACTATCAGAAAAAAATGGACGCCCAAAGGATGAAACTGCTGAGGAGGCTGTATTAGATTCTCTTCTTCACGATCCAAGAGCTAGTCCATCCATACCACTTTCAAAGAGTTCGAGCATTGAATCCTCGAGATTTGGAACTACGGGTGCTATTTGCACAGTGGTACTTTTACAAAGAATTGCAAGAACCTAACTGCTCTGAATGTGTATTGTTTTAGGGTGAAACAACATTCACTCGTGATGGAGGGTTCAATTCCCACAATGAACATGTATGGGCACTTGAAAACCCTTATATCGTGCGTGGACATTCGTACCAGCAACAGTACAGTGTTAATGTTTGGGCTGGTATCATCCATAACGAAATTATTGGACCTCATATTATGCCATCGCCTCTCGACGGGAATAATTACTGAGTTTTCTTAGAAGAAGTACTTCCCGAGTTACACGCAGATCTACTACTAACAATAATAAGAAGAATGTGATTCTAACATGATGATGATGCTCCTGCACACTACCACATTAGTGTCTGAAATCACCTGAATGGTCAACTTCCCAAAAGATAGATCGGGCGAAATGGTCCTGTCGCATGGCCTCCTACATTTCCTAAAATGACTCCACTCGATTTCTTTTTTTGGTGACACATGAAGATCCTTGTTTATGCTACACCCATTGAATCTGAGGAAGTTCTCGTGGCCAGAATTGCAGTGGCTGCTGGTGAGATTTCTGAAATGCCAGACGTCTTCCCTAATATCCGGGCAGTCTTTAGGCTGGGATTTGTAAACTGCATTGATGTAGGTGGAACACTTTTTCAACAAATTTGTAAACTTAATTCGAAATAAATATTAAGAGTAATTGTGTCATTAAGTTTTACCCTCATTAAGTTTTACCCTTTTTTGTCTTAATATGTTATGGAAGAAAAAGTGTTTCTTTGCCATTTTCTGCTGGTATGAAAATTTGTATCTCCTGTTCTGAAATACCCGGTATATAAATACATACATGAATGTTTAATGAAAAAAATATACATCTATATATATATAGATGAATAAATATTCATATATTTTATATATATTATATGCTATAAAAAATAAGTTACGTTTAAAAATATTGTTTATTTATAAACAACAAAATGATTTTTCGTGGGACTCGGGCAGTGCTTTCTCCCATCCTATATCCTCCAATTCTAGACACGCAAGAAGTCAAGAGGATCAATTTTTTTTGCTAATTAATACCTAATGGACTTTTTTGAAAAAACTATTTACCCCTACATTTTAAATTGCAAATTTAATTTCAAATATTATAAATGAATAGTGAAGCGTTTAATTTTCATTCTAAGTTTCTTATTTAAATGTTTTTGCTCATAACTACTTTTTATTTTTTTCGGGCTTAGGTTCCATGTTAGCAAAGTGGAAGATAACTTTTCTAGTGTTGAGAACTGGTTCTGCGGTTCAGGAAAATTCATCAGGTTATCTCGTCCTCCAGGCTCTAGTTCCAGATGTCCGCTGCCTACAGCAGCGTCTCCATTGGCTGGGCGCTGTACAATGTTACGCCACTCTATCTTGTGAAGGATTTAGTTCTGCAATGAGTATTCTTTTTTTATTTATATTCCCTATTTTATGTTGTTGATCGAAAATCTTCTTAATTATTAAGCGAAAACATATAATTCTATTTAATATCTTTTAAGCTTCTAAACGATCACTCTCTATCCATTTTGCAGTAACTTATACAATGCGCTGAACTAAATCAACTTGAACAACATGACAGCAACGTGTACTGTAATTACAGAATACAAAGAACATAACGAACTTCATTTACCCGCTTTAGTTTCGTTGGATTCATAACTCATACGATAAAATAATGTGGAAAAATGGTCCCCCATTAGCCACCTGACCCAGCCACCAGCTAATGTAGGTACCTGGTCAGTCAGTTGTGCGGCACAGCGCGCGGGGAGCTGTGCTGCGTGAGGGTAGGTGAGGACGGGACTGCTGCTCCTGCTGGCTGCCCGGTACACTTTCTGACGAGCTCAGTTGTTCCATCCATTGCTGTCTTGAGGAAAGGCTCAAACAGGAGATTTTCTGGCATCGTTAGTGAAGCTCGTCGTATCTCTTGTACAACTACTATATTTCCGTTCAAGCTATTTTTTGTTATAAGTAGTGCCCAAAAAGACGTTTATCTGTATTCAAGAAAATGAATGGTATTGTATATCAATATTAGGAACTGTTGTCCTCGGGGATATATGTGATAGTGGCTTTAACCTTCGAATATTAATTCATATTACAAGATGTAGATATATTATTTACTTCATTCAATATATTTTTCTGATTGAAAATGAAGGTAAGAGGGGTTTTCGTGATATGGGGTAATTTTATTAGTGTATATCACAATTTTCTTTCTCTTGTTCACCTTTAAACGACGGCCTTATGCAAAAATTAACCTTACACAAAAATCTATCGCTATTACAACAGATAAGGAAGAAAAATCTTGCTTAGATCTGAAATAAAACATGCTGCCGTAAAATATTTGAAAGCCTCTCGCGTTGATGCTCATTTCATCGAAAGATTTTTGGCATTTGCTTGCATGTTTGTTTCATGATAATTGAGAATATGATGGCCCAAAATTGATATTTCAAGTGAGCAGCATTATTAAAGGCGTTTTAAAATCATGTCGGTTACCCTGAACTTCCATTGAAGTGAGCTTTGTCCTATATTTTTTCATATACATGAATCATATGCAAGAATTCAACTGAAAATACAAAGGAATTGACTAATAACTCATGAATAAACTTTTTGGAGAACTTTTCAACTCAAAATTTAGGACCTATTTAGCAATGGCCTCGACAAAGCCGATAACTCTGTTCACTTTATAAAAAATGCAATTGCCTACGGTAACCATGCGGGAAAATAAGGCATGCTGGTGTGTTCTTCTATTAGTCCTTCGTTCCATCTTACATACAACGGACGTCAAACTGTAACTAGGATAAGTAGCATGTTCCTCACTCCGCTGTATAAGCTATCAAAATACAAAAATATCGACGAATAGCTGTTTTTTAGTTTCACTAGAATGTGTGTACGTCACCGGAGTGCAAGAGAATGTGTACTTTATCTATCTCATCTGTATGATTTGTTCGCTGCTTTTTCTTTTGTTGAAGGCTTTTTGAAATATTCGAGGGTTCCAAAGCTCTAATTTCTGGCATTTACGTCAATGAAATAAATGTCATTGTTCATCCCAATCGTTTAAAAACCATACTACTTCATTTATGATGAGTTACTATGAAATTGAATATTATCTAGTGAATAAGTTTACTAGTTTATGCGCAGGGTGAATGACTAATAATCTTTCTTCGTTTTAAGTAACTAAATTATTCTTGAATAATGCGAATAAAAATATTTCACTTACCACGACATGTATTATTAAGCTTAGAGAATATTTTAGCTGCTCACGCACGTTACTTTTAAGAAGATTTACTCAACATCCTAGGAGATAATAGTTTTTTACTCATGAAAGTATCAAACGACGATCAAACCTGACATAAGGTGTGAATTTCCCAATTTTTGACGTATGTATTATTATTGTGCTTATTATGTTTATTTTCATTTTAGAAATCTTATTTATGACGGTTGTTATAATTCAATATGATTGGTGGACATGAAATTGTAGAGGGTCAATGGGCATACGTTTTTCGATCGGAAACTATGTTCAATATATCAGTGAAAACTCTCTCCACTCTGAAACATTCGTCAATGATAATAACTCAATGTCCTCCACAGGTTTCCCATGAAATATTCTTAAAATAGTGAAACGCACTTAAAGGAATCCGACTCTTCAGTGATCATAGCCATGGCGTCTACGGTTTTGTGTCTCACTCTGCTGTGTCTGTATAGTCTGGTGAGTTGGACGGTGTGCTTTTTCTTGATGTGCGTTTTGCCCTTAGACATTTTTGTTGCTTCCAAGCAGTCTAACAATATGCATGTAAATGTTTTCCACCTTCATGGGTACAATTTATAACATGTAACTTTTTAGTTTTAGTGCTTGTAATTTTTGCTTTTAATTTTCGTCTTCAATGTAATTTTTTATATTTTCTGTCAGATTCATGATAGGCGCTTTACAGAGATTAGAATTAGGCTTTTTTTCAAATTTACGTACATATTCAGATCAGACTCATGATCAACACTCATCGAAGATGAGTATGATTAATATGTTCTTACGATAGTCAGTTTTATCAGAACAGAAAAAGTACAGAAAAGTATAATTTAGTTTTTCTAAGCCCTGGTTGTATTTCAGATGCCTGCTTCTGAGTCCGTCACGCCAGACCGTCGCTCAGAGGAAGTGTATGAGAAGGTGAGGAGCCTCTCTAAGTTGTACAGAGATTGTAAATGTTTCTTCGTTGTTTTCGTAAGCGGTAAAACTCATTTCTTTTATAATATCAGGCCCCACTTGAGCCATAACAGTAATGCCATCAGCTTCTGTTCACTTAGCTCATGTTTCACAGGATGAGTTTTGACGTTCAGGTGTAGCTATTTCAGGGGAGGAGACGTTGTCTCCTCATCTTTATTTCTTTCTAAATGCAAAGTGTCATTCAAACCTTTTAGAACACTTGGTATGATTGTGTTTTGGGACAACTGCTTTCTTTTTCGAATAAAGGAAATGACGAGTTAAAGAATATTTTATTCAGATCAAGTAGGGCATAATTAAAGCATCAATTAAAACATTGACACTACGAGTATTAAATTTCTTAAAATTTATGTTGACCGTTTACAGCTTAACGGTTCACGTTTTTCCCCTTGAAACTAAAAAAGTCATCGTATTTGTATTGAAAGGTCAGGATAGTTATTTTAATTCTAAAATTTTTAATATGTTTTGGTATATTTCACACCTAACTTCAAAATGAAACAGTTTTTGACTTGTGTAATAAATAGCAAAATGTTGCTAAACATTACTCTTCCATATTAGAGAGGAATATTTCACCATTAACATGGGAATATTTTTCATTAAATACTCTCACTTCTTTGAAATTTCTTTGTTGGTCACATTGCCGCCTAAAATTTACATATAAGTTCACAATCACAATTTTCGTCTTTTTATGAGTCTAAAATATCAGATTCCATTGATGACTAGTTCATTCGGGCTTTATTTCTATGTTTTATAAATCCAAGGCTGATCTCCTTGGTTCATAATTCCGTTTTGATTAGAATGTGACACAACAATTATCAATTTAGCACACCACAACATCATATTTCCGATAGATGTGGCATCGTTAGTCACAGGATCAGCATTCTTGAACCTCATAATTGTTACAATTTGTTTTAATTTTTTCAAGTCCATCACAAAAAGAAACTGATTGAATTCTAATTGGCCAGATGTTGACAGCTCTGCACCTGCTTAAAATTTCATCTTAACTCCGCTTCTTTGTTCAAAATAGAATAATTAATTAACATAAAAGAGTTTCGTTTACATCCCCTCAATTCTGCACGAAACGTGAAACGAATCAGGACGCCCTTGAACGCAACCAGTGCCAGCATAGCTTCTTTAACAGTTAAATGATTATCTTAGTGAGGAAGCGATCGCCGAAGGCAAGCTAAAATTCTTGGGTTGTTTAATCGAGATTTATATTTTGAACTAAAAAGCTAACGTTTATACGCCAATGTTCAGAATTCAGTAACTTGATGATCGAAATGTTTATTGTGTCATCATAATTAATACCTCTAGTGGCCGCACTACTAGAATTGTTCTTTCATAAAACTTTTATCTTAACGCATAGAAACACATATTTTTCAAATGATTACAAGTCAATCATACTATAGGCAATCTTTGGACGAAGTTGTCAGGCTATACTGAAAACTTGAACACAAAGCCCAAACATTGAA
Organism: Morinoia aosen; assembly: GCA_030386875.1. Classification (NCBI taxonomy): domain Eukaryota; kingdom Metazoa; phylum Arthropoda; class Malacostraca; order Amphipoda; family Talitridae; genus Morinoia; species Morinoia aosen. The sequence continues at coordinate 36,565,783 of CM059571.1, read as the reverse complement.
TCCCGAAATTCAAATTTTCAATTCCCACAGTACGTCCTCCATGACGAGGCTGGAGGGGCAGGATCGCATTTGTTCTCACAATGTATGGCGGACACACGTTCATTTGAGGGAGTCCTGTACTCCATTGCGGTCCCCGGAGACGAGGTGTACGTGCGCTTTGTGCCTAAGGAGAGGATGGAGTTCGAGTGGACGATAGTCGACCTCGGAGACGGCGAAGGCGCTATCGAATGCGCCCAGAAAGCGCATATGAGCTCAGTGAGGGAATTTCTTTTTAGGAATAATCCCTAAGGACTTGAACTTTTTCTTTGTTATTCAACATTCAACTTTCGTCTCATGCAGAGAGACTACCTCAACGACCGTGAATTTAAATATTACAACGGAAAAATTGTACCAAAATGCCATTTTCAATGCAATTTGAAGCGTGATTTGAAGTTAGATGATATTTCAAATGAAAGAAATACAAAACACGGGTCAAAGTTTATTTACCGATATCACATGATTTCCTTAACTAGCAATGAAAGGAATGATGCATCCGGATATTTTACACAACAGTGACGGTTTCCTATTTTTCCATTTCGTTTCTCACGCAAGCAATTAAAGAAGCTTTCCGTAGGAAGTAAAACAGCATCACTACCTAGTGTAAGTAGATGTGCATAGTTTGCCTAAGCATGTAATAAAGCTAGGATCTTTTTTCTAATTCTATGGACTGAGGAATTGTGGAAAAAAATATATTTATTCGTTGCAGGTGCGTATATGTTTAAATTCGACGGCAGTTGCAACGTAGCTCCTACCTCCTCCTCATACGACCCTAAGTCTGAACAGGCCTGCGATGGAGATGCTACCGAGGTTGTCTACATCATCTCTCGACGTGAGGCATGGTTCTGAGTTGTGGATCACACATGTCCTTTATTCATGTCAACTTTGTGTGCTGTTTGTTGTAGCGATTCTGGCATACATCTTGCTATTGCTAGACATTTCATGTTACTTTTTCAGAAGTCTTGTTTTCTTCAAGTAGATCTGAAAATCTGTAGTACTAAATATTCTACTCGATTTTCGTTCTAGCGTTTGAAGTAAAATACAAATCCAACACAACCCTCTAGCCCCCGCTCACCCGGCCTGGTGCAGGTGTTACCATGTATGCCCTGTAACGAACCTGTGATCGGCCGACCGGAAGTAATAAACTACAAACCACTATTCCTATGACAGGCTGAGCTATGTTCTACACTTCTAAACTAAGCTATGTGTAACTTAATTTTAGGCTTCAGGTGTTGCGCCCTGTTGCGTTTTAGTTCGATTTAAGTTTTTTAATTAAAGTTAGATTGAAGTCTCAGCAAAAAATGACAACAACAACAAGAACTTTATGCACCGCAACAACGATCGCATCGATGATAATCACACCGAAAAAATTCAAAATTAGGATACAATCCTGAAATATTCTTTTGCATGTTCATACGATGAACTGTAACTTGAGAGCAATGAAAATATTTGTTTTTCCAATGTATTTCAATGATGATTAATATCGATTTGCTGAGCACTAACCAACAATTTTTCACATCTGTCAATTCCCACCCCTATAGGTACCGACTCCGGGCTCGTTGCTGCGTAGGAGCAGATGATAGAACCATTTTTTCATTTTGGTAAGGTAGCCTATTTTGTTCAGAAAATTCAGCGTCTATTCAGCACTGTCTTCTCATTTCAGCTTTCAACGTTGTAGACGGAGAAGTTGTTCCCTTTGAAGAGTATCGCGGATGCTTGTACAGCAGTCCTGACGGGATGAAATACGGAGGTCAGTGAGTGGGTTGCAGTGAATTTCTGATAAATTCTATAAATTTTTTTGACGGAATCAGTGCAATGTTTTCACATGTAGCAACTCCATCTTTATTTTGGTTCACTTGTAAAATTTAGCTATAGCTCAAACTCGTTCAATAAACAATTTTGCATGATATATTCTATTTGACAAGCAAATTTTCAATATCTTAGACATACTCTAAATTATTTTACATGGAAATGCGATGAATGCGAAAAGTGTATACGATGATGTTTCAAAACTATTCTTTCAGTCAGAAATTCTGGGTTACAATACAAAGATCAAGTTATTTTCACGGTGACTTAATCGAATGCCCGTAGAATTCTGTGAACTACTACTTTATTGAAGCTGGTTTTTTCTTTCGTACAATTTAAGTACAAACTTTAAGTCCAAACTTTCATGTTCTTACGTGCTTATTGTTACAATAAATCGGTCCTAAATAACTTCATTCCAGCACAATCGAATCAAATAGTGATTCCTGTTGCCAAAATGGTTAAAACAGTAACATTTTTTGTACAGTGGAAGGACGTTTGGTCAGCGAAGTGCAGCTGCCGCCCCCAGACGTCTGCTCTCCGACTGCCGACAAAGGCTACCACCTGGTCGCCGATTGTTCGCTGGATAAAATGAACTTCTGCGAGGCCCAGGCTCGGTGCGAAGCGAGGGGCGTTCCTGTGGCATCCAAGCGCTTCTACGACGAACTCGCCGCATTTGAAGATTGGAAGTCTCTGCCAAGTGGTGAGTTTAGTTTACAGACACCAGAATAAGAGGACAAAATATTTGTTTAATGAACTGAATGTATAACTGACTTATCATACCAACGTCTTCATTTTTAATTCTTACCCAGTTTGAGAGGTTATTCGAAATAGCTTCATCTCATAAAAAAATTTCGTAACAATATTTTGAGTGACTTTTGCATTTTAAATAAATGTGACTTTAATTGACCTTTCATCTACGAGCACGCGCTCCATGAAGTATCTCGAATACACAGTGAAGTTAACAACATCTTCATAGTTTTATCTAAAATGTTTTAAAGCCCTCGTGGTTTCCAAATATTGTTGCACAATTTATTCTTGAACGATTACTACAATAACTACTGTATAGCTATGCTATTATGAATTGAAGTTTATTACTTGGACGCCAGAGAAGTGAAAGCTTGAAAACTTTGTGTAACCTCCGTCAACCGAAAAATTATATACAAAATTTATATTTGCAATGTTAGGAAACAGTTGTGAAACGTTGAAATTTTTTTCGCTTTCGTTGCTCAACCCAATAAAAGAGTCATCAACCAACCAAATTTCAAGCTAACTCATAATCACCTGCTATCTGCTTGAAATTTTGTCCTTCGTGATTGTTTTAAAACTGAACTAAGTGTTCTAGCCGTTGGTACCATTGACGAAAGGCCAGTCACTTCCGTCATTACACGGGCAGGTGACGAGTTTGTCAGGCTATCATGAAACTTTAACGGGCTGGCGTATGAAATGCTTGTTCTCCCACAGTTTTGAAGGTCCAAGATTGGTAAATATATCAATCGATAGCGTTCAAAAAAAGCTAAAAAAGGTTGATACAATTTCAAAATACTTTTTTCAAGTTTCTTCGAAAAAATCGATTTCCTCATAAAATAACGTACAAACACCCGAGTCCAAAAAAGATCGTTGCATCATATCACACCGATGGTGGAAATCTCAGAAAAACCTGTTGGGAAACGACGAACTTGACCTTTTACCCAGACGTCCCCTAGGTCGTCATGGACTACCTGCGACCCTCTCTAACGACGAAGCAGGTTCTAGCATTCGGCAGGCGAGAGTTAGCCATACAGCTCACGGTCAAAACACTTTGGTACGAAGAAGCAAACATTCAAACACACACACAGTGAATAAATTCTGAGTCAGGTTGAGCAGCAGGCCACTCAATGGACCAAGTTGGTGAGGCTCTCCTGAAATCCCTATCTTTCGTAGTAGGGAATACTTCTCCTTTCACAGGTAAGGTTCTCGCCTGGCAGACTCGGTCGCAGTCGGACGTGCGGGGAAATGGGGCGGTAATTGTTGAAAATGCAAGGGGGAAATATCCTAGCCATGCGTAAAAATTATACTATCAGTGAATGTGTTTGTTACCTGTGGAACTGCGAAAGGGAAAAAATAACTTTTGTCTTATTTCTGCTTAAATCAGTGCACTTTAAATGAAAAGCCAACAAAGCAGTGCTGGCAAGGGTTGTGAAATGGTGTGTTCAGCCGGGTCTCGAACGATAGGCCTGAGTGAAGTGTGAAGTGGCCTTGTTCCCTCAGTCTCCCCTCGCCGAGCCCGCACCCCCCCCCCCCCCCCTTTCCGAGCCCGCACCTCCCCCCCCCCCCCCTTTCCCGTACACCTGCTTCCCGTCTTCTGACCGTTCAGAGCATAGCATGGCAAATCCTGAACTTTTTCCGCTTCAAGCAACCAAAGAAATTACGTTTGTTTTGATCAATTTTTGGCAATGTCAAACCTCTCAGTTTCAGTTTTTGCCACTTCCTACGTGGCCGAGACGGCAAATGTGCACGAAAGAATTATTGTGTTTCGTTTGTTACCATAGAACATGGATGTTGAAAAATTTCTAATGCACACAATCAATTATTGATTCACCAAATTAGCTTACATTATTATCATGTTCTTTTGATGGACAATTTTGGTTAACTAGTGACGTTAAATGTGAGAAGGGAAAAAACATTTTCTCTGAAGGAACTTTTAAATTCAAAAATTGAAAAAACTTGATCCAGCAACTTTCGGAAATAATTTGCCATGTTAAAAAAATAGAAAAAAAAAGAAAGTGTACTCTGGTAATTTCGCATCTTTTGGGAAAATAACAGTGACCATCATTCGTGAACTATTTCTATGTTACAATAGAGCATGAATGTTGAAAAATCTCTAACGCACACAATCAATTTCTGATTCACCAAATTGGCTTACATTATTGTCTTGTTTTTTTTATGGAAAATGTTGGTTAACTAGTGACGTAAAACCTGAGAAGGATAAAAAACTTTTTCATCTTCGGTTTCTCTCATCTCTTATTGCAAAAAAAAAAAACATCATGTTGAGTGTATATGACGCTACCTGTGGAACTGCGAAAAGAAAAAAAAATAACTTTTGTCTTATTTCTGCTTAAAACAGTGCAATTTAAATACGAAGCTAACAAAGCAGTGCTACCAACACGAAGGAAAGGTGTGCTCAGCCCAGTCTCGACCTATGGGCCTGTCTGTCTGAAGTGTCCTTGTCCCCTCAATCACCCCTCACCGAACCCGTTCACTACCCCCCCCCCCTCTTCCCGTACCCCTGCCTCCCGTCTCTCCGACTGTTTAGAGCATGGCAAATCCTGATGAACTTTTGCGCTCCAAGCAACCAGAGAAATTACGTTTGATTTGATAAATTTTTGGTAATGTCTAACATCTCAGTGAAGTTTTTGTTCACTTCCTACGTGGCCAAGACGAAAAATGTGCACGGAAGAATTATTGTGTTTCGTGCCTCCGTTTCCCTACTGACACCGAATAGTTTAAAACATCATAGCTATACAATTACAACGCACGATGATGCATCACTACGAGACTCGCCTCGCAGGCCGGAAAGTGCCGTTCTCTGCACAAATGTTGCCCTACACAACATCCCGAAAAAATGGTTCTCTCAGGGGCAAAAATACGACTTTACCAAGCAAAGTGCCTGCAAGTAGGGGACCTACATCCTCTCACGCACAAAATTCTAATGCTCAAAAGACGGGAGACTTGTTAACAGCTGCCAGTAACCCCGTCAAAGAATGTGTGTCACCTTCCGAAGCAACGTCAGTGAAGACTATGCAATCAATATCGCCGGATGAGGGAAAACATGTCTGCCAAACCTCCAGCAATCATTTGAAGGTTCGAAGCAGTGAAGTCTCAGCCGCAGCACCACAACCACCTGCTCCTCATCTGAACAAGCAAAACAGCGTGCCAGCTCCCCAGCTCTGCGTCAACAACAACGCTCCGAACTGTCCGCCAGCGGCGGGGACACAAACACCATCCTCATCAGTGGTACAAGAAAAAATAGTTTTTACTAATGACATTTCAAGCGTGGTAGACTTTTCTCATTCTCCAGATAATATGTTCGATAATTTTCGCGCACAAACCGATACTGGCAGTAAATCACCCCAGAGCGCAAGCTGTGAAAACAAAATAAAATTTCCAGTACAGAGCAATAAAAATAACACTGTTGCTTCATTTAATGGCTACTTGCACCCGCTTCAAATAACAAGCTCTCAAAAAATTCATGAAATTATTCACAATTTGTCTCTAACAAGAGCGTTTTTCAATAAATCCCTAAGACTACGTGAGCCTCCTAGCCCGTCGTCGATTTTCTCTACAGTATCAAACATTCAGAACCTAACCGAACAGCTTTTTGCTTTAAATTCACATATAAGTTCTCAAGACCTTGCACCTGTGGTACCTGCTAGTATCTCTTGTGAAATCGACTCCAATTGTCGAGAACCTTACGATACTTTGCTGCTAGGTGATAATATCCTAAGCACGATCAGAAGAAAGGACATCGATCGCTCGTGCTGGATCAAAACTGTTCCATCAGGGCGCTTCGATGACCTTCTCCATACTGTAAATTGCATGCCTAGATTTAAAAATTATATACTAAGTTCTGATGGTCTCTGCCACTCGCCCTCAGACCTTGCTCGAATCAAACAACAAATTGTAAGAAAGTACGCACTTTCTCGCATTTATATTGCCAATGCTTGCAGTGCAAACGAATTCAACAAAGCAAGGCATTTTTGCAAAAACCTGGGTTTAAACTTGATTCAATTTCAAACTTACCCAGAAAATGAAAATGGTGACGCACTCAATAACTTTCAATGGCCTCGGACCCAGGAAGAGAACTTCTGTTTTCTTCAACAACTTGCAATGAAATCAACATTGCGAATCACCGTGCCATATTGTCCTCGTTTCAACAAATGTCAAGCAATAAATGGAATTGTAGGTCATTCCAATGAATCGAAAAATTCACGGAATGAGACAAATAGTCTCACATTAGACTTTCAAAAAGAATATAAGCCTATGCATATCACTGCACATGGTACACCAAATCCTTCAAAATTGATTGCGACATCAAGCAGAGGTCTGAGTAACTCACTCACCCACTGCATGAGGAACGTAAATAAGCCTGAGCCTTTCCCTGATTCGATCTCAGACAAATATAATGTCAGTACGAAAAATAAATTTGCGTTACTTGCTTCCGACACAAATAGTGATTGCGACATGCCCTCCTTTTCAACCAATTCTCATCTTTCCAGTGAGTACGCAGGAACCAAGGAAAGTCAAGCAAATACCGATATTCAAAACTATTCCAAAGAAAATCAAATTATTCGAAAAAAATCTGATGCCTCTGCCGGGCCTCCGTCGAACGACCAAACTAATACTGCTACCGAAAAACCAACAGTGAATCAAATCTGCACACGCGTTGCACACACACTGGACGACTTAAAACGATCGCTCAAATTGGAGCCTGCTTACACTGTAGGTGACGGACACTGTCTCCTCCACGCCGTAACGACGCAGCTTGCTTCACAACAAAAATCGAAATGGAATTATATATCTCTGAAAAAAGCCATCAAAACTGAGAGCTCCAGAAACAAGGACCAGTATGCAAAATTCGTTGACAAGAACAGTGGCAGTTTCGAACAACTCATCGATAAATACATCGATAGAAAAGTCTTCGATCACGCAGTTGGAGACCTCATACCCCAAATACTTTCTAATGTAACGAGAACACCAATTCACGTATTTGATGAAAGAGACAATGGGATTTGGAAGACGACAATCTCCCCTACATCAAATGCTCTGATAAACTGTCCTCCGGTAAACATACACCGGAAACAGGACCACTATAGCGCCCTCTTGAAAATGCGTGATGAAAATCGTGTTGCTCCCTCCCCCATTTTGTGACTAAATAACAGTGATCAAATTGAATATGAAGCTGAAATCACAAACAATGAACGCGGCAATAAAGACCTAGAGACGAATACTAAATGCCCTGCTAGACCTAAAAAATGCAATAACTCCACTAAAGATCTGCCTATTGAGGTAAATAATGTCAAAAAATTGCACATAAATGCTCGCAGCCTCAATGGTAAAATGGATGACGTACGAGTAATGTTGATCACTAACGATATCGATATTTTATGCGTATCTGAAACATGGTTCGATTCACGAGTCGAAAGCTCATATCTCAGCATTGCCGGGTACAAATTGTACCGTTATGACGGAGTCAAGAGTAAGAGAGGTAGCGGTTCATGCATTTTCATCAAAGATGTCTACTCTACATCCTTAGTTCCGATAAAAGAAAAATGCGAAGACATAGAAATGGTTTGGCTCAATGTTCAAGTAAACAAACACAAGTCTTTCATTATCGGCAGTCTTTACAGACATCCGTCAGCATCTCTTCGTCCAACATTAGATTTCATTGAAAATACGCTTAGATCAATCTCTGCAGCCAAAAAGTCTTTCTATGTTTTCGGAGATTTTAACGTGGATCTGACAAATAAAAACATAGCTAAGCAAGATGCTGCACAGACTTAATCTTTCTCAAATGGTCCAAGAACCAACGCGAATTACCAACACTTCTAAAACTCTTCTTGACCTAGCAATTACCAACAATCCCCAAGCAGTACTCAGCACAGAAATCTTACCGTCCTTTTCTGATCACCATTCGGTAGAATGCCAAATCAATATTGCAAAAGAGAAACAGAAATCTAGTTACATTACATATCGCATGAAAAACCACTACTCCCCTGAAATATTTCAAGAAAAGCTATTAGACAGATGGAGTGAATTTCAAGGCATGGAAAACACCGATGATGTCAATCTACAAGTTTCGCTTTTCAACGAAAATTTCGTATCAGCTCTTAACGAATGCGCACCTTTCACTACGAAGAAAGTTAAGCCAAGAATTTCTAAATGGATAACAGATGAGATAAAACATTTGAGCAGAGCTAAAAGAAATTTGCAGCGTGAGTACAAACTGAATAAATCAGACAGTACGCGTCGAAAATTATATAAAGATCATGAGAAGATCCTACGAAGAAAAGTTAAGGAAGCAAAACGGGACTACTTCCACAAAGAACTCTTGGCGGCAAAACAAAACCCTAAAAGAACTTGGGAAATCATTAGAGAAGCTGCTCAGTATAAAAATTCAGACTGCAAAAGCACTTTTGACAACCCCTCAGAAATGGCGAATGACTTTAACACTTTCTTCTCAAAAGTTGGCGAAGATGTTTTCAATGAAGTATCCAGGACAGTTTCAGACACATCTACAGAGGCAAATCTGAGCGATGTTTCATCCCCAAATAGTAGCAACAAGTGGAGACCAAAGCCAGTTAGCGTCATAGAGATACGAAAAATCTTATACTCACTAAAGAATACTAAAGCGACTGGACATGATGGCATAAGCCTCCAACATATTAAAGACAGCTTCCCTGTCACAGCACCCTTTATTCGCTTGATAATAAATACATCTATAGTCACAAACAAGTTTCCCGATCAATGGAAACTATCCATAATTAAGCCATTACATAAATCTGGTGATATCGACATAGCGTCAAACTACAGACCAATCAGTCTCCTGCCTGTTATGTCCAAAATATTAGAAAAAGTAATAACAAACCAGCTCTCGTCTCACATAGACGAGTCACATCTACTGCATCGCAATCAATATGCTTACAGGAGGAATACCAGTACTCAGGACGCCCTGTTAAACATAACAGAAAAAATTTACAAAGATATTGACCAAAAAAAATTAACTCTCTTACTATTGCTTGATCTCTCCAAAGCTTTCGACAGTGTTGAGCATAAGAAACTTCTAAAAAAAATTTCAAACCTCAGAATAGACACTCAGTGGTTTGAAAGCTACCTACGAAACCGCTCTCATGCAGTGTGCTTGAATAACAAAATGTCATCATTCATACCAAATAACTTTGGCGTTCCTCAAGGTTCAATCATCGGCCCACTCCTATTTTCAATTTTCATCAACGATTTCCCCACCATGCCGGCAAACACAAAAATCTCAATGTATGCTGATGACGTACAAATTGCCATGACAAGCTCAACAGCGGATTTAACAGAAACACAAGCCAACGCTGAAAACCTTCTGAGAAATCTGAAATTGTGGTATGACCATAATGGCCTCAAACTTAACGCAAGTAAAACGCAATGCATTATTTTTGGATCACAGAATGCGACTGAAAATTTACCACCATTCCAGCTAACATTTGGAGACGATACAATTAAACCAGTCGATAAGGTTAAAAATCTGGGTGTTTGGTTTGACAAAAATATGACTTTTAATTCACACGTCGAAACAATGTGCAACAAAATTAACGGAACCTTAATGTTCTTTCATCGTATAAAGAACACACTTGACGAAAAATCTAGATTATTAGTGATTCAGTCTTTAGTTTTATCGCGTCTGGACTACTGCAGTCTTGTGTGGGGAGACTTACCTAAATGTCGTCAGGAAGAGTTGCAAAAATGTGTAAACTTCGCCGCCAAGGTGGTATGCAAAGGAAATTTTAATAAATACGATCATGTCACCCCTCTTTTAAGAAAACTCAACTGGATCTCAATACCGAACAGATTCATGATCCAGAAAGCTCGACGAGTATTCTCCTCTCTGTACCTCCCCCAAAGTAATGCAGAGGTGGTAAAATTTTTTCCATCTAATATCCCAAACGAAAGACCAAACCGGAGGAACGATGTTTTAGTCAGTTACCGTTCATCTAACGTGGGACAAAAAGCTCTCTCAGTTTCTGGAGCTTTTTTGTGGAACAAGCTTCCCCAGCATATCAAAAACTCTAAAACTGGAAAATAATTTAGAGTAAATGTGTCACGTCATTTTACATCTCTGTCATAGGGCCTGCAGCATCTCGGTGTGAACTTCCCATCTATCAGAAATTTTAATTTTTCCTGAAATTTCTGTTAGAAATTTAGAACCTATTTCATTTTACGTTTGCTAAGCGATTCGTATATTCATCTTACTTATTTCTGTCGACAACAATGAGCACCATAGCCGTCAGTTCAGTGCAGCAGAACGAACGTTCTTTCCATAATTAGGAGTATTTCCTCATCTTTATTTTGTTATTTCTTTCTCTTTTCTGTATTCATATTTAACGTCCGTATGACAAATATACCATGAAATACATTTTGTGTGTACACCAATAAACAGGTTTATAGACGTGAGGGTTGTACAAAGTTTATAATGAATTAAATTTTTGGCTAACGTTGTCTCGCTATTTCAAAATCATTCTCGAAGATGTTTTCAATCGATTTTCGGCTGAGCTGGAGGGAAAGGGGTTTTTTAAGCATTGCATTTAGTCTTTTTATTTTTTTTTTCTTTTCGTGCGTTTAGCGCACACTAGCACTGAACTTTCAAATCGGAAAAAACTCTAAATTTCTGTAATCAAAATTATCATTTTGGATCAAGGCCTAATCTTCCTATATGTGCCAATTTTGTGAATATTCTCCACTCAGATGTGATATCCGGCCACAATGTTACTCCATTTTATCCCACGTACACATGTCCCTATAATGCTGAAGAGTTGTGTTGCTTCTTGACTATAATCTGATTTTTCTTAAAAATTTCTGTGAAGAAATTAAAGAACAGCTCATTTTTATGTTTTTCGAAGACTTCTCTTCCTTTTAGTTATTTTTTTTGCGAAAAATTTCTTATGATTACAGTGAGCTCAGCTGTCATTTTCTGTGTAGTAGATGGTAGGTTGCTTCTATCTTTTATGTTATATATGTATTTTTTTTTTTTCTAATATTTTATTTTCAATAAGTATATAAATTAATATGTGTGTGTACGTGTGTAGGTATATATATGTATCTACATAAATAGATATACATGTTTCTATTTCATTTCTTTACGCAAAAACCATTCGGTTAATAAATTTTATTGCAATTGCGAAATGATTCAAAAATAGATCTAGCACTTCCCCAGAGGGCGTTTCTGTGAATCGGATTAATGTCATATATAATTAATGAAATAAAGTGCAATTTGAGCATATGAATCGTAGTAAAATTATCTTTCTGTCCGTGTGTTGTACAAGCTATGAATTTTGATATTGAATATATGTTTGTTTACCCATTGCTACCAACATTTTGTAGATATTTGTCAATCATGAGTGGTAACCGGCTTACACTGTATCTCTATTTTATCCCATGTACCCATGTCCGCATGATGTGGTGAATATCAAGAAGATACGAAATATGTTTTTGGTGGTGATAGGGCTTTGCATATTTTTTAGGGCATATTTTTCATTTCTCATTCAACTACCCTTGACAGAGATAGACTATTGGCAAGCCACGTGTGGTTTGTCTATTAGTACGCCTCGTATATTTTGTCTATTAATATGCCTCGTATGGTCTATCTATTTTGTACACCTCTGATAGCTTGTCTATTAGTACACCTCGTATAGTTTGCCTATTATTATTATGCCTCGTATGGCTTATCTATTTGTACACCTCGGATGGTTTGTCAATTAGTACTCCTTGTATAGAACTTTTGTTAGACTACTAGCACACCACGAATGGTCTGTCTATTAGTACGCCTCGTATATTTTGTCAATTAATATGCCTCGTATGGTCTATCTACTTGTACACCTCTGACAGTTTGTCTATTAGTACACCTCGTATAGTTTGTCTATTATTATGCCTCGTATGGCTCATCTACTTGTACACCTCGGATGGTTTGTCAATTAGTACTCCTCGTATGGAACATTTGTTTTAGGATGCCCTATATTTAAGAAACTTTTAAAAGCCAATATGTTGGCATGTATCTCATGTGACAATTTGTAAATAAACATTTTTTTCTTTTTTTTTTTCCACAGTTTTGAAAATGCACAAATGGCAAAAGTTTCATTCGATAGAAAATTTAAGAGCTACACATTCATCACCATTTTTTTGTAAATTGGTCTAGTTGAAAAGTTAGATGAGAAATAAGAGGTGAAAGTGTGAAAATAATCATTTTTTTTTAAATTCATGAAAAAATTAAATCCTAAAATGAAAGAACTGCCCGAAGATTTTGTAGCTATTTTCAAGTCCTAACGCTAGGTATGTTTTTAATTCCTGTAATTTTCAATTTGTAGGAGCAGTATCATTTTTCATCAGCCCCATGTTTTCATTATTTCCTACAAAAATCAATTTTCAAATAAAATTACGAAAAAACACATCAATCCAAAAAATTGTTGCACCATTTTACGCATTTGGGGAAAATTAATAAGCAATATGCCTCGTAAAATATAGAGAGTAATTCTTTTTCGTTTGCTCGATCTTATCTTTCAGAAAACAACCATCGCTTTTTTAGCCGGTTTACTGCGATACAGATAAAATATCAATAATGTTTTACTTACTTATTTTAATAATGTTCTTTTTTATTCAGTTATATTGCATGATTTTATGTATCAGGGAAGATACATTTGACAAAGCAATTAGTTATCTACTTTACTTACAATAGCACTTGGTGGTCTCAAACCTAACAATGGTGTTTAGCATTGCCGCATTCGGGTACGCAGAGACAAATAGCACCCTCTGCTCTACAACCAGAACAAGGATAGGAACGACTTTTCAAAATCAGTGTATTGTTTGTTCCTTCGATGTCATCACAGTTTGTGAATTACTTCACTGCTGACTTGGCTTTTCACCATCAAACACAATTTGGTTGTCATGTGTTAGGATTCTTTCACCGCGATCTTTTAACTGTTTAATTCTCTATTCAAGTTCGCATACGGTCGTCCCCAACAGATGTGGGTGCAGCAGTCTCTTCAGAAAGCGACTTTCGCACCTGGGTCAACATCCAAAAGATAAATGACACATGGAAGTGGATTCCCGACATGGTGGTGATCCCGGAATCTGATTTTGCGGGTTCCATTAATTCTGACGAAGAGTGCGGTTTTGTTGTCCTGGAGAATAACAAAGACGAGGCAGCGTTTTGGTCCTCGAGCTGTTCTGCAAAAGTTCACTGCGTTTATTGCCACGACCCTAACTCTCTCCGCCCGCAGTGCTAAGAGATGGTTCTGAAGGTACCACATGAGAATCCTTTTTCACCCATTAGTAATTAACTAATCAGTTCTTTAATTTAAATTCAGTGCTATGGATATATTGCATCGTGTGTCTTAAAGGGTCAAAAGCATCTGATTTTTCAAATGCTAAATGAAAATTAGCTACAGTATGTGACAGGGTTTGAAGATTGTTACTCTGATGTAAATGCAATCATATCATCTTCGACTGGAACAAGTGTGAAGTATAACATCTAATTGTATTTGGGATGCTGTGTTGAACCTTTTCAATTTATGCTTACATAAATTTCTCTAATTTACCTTGTTTTCATTCCCCCTTTATCATAAAATGAATAAAACCTGAAAAATTAACCCCTCGATCTTCAGCCACGAGTATCTTGAATTATTTAAAATTTAAATTAAGACATCAAAGACCGCTGAGAATCTAATCCAATATTGTTTTTCTCCGCTTATATACGACCCAAATATTTCTTTTAGTCTGCTCTATTTAGTTCATATTTGCTCAACTTCAATCCAATAGATTCTCATCCATATCATGTTGTTTCTATTCCATCCTCGATATTCCAAAACATCCAATTCCATTCCATTTAATTGTTTTTTATCCTTTAACGTCATATTTTCTATTTTCGGCGCTTGTGAGAACTTCACATGGAATCCCACCATAAAGAGTAGAAATTTATTTGTTAGATGAAGAATGTACATTGAAGGGAAGGCAAACTTTGAGTCACAGCAGACATTATTTCAGTCTATGTTGCCGCAAAAAATAGGGTTTTTACCGGTTATATATCTTCAAATTTCATTCTTCGTATCTAATGTACACGTAAGAAATATAAAAATGTATACCTTTTCTCCTATAGGTTAGAGAAGCAAGTAATTGAAATGAGGTCGTGCTGTATGAGTTATTCAGCTATTACACTACCATAAATATGCGAGAAGTTCATGTTTTCGAACAGGAACGTTTGGGTGAGACCTGCATGGTCTTATGGATTCTGACTGGGGACAACATAGCACAAACAGTATTTAGAACATGAGTTCGTCAAATTTTTCTGTGAAATCCGGATGTTTTTTTAGTGCCAATGGGAATTTAAAATATTTAAAAATAGTTCGTATGTGGAAAGATTACAGAGGAAAGAAAGATTGAAAAACCGTTGTAGTTAATATCGTGCTTGACTACCTAACTGAATGTTTGTTTGGTTCTTTATTTTTTATTATTTTTTCAGCAGTTCACAACATTTACAAGATTTTGCAAACCGCAATAGGCGAGCATGTAGGACGACTTGTGACGACCGAATACATTGTTGTTCTCCGGAAGCGATGAAATTATTTAAAATAATTCCTATGGTTTCAGATCTGTTCGTACAGTACTTAACGAAAAGTTGAATGAGAACAGTAGTAATTGATGCTACTAAGTTTTCTCAAATGAGTCCAGTTAGAAAAAAAGAAATATTAAGCAAAATCGGAGGTAAACTACTTATGTCTCCACATAACGCTCTCGGAAAAATAAAGAAATAATAAAACATTAGGTTTACATGTCTGCTACTGTGTGTTCTCAACACATAAATCCAGAATTTCATCCAAAAAATTATAGTGAAACCTTCTCACAGTTAAGCTAAATCTGTTTGTAGTTTCAGCGTTTGAATTTTTTCAAATTTGATTCTGGAAATTTAAAAAAGAGTATCCATGTCTCAGAAAAAACGCTGGTAGAAAATGCAGTAACGCTGAAATCTGAGTCTCACAAATCTGCTAATGTATGCTCTAAATACATAAATTAAGAAAACATTATATAAAAAAATTATTTCCCATCAATAAAACAGTTCGCTCCTTCTCTTGCGAGGCGTGAGATTGAAGGAACGACTCGAGGAGTTTCGTCTCGAAAACCAGCCTCTTCAGTCCAGTGCGATAGCATGAATACCATCCTTGCATGCTGTCAAGTGGATATTATGGAAAAATCAACGAGGCAAATTTTCGTTAAGTATAACGAAAGATTACACAAAATGTGTATTGGAATACTATACTTAAAATTAAGAATAATACACGTGTACTATCGAGACATTACTGTGCGTTTAAAACTTTTCGCTTAGGAAAAAACCACGTAATTGTAAAAGATTAGGTAGTTTCTTTTAGGATTACGATGTGCATAAGTTTTTTCTTGTCAATCAAAAGAAACGCTAAATACTAAGCCATCTTTTGAAAATTTACATGAGCTTGAAGGTCTCAAGACAACATTGTTTTCATTTGGGAACATCTCAAAAAATTGAGTTACATAGGTTTTTATTACATCAGTTTTCAAAGCAACTACATTTTAGAGATCATGAGATAAATCTAAAAAATTGTTAAGAACATCCTGCGAAAACTTTCCCACTTTTGTTATAGGATTATCATTTTATATCGATCTCTTAGTCATCTATTTTCCTATTCGTAGGAAATAGTATTAAAGGTATTGTGAAATCTCGGTTACTTCACTCTAAACTGTAATGCACGTGAGGTTTTTCTCAACCGTAATAAATTGTATTTGAAGTGATGAGAAATGTTGGTTTCTTTCCTCAAAAAAATGACAAATTTTTATTTCAAATTGGATGGGATTTTCGCTGACCGTTTCAAATTTATTATGTTGAAATTTGAAGAGTGCTCAAAATTTCAAACGTGTTGATTAACTTAACAATAAAATAAAATAAATCTTGGTATGAATAACAGATATTCACAGAATATAACTTTTGAAATAGTCCGCTTCAGACATCTGTCACTGTGATGGAACACACATCCAAAATTGAATATTTCAACTAAAACTGCTTCAAACGACAGTTCACGAAAATGTTGAAGCACGATTAAACTTCTCTTTTTAACTTCCGGAAATGCACGCAAGGAAACAGACAATGTAAGTCATAGGATTTATTGAAATGGCATTTTTCAAGTCAGGTTCATGGGTACGAGAATTGAAATTGCGCATACTACGTACAACCAATCATAAACACCAAAAAATTGCTTTAAATGAAAAATTTGATCCAAAAATTTAGATTCTGCGTACAGTGGAAAAATATAAACAAATTGGCCTTGTACCCGTTACAAGTTTAACTTTAAAATAACCTCAAGTTACAAGTTACAAGTTAATCAGGGCCTCATGCCCTGATTAACTCTAATTAACTTAAATTTTGGCCTTGTGTACTCTTCAACTGTAAATAAATTCAATTGCGGCCTTGTGCACTCTTTACCTCTAATTAAATTCAATTAAGGCTTTGTGTACTCTTCAACTCCAAGTAAATTCAATTGTAGCCAAGTGTCCTGTTGAACCGCTGATCAGTTTTTCAACCGACAGTAGTCGTAACAATTCTGGCGCAGGAGGAGCGCTACTCGACACAATGCCTAACCGGTCTAGTCTCCGTTCCTCTGGCCCATGGTACGGATTCCTCGAGGCTAACGTTCTCCTCAAGCGTTTCTTCAAACCCTGGTGCCTTCAAAGACCTTTTGCTATGTTTACTATTCATCCCTTTGCTTCCCGACGGGAACTCAAGTTCCCAGATGGCTAGTGCCTCCAGTTTAGGGAAATTGACAAAATTTCAGGGTAATTCACTGAGTACGGAAATAATTTGAAGTAATTAACAAATTAGGGCAATTAATAATATTCCTGCAACTATGTTTTTAGACACTCCAAAAGTTTGACACGTGCAAATTACTGAAGATATCCACTCAATGTAAGTTTCATGGTCTATGCAATACATTTAATTCCTTCTTTATTTAACTTGAGCAAGTTTTTCATACGCACATGTATTTACAGATAAAAAAAGGAAAAACAAAATTGATATTTTTCTAATATTTTTCAGTCATTTTTTGGCGTCGAAGCATACATTTTTAAAGCATAATTTTTTTTAATTTAACACTTTGTTCACGGAGTGGGACAAATGTTTAGCACTAGGTAAATTATTCACACACTCAACAGTGTAAATGTATAACATTTCAAACCATTCTGCTACCTTTTTTGAAAGAATTTTATCATACCATGAAATTATTTTTGAGCTCTTACATTTTGCACATTTCTCACAAAGGACGGAAACTCGTTAAAGCAAATAAATCGATTTTACCAGTCAGTTTTTTACAACCTAACCAAACCAACTTTACAACACGCGCAATCGTAGTCAACGTGTTAAAAAGGAAGTCAAAACCTGCTTATGCAGAAAAAATATGCTAGGGCAATTTTTCTGATATTTCAGGGTAATGACTGCAATTATCTTAGAAAATTTTTCCCTTAACAATTAGAGTGTTGGGATGGAAAGGGCTATTATTCCTGCTATAGTCATCAAGGCATATTTTTGTCACAACCTTTTGCGGAAAAAAAGAAATCATTGCGAAGATTCTCCATAAGGTGACGAAGGATTAAATGAAAAGGGGAATCAGATGTGCGCATTATGCTGCAAGTCAGCCAATACCAAACAAAAGGAAGTAGAGAGCCCAAAATCATAATTTCTTCCAGCGTGTTTTTGAATTAGGCTACCGAGTGTTTAATATTCATCATAGCCGTGTAGTTTAAGGACTTGCCCCCGTGCGAGCAAACGAGGGTTCGAATTCCGGGGCTGGGTGGCGATTTTCTCCGTTGGGTATAGGGAAAAAAATACCAATACCCCACTCTACCCAGGTGTCTGAAATGGGTCCCGGTCTTGACCGGGGGAAAGCGTCATGGCGTCCTGGTGTTAGTTTTAAGGGATTTAAAAATCCAATGTACAAGGTGATATGTTTCAGGCTTGAAATTGTAAATAAAGAATTCGTGGATGTCGTTGCTTGTTTGTTTGTTTGGAGTCAGAAGAAACGATTCCGTTTAATATGATGTCGACGAAGCGTTTCCCCGAGTGTAGTATGGTACTTTGATTTTAGAGATGTTAAAGTGACAGCAATAAATAAAGATATTAACATTACAAAGCTCTGTAATGTTAGATAAATAAATTAAAAGGCTTTTGAATTTTAAAATTAAGGAAGTCCCTCTTCTAATGTGTCAGCGAAGAAAACGAACAAGTCTACGGATTAAACACCTAACATTCAAGTATCTCTTGTATATAAATTGTTCAGAATAAAAGAGATATTTGAATATTGGGTGTATAATCAATAGACTTTTTCGTTTTCTTCGCTCACATAATAAAAGAGGGACTTCTTTAATTTAAAATTTCAAAAGCCTTTTAATTTATTTATCAAAGATTACAGAGCTCTGTAGGGTGAATATCTTTATTTATTGCTGTCACTTTAACATCTCTAAAATCAAAGTACCATACTACACTCGGTGGAACGTTTCGTCGACATCATATTAAACGGAATCGTTTCTTCTGAAACCAAACAAGCAAACAAAAGAAACAACGGCATCTACGAATGCTATATCGGATTATCGAGCTACTCAGTTTTCTGAGGTAAAACGTAGCAGGAAAATTTTACAACAATAATCATACCACCCTGATATCGATTCCTAGTAATTCATACTCCAAAAAATTATCAAATATTTCGAATGCAATACCAAAAATAAATTGCTTGAGACCTGCAACTAACACTGCAGCAAGTGTAACAGTACAACTTAGAAGCGAGTTACAGCCTAATAATGCAATAAATTAAACTGCCTTTTCAGGATACCATCAGGCGGAATACACTGAACCAAGAATCGGTCAACTGCTTCTAGTCACTAGGAAGCGCACCATTACTTCGAAATGGCCGAGTGTCTCGAACGAATCCACAATCGCTGAGCTTTACTGCTATATGTACTACTATTTGCTAAAGAATAGTCAGGAACTTAAACTAAACTATCTCATTTTCCTATAAATGAACAGTGGATGAGCTCTCTCTATCTCTTATGTAAAAATCGGTGATCGCAACAACTTCACCACATGCCTGGTTTTGCAACTGATTCATAAAACTGCGACTCTGAGATGACTCGAAAGTCAACGTTGAGGTCAGATGGCGCTCTCAAAGGAACCTGTTCCTCAAATGATCATCTATTCTTTGTTGCGACCCATAAAATGCTTACTTTAGTCAATCGAAGTTTTCTACGATTAAGTACCTATTATGATGTCTTACACCCATAACTTGCATATAGATAGAAACAAAAGCGCATTATCACATAACGTGGCAGAAGTTTATTCGAATAATTTGGAAGTGCATGTAGCTACGATTAATTTTATACAAGAGGAAGTAAATTATTAGTTGTTTTTCTCCAGCGCCTCATAAGAGGAGAGATCGTGACTAGTAACTGTCCTTTGTGCCTTGGTTTATTGGAGTGCCAAAGCACAATCAACAGAGACTCGCCACGGTTTCTTCTCTGTTACAAAACCATTAGAATAATGTAATGCTTTGAAGGAATGCGATGAACTTCCCTTTCTTTGCTTAAGTGATGGAGAAAATAGATATTACTGATAGAATTACCGAATGAGAGCTCGAGATCATCTTACAAGAGAACTGCTGTAAAAGTGGAAATGATATCAGCGTCGCTGCAGAACTCCTTCATGCTATTCGTGGTAAAACGATACTGCAGAAGTATTGCGCTATTTTTCACAATAAAACCTATTATTTTTCATTCACTTCAGAACTTTTAGATCGAAAATATGATGGATAATTTGAATTTTAGAGGCAACCATCATTCAGGAATAAAGTTCAAAATTAGCATTTAAGATGCAAACGTCTTGCAGTTCATATCATTATCACTGCTGTTACAAGATTTTTTTGGAATGATACTCCAATCTTACAAAAACTATGTATAGGAGCTTCCAAAAATTTTCCTACGCCGTAAACTACTGCTCAGGTCACAAAATAAGCATTAAACAGCATTGTATGCTGTGTTTGCGTAGTATGCTGAGTTTAAATAGTAAGCTGTGTTATAAGCATACAATGCTTGTAAACAAGCATTGGATGCCAAGAAGTCATACTTATCTCACATATTCTTTATTGCAATGAGCCACATTTCTTCTAGTTAGTTACACTCACGTACATGCCCCGCGGGCACCTACGCTTAATTTGCAGTTTTTAAATTTTTAATTACTAGCAATTTTTTTCACACTATTCAGACTTTTGCTTTGCTAAGAACGCCTTTTCTTTATGCATGATTTAGCTATGCATGAGTCTTAATAAAATTTGCTTTAAAATTCTAAAGAAATATGCAACAGATCTTCGTAACTCCTCACATGAATGCTTTCCTGAAAAAGAAATATGAAACTGGCTTGCCTGAAATTACATAAAATACTAACTTAAAGTTCAGTTTTTGTCTTGTGCAAATTTTACGCTAGCAGCTTGTGGAATTTTCAGACCTAGATAGTCTATCCAACTTCACATAGTCACATTATTGATTTCCATAAATTTGAGTTAACGAAGTAAAACAAACATAAGTATAGTGGGACTTGCATGAGCGTATCAGCACAAAACCCTGCGCAACAGCTGACCAGTCATACGGAAAAATAATTTCCTCTTGGGAGAAATTGAATGAATGAGGGTCGCTCTGACAAGAAGATGTGCAGAGGAGCTGTACAGAATTAATAAAATATCGGTTGTAATTCTGCTACGAATATTTGAACGAGATTAGAAAATAATGAGCTCGCTCATTCTCTCTCATCTTGACTATGAAAAATATTTACATCTTCAAGCCAAATACAGCCGTTGTCGGCTATAATTTTCCCTTTTGTTATATCCTCTTTTATATTCATTACGAGTTCGCTATGACTCATATTATGCTCACAACTCTTTCAACATAATAGTTTGAGGCCGTAATATTTGTTTTGAGCAGTTGATGGCGGTTCAATTGGATGGCAAACGTAGCAGGGAAAGATTAGTTTATGAAAGGAACAAGTAAACATCAAGAGTGATCTCGAATATCTCCAACTACGATTCCTGTCTCCTTATTTTCTGGCTGGCATGAAACAATTGGGGTTTGAACCATCTGGTAAATTTTCATGAATGAACAAAAATAGCAACAAAGAAAAATAATTAGTACTCTTAGATTTAGCAATTACCGTGTATTAAATCCTTTGCTATTTCCATGTAAAGCTGGAGGTTCACTCACGGCTTGATACCCGTGAGAGGAGAGTGAAGGTAATTCCTGTAAGTCACATATGTAGTTGAATATTTTGGTTGTGTATATTCTATTCAAGTAAAGGAGCATTCCCGAGAAATAGCTGAAACCTATCATTCAGTTCTCTAATTATCACGTTTGTTTTTATGGCATGTTCTCAAGTGCAGTCACGTACATTATTGCAAAGATTCCGGCTATGAACTCCACCGAGCAGCTTCAAACTACAGTTGTTGATCATCACTCGATCATTCATACGGCTGGACTCCGTCCAATCTACCTTTACTTCCACGTATTTCATGCTGTCACAAGATCTCTTTAAAGTCGAAAAACTCAAAGAAATTTGTGGAATGCCCTTAAATCGTTTTAACGAAGCTCTATGAATACAACCAAATTTGAAGAGAACTGCATAATTTTGTAAAAGCTATAACTATACTGAGATTAACGCGCAATTCGATCGGAGAAAAATTTACTAAAAATAAAAAATGCACTCCTTATTTTGTCATTGAAAAAAGTCATACATATATTGGACACTAATCAAGTTGACGATCTAGGAAATAAAAAAGCATGAGTTACGCAATATGTCTTAAATTAGAAAACTTTGCCGCCGCTGCCGTACCTAAACAGAGATCCCGTAAGAAAGAATACCTCGAACTTTGTTCATTAGTACCTGTTTCAACGAGCAATCCTAAACCAGAAAATTTTAATTGAAATAACATTAAATTAGAAAATGAATGCTTCGGAATGTGAACAATGTTTCAAAATTCGATATAAACACGAGAATATTTTTGGAATAGATAAATCTTGAAATGTATTTTCAATTTTCTAAACTTGGTCAATATCTCAAAAACTGTGAAAACGCTAAAAAAAATATCACGAATGCGCTAAAGTTTTATGATCTTTATGTAACTTGAAAAACATTATAGAATATGGTGATGATTTCAAAATTACGTAAATTACGCTAGAAAATTCTGCGAATGTAATGAACACTACACGAACATTTTATGAACCTTAGAAAATTGATAAACACTGCACCATTTGAGATGCATCATGAAGTTTTAAGGATATTTAATATCTTGATGAACGTTAGGAAATTTTATGAACACTTTATAATTCTACGAACATTAAAAAATAAATGAAAACGTCATAAATGTACTGGCATTAGGAAAGTCGTTGAATAATAGCTGATTTAATGAATATTTAAAAATTGGATGAACATGATGAAAATTGACAACCCACCACAACTCAACAAATACATTGAAACTTGGTGGATTCACATAATTAAGCAAATACATGAATTATTGAATGAACATCCTGTAATTTGAAACACATCATATTATTGGTTGAACATCATACGATTTGATGAACATCATTTAATTGGATATCTATCATATAATTGGACAAATATCTTATAAGTGGATAAACATCATTTAATTAGATAAACCCCATATAATTGGATGAACATCATATGGTTTAATAAATATAGTATAATTTGATAAAGATCATATATCTTGATAAATATTATGGAACTTCATGTGTGCGCGCAAATCCCTATTAGATATAGAAATAATGAAAAACAGCCAAATAAACCGCAACAAGTTTGATCTACGGAAACTCTGACATATTGGTATAACTTGCCCGACATCCTATGCTTGAACGATGGTTAGCTTTTTCAACTTCTAAATAACAGAAGTTACATTAATGAAAACTTGAAAAAGTTGAATCGAAACAGCGACAGGAAGGATCTGATCACACTGAATTGATCTCTTTTCAATAAACCAATTTTTCAATCTCGCAACGTCATTTAATGTTGACTGAAAGATAATATGGCAGAAAACTGAGCGTCAGAACGCTAAATTTTTAAAACATAAAGGAAATTTTAGGCTTTAAGTTGCATATGTATATCTGTAATATATATATATAATGGTTATACATATGCATACATACGTATATTTTATTTTATGTATACGTATATATGTATATAAATATTACCACAGACTCCAAATTATGAAAATAGTATTGATTAAAAATTATTTCAGAATATTTATGGTTGAAACCAGTATTACCACCGACTAACAATTGCAACTAGAATTCAAATGACTGCAGGATTAAGACTAAAAATTCATTATACCTTTCAAACTAGCAATAAACAGTTTCATTGAGCCCAGTTAATTATTCGAATTGCGTTTAATTTGTGCCTTCATTTTCATTCCAAATTGTTCACTCCAAATTCCTCATGAACTTTTTGGGAATTTTTTTCTTGTACACCAATATTCAACATTAATCATTGGCTCTCAATCGTTCGCCGAATACACCATTCTATGTAATTTTTTTACCCCAAACATGTTATAAAATACACCCCGAGACCATTATTTCACGACATAATACAAACAGGGTGCAATAAGTCCTTCCCCAACTAAATGGCGGGTCTGGATTCAAAGGATTTCCTTCTACTGTCATTCCAGGAAATTTATCAGCGTTGAAGGCTGAAGCTGACGAGAAAACGCAGAAAAATCGACGTTAATTATCGGGTGTGCGCCGCTTTGGCACCCGCCCGCAAAATCTGGCCGTCCCGTGGAAGCGGCGCCGGCGGTAGGAAACGAGTCGTCTTTTTGTTCAAAAATAGCGGTTTTCATCTGCCCTGTGTATTTTTTGGTTCTTCATTACTTTGGTTAGTTATTAGTCTGATTTTGTTAAGTCAGCCGTTAATTGATTTATGATATAAATTTTTCTATCTAATTAATTTTCAGTAAATTTGTTCGAACATTTTATTTCACAAAATATTCTAAAATATTCTGTAAATTTTCAATTTTAATTATTATAGCATGGAAACTTGATTTAAAATTAAAAACGTTTACACCCTTATAAAATTGTTTGCAAACAAGTGTTTAGAAAAAGATTATCCGAAGTCTAAGTTAAAAACTTGTACTTTTGAAAGAGATCTAAAACCGACGTGGTTGTGATGGCTTGATCAGTTTTATCGGCCATTAATCTAATGAACAAATCCATTCCTTTTTCACGGTAGTCATTTAATCATTCAAGTAATTAAATTTCAGTACTGCATTTATGAAATGATCACAGCTTTAAAAATTTGATAAATTAACACTACAATTAAGTTTTTTAAGAACCATTCATGGCAAGGCTGTTTACAATGAAAGTAGTCTTTTGTTTATTGGTCACCCATACAAATTTTATTCAAAGATATTATTTTATTTTGTACGTATTATTACTGACATTTAATTATCATTATTATATTACCTTTTTGGAGCTGAACATTACAGTGATTGGCTTTAGAGCTTCCAACGGATTAGCATACTAATTCTTAATTAAAACATTCAGTAAATTACTTTTAACTGAAATATTAAAATATCTTACGAGTGTAATAAACCTCCTTATCAGAAAATCAAACTAATCCGAAGTTAAATATTTGATTCGATGAGTTATATTCCTCAATAAAATGTTTTAAAAATTCGGTCGTCTCTGAAACTCATCGCAGAGGTGGTTTTCAATATTATTACAATACATTATTATATTGTTACAATATTGTACTAATATAACATCAATACAATATTCTCTCAATCCTGCGTTATATAAAAAAGATATTATATTTATTCAATATCATATCAATACCATTCTATCGATATAATGCAGCAACAATACAACAAATACTATTTAAATGTTATATTACAATAATATTGCTTTGTATCAATGCATTTCTATATAATTATAAACTAAATCAATGTCATTTTATAACATTACAATACTATATCATTAAAATACTATATCTGTGCGATACTAGAATGCTATATCAGTGCAATGCTATATCATTAGAATGCTATAACAGTTCAATACTATATGAAGGCAACATTATGTCAATAATCACCACAATATGCATCACACCAACAACCAAAACTCTCACCGGATGGAAGCCGAGCCCGTTGCTCAAAAGGAAGCTATGGTCTGTCAGCTCTGACAAAAGGCCCTCTAATGATATATCATTTAGGATTACAAATTAGCTATTCATTTCTGAACTCATGAGCCTTGCTTCATCAGTGGATGAATAAGCACCTTCGTTCTTTTTCCTAGTACTTTTTTTCAAAAGGTCATCTAATTTTTTCTCTACCTATTTTTTTAAATCTCTACACCAGTTTGAATAGAGAGCATAGTATGAATAAAATGCTGAATCGGTGTAAATCTCCTTTGAAATGTAACTGGAAAAGGCATAGTGCAATTTTAAATTCATTGAAAGTATTTGAACAGTTTTCTTCTCTAGTAAGTACTTGAGAAGTCCGTTGTCTTAAGAATGAAAAACTCAGTATGTCTTGAATATAACATCCATGATGCTTGCTCACACCAGAGAATCTGCATGTCCAATAATTCATTGCAGAAGTTAAATTTTTTCGATAAATTTATAATTGAAATTTTGAAATTAGACCAAATTTTCTACAAAAACTTTTCAAAAAATAAGTATTAAACACTGACGATCAAGGACTGTAAGAATGCGTTTACTACATGGTACATCAGTTTTGGATGCTCAATTTATCACCGTGTTAACGCCTTAACATTAAATAAGCCTCAACTCATAAGGATAAAATAACACCTAGTAATTGAACTAACACGGTTCTCAAATCCAATCAACGGTTACCGGATTTTGCTGAGACCGATATTCACTTAAGTTGAGGTGGCGTTAGAAGATGTCGTCTAATTCGAACATCAAACAACAGACACACTCGCAGGACAAACTGAAACCCAGAAAATATAGACGCTGCATCAAACAACATACACAATCGCAGAACGAACTGAGAGTCAGACGCCGACGCTGTATCAAACAACAGACACACTCGCAGAGCGAACTGAGAGTCAGACGCCCACGCTGCATCAAACAACAGACACACTCACAGGACGAACTGCGAGTTAGACGCCGACGCTGTATTTCAAGGCCACGTCAGTGCGGCACGTCACGGCCAAGTTGCCATGAAGTTGTAATAGGGCGAGATTATCAGCCGACGGTTGCGGTTTGGCGACGCTGAGCCCGGTCGTTACTCGGCTTGGGCCGGAAGATGGTGTTTCTGCCTCTGTTGATGAAGTAAGGCACCTGCTTCGAATTGTGCAGAGTTAAGTTTCTTTGCGCATCGCTTATGCTTGTTGTCGTTCCTCGAACTTGAGCAAATTGCACTTGAATTTTCTGGAAGCCGTGAAGTGTTTTCATTACAGCAGCAGATTTGAAACTCTTGCACGTTAAGAACTTTTACTGATGTGTTAGTGTTGCCAATATTGCTTGAAGTAATCTATTCATACAATTGCTCTACCACCAACGCATGAAATATAATACTTATGCATTCGTGTTGCAGATATAACGTGAAACCCGTGTTTTCATTTTTCCATGAGAGCAAGTGGTAAAATACAAACTCAATGGAAATGTTTCTGATTACAGATATCAAATTGCGTGATGATCAACTTAAATCTAAATAACATATTGTAATATAATAATATTAATTGTCCCAAGCAAGGAAGAATGTCGCTCAAACTTTTCAAAAAAGTATGGAGACATAGAAAACTCTTAAGAATTCAAAATGACAGGTACGAACTGTAAACTAAACGCGTTGATAGCAAGTTTACTCGTCGGCATATATTTTTTCAGGAATTCAGGACATCCGGCAGCGGCTCATTTGAGCGCAAGGGTGGACATTCTCACGCAACTATTAAAATAGCATGGTATTGATTTTTAGGCTACGCATCCCAAACTAGAGGAATTTCCAAATTTGCATCCCAATGTCATGAATCTTCATTAGTTCATTACCCAGATTTCTTCAGGCTATCTCGTGGTTAATTTCTCACCCCCAATTTATTACCAGAGATCGCCCACAAGAAAAAACTGCGAAGAGCAGAACGGTTTTCTTGGAGGCATTTATTTTTTACGATAGAAGGCAGAAGTAAAACAAATTAACGTGAAGCGAAAATTCGCTGAACCCTGAAGGGGAGATGAATCTAGAGCTAAGCGCTTTTGTAAAATGGCTAACTGAATCTAAAAAAAAGTCGATTATATTTCACAGTTTCAAATAAAAAGATTCTCTGACAAAGAAATTTTAAGCTACACTCACGTCAGATGCGGGGAATTTTTCTAGCAGCACACTGAATTTCTATTAAAGTTTGCCCGTTGAAAATGTACTTCAGGGTTCGAAAATGTTCTATTCAGCCAAGTTTTCTGAGGCAAATTTCAAGAGCTCTATTGTAGGGTACAAGGGACTTTGGATTGTCCTTACTAAATTAATGTGATATAGTGCACATTTGCATACTTACATGTATATAAGGAGAATATAAATTCACCATGGCAGCATATATATATATATATATATATATATATATATATATATATATATGTATAAATATATAACTGTATTTCGACGCACACATGTGTGTGTCGGAAAATCATTCAGGTAAATCCCTATACTTCTTATAGTTTACTGCCTATGGTAACTGGTCTGCAAAAAAAAATTTGAGCCCTGAAACCATTCTTGTCGATTCTTATGCAAAATGACTTCGTGAATCCCAATATAACCCCCGTTTTTCCCCATCACCCTCCGTTTTTGAGGGAGCTCACCCCTCCACTTTTATCACTCTTCGATGTGGATTTTTTGAGCTGTAAAGAATAACAAATAAAAGATAAATGTAAATGGTAAAATAATCAATGTAAAGAATAATTCATAAATAAGATTAGCACCTTGATATGGTGCTTGCGTTCATTACGTACTCTAAGGTAAATTGAAGCTTCTCGTACCAAAAATCAGCAGAACACTGCCAACATAATCGCATTCCACTTTTCGGAAAATCTCCTCTCGGAGCGAAGTACTAAAATGTATAGCTGATATAACAGCAATGTTCGTATCTAATATTATTGACCAGTCACTTTCCTAGGTATTTACCTTCTCAAAATTGCCAGAGGTACATAATTTTTAACAATGATTGTAAAACTTGTGTCAACAATTATAGACCTGTCTTTGCACAATCATTTATTGGCAAAATATTCGGGAAAATTTTATGTGAAAAACTGTATTTCAATTTTGAACAAAAATCATTTCTCCATCATAAACAACATAGTTTTCTTTCCAAAAAAATAAACAACACAGGCTGTCTTGAATCACTTACAAATGTTTTATTCCAGTGAACAGTAGTTGACAAGTTTCGCTTAGCTAACTCGAAAGCGAATTAACTAAATAGTTTTCAAAGCTAACTAATCAGCTAAGTTCAACAGATTGACTAGTTTCGACTAGATCACTAATTCCGAGATTGGAAAAATGATGATTAGTTGACTAGTTTCAACAAGGTAACCACAAATTACAGTACCACTCTGATATGCCATGGCAGAAGAGCACCAATTCGATATACCGTGGCTGTAGAGTACCACTGTGATGTACCTTGGCAGTGGAGTAACACTCTGATATACCATGGCAGAAGAGTACCACTCTGATGTACCATTGCGGTAGAGTACCACTCTGATATACCTTGGCGGTGGAGTAACACTCTGATATACCATGGCAGTAGAGTACCAATCTGATGTACCATTGCGGTAGAGTACCACTCTGATATACCATGGCAGAAGAGTACCACTCTGATACACCATGGCTGTAGAGTACCACTCTGATATACCTTGGCGGTGGAGTAACACTCTGATATACCATGGCAGAAGAGTACCACTCTGATGTACCATTGCGGTAGAGTACCACTCTGATATACCATGGCAGTAGAGTACCACTCTGCATGATATACCATGGCAGTAGAGTACCAATCTGATGTACCATTGCGGTAGAGTACCACTCTGATATACCATGGCAGAAGAGTACCACTCTGATGTACCATTGCGGTAGAGTACCACTCTGATATATCATGGCAGTAGAGTACCACTCTGATATACCATGGCAGAAGAGTACCACTCTGATGTACCATTGCGTTAGAGTACCACTCTGATAAACCATGGCAGAAGATTACCACTCTGATACACCATGGCTGTAGAGTACCACTCTGATATACCTTGGCGTTGGAGTAACACTCTGATATACCATGGCAGTAGAGTACCACTCTGCATGATATACCATGGCAGTAGAGTACCAATCTGATGGACCATTGCGGTAGAGTACCACTCTGATATACCATGGCAGAAGAGTACCACTCTGATGTACCATTGCGGTAGAGTACCACTCTGATATATCATGGCAGTAGAGTACCACTCTGATATACCATGGCAGAAGAGTACCACTCTGATGTACCATTGCGTTAGAGTACCACTCTGATATACCATGGCAGAAGAGTACCACTCTGATACACCATGGCTGTAGAGTACCTCTCTGATATACCTTGGCGGTGGAGTAACACTCTGATATACCATGGCAGTAGAGTACCACTCTGATATACCATGGCAGTAGAGTACCACTCGGATGTACCATGGCAGTAGAGTACCACTCTGATATACCATGGCAGTAGAGTACCACTTTGATATACCATGGCAGTAGAGTACCACTCTGATACACCACAACTGTGAATTATCATTCAAATACAAAATGGTTTTGAAGAACATGTATGATGTTAAATAACTGCCGAGTCCAGCATCAGAATTACAAATCTGAAATAAATACTTTCACCAATCGTTCCCGATACACTCAATTTTCAGTCTCTTAGAATTTTTTGCTTACGGACATACCAAATTACTTATTCTTATGAACTTATTCGTATGAACATTCTCAAGAGAATCCTTTGCAAATTGCTTCTTATTTATATTTCCAGCTTAAATTATTTTAAGAGCAGTATTTAATTAACATCAGTACCATGAGCAGAGAGCTTGAAACGCTTAACTACCAAATTTGTGTCTTATTTGTCAGACAAATTTGTTTCATATTCGTTGGACAAATTTATGTCATATATATGAGACAAATATGTGGTATATGCGGGCTACAAATTTGCATCATATTCGTGTGACAGGCTTGCGGCAAATTCACGAGACAGATTTGTGGCATATTCGGGGCACAAATTTGTATCATATTCGTTTGACAAATTTATGTCAAATTCCTGATATGTGGCATACTTTCGTGAGAAAAATTTGTGTCATTTCGTGAGACAAAAATGGGGCATATTCACAAAGCAAATTTCTGGCATATTCGTGGGACAAATTTGTGGCGTATTCACGAGACATATTTGTGACATATTCGTGGGACAGATTTGTGGCGTATTCACGAGACATATTTGTGGCATATTCGTGGGACAGATTTGTGGCGTATTCACGAGACAAATTTGTGACATATTCGTGGGACAGATTTGTGGCGTATTCACGAGACATATTTGTGGCATATTCGTGGGACAGATTTTTAGCGTATTCACGAGACAAATTTGTGGCATATTCGTGAGCTAAATTTGAGTTGTATTCGTGAGATGAATTAGAGTCATAGTTGTGAGACTAGTCTCACATCGCTCTGGAGTCAAGGTCTCACCGTCAATTAGCCCATAAGTCTGGCTGCAATGAGCTCTTTATGATCTTCTTCTTCACTCCCGCCTTGATATTTCAAGGCCATAAGAACACAGCCTGATGCAGGACGCATTTATTATGACCTTGAATCTTATTCTTACAGGATCCAATTCAGAATTGCCTTGTATGGAATTCCCGTTCTAAAGATTCTTCGAGTGTTCTTGAACCATGATTTTATCCTGCTTATTATTGATCATTAGAATGCG
This sequence comes from Morinoia aosen, assembly GCA_030386875.1. Classification (NCBI taxonomy): domain Eukaryota; kingdom Metazoa; phylum Arthropoda; class Malacostraca; order Amphipoda; family Talitridae; genus Morinoia; species Morinoia aosen. Next base: position 36,534,166 of record CM059571.1, on the reverse strand, counting down.
AAAATTAAGTTTTCTCCAAAAAGCGGACCAAAATTAACTTTTATCATTTCTTACATCAGCGATGCCGTTAGGTACTCTGCATGTACTCACCGAACTTCAATATAGGCATGATTGAACACGTGATTTTCTTCCGACATGAATCAACAGTTACCATACTTGCAATCATCGGATGCAATTGAGCAGTAATCATGAATTCTAATCATCTCATCAGATTAATATTGCTCAACCACCGTCATAGACACACAGCGTCGCAAATTGTCGAAGTCGTAATTGCTATGATTGCAGTAAAATGTCGCCTTCACTGTAATTTCGGAGTGCTGACGACCATCACCATTATTCAATATTCATGCGCGGCACTTGTCAAATGCCACATAAACTTCTGTCACACAGAAAAAGTTGAGTTCACTGAAGTTTATCCGCTCAAAATTCTTAGAGTCTCATCATAAAAAACATGCTAACAATAATTCATCGTCTTGATATTGAAATCGATCTTGGTTTCAAGAATTTATAGTATTTATTTTAATTTGTGGTTAATTGATTGGCTTAATGTTTATTCATTCTATTCGTGATCTATTTTATTCCTGATGAAATGCAAATCAATTGGAGTATTTTCTTCAGTCTATTGTTTATGAGTGAGTCTATTGTTAATTCATGCTATTTGTTGTTGTTTTTATCTTTAAAAAATCGATATATGAATCATCTGATATCTTTGAAAATTTGGAAATAATGTGATTGTTTGTAGCATTTCAGCCTATTTATAGCTCATGTCCAATGTATTGTAAATCAGCTTATTGTTAATTTACCTTGATTTCCAAAGTTAAATAGACTAAATTCTTTACATATTACCTTTCAAAATTTAAAACTCTTTAGCTCTCCAATCATTAACAATGGCTTCAGAATTTCGAAAACAGTCAAACCGTTTGGTCATTCATATTTTGATATTCTGCACTTGAGAGTTTAGTTAAGAATAATTCTTTTACAACCACACTCGTTGCTTCAATTTGTAGCATGGACCACATCGCGATGTTATTGGGTCGATATAATTACTATAAAGTTTATCTATTTTTTCTAATAATTCAACTCGGAATAATAACACGAATACTCCTATAATTGAATTTTTTCGAATTACTAATTTTTTTCCTTATTTTGAAGTGAAATTTTGACCATCATTTGTTCTAACTCCACGCTATAAATTTTATTTCATAGTTGTTCTAAATTAAAACTTTCACTCTTTTTTCAAATTTTTGACTTGAAGCTAACTTGAGACCACCTTACCGCACCGCTTTCAACGTTTTGAATTTTACTTGATGTTACTTTCTCCAAGTAAAGGCTAGAAATTAAAATTCGATTCAAAGATCTTAGTTTTAGTGGATAGCCCTTCCTGACAAATAAACTTCACCAAGTTAACAGAGATCAATTTTTCACAAATAAATTTTCAGGTTTCAGATGCGACATCATTCCATGCCAAACAGCCAGTTTTTCCCACACTTTCCCAAGCAGCAAATTCGAAATCCTTTTTGTTTTGCACTGCTCATAAATTATCTCGATTCTTACTTGAAAGAAATGAAATCGAAACCCATTCCAGTGATGAATGCAAAATCCTTTGTTTCTATGTATAGAGGTCTTCACTTAATATTTCCTGCTCACCCTTCGCCAAGGATAAATGCATTACCTCACTTTTTCCTGCTCATCAGCCCGAGTGACTTGCAGAAGCAAAAGCTCTCAAGCTCTGTTTTTGTCTCGACGAGCTGCAAGAAATTAGCCCTGCTCACCATATTGCTTACCATCTTATTGTCTTCGCCTCCATCTCACATCCTGTGACCTTGTCATCTTTTGCGTTCGGTGAGAATTTCATTTTTGAGCGAGGGTCACAGATTTCTGATGACTATCATTGAAGAGTATGTAGGGTTAGGAATCTAGGTGAATTTCGATAGCTATATTCAAGTTCACTTGTAAAACAAATCTGAGCACCCTAGGTTTTCTGAATACCATATTTTTAGTGACTTGAACTTCGTATTGAAAACAGCAGTGATGAATTGCTAGCAGATTTTAAAATTAGAAGATAAACCTATTTTTTCCGCCACCCTCAAGGTTGAAGTAAATTGAAGCAGTTTGATTTAAGTAAAGAAGAACAATATGATTGCTTTAAAAATGCATTCCGCTTTTTTTCGATGCTAATTCATTTGCAAATACATAAAACTGAAAACACAGTCATTGATGCAAACTTCGGCGTCATTTGCCTTTACCTGCCAGCTCAAGCGATAAGCAATTGATGAAAAAATAATAATAATTATATGTACCATGAACTCATTTTGTAGTTTCTTCTTATGTTTTGTGTATTTTTAGTATCCTTTTCAACTCGTCATTTACAGAAGTAAACATAATCTTGATAACTCCGTCTTCGCGCAGAAGCATAAATAACAAACTCACTGTAAATAGTTGATACATATCGATTTAGTATAAAATAAGCAACACGCGATAAACTTTTCCGTAAAATTGGGCTTATAACTATATCTAAATGATTAAAATATAAGTTTCGAAATCTTACTTCTTCAACTTAAATTGATATCCAGTTATGGTAAAGAAACAATCATTTTTCAAAATGGAAAACATCAACACTAAATTCAACAATTTATTTTGGATAGATTTTCAATGTGGAGATAAAACCAAAAACTGGGTTCCCGTGTTCTATTTTCAGTCCTCTTCAATTCGAAAATTTTTTGAGGATATCCGTCGATACATAGATCATTTGGAGCCAATAATTATTTACATGTGAAATTGTGTACAGTTTTCTGAAATGACCAAACAACGCACAACCTTCTTAACAACGTTTTAGGTTCCTTTTTTAGGTTTTAGGTTACTAATTTCAGGTTTAAGTCCTTAATTTTAGGTGTTAGGTGGCTGATTTTATGCTTAGGACGTTAATTATAGGTTTAGATTACTAACTTTAGGTTTTAGGTGACTAATTTTAGATTAGGTCCCAAATTTAAGGTTTTAGGCGGCTTATGAATGGTTTGAGTTGCTAATGATAAGTTTTGGTCTCTTATTTCAAGTTTTATATCGGTAAATTTAGAGTTTAGGTTAAGATTTGATTGCTCAGAGTAGAGATTTCTGACCCACAGACATAGGTCCCGTACACCAGACACGAGGACTTTAAATTTATTCGACTCGACGTAAATTCTTTAGCCACTATGCACTTCTCAACAATTTCGATTTAAATTCTTTTCAGAAAACAGTTTTGTAAAATTTTTTGACGTAATCTGTATTATTGTTCAAAGGTTCTGTTAGATCTTTTAAAATTTATGCATTTTCTACTGTGGAGTGTTCTTATGACATCAAAACAGTATAGCAATATGTTCCTGAACATTTTCATCACACGTGATTATATTGATAAATAAAGGAAAATAACCTCTCTCCTTAAAAAATATTTTTCTAAACCTCACTACAGCTCCACTTTCAAGCCGGAATTAGATCCCCATTTCAAATGATTATGAAATACATTGAACATTTGTTTATTTTCAGCAATCGATTTTTCCAACCAATTTCCCTGATTTAAAACTCTCTATTTTGCATCCGGGATTTTCGGTTGTTCCGCACCAAGTCCCACGGTGACACCACAATTGCGCGGCACCCTGCGCTTCACTTTTAGCCCTTGAAGACAACAATCGACTGCAATAAATCTGAGTGGAAAAAAGGGCATTCAAATCGCGCTGTGTTTAAACTGTTCATCGGCAGCTTGTGGACAGCGGCGATATGTTCCATGGGTGCTTGCTGGCAGATTTTTTAATTTATTCCGTTCCATGAGCATTATAGCTGTATTTTTGAGACAAATGTGGAGAATCTTATCTATATATAACGTTTCACTCAATTTGTTCATTATAAGAATTTTGGTAACATGTGTATTTCATTAATTATACTTCATTTGGTATGTGTATTTCATGAAATGTTCCTTTATGATGTATATTTTGTTTAGTTTACGTGTTGAGGACTTTATGTGTTATCTAAGTGTCATTTCATTCTAGTATTTGTAGTAATGTTATTAATAGAACCCAATATTTCCTGGTGAACGAACAATACGTACTATTGGGAGCATTTACGAAATTTAAATACACCGCAAGTTATATTTTAGCTTCATTTATCGTCTTTTGAATTATATGCATGTAAGTTATATTTTAACACTATTCCTCATCTTTTGAAATAAATATAGAGCAAGTTGTTCTTTAACTACATGCAGCACATTATGAATTAAATACGTCGCAAGTTCCATTTTAACTTCATTCATCATGTTATAAATTTTAAATTCCATTTATTTTCAAGTTATTTATTGTAAAAATCAAAGCAATGCTGATCTAAATATTTTACACAATTATTCTGAAACGCTTAAGAGCAGAAAATGCCTCAGCAAAAAAAAATATTTTTCAAACTCTCCTTTGGTTCGGCATATGAAGTAAACAACTATAATTGATTTCGAAGTTCTTACTTAAGGTTGATTGCGATAACTTTTTTAATTTTTAATTATTCGTACTAACTTACTACTTTATATTTTATCATTATTTTCTCACTGCAATTATATTTTATGTTGTATAACGTAGTCACCCCGTGATTGTATTCGAAAAGTATTAGTTTTTACATATTTAATAAAACGTACACTCATATTTTTGTCATTTTTAACCTAAAATATAATGACTCTTGGAAACTTTGTTCATTTTTTATCTAAAACAGAGTGACTCTTTGAAATAAATGTATAACATTTCATTCCAGAATTACTCGATAAACTTCCTGACGACTCCAGTTTGCACAAACACGTTTCAGAGTAGAAGCGTTTGAGGGACAAAGAATACCGATAACTGCAATCATCGGATGCACGCACGTCAATCGAGTAAGGTTAACGTTCTAGGGCTTGAAAAATTCTAACCGTCTACGTATTCGACAGACAGGGACGGCTATGACAGAGGCGCCAACGCCTCTTTCTCTTTGTCGTGTAAAAAAAACGGAGAAAAAATTGTCTGCAATATCCGTCTCAAAAGGCGTCAGCATCGCTTTGCATTGGCCTAATATTTTTATTATGTTTGTTTTGTATGTATTATTATTGGTGGCATTTAATTATTATCATCATTATGTTAAATATTTGTCTCCTTTTCTTGAAGTGGCAGCATATTGTACAGGTATATTTTTCAAATTATTTCATCTATGTGGCCGAAACTTCTAAATAAATTTCAACAAAAAATATGTTTTTCTTCTGTCATAATTGCTTCTGTTCCATTTGCTAATGAATCAATATTTTAAGTCATGCTAAAATTAAAAATTAGTCATATAAAAGATCAGTAAACTATTCCACGAGTGGATATCGTCTCTTCAATTTTGTAGGCAAGCAGACCTGTTAAGAAAAGTTTCTGTTGACGTCAACTAGAAGCGAAGTAAATGATCCAATTTCTTGGAGGTTTATCCAGTCTCATTAAACTTGAAGGCCTTCATGTTTACGCTTTGGCCACGTTATTGCTTGCAATATGTTGACCACAACAGAGCAAGTGTGTCTGAGATTATGTTACTCGAATGCAAATTAAGTGAAGTATTTGCCCGGCTTTCCTCTCCCGTTTTTTTCTATCCACACACCGGGCTTACACACCCACAGATTGGTTTCTTTGTCAACAGGCTAGTCTGTTATACCTGCTTGAGGGTTTCTTGTACCGAAATCACGTTTTTTTGTATTTTCATGCAAGTCTGTTGTTCTTAAGTAGCAGTTTCTTGTGCCGGTATCTTTGTTCATTGAATCTAGATCCCGGTGTCTTGTGCTTGCATGCATGTTCCGTGGATATTTATATGGATTTTTTGTGTCTGTTTCCCTGTTCCTCGTGTTTTGATGTCGGTTTTTGTTCCTACTTGTGTGTTCCTTGCGTTTTGATACCGGTTCATTGTATCAGCATGCTTACTACTCACGTCATTGTGTCGGTTTTTTTAATAATTATGTATGTTCGTCGCATATTGAAGCCAGTTTTATGTGTACGCATTCTTATTCCTTATGTCTTGATACCGGTTTCAGTTTACTTTATGCTTGTTCCTTGAGTCTTGAAACCATTTTCTTGTACTTGTGTACTTGTTCCTTGCGTTTTGATGCAAACTCCTTGTACCTACGCTAGCTTCTTGTGAATATCTTGAGCCATCGTGCTCATTTCTTAAGTCCACTTAGCAGCTTAATTTATTTACGTCTTTGTATTACATTTATTTGCATCTTACTTAATCACGCAGCTGCACGTCGGTTTCGTTACACGCTTGGACGCATTGGGTGCGTACTATTATGCGCCTTACCGTGTACTGCAGCGTCAAATTATCGAGCGTATCCAAACGATATATGGATGGTGGTCAGTGAGTAGTGTTTTGTATTAATAATATTAAATTGAAGTTCCTGCCCTATTATCTTGCAATAAATACTCCCTCCTGAATTGAATGGAAACTAAATCGCATTTGAATTTTTTATTTTCTTCTGAATAATTTTGCAAGTTAACCTGATTATTGAAGTAATTATAAAAAATGGAGTTTGAGTTTTTCAGTTTCAAGCAAAGTGATTCCTATTTGTTTTGAGTAGAAGCCAATCAGGTTAAAAAAAACTGAAAAAGGAAATTATTCACTTCACATCGAGAGTAAATTTTAGATTCTAAATGTATACCTAGCACTCAAATCTCACTCGCGAAAACGTAGCTATGAAAGAAACTGAAAAACAACATAATTCCCTTATCACATCAGAGAATTTAATATCATTAATTAAAATGAATACAATTGAACATTGCTTTAGAAATATGCATCTGAATAAAATTTCTGTACGTGTCAGTCATCATGTTGAAAAAAATAGTTTATTCAAGAAAGTACTTCGCTCCGAAAACAAAACCTCACCAAAGGTTCGATCAGTTTGGCACTTTGACCGCAATCGGTTAAACTTAAGTTCAATATTCAACTCAAATTTCAGGTCCATTGTAGTGAGCAATTTTGAATATCGCAAACATTAACTGGATCGTGCCTTCATTTAGCATTAAATAAGTTTTCATTAAAATTTATTTTGTGACAACTGTTCGGTCAGCAGCATCATGAAAATCCCCACCGTGGCCACCGGTGGCGCTCGTTGCGGTCAAAGTGCTAATGTGGGCAGCAATAACGCAATCAAGCCCCCAATCATTCTATAGAGCAATTAATTTCTGTTTCACAGCGCACCCACGCAACCTTCAGCTGTCAGGACAGGAGCGCCTAGCCGCTGCCTTGCTCCGCCGCCGAAAAAAAAGGAAGGCGATAAAAATAATCCAGCGTATCCTCGTAGTTGCGGACACACCCTGCGGCGGCCGGATGAGCGGCGGCGTGTCCGGGATACAGGTGAAGGTGCCGGAGCGGGACCGTCTCATTCTGATCCCGCCGCGCAGTTGACGCACACACGGCTGCGAGCGGCGTGTGCGTGAAGAGACCACGTGATCGAGAGATTTTTTTTGCGCGTGGTTGTTATACGTGTGGCTTGACTTGCGTATTCTAGTGGCCAAATGCTACAATACTTGTGGTTTGACTTGCATATACTAGTGGTCAAATGCTACTATACTTGTGGTTTGACTTGCGTAAGCTAGTGGCCAAATGCTACTATACTTGTGGTTTGACTTGCATAAACTAGTGGCCAAATGCTACTATACTTGTGGTTTGACTTGCGTAAACTAGTGGCCAAATGCTTCAATACTTGAGGTTTAATTTGCACAGCTTATTCTAGTGGCCAAATGCTACTATACTTGTGGTTTGACTTGCGTAAACTAGTGGCCAAATGCTACTATACTTGTGGTTTGACTTGCGTACACTAGTGGCCAAATGCTACTATACTTGTGGTTTGACTTGCGTAAACTAGTGGCCAATTGCTTCAATACTTGAGGTTTAATTTGCACAGCTTATACTAGTGGCCAATTGCTTCAATACTTGACGTTTAATTTGCACAGCTTATACTAGTGGCCAATTGCTTCAATACTTGAGGTTTAATTTGCACAGCTTATACTAGTGGCCAAATGCTACTATACTTGTGGTTTGACTTGCGTACACTAGCGGCCAAATGCTACTATACTTGTGGTTTGACTTGCGTACACTAGTGGCCAAATGCTACTATACTTGTGGTTTGACTTGCGTAAACTAGTGGCCAATTGCTTCAATACTTGAGGTTTAATTTGCACAGCTTATACTAGTGGCCAAATGCTACTATACTTGTGGTTTGACTTGCGTAAACTAGTGGCCAAATGCTACTATACTTGTGGTTTGACTTGCGTACACTAGTGGCCAAATGCTAATATACTTGTGGTTTGACTTGCGTAAACTAGTGGCCAATTGCTTCAATACTTGAGGTTTAATTTGCACAGCTTATACTAGTGGCCAAATGCTACTATACTTGTGGTTTGACTTGCGTACACTAGTGGCCAAATGCTACTATACTTGTGGTTTGACTTGCGTAAACTAGTGGCCAATTGCTTCAATACTTGTGGTTTGACTTGCGTACACTAGTGGCCAAATGCTACTATACTTGTGGTTTGACTTGCGTAAACTAGTGGCCAATTGCTTCAATACTTGAGGTTTAATTTGCACAGCTTATACTAGTGGCCAAATGCTACTATACTTGTGGTTTGACTTGCGTACACTAGCGGCCAAATGCTACTATACTTGTGGTTTGACTTGCGTACACTAGTGGCCAAATGCTACTATACTTGTGGTTTGACTTGCGTAAACTAGTGGCCAATTGCTTCAATACTTGAGGTTTAACTTGCATAGCTTATACTAGTGGCCAAATGCTACTATACTTGTGGTTTGACTTGCGTACACTAGTGGCCAAATGCTACAATACTTGTGGTTAGACTTGCGTAAACTAGTGGCCAATTGCTTCAATACTTGAGGTTTAACTTGCACAGCTTATACTAGTGGCCAAATGCTACTATACTTGTGGTTTGACTTGCGTACACTAGTGGCCAAATGCTACTATACTTGTGGTTTGACTTGCGTAAACTAGTGGCCAATTGCTTCAATACTTGAGGTTTAACTTGCACAGCTTATACTAGTGGCCAAATGCTACTATACTTGTGGTTTGACTTGCGTACACTAGCGGCCAAATGCTACTATACTTGTGGTTTGACTTGCGTACACTAGTGGCCAAATGCTACTATACTTGTGGTTTGACTTGCGTAAACTAGTGGCCAATTGCTTCAATACTTGAGGTTTTATTTGCACAGCTTATACTAGTGGCCAAATGCTACTATACTTGTGGTTTGACTTGCGTACACTAGTGGCCAAATGCTACTATACTTGTGGTTTGACTTGCGTAAACTAGTGGCCAAATGCTACTATACTTGTGGTTTGACTTGCGTACACTAGTGGCCAAATGCTACTATACTTGTGGTTTGACTTGCATATACTAGTGGCCAAATGCTACTATACTTGTGGTTTGACTTGCGTACACTAGTGGCCAAATGCTACTATACTTGTGGTTTGACTTGCGTAAACTAGTGGCCAAATGCTACTATACTTGTGGTTTGACTTGCGTACACTAGTGGCCAAATGCTACTATACTTGTGGTTTGACTTGCGTAAACTAGTGGCCAAATGCTACTATACTTGTGGTTTGACTTGCGTACACTAGTGGCCAAATGCTACTATACTTGTGGTTTGACTAGCGTAAACTAGAGGCCAATTGCTTCAATACTTGAGGTTTAATTTGCACAGCTTATACTAGTGGCCAATTGCTTCAATACTTGAGGTTTAACTTGCACAGCTTATACTAGTGGCCAATTGCTTCAATACTTGAGGTTTAACTTACATAGCGTATATTAGTGGCCAAATGCTACGATGACTTTTGAATGTGTTCAAGGTGAAATTATTTGACCTTGTTGTATACCTGATATATAAAAAAAATTGGAGCTCCGAGCTCTATCATTTACGGGCTTCACGGACGTAGAGATAATGTTCTGATGTACTAATTACTCTCGTAGTGAAGTAATTGTCAACTCTGTGTGTGACCGTGTTGTGATATGCGGTGCAGCGCATTGTGCAACTGTACTTTGTCGTGCAACAGCACTCTTTTTTGTGAAGCTGTAACAGTTAATTAAGTACTTTTAATGATCATGGGGGTTCATTGAAGGCTGAGTAAATAGCATTCAGTTCGCTGAATGCTATTTGGGAACCCTGTTCGCTGCAACACGGGCTACTCCACTCGATTTTCTTGAAAAAAAAAACAGTTTTTCCAGTAAAATTCACTGATAATGGGAATATTTTACGAATTTTATTCATAACTCATTAAATTATTTACTTTTTCCAGCTTGAACTCACATTGAAAAGTTACAAGGTGATAAAACTTTCCTTACGCTACTCCCACATTGTGAAAAAATACCCATACTAAGGTGGGAAGATCCAATTTTCAGAAGTCATGTTATAAAATGTTCAAAGCTCTCCAGAGCGACAATTTTTATCATCAGCTTCTGGAGTAAAAAGGGTTGCATAATTTCTCGAGATAAATTATATTTAACAAAGAAATTCTTCGGAATCGGTATACGTAGGTTGTGTGCAGTTTCGACCTCCATTACATGCATTTAGGTTAGAACAAGTACACAAAGTCTTTACTTGATATTGTGCGATTGTCATTTAGAAGAACCTGCTATGTGTGCGTGTGTGTGTGAGTGTGTGTGTGGACGTAGGAAGTTAGTTATTACAACGCACGTGCTTGATAATGCACGCCTGAAGCATTGTAATACCTGGTGCTTGTTGTGTTTGCTAGATGTTTTTATACTTCCATCAGTCAAAAGACTAGGAATGAAACAAAATTTTTTAGCCGTTCTGTGTACAATGTTTTCTCTGAGCAAATGAAAATCGTTCCTTCTACTTAGATTCATGAACTGAAAATAGATATTTCTAATCAGCTACTTTTATTACCAGTGCATGTGGATGTACTCTACAAAGAACGTTTTTGCGTAAATAAAAGACGTATTGATAATCTGTACACAGGGATTAGAAATACGTTCACATATATATGTGACCAAAAAATTTTTTCCTAGCATAGTGTTTATGAAACTTAATTTAAAAACATTCATACCAAATCAAAAAAATAAAATTCACGACAAACGTGTACTGGAAAATTTGCTTTCAAAAGGGGACGCTGTCGAATTCTACATTACAATAGCGCCTCATTACCAAACTTTAATAAAATTAGCTAAATAAGCTACTTTACAATTAATTGAAGAGCTAGAAAGTGAAATAACTTAGAAAGGACTGTTCGATCAATTGACGCTAATTGTATCTCAATTTATTTACTGATTATACATGCTTTGCACAGACTGAAGTCGGCAAAATGGTCACACGGTGATACTTGCAATGATGTTAACATTTTTATTGTTCAAAAAGAATAACAGAAGTTGATACAGAACAAATAATCAACACGTTGTAGTTAATTATATCGGCTTGTTAATTTATTTTAATCACTGACCATTATTATGTGTAATGATTGGTGGTTGTTAAATATTACGAATCACTGGATATGATTCGGCAGTCAATATATACATATGATAATTCTCATCTCATACAACCAGCATTTACAATGAAGGATAGTACCCTTTTAAAATTAGTAGAACACACATATGAAAGTCACTACAAAGACTACCATGACAAAGACTACCATTATTATTACAAAGACTACCATGACTTCGACAGTCCTGGCATGAAATGGTAGGTACAGAGTTCTTATACGAACTTTGAAAAGCGGAGTTGTTCGATATAATTTCTTTTAGATAGCCCTGATTAAGTTTGTGCAATGCCTCCTACTTAGGTAGAGAGAGCTAAGAGTTTTTATTTCCTACTGCCAAAAATACTAATAAGCGAAACTTATTTGTTTGTCATTCAGTTAGTGTTTTTCGGGTATAAATGGCCAATTCATAAGTCTTACAGAGATCCACTTTCGGACATTCCTTACAAGTGAATGAAATGCCAAACCGTTTATTCAAAAATTTATTGTTCAGTTTGATTAGTATGAAGATATCATTGTACTGTATTCAAAACATTGATTGATAAAAACAGAATGCGATGATTTTGTAATTTTAAAGCTTGATAAATTACTGCTTTCTGCAATGATGAAGAAATTTTCAAAACTAATCAGTTATAAATATTAAAACGACTAGGTTTTTTTAAAACTGATCAGTTTTAACAAAATAAAATGGCTAAATCTATTTAAAATTGATCAATTGTAACTGAATTGACTTACTCTTTTTAAAACCGATCAATTAAAACTAGATAGAATGACTAGGTCTTTTAAAAATTGATCGATCATAACTGACTACATTGATTATATATTTTATGAACCGATCAATTATAACTCAATACAATGACAGGGCGTTTTTACAACTCGATCAATTACAGCTGCCTGCAGTGATAACGTGGCTTTAAAATCTTGAATAATTACGGACAACCAAAGATGAAATGAGATGGTAAAGTCATTCATCAAGTCCTCGCAACACACCACAATTCGATTTAATCATCACGTACCGTATGATGAAACACACGCACTAGGACAGTTAATTTAAAGGGTAGAAGCCCCGGAAGTAAAGGATAATGGCATGGTAAAGTTACTATGAGCAGGAAATACTTGGAATCTGATAACAGATCAGTAATTCAGACTAGTAATTCTGTATGACGTCAAGCATGAAATAACTGTTGTACGAACTAACCAAGACAGATAGCCCTCATACGAGTTATTACTTATGCAAAATAGGCCTCATTTTTTATGTTTCGTAGATAATGTAAGCCTCCCATGATATTATTATGGCTGCAACTATAGCCATAGTATAATCGAAGTATTTTACACCTCGCAATATAACATCAAACAGATTATACAGGAAACGAATTATAGTATTACTGGTTGCGCAAAGGCAGTGAAAACCTTTTGAGGTCAAAATCTTTTAATCAAATTTAATACAAATTTTAATTCCTCTCTTGTCATGTAAACACCATTATCATCATAATAATGTTTAGCTCTACTGAAATCGTCACTATTTTCAACATCAGAAATGCACTCGATGGCCGACGTGAACGGGATAGAATTTATTGCTTTCAGGACTCCAGCTCGAGATCAAACGTCAGGAATCCCTCGTAATTTTCTCAAGTCGCAATCCTAAGTTGAAATCCCAGGTCGCAATCTCAGGTCGCATTCTCAAACTGCAATCTCACGTCGCAAAATCAGGTCGCATTCTCAAACAGCAATCTCACGTCGTAAAGTCAGGTCGCAATCTCAGGTCGCATTTTCAAACAGCAATCTCACGTCGCAAAGTCAGGTCGCAATCTCAGGTCGCATTCTCAAACAGCAATCTCACGTCGCAAAGTCAGGTCGCAATCTCAGGTCGCATTCTCAAACAGCAATCTCACGTCGCAAAGTCAGGTCGCAATCTCAGGTCGCATTCTCAAACAGCAATCTCACGTCGTAAAGTCAGGTCGCAATCTCAGGTCGCATTCTCAAACAGCAATCTCACGTCGCAAAGTCAGGTCGCAATCTCAGGTCGCATTCTCAAACAGCAATCTCACGTCGCAAAATCAGGTCGCAATCTCAGGTCGCATTCTCAAACAGCAATCTCACGTCGCAAAGTCAGGTCGCAATCTCAGGTCGCATTCTCAAACAGCAATCTCAGGTCGTAAAGTCAGGTCGCAATCTCAGATCGCATTCTCAAACAGCAATCTCACGTCGCAAAGTTAGATCGTAATCTTAGGTCCCGATCTTAAGTCTCAGTCCCATGTCTCAAAACTTTCTTAGCCGTAGAGGCAATCCGAAACTTCAAATAACAATCCCAGATCGCAATTTCAAGTGCAATCCAACGTTGCAATCCTAGATCATAATCTCAGGTTGTAATTTCTTGCCGCAATCCTAATTCGCGATACTAGTCGCAATCCAAGGCTCGCTACTGCTTACCAATCCCAGATTGCAATCTAAGGTTACAATTCCAAACACCAATCACAGGCCACAATCTTACGAAGCAATCCCAGTTTACAATTTCAAGTTCCAATTCCAAGCTGCAATTACAAGTCCCCATTCTGAGTCACTTTCCCATTGGGTCCCTTTGGGTCCGTGTCTAAATCCCACTACGCAATCCCCAGTGGCAATCACAAATCTTAATCCCAAGTCCCAATCTCAGGTCATAAGCCTAGGTTGCAATCACAAATCTAAATCCCAAGTCCCAATCTTTAATCATAAACCTAGGTTGCAATCTCAAGCCTTAATCTCAAGTTGTTATATCAGATTACAAACACAGGTTGCAATCTCAAAGAGCAATATCTGGTCCCATTCCCAGATTGCTATCTCAAGTCACACACCCAAGTTGAGATCCAAAATCGCAATCGAGTTGCAACCCGATTGTGATTCATTGCAACCCGATGCATGATTCAATCTTTAAATTACTTTTATTAAGCTATATTGATTAATAGTTGCTGAAAATAAACTGTTATTTATGTCAAATCACAATAAATTATGTTAAGGGAAATGAAGAAGAAATGCAGTCATTTACACTTCTGTTGTTTAATTCAGTGTAATTGCGAACTACTGTTTTGTCATCATTATTCTAGTTTCTAATTATATATTTTGTGTTTAGTACAAGCAATGGCAATTGGTAGAAAAACATGAAATGATAATTTTGGATTTAAAATTATCAGGATATGTTTACCGCTTCTGTTAAAAAACGATTAAAATATGAACCTGGTTTGAATTATTCCTATTTGCAAGCGGTAAGATACCTTTTTTCAAGCATTTATCGTCTATCTCTTCTCGGCCTCTCTTCCTTTGTCCTTCGTTTCACTCGTAATGTAAAGAGTTCTGTGTTGTCAAAGAAAACTGATAGAGACAGCAACATCAAACGGAATCCAGATTCGCTATGCTGCCAATTCTTGTGAAAAGCGTAGAACCATCGACAAAACCGGGAATATTTGTGGATTCTTGACACGTTCTGTTAAAAACGTGATTTGTTTTTACGCTGAGATTTCCTGAACAATGCACGGAATGTCAACATCAGTTCTTGGATGGATTTGCTAATGGGACATTTTCGTGGGGTTTCAGATTCCCAGGAATTCTTTCGGAATCAGAGCCCCAGTTCAAGCTGTTCTGAAAGAGGTCTTATTTAAATTATTTGTTAACTAGTTAAATTACTTAACACTTTCGCCGCGTATCGAGCCATATTTGTACCAGTTGGTAAGATGCTCTTTCACGTACCAGGATAAATGAGTGACATTTCTTCTGTTTTGAGACCTCTTTAAGAATAACTGTAATCATTCCAGGTGAAATGGATCGTGGAATTGTATATTCTATAATTCATAGAAAGAATATAAGAATATAAATGTATTAGAGCAGTAAAGTCGATTTCCCTATTCTGCTGCTCACAACCTAACCAAACCAACCGTTTAAAACCGCAGAAGCGAGGAGAACGTATTAATACTTAGACTTCGGAGGGGGGCATATGTGTACCATATACACACAAATGTAAATGTATGCTATTTCAAATCATTTCGGGACCTCTTTCTGAAGAAGTTTTATCATACGATGACAATAGTATTTAGCACTTATACTCTGTACATTTCTTACAAAAATTGGAAACTTATTCGAGCAGGTGAGTCGATTTTAACAATCTGTATTTTACAACCTAACCGAATCAACTTTACGACCTGTTTGGATCACTGACGAAGTTAAAGAGATGAGCAGAATAAAGAAAGCTAACTTGCGAGAGTACAAAAACAATAGATCAAACAGTACCTTATACAAGAGATATAAAGAACACGAAAAGATTCTTCGAAAGAAAATCACTGAAGCGAAACAAACTCACTTCCACCAGGCACTGATAACGGCTAAAAATAACCCGAAGCGAACTTGGGAAATCATTAGTGAGGTAGCCCCATATAAAAATTTAGATCGCATAAGTAATTTTGAAAATCCCTTGGCAACAGCCACGGATTTCAACACATTCTTTTCAAAAGTAGGGGCTCAAGTTTTCAGTGAGGTGTGTACCAATCCAGATGAAACGACAATTGAAAATTCATGCCCCACTGCACCCTCGAGGACTGATGTCAAGTGGAGACCACGCCCTGTCGATTTACCAGAGTTACGAAACATCTTATACTCACTAAAAAACACAAAGGCAGTTGGACATGATGGTATCAGTCTTCAATATATCAAAGACAGTTTCCCTGTTACAGCACCATGGATTCGTCTGATACTTAATACATCAATAGTAACCAACACGTTTCCAAACCAATGGAAACACTCCATTATTAGACCGTTGCACAAAAGTGGTGACCTAAATACAGCATCAAACTACAGGCCCATCAGTCTTTTGCCTGTCATGTCCAAACTATTGGAGAAAGTGGTGACAAATCAACTGTCATTTCACCTGGACGAGTCAAATCTACTCCACCAAAATCAATATGCCTATAGAAGGAATACTAGCACCCAAGACGCTCTGCTCAATATATCTGAAAAAATATACAGTGACATCGATCAAAAGAATGTAACACTCTTGCTGCTACTTGATCTCTCTAAGGCGTTCGATAGCGTCCAACATGAAAGACTTCTACGTAAAATACTGAACTTGGGAATAGACACGCAATGGTTTGAAAGTTACTTGTCAAATCGATCTCATGCAGTCCGCATAGAAAACAAATTGTCCCCATTCATTCAAAACAATTTTGGTGTTCCCCAAGGATCCATTCTTGGTCCGCTACTCTTTTCTATTTTCATTAATGATTTCCCTCCAATGCCTTCTAACACACGGATCTCAATGTATGCAGATGATGTTCAAATTGCAATAACAAGTTCAGTATCGGAAATACCACAGACGCAAATTAAAGCCGAAACTTTACTGACTAGCCTGAAATCATGGTACGACCGAAATGGTCTCAAATTAAATGCTAATAAAACACAATGCATTGTTTTTGGATCCAAAGATGCAATTCAAAAAACTTCAGATCTTACTCTTGCAGTTGGAAATGATAAAATTAATGCATCAGAAAAAGTTAAAAATCTAGGTATCTGGTTCGATAGAAATATGTCCTTCAAATCTCACGTTGAGACTACTTGCAACAAAATCTACGGAACTTTAATGTTTTTTCATCGTATAAAAAGTATGCTAGACGAAAAATCCAGATTATTAGCTATTCAATCCCTTGTGTTATCGCGCATTGACTACTGCAGCCTAGTATGGGGAGACTTACCTCAATACCTTCAAAGGGACTTACAAAAATGCATGAATTTTGCAGCCAAGGTGGTATGCAACGGTAATTATAAAAGAAGTGATCACGTAACCCCTCTCCTCAATAAACTCGGCTGGATTCCTATCCAAGAAAGGCTCCTCTTGCAGAAGGCCCAATACGTATTCTCCTCGTTATATCTTCCTCAGAGCAATGCTGAGATAGTGCGTTTCCATCCACCCACTGTAACCAATCAAAAACCGAACAGAAACAATAATGTCTTAGTCAACTATCGTTCATCTCACTTAGGGCAGAAGGCTCTGTCCATATCAGGCGCCTTACTGTGGAACAAACTTCCCCTGAATATTAAAGTCCCTCAAAGACCTAGAGAATTTAAAGCCAAAATAACTCGTCATCTTGTGTCTCAATAATAATTTTTAGTTACAGAACATACTGAATGAGTACTGACGAATCTCATTTGCCTGGTATCTCCATTGCTGAACAATCTCCCTCGCTCATTGTTTTATAATTCAAGACATCACACAACAGTTTGGAAGTATGCGTAGGTATTATGATTTGACCGCCTATACGTTGTCATTTGTAAACATGGTACCTATGTGTGTGTGTGTTTATCAATTGCAGACATTCTGCACCATATTACAAAGATAATGTGTTTTTTTTTCTAATTTGAAATTGTAAAGCATCCATGTAAAAAAAATTGAAAATAAATTCGTTGTGTGATCATCCATTTATACTGCAGTAATATGCTGATTCTGCTTATAGTTATATGCTTATAATAATGTGATACCTATGTTTGTTCATGAATTGCCGACAATTTGCGCCATATTTCAAAGATAATGTGATTTGTTTTCTAATATGAAACCTTTATAGGACATTAATGTTTTCTTTCTTATCCACGTCCCACAATCGATTTCATGTTTCTGACTTAAGCAGACTGTCTTGTGCCACTATTTTTAGTACTAAATTTTATAAAATTCATGCTATAATAAAAGATATTTTTTCTGTTCCCCTCGATTGGAATTCTGGTTTATAATGGCTAGTTTATGCTGATATTTGCGCACATGCTTACTTGTATATATGTGTACGTGTGCACGCTATGCGTATGACACTCTGTAGAATGCGTATGTATTGCCTCGATGCATAGAAATGCATTGGTGTATGCTTACGAGTTTGCTGTAAGTATGTGCGTGGGTATGTCTGTGCATGCGTATGTATATATATCTACATGTATACGTGCACATATGTGTGTACTAAACTGACAACTAGCATTTTACTAGAGAAAATGGTCTTTTTTCTGTGCACTCTCAACTTGTAACATTACCTAACTCGTCATCTCTTTATTATTGTAAAGCATTCATGTACAAACTATACATTTGTTCTGCGATCATCCATTATATTTAAATAAAATGCTTATTAACTAATGACCGGTATGTTAAAATTGTTGAATCAGAAATACAAAACTTATAATCTTCTTGGTCCTCATGCTTATGTGTACATATATGTGTATATATTCACATGTATGTGTGCACATATGTGTGTACTAGACTGACAACTAGCATTTTACTAGAGATAATGGTCATTTTCTGTTCACTCTCAACTTTTAACATTACCTAACTCGTCATCTCTTTATTATTGTAAAGCATTCATGTACAAACTATACATTTGTTCTGCGATCATTCATTATATTTAAATAAAATGCTTATTAACTAATGACCGGTATGTTAAAATTGTTGAATCAGAAATACGAAACTTATAATCTTCTTGGTCCTCATGCTTATGTGTACATATATGTGTTTATATTCACATGTATGTGTGCACATATGTGTGTACTAGACTGACAACTAGCATTTTACTAGAGATAATGGTCATTTTCTGTTCACTCTCAACTTGTAACATTACCTAACTCGTCATCTCTTTATTATTGTAAAGCATTCATGTACAACTTATACATTTGTTGTGCGATCATCCATTTATATTTGAATAAAATACTTATTAACTAACGACCGTTATGTTAAAATTGTTGAATTAGAAATTCAAAACTTAAAATCTTCTTGGTCCTCATGCTTATGCGTACATATATATATATATATATATATCTGTATGTGTGTGTGTATGTAAGTATATATATATATATATATGTGTGCGTATATATATGTATATGGATTTGTATTTATATATTTTTTTCATGCTTCCTTAAAATGACACTTTTGAACATTTGCCGAAACAAACGATTCATATATTATTTCCTGGCATCAATAATTGCGAAGTTTTATGTCATGTACATGTAAACTGTCAAAAGTGTTTTCACCCCACAATGAAAATGCATCGTCCATGAATTTGCGTTATCTCTTATAATTATCATGAAATGTATTGTCAAATGTAGCCCTCAATCATATCTTTTCGACTAGTGACACGAGTTTTTTCAATACTCGTGTGTGTGTATCATCTAAGTGTATTAATTTTAAGATATTTAAAAACCAATGATTGTAATATTGTACAATCTCTATTGGAAATAAAGTTTTTTCTTTCTTTCTTTCTTCTGCGCAATCGTAGTCAATGTGATAAGGCCAGTTGGAAACTGTGGTAACAGATTAGCATTTCGTGTATCTCTGACAATTGTAAACAAAGTTTATGATGTTCAATTTATTTAATTTACTTTTTTAATGATGTAAGTTTAGTTTAAATATTTATTTGAGATAAATTTTTTAGTGTTGAAATTTTCCGCATTGTAAATGTCACTAAAACTATAATAAATGAATCTTAATCGATTGATTATAATGATAATCTCATATAATTTTTGAATCTCTCAATGAAAGCCGTGTAATAAACATCAGTGGTGCTATTATGAAAATAGTTTCCCTTTAATATGTATAAGCAATTTCGAATTTTAGGGTGAATCTATGTAAAGTACCATTTCCTCATTCAAATTTTCTTTCAATGAATTCAATTTGTACTCTGTGTATTCAGATAATTCATAGGTTTTTCAACTGTTTATATCCATTTCTTCTTTGCAGGTATAAAACGTGTTCAAATATTACCTATCTATGAGTAACTCAACTTATTAACGTATTGTGAAAGTAAAAGAAATAAATTCGGAATAGAAATTCCGAGTTTTCCGGGAAAACGTCGATATGATCTCCGTCTGGACTTGTTAACGAACAATCTGTGTCTAAAATTTTTCCTGCTTTATAAATCAACTCCTACATCAAGACCGACGAACTTCTGATCAAAAGGTGAGAGGCACCCAAAAACTATTGAAATATAAATCTAAATATTTATGTATTCGAAATAAAGCTCTGCTAAGCTTTTCATAATTAAGCAACGCTAAGCTTTTCCGTCATTTACGTTGCTTTATGTAACTTAACCATAAGAGTGCTACACGCACTCCAAAAAAATTTTGTACGATCATATTATTTAATATTAAGAAACTTGCTTATTTTCAGGTTCTTTCTCGTCGAAGTTCTATGTTCATTACACATGTATAACAGTGAACTACGCTGTAGCAACATGCTATTCAGTTAATTCTGCGTTTATTTCTCTTAGTAGCTAACATGTTTAATTCTAAGTGGAATATTTTCTATTGAGAAACAAACTTTACATTGGCACAAACTATGCAACTTTTAATCCATTATCAAATATACAAAGTATTAATTCATGTTGCTAAGGAACACGCATGCTAATTCGCGTTATTTAGGAACGCTTGTATTGCACTAGCTAGAAATGAATTGGTTGTGAACCAATTCTCAGTGAGTATATTGTCCTATTAAGATCAACTTTAGTTTCATGAGTTCTCCTACTGTTTATCATAATTTGTTTAGAATCACGAGTGCGAAGGTTAGATTTTCAGGAATCTGTTTCATGCAGGACTGTTTTTGATATCGCTTATTGGGAAGACCGTCATAAGTCGAAATTCTTCAACTCTAAGGAGAAGTGATTTTAACTTTGCAAACTGATTTACGGAATTAGTTTTAATCGAAAGAAAGAATCTTTCCTCTCGGTCAGTTTTGAAAGTACAGTTTTGACGGTTTTATTAAAATATGGAAAACGAAATGGCGAATTTAACAGTATGGATAAGCAAATTTTCCACTATTTTGAGTTAAAACGTAGTTCTTCCCAATGAAAGACATGCAGTGTTCAATTTCTGACCTGCTCCCACGGTCGCTGTTCACTCGGCATTCGTTCTCGACTGCGTATCTTTTTCTACTTCCTGTCAGAGCAGACGTGCATTTTATTCTGTACTTGTTTTCCGTATTTTGGTGACCTAGTTTCATTTCCGCACCTGTCGCTGTTAAGAGTTCAAACGGCAACACAGGGCGCATTTTACCCCCTATTTTTGTTGCGCCGACTATGTTCGTTGATTTCAATGAGGAGGGGTTGGCTTTGACTAGAAAATATTTATCTTTTTATTCTGTCTGGAAAGATTTTCATTCATGAGCCCTTTCATATATAATGTCATCCTTGTACAAAGTGCATTAATTCTTATTTTACGTTATGTTTCCCCTTAATTCAACCTATTGCGTGAGCTTTCAAGTATTTCAGTTGATCAGCAAAAAAATTGGCCCAAGAAGTATTTCAACCAAGCTCTAGCACTTGTGCCTCTAAATCTGGGAAAAACATCACGCAAAGGAATTTTTCATAACAACCCATTCGAATATTTGAAATCAGATTTTCTTTACAACTTGTACGATTAGATTATTCTGGTCAAAATTGCTGTATTCGATTCTCGGGTATAGTCCGTCCGCATTCTAAACATGCGATTACTTTCTTCATAATTATTCCCGCTCTATATACACAGTTGTTTTCATTAATGTTCTAATTCGATGAATGCTTAATTATAGCTTCGTATTTTAAGTTTAATTTTAAGGCAGTTTTATGCTCTGAGGGTGAAGTATTTAAAAAAGTTTATGTAGCAAAATTTCCGTCCTTTTATTTACAAATCAATTATGTTTTATTCTATTCTTCAAACAATAAATATAGTGTTTTTTCGATTATGCACGGTCTGATTGACAACACGTTCAAGCAGAATTTCCCAATTTGGTTTTGCAGCTTAAAAATGAATTCGTTACAAAAAGGACCTTCCGAATAATCTTTGGCTCGCAGGATTCCGACCTAATTTTATTCATAAAAAATGTTCCCGATAGCGCTTCCAATCAAAGGAAAACCTTAAAAACACTAGCAATGAAATTAAAAATGCCCCACGCATTTATAATTTCGAAGCTTCAAATGTATTCGAAACTCATGAGATTAAAAGCGTACTTTTACTTTGGTCCAACGACCCCAATATTAATGCTGGGAAATTGCTCTTAGGTATACTTGGGGAAAAGTTTTTACAATCCAATTTCATGAGTACAAATGCTCAAAGATGAAGGAAAATCACATGGGTAAAGTCAAATAAAATATATTGTGAAAATATCATGGTTAATGCATGGTTAATGCATACGCAACTGCAGCCACCACCATCGCGTAATGTGCATGTCGGCAGGCACAAAAGCTGTCCGCAATCATGCAGTCACTTTGGAACTCATGTGCACAAATTATGTCCATGCTGGCTGACTAATGCTCGAATTGTATCCATGATGCAGGCTCTCTATGCTTTTTATGACGATGCTACGAGTCGTGTGCACTCATCATGTCCAAATAACGGTCTGACGTACGCGTGTCATCAGAGCGTCGACCTTTTCGTGGTCAGTTGACCCGTTCACACTTGATTTTATGTAGTTCCTATTGACTGTGGTGCAGCGCCGGCCTAGTTTTTACGGGCTTTGGGCCCTAAACCCACACGCCCTGTTCATTAAAAGGCAGATCTCCCCACACGAATATCATTAGGACGCGCTTCATTTGGAGGACACTAAGGCAACACTGGCGACACCGCCCAGCGTCACCGCTTTCGGGAATTTTAATTTGCGGCTTTCAGGTGGTCGAAATTGTTGACCGCTTTTGATAACCGCGAGGTTTTCATTTAGCTTTACGAAGCTCGTTGAAAATCATCCGGATGTATTTTTATGATAAGTTCGTCGGTACGACCCGGCTTCACAAAGAATAATAAAAAAAATTGAAATTGAGCTGGCAGAAAAACCATGCCGATATTTTCTAGGCCGACGTGAATGAATTGCAGTTAAAGGCAAAGTTTGTACACGTGAGGTAGATATCAATTGAGAGATAATAAATTTTCAAACGCAAAAATGTTCCATTTGAAAAATTTCATCGCAATTTTTTAAACTTTATATGCGTTTATATAGTTTTGCCTTATGTCAGGTGTTCCATTGTTCTGAGGAATAAGAACTGGATTTCATCACTTTCACTAGGTTGCATACCTAAACGGATGTTCAAATGTAAAAAGACCATTCACATTGCAAATATTACGGAGATTATTAAAAGAAGGGACGGGGTAGTATAAAAGAATGTAAAAGAACGACTCGGGAGAGTGAGAAACTGAAATATTGGTCTATGGTAGGAAGTGAAAAAGTGACGAGAGAATATGATAGACTGTGAAAAAATGAAACATCAAAATTTGATGAAATTTGAGCAAGTAAAGGAATAGTATATAACAGAATAGAGGAGAATGTACAAAAGCGATGCAAGAGAATATGGTAGAAAATGTAAAGCAGCGTGAAAAAATTTGGTAGAATTTGTGAAAGTGAACTCGAGAATATGGCAAACGTGTGAAAGTGAAGAAAGTGAACAGGCAAAATTTCACATAGTGGAATAAAAAATATGAGAAAATGATGTAAGAAATTCTTAGGCAATGATGCAGGAACATGTTATAGGATATGGAAAGGTGAAAAAAACTATTAAAAAAACTTATAAGAGAATCAACTGAAAATCATGAGATTGTACAAGCGCAAAATAAAAGAATGACAGTATTGAGAAACAACGAAGGGTAATGTGAGAGTCACAGACGTTTGGAAAATATTCCATCAGCTTTTATTTGTATGTAGAGTATACGTAAGAGCATATTTTCAACCTTGCTTTGGTGAGAAACATTACGCTTAGATTGCATAACTCAAATAAACAAATAAAATGTAAAATTCCCAATTTTTGACTCTTGTATATTTTGTTTCAGGTTTAAAAAAAATGCGCATAAATGACTCATTAATATCGTTATGATGACAAGAACAATTTAAACATTTTTGTCAATAAAAATTATTTTTCATTTTTCGTTTATGAAAACCTCTCAATTTGCTTTTAAACTCTTACCCGTTTTATTTTTAGAGTTCAATTTTAAAAACCAGAGACTAACTACTATCATACTCACCCACCTGATGTAGGTGACTGATTCCCACTAAGAATGCATTTTACATGCGGCTTAAAACCTTCCCGGGGTCAGAAACGGTGCAAAAATGAATTCGAGCGACTACGCCCTGAGTAATTTCAGATAATTCAACAAAAACAGTTAACCATCCACCACTGTTACCAGAGCTCTTCATCTTCTGATCTCTTATCCTCAATCTTTGTCGAGAACTTTCCTGTTGAAATCTATTCTGAAATTTAATGACATCATGGTGAAGAAAAGCCTGACCTTTCCGAAAGAGCTTTCCATAAAAACTTTAACCTAAAACTCACACCCTAGCCTAACTTTAGTGTTGAAACCACTGTTTAACTGTTGATACTATGACCTACTGAGTATTCCAATAATCGCTGTAAATATTCTGAAATCTGGCATTACTCAGCTATTTTCATTATGGAATACAAATGTCTCTACTCTGCACCTACACGTGAGCAAACATCATCTCTCAAGCAACTGTCGTCATTGGCAAATCTGATTTATAATTTTATTTTATCGGTGTTGACCAAGATTGATTATGGCGTCCCTGTTACGCTCTCTCTGTCACGCGTAGACAGGATACGGAGATTGCTCCCGCTCGCTCATGTACAGGATACGCGTGGTTCTGCCCACGTATTGCGCTTACCTCGGTGCTGTCATTTGCGAAACGTTTAGAAAGGAAGGAAGTCATTTGAATATTGTTCATTGTAAGCTTTTAATTCCGAGTCACTGGATGATGACGTAACCATTTCTCTTCTGTAAGCTACATTGTATAAGAATAATTAGACCCAAGACCGACGCGAACAATGTTGTGCGAACATAGAAGGAACTTCAAGGTGTTCATTTTCACCTTTGAAAGAATAAATGTTAAAGTAGTAATCGATATCCTGAGATTTCTCAAGTAACTCTCAAAAAATATTCTTCAAAACACAAAGTAGTATCTAAAATTTGAAAAAACTAAATTGCTCATCAACCTCTAGCAACTTTAGTTACTTCACAGCTTAAAAATAGAAATTACTTAAGCAATGCGACGCATTTGAGACAAAGCAGTCCAACCATATTACTAACAACCATATCAAACCACGTTGCTGTCTAGCCATCTCAGACAGAATCACATTCTCCAACAAGAATTCTTTAATAAAACAAGAAGCTAATTTCTCTTCCTAGACTCTTCCGTAATTACAAACCACCACGAGCAACTTTGCCTATGATAATGAAGTCAATTTTCAGCCCAAACTTCCCACGTAAAACTAACGCTAACTTTTTCCAGTCCAATGAGAAGATAAAAGTTCTCATCTGAGCCGAGAATATTAGCGTCGTTTCTCTAGCCAAATTTTGGCCTCAAGTTCAAATGAAACTGATTTAAATCAATGACGATGCTGAACCCTGATACCTTGCATGCGCATCCCAAAAGCCAAACAGACAATATTCTTAGTGGACGATAGATTGCATTGCAAATCTTCATTTATCAATGCTGTAAATTTTAGCAGCGTTTTCTATGATCCCTACATGACTACTTTTGGCTATTGCAGTGAATTTAGCTATGGTACTCGTAAATTGGAAAGCTTGAAGTTCCACTGTTTCTACTCTTGAAGTGATCTTCATACCGATAAATCAAATAGGGAGCACTTCGTGCGAAATGGAAATCTTTTACGCACCGTTATCTATCCGATAAATTCAGCTGTAAAAAATTAGGTTCATATAAATGTACCTTTGAATTTTTTTTTATTATGAAAGCTATGTAATTAATTGTATTTTTCTAGAGATTTGAAAAAATATATTTCATTCTGTATAATATAACGTGAATCGCGCACATAATAAAATAATTTTGCATTAATATAAGCAAGAGATGTACAGGATAACTAATGTGCTCGAAATTAATATCATACCCCACACAAATTACAGAAAACATCAGTGCAATTTTCTTTCTGGCTCCGTGCAGTACCTATCAAATACACGGAACTTCTTCAATTTTGATTTTGTATTTCCAAACCAAACCATTGTCATGCGCTTCATACCCCTCTCATCATATAATGAAGGAAACAATGTTTCACCACAGCGTGTAATATTCAACACAAAATACAAACGCATGGTTTGTAAATTAGTCACAACCAGCTTAAAAAACTCTACTGAATTTATCCACTTGGAATTCAACATTGCTCTTTGTAGAAAATCATTTTTTGTTTTCTGCTTTTTTGGGGAATTTAAGATGATTCGAGACGATGGTTACCGTTTATTAACACGTTGTTTCTGCAGAGAAGAAATATTGAACCAAATAAGTTTGATGCGAAAAGTACAAATGCAGTTAATTTTACATAACTAAACGAAGGTTCATGTTACATTAAGGTCGATATTCTACATAACTGAAAACTAAACACATTCATTTTAGTACAGTTAAAATCTTAAACGCTCAAGATGCTTCTTACCGAATCATTGGAAGACCTAGGCTGTTTACCTGTCGACATTCTATTCTCGTATGCCTGGGCTAAGAATTTCAGGCGCGATTACAGCGTTAAGCGTACAGTGCGGTACTAAGAAAAATGTTACTGAGGCAAGTCTTCTACACTCTTAATATGAAAAATATGAATCCAACAAGTTTTTCTGCAGTCTTGTCTCTGCAGTCTACTTGAACATGAGCATTTGATTTTTATTTATACCTTTTCGTTTCATTTATACGTTTTATGTTACATATGCGTACTTAACCAATCATTCATTTTTTCTTTCATTTTCAAATACTTGTTTTTATACTTATTTGGCCTTTGGTTTAATCACTTTTAAATTTATCCAAAGTATTTACTCCCTAGGTTATTGAAATCAACCTTGAAGCGATTCTTTTTGATCACCCTTGATAGCTATAGTCTATCGTCCAGTACACCACGCGCAAGACTTACGAGTCACGAATTTAGCAGACGACGTAGGACTTGTGTAGCAAATCTATAATGAAGCACTTGGCTCACTCCTGTTGCCGCATTCTAATCCAAAAACAAAGAGTGCAATACTTCAAAGCACACAAATGTGCGACGAGATAGTGTTGGATTTTCTAAAGCATCAGTACAAAGGAAAAAATCTTATTCGTCCTATAAAAACTTATTCTCTCAAAAATTCAAGGGGAAATTAACATAAACAAATTGAGAGTTAAGCGCTCATTATGAATCAACTAAGAATATAAGACTTATGAAACGACCACAAAGATTGGAAATAAAGCCTTGTAATGAACTCACCAAATTAAAGACAACAGAATACAATTGGACGGTGGAATCGATTGGAATTCAATTCGTTTTGTAAATAAAGTTGTTATTTTTTCGTTCAAAACCAAGATGCAGAGCTCGGTTCGTTTGAAGTGAAACCCAATCCTCACGTATGTGTAACTCTTCAATAAACAAGTGATAATCGCACCGCTGCATTGAAGGGGATACCTTGCCCAAAAAATTGACGATGATTGCACCGCTGAACTGAAGGGGAAATTGTGTCTAAAAATTTAGCAATAATAGCACAGCATCACTCAAAGAAACCTAATCTAAAAAGTTTGTGATAATAGCAGCGCTACATTTAAAAGAAACCTTGTCCAAAGAATTAGCGAAAATAACACCGCTGCACTTAAGGGGAAACCTTGTCCAAAAATTTAGCGAAAATAACACCGCTGCACTTAAGGGGAAACCTTGTCCAAAAATTTAGCGAAAATAACACCGCTGCACTAAAGGGGAAACCTTGTATGAAAATTTAGCGAAAATAACACCGCTGCACTAAAGGGGAAACTTTGTATAAAAATTTAGCGAAAATAACACCGCTGCACTAAAGGGGAAACCTTGTATAAAAATTTAGCGAAAATAACACCGCTGCACTGATGGGGAAACCTTTTCCTGAAATTTAGCGAAAATAACACCGCTGCACTAAAGGGGAAACCTTGTCCAAAAATATAGCGAAAATAACACCGCTGCACTAATGGGGAAACCTTGTCGCGAAATTTAGCGAAAATAACACCGCTGCACTAAAGGGGAAACCTTGTCCAAAAATTTAGCGAAAATAACACCGCTGCACTAAAGGGGAAACCTTGTCCAAAAATTTAGCGAAAATAACACCGCTGCACTAAAGCGAAAACCTTGTCTAAAAAGGAAGAAACAACCAGAATCGAGCTCATGTCTCTACCAAGACAACTGCTCCATTCGCAAGGTTTCATGTAAGGAAAAGAAGAACCGTTTCATGATCACCCTCACGCCTTGTACTCTTCGTACTCGAGTGCCTGTTTAAAGCTCGAATTTTGTACGCTTGGCAGCAGCCTCGGAGGTACTTTGGGTGTCATTATTAGGGCGGCACCGACCTGAAGTGAGAAGGGGGATGTGTATTGTAGTGAGAACTGTGATGGTGTATTTCTGGAGTGTTCTAATTATATATTTCACCATTTATATATTTCACCAGTTCTTGCTGCATATGTTTTGAATGATTTTTCTACTGTCTTTCCTTGATATGTTTTGCTTTAGAGATCTTTAACGTGTATTTTATTTTTTTCCTTTCGTTAGCTTTTTCCAACGTTCTTGTTTTTACTAGCGCTCAACTAATTTTTCCAGCTTGTTTTCTTTTTTCTGCATTCAATTGGTATTTACCATATATTTACTTTCTTGTTTTTTGCTTTTAAACTACATACCATTACCTGATTTTTTCAGCTTTCAACTGCTTCTACTTCAGATTTTCACCAGATTTTTGTTTACTTTTATTTGGTTTTAGCGGCTTTATTTTTGCCGTTTTCTGTTTTTCCAAGATTTTCCCTTCTTCTGCCAAATTATTCCCTGTTTTAACTTTGCTTTTAATTCCTATTCCTATTCATAGATCCTATTTATGCTCTAGACTGCCTGACCTGGTTCAAGTCATTTTCCTGTTTTTCATAAAAACGTTTTTCATTCGATTAATTAATTTCCCATTATGCGGCTGTCTCACGCTCCTAATCAGCCAGAAGTCTCGAACCTGCATCCCATGGCTCACCTGCCTCTTCTATTTTGTGAAACATGAAACTTTCTACGAGCTGGTTATTGAAAGATGCGGTCAATATGTTAAGGGCTGGCTTGAAATTTTCCTCATTCATTATATGTTTCTCGAAATTCGTGCTACGTTCTTCTAGAGGCCTCGCTTGTTATTTGTAGCATTTTGTCCCTCAAATAACACCATTTGCACCCTCACCGATTTGTATGATGTTTTACCACAAAACTTGGCTCGTACTTGACAAAATATAACTTTAAATTCGATTGAATCGCATCCGGACTGCAATTTAAGTATAAATTCATGAATACGAGTCATATTCTAACACCCTTTTTATGTTCAAATCATTTAATTAGAATATATGCTCCATCATTATAATTGTAATAACGATCACCAAGTGAATGGATTATCGTATTCAAATAGCAAGAACTTTGTTTAAACCTTTCATTGCGAAGGGTTAAAATGAAAATCAATGTTCAACTCGAATAAAAGGTAATTTGAGAATTCAGTTTTAACACTAACCGGTAATAAATAGGTCGTGCCTTCATTCAAGTTTTACTAAGTATTTATAGAAAATGAAGTTTGTGATGACTGGTCGGTCAAAAACATTATCAAAATCCCCTCAGTGACCACCAGTGACTCGCAGCACAGACAGAGTGCTAAATCGTAATCATTTCGTTGCCTTTCGATGCAGTTAATACCATGCTCACGCCATTTAATTTTTATTTCGATCGTAGTACGGGTCGAATTACGTTTGCAGTTCGTGTTGTTAAAGTAGCAGTGTCAGCTGCTACCCCAGTGATGAAGAAGTCTGCTGACCTCAGTCAGCAAATGCAAATTGTTACAAGTTTTATTGTTAGTCGTGTGCTATGCAATAAGCCTTCGATATTTTATATATGAATAAAGAATAAAGATGTAAGTGCCACGCGCTGGGATCCTATTTGAATTTCTTTTTGAGAATATTCCTGGAATAAAAATATTTTCAAAGATACAAAAATCATTTGGATTGCTAAAAGAGCTTTCCTACTTTCATAGTGGTCGATGAAAAACCATGATTTAATACTTACCAACCATTAATAATATAAAAAACACTTTTGGAATAAATTTCTTTCAAAGAATAATTCAAGTTTATGGACTTCAATGTGCTTTGTAAGCCCAATGTCATAACTCAAGTAATGTTTTTAAATTATATCTCACAATTAAGTTTCAAGAACTTCGTAAAATAATTCATTCTGCCACTCAATTTTAAAACTAAAACATTCGTACAATAATTTCGGAGATGGCTAAGAAAACTTTGTTATGGATCAACTTACTAAGAAATTATTCATTTTTTTCAATTTACATTCAGTTATCTTTTCCTTAATTTCGAAGTTGATAGTGAAAAAGCATTCATATTTCCTGAACAGAAAACTTTTGAGGAGAACATAAAGAACATATACCATTATCTCCGAGCCTTTCACTGTGCAAGAAATTCGCAGTGAAATGGTTTTCCAGACATATACAATATGAAATGGACCATAATTTGATTTACCACAACTTAAAAAAATATATGGGGGCCATAATTTGATCAACCATAACTGTAGAACCTGAAATGAACCGTAATATGGACC
The DNA here is from genome assembly GCA_030386875.1 of Morinoia aosen. Lineage (NCBI taxonomy): Eukaryota > Metazoa > Arthropoda > Malacostraca > Amphipoda > Talitridae > Morinoia > Morinoia aosen. The sequence continues at coordinate 36,503,105 of CM059571.1, read as the reverse complement.
ACCATATCTCTTCGATGAGAAATGATCCATTATGTGATCTACTTCAACTGCACAAACGGAAACAAATCATAATATGATCTGCCATAACTTCAAGTTTCGAATTGAAAAATAAAAAAATGATTCACCATTATTGCACAATATTAAATGAACAATAATACAGTCTATCATATATTTACCATGGGAAATGAACAATGAAATGATCTACCATAGTTTCGGAAAGTGAAATAAACCATAATGTGATCTACCGAAATTGTACAATGAGACATGCAATATAAAATGTTCAACCCTAAATGTACGAAGAGAAATGAACCCAAGTTCGGTCTAGAATATACGTGAAATGTGAAATGAACTCTAACGAGAACTATTATGACTGAATAATGATGAATTTATCACTGTATAACATGTCATAATGAGCTACTAGCATGAAGTGAATTTATGTTATCAGTGTGCCTCCAGAAAAAGAATAAGCCCATGAAAGTAAATAATTCTTATTAAATTCAACCACAAGTGGCTGAAATTTATATTAAAATGTTCTGTTAAGTCCCAATACGTCGTTATCACTGAAATCAGTTGCTGAAATCAACCACAAGTCGATGCAGTCCATTTCTAATAGCTGATGTGAGCCACGCACCCCTCATGTTAACCATTAGCATCTGAAGTTAATCACATGCTTGTTATGCCAACAATTAATATCTAAAGTTAACCACATGTTCCTAAAGTCAGCTATTATTACCTGAAGTTACATATACGAGTATGTTCTTCAAGTCATCCATTATTACCTGAAGTTTACCACCTGTTCTTCGAGTCAACTATCAGGCAACCACATATTCCTGAAGTCAACCAAACACACCTGAAATCAACCACATGTCCCTGAAATCAGCCACTGAAATCAACCACATGTTCCTATAGCCAACCACGCCTGAAACCAACCACATGTTCCTGAAATCAACCGCATGTTTCTATAGCCAACCACATATTCCGAAAGTAAGCCACAAATACCTGAAGTCAACCGCAAGGAGCTGAAACTTTTAACGCTCAGTTATTTTGACAAGCCATGTAGAAGAAATCTTTCCCGCTCAAAGCTGTCGTGTCACCTGCTCATTTCCGACGTACTGTCAATGCCTGTTAACACTTCGTTGGATCAGCAATTTCGACGTAATGACGATGTTCCCTTGCCTTAAAACGTGTTCCAACGCAGTGAACTGTCGTAATGTCACTCAACTGATAATTTACTCATCAGTACATTTAACTGGTCTTCACGATTCAGCGTGATGACAGCGTTCTTTGTTATTTATGAGGTTCTATTATCCCGTGTAAAGTAGATGTTTTTTTCCGGTGTAAAGTAATTTTTTTCCAATCTCACTGTGCAGTTTTTAGATATTAATGTCGAAATGCAAATCATATTGCAGCTGCAACATTGCTACAAGCTCGTTCTCGTTTTGATGTATTGATATTTATGAGCTCAGCCCTGCCTGAACGATCTCTCAATTTTTCAGTAATTTCCGAATCTCTAGTTATACCGCTGTATTTAATATTTAGTACTTTCCTTAGTACGTGGAAAATGTGACACGAATTAAAATAACCAACCAATCGTGATCAAACCTCTTGGTTAACCATTGCAAATATCTTCCCCACGTGTTTGAATTGATTTAAGGGGTTTAACGTTCAATAGTTAGGTTCTGGGAAATATTGTAAATTTCTGAGTTTCCATGAGATATTGCGCTTGTTTCGTAAATCTTTGTGCCGAACACATATTTCTTTTAACACGTCTTCTGGCGATGGCAATTGATTCGCTCCTCTTCTTCAAGCCATGGAAAGTATACCTGTTCTCTGAAGCATTGCAGGAAAGTTGAATAGCTGTACAAGCTTTTTATTATAAACACGTTACATCGTGAAAGAACTATCCCATCATTACAGTACGTATCTAAATAAAATGAATCGCTGACTACACGAAATCGAACTTATGCTAGTCAACAACATCGAACGTATTAAATAAACTTACAGACACTATCCAAGAGTCAATCTTCAAGCAAGATCGGGGATCCAAGTTTGCTCGAAATACTGACATTTTTTGATATCTTATGAAGTTTGTTCCGTTATAAAATAATGGGCAAAATATGAAATTAAATCCATGGGGTAATATGCACCAGATACTGGCTTATATGTGCATTTTTATTCGGAAGGTAGGCAATTTTTATCATCCATTCTATCATGTCCGGTATATTGAAACTGTCAATATGGATTCACAAATGGTTGAAGCTGGGGAAAATCGAAGAAGCATGCCCGCATCAGGGAATCATAGTCTGATATTTTCTTTTTTAGTTCAATTAATGTTTTCTTTTGAGAGTAGAGAACTAGGTTATTCACGAATAAATTGCCCATAGTTACAACATCTTTAAATTTACATCACATTTACGTCATAATTATTGAACTTGACAGCGGTTATTTTGGTTTGAGAACTTTTAATAGAAAATCGTTGTATGGTCACAAAACAGGTTGAGTATTGATTTTATAGTATGAAAGGACACAACTATTCACAAAACCACAAAACATTTCGTACACAAGTCCATTTTACTTCACACTTAAAACTTTTTCTTTGGTGCAATGAATTCTCGTGTTAAACGTAACTTTTAACGAAACTCGATATACGCAGATGAGAATTAGTCCCTGTTATACAACTAAAACACGCTTGAATCAACTGAAGTGTTGCTGGAATTGCATGTAAGATTTCATTGCATAGATTTCAAATGGAATGTAGTTAGTGCAAGTTCAAATATCTTTTTCCCCCGGAGAAACTTGATAACCAAGGTGATATGGAAGCAATAGAAATAACCTGAAAAATTAGTGATAAATATGAAAGGATCATGTCGAGAAAATCAAATTCAAAATGTTAATGCACATAGCAGAAAACTTATAATTATCATGCTGGTTTGTATTGTACTTCAATGAACTGCATTGTGTTGTACAGAAAATAATACCATGATTTTTCTAATGTGTTTCACTACACGAAAATTCTGGGCCAACGGCAGTGAAATGGCTCACTAATCTTATCATCTAAAATTATTTATTCTGAACTGGATGAAGTTTTTTTATCGATTGAATGAAATTTTTATTGGGTCAGCAGACAATGAAATGTGTAAAGGAACTTCACGAAAATAAACCAAAACATAAAAATAACATTTAACATTATTTTACCTCGTGTCCTAATTAATGCTTAAATTTTATTTACTTTCAATTCGTATTTAACAACAGATATTTTGAGCACGTCTGTGTCATTACTTCTCCCTTGACCCTCTGATGTGTGTAAAAGAGCAACTAAGGATCTTAAATGCAATAGTTGCCCCTGCAAACTTTTCCGCTTTCTCGTTTTCTACGAACACTTTCTGTTAATGAAATTAAATCTACGGACAAAACTCATTGCTCTTCATTCTCTCTTCGACAACGCAAAATAGGGGGTAGTTAATCCTACTTATCACTTTGTAAGAGCTAAACTTGAATGTAGAATTACGATTTGGAATTTTTCACATGAATGAATGAAAAATCGTTCACCGGTGAGTCTTCACACGCAACCGTAATTTAACGATGCCTTATTAAATCCTTTTATATATGTTTTTCTATTTCTATTTTTTGAGTAAAAACGAAACTTCAACACACATTACATTTTACCTTGAGCTCTGCGACAAGTAAACCTGAACCATATTTCAGAAATAAATTTATTTATTGAACTTGTTAAATGATTCAAAAATAGATCTATCACCACCCCACAGAGTGCATCTGCGAATAGTAAAAAAAGAAGAATATGAGCAGACAAATGAAATAATAGCGCTCGTGAAAAATTATCAGCTCTCTGTACGTATGCTGAACAAGCCACGATTTTCTTTTTACGTGTAAGTTTGTTTACGCATTTCTTTTCTAAATGTGCGTGTTGTGTTGCGTGATGGTCTATATAAATTACTTTGTGACTAACTTTTTCTCAATACTTGATAGTCATTTACAACGGTGTTTCGAGCGGCTTCGGTATAGCGTTTTTTGTCTTCTCTTACTTTCGGTTCAACAAATAAAATAGTAACTCCGAAAAATGAGTACTGACGAATCTCATTTGCCTGGTATCTCCATTGCTGAACAATCTCCCTCGCTCATTGTTTTATAATTCAAGACATCACACAACAGTTTGGAAGTATGCGTAGGTATTATGATTTGACCGCCTATACGTTGTCATTTGCAAACATGGTACCTATGTGTGTGTGTGTTTATCAATTGCAGACATTCTGCACCATATTACAAAGATAATGTGTTTTTTTTTTCTAATTTGAAATTGTAAAGCATCCATGTAAAAAAAATTGAAAATAAATTCGTTGTGTGATCATCCATTTATACCGCAGTAATATGCTGATTCTGCTTATAGTTATATGCTTATAATAATGTGATACCTATGTTTGTTCATGAATTGCCGACAATTTGCGCCATATTTCAAAGATAATGTGATTTGTTTTCTAATATGAAACCTTTATAGGACATTAATGTTTTCTTTCTTATCCACGTCCCACAATCGATTTCATGTTTCTGACTTAAGTAGACTGTCTTGTGCCACTATTTTTAGTACTAAATTTTATAAAATTCATGCTATAATAAAAGATATTTTTTCTGTTCCCCTCGATTGGAATTCTGGTTTATAATGGCTAGTTTATGCTGATATTTGCGCACATGCTTACTTGTATATATGTGTACGTGTGCACGCTATGCGTATGACACTCTGTAGAATGCGTATGTATTGCCTCGATGCATAGAAATGCATTGGTGTATGCTTACGAGTTTGCTGTAAGTATGTGCGTGGGTATGTCTGTGCATGCGTATGTATATATATCTACATGTATACGTGCACATATGTGTGTACTAAACTGACAACTAGCATTTTACTAGAGAAAATGGTCTTTTTTCTGTGCACTCTCAACTTGTAACATTACCTAACTCGTCATCTCTTTATTATTGTAAAGCATTCATGTACAAACTATACATTTGTTCTGCGATCATCCATTATATTTAAATAAAATGCTTATTAACTAATGACCGGTATGTTAAAATTGTTGAATCAGAAATACAAAACTTATAATCTTCTTGGTCCTCATGCTTATGTGTACATATATGTGTATATATTCACATGTATGTGTGCACATATGTGTGTACTAGACTGACAACTAGCATTTTACTAGAGATAATGGTCATTTTCTGTTCACTCTCAACTTTTAACATTACCTAACTCGTCATCTCTTTATTATTGTAAAGCATTCATGTACAAACTATACATTTGTTCTGCGATCATTCATTATATTTAAATAAAATGCTTATTAACTAATGACCGGTATGTTAAAATTGTTGAATCAGAAATACAAAACTTATAATCTTCTTGGTCCTCATGCTTATGTGTACATATATGTGTATATATTCACATGTATGTGTGCACATATGTGTGTACTAGACTGACAACTAGCATTTTACTAGAGATAATGGTCATTTTCTGTTCACTCTCAACTTGTAACATTACCTAACTCGTCATCTCTTTATTATTGTAAAGCATTCATGTACAACTTATACATTTGTTGTGCGATCATCCATTTATATTTGAATAAAATACTTATTAACTAACGACCGTTATGTTAAAATTGTTGAATTAGAAATTCAAAACTTATAATCTTCTTGGTCCTCATGCTTATGCGTACATATTTTTATATATATATATATATATATCTGTATGTGTGTGTGTATGTAAGTATATATATATATATATATATATGTGCGTATATATATGTATATGGATTTGTATTTATATATTTTTTTCATGCTTCCTTAAAATGACACTTTTGAACATTTGCCGAAACAAACGATTCATATATTATTTCCTGGCATCAATAATTGCGAAGTTTTATGTCATGTACATGTAAACTGTCAAAAGTGTTTTCACCCCACAATGAAAATGCATCGTCCATGAATTTGCGTTATCTCTTATAATTATCATGAAATGTATTGTCAAATGTAGCCCTCAATCATATCTTTTCGACTAGTGACACGAGTTTTTTTTTTCAATACTCGTGTGTGTGTATCATCTAAGTGTATTAATTTTAAGATATTTAAAAACCAATGATTGTAATATTGTACAATCTCTATTGGAAATAAAGTTTTTTCTTTCTTTCTTTCTTTCTTTCTAGTAGTATTTTAAATTATTTATAAGTTGCCAGCCATCTCTTGGGATATAATATTATAAAGTATCCAAGAAATGATATTTTTGAATTAACTAGCCCATGACAGGGTTAATCTATTTTGCACGCCACGTATGGCGTGTCTACTAGTACGCCTCGTATGGTTTACCTATTTGTACACCTCGAATAGTTTTGTCCATTAGTACGGCTCGTATGGTTTACCTATTTGTACACCTCCAATAGTTTTGTCTATTAGTACGCCTCGTATGGTTTACCTATTTGTACGCCTCGGATAGTTTTGTCTATTACTACACCTCGTATGGTTTACCTAATTGTACGCCTCGGATAGTTTTGTCTATTAGTACGCCTCGTATGGTTTACCTATTTGTACGCCTTTTATAGTTTTGTCCATTAGTACGCCTCGTATGGTTTACCTAATTGTACGCCTCGGATAGTTTTGTCCATTAGTACGCCTCGTATGGTTTATCTATTTGTACGCCTCGGATAGTTTGTCTATTAGTAAACCTCGTATAATTTGTCTATTTGTACACCTCGTATGGTTTGTCTATTAGTAGACCACGAATAGTGTCTGTTAGTACTGCTCCTATAGTATAGACGTCTAATGACGTCTTATGTTAAGAGATTTTTAAAAGCCAAAATGTTTGAGATGTATCTTATGTGCGAACCTTTTTGGAAATAAACATTTCTTGTTTTTTTATTTTTTTCTATAGCAGATAACCTTAGAAAATAGAACCCTATCTCATGTCGCAGTCCCAATCCACTAGCCAATTTTTTTTTCTCATAGAAACTGTGCTAAAATTACATTATATATATAATTATATATACAATAAAATAGTTCGTACATACAATAGCTCATGTATACAATAAAATTATCGTAAAAAAATATTCAAATGCACTTTCTTCGGCGCATGTTCAACCGCATATACAAACATATAAAAACTCATGTGTGGGTGTACTAATGTTGCCTGCTTTTCGGTACTGTACGGAACTGACACAACAGAACCGACACAACAGGACCGACACAACAGGACCGACACAACAGAACCGACACAACAGGACCGACACAACAGGACCGACACAACAGGACCGACACAACAGGACCGACACAACATGACCGACACAACAGGACCGACACAACAGGACCGACACAACATGACCGACACAACAGGACCGACACAACAGGACCGACATAACAGGACCGACACAACAGGACCGACACAACAGGACCGACACAACAGGATCGACACAACATGACCGACACAACAGGACCGACACAACATGACCGACACAACAGGACCGACACAACAGGACCGACACAACAGGACCGACACAACAGGACCGACACAACAGAACAGACACAACAGGACCGACACAACAGGACCGACACAACAGGACAGACACAACAGGACAGACACAACAGGACCGACACAACAGGACCGACACAACAGGACCGACACAACAAGACCGACACAACAGGACCGACACAACAGGACCGACACAACAGAACAGACTCAACAGGACCGACACAACAGGACCGACACAACAGGATCGACACAACAGGACCGACACAACAGGACCGACACAACAGGACCGACACAACAGGACAGACACAACAGGACAGACACAACAGAACAGACACAACAGGACAGACACAACAGGACAGACACAACAGGACAGACACAACAGGACAGACACAACAGAACAGACACAACAGGACAGACACAACAGGACCGACACAACAGGACCGACACAACAGGACCGACACAACAGGACAGACACAACAGGACCGACACAACAGGACCGACACAACAGGACCGACACAACAGGACCGACACAACAGGACCGACACAACAGGACCGACACAACAGGACAGACACAACAGGACAGACACAACAGAACAGACACAACAGGACAGACACAACAGGACAGACACAACAGGACCGACACAACAGAACAGACACAACAGGACAGACACAACAGGACAGACACAACAGAACAGACACAACAGGACCGACACAACAGGACAGACACAACAGGACAGACACAACAGGACCGACACAACAGGACAGACACAACAGGACCGACACAACAGGACCGACACAACAGGACCGACACAACAGGACAGACACAACAGGACAGACACAACAGAACAGACACAACAGGACAGACACAACAGGACAGACACAACAGAACAGACACAACAGGACAGACACAACAGGACAGACACAACAGGACCGACACAACAGGACCGACACAACAGGACAGACACAACAGGACAGACACAACAGGACCGACACAACAGGACCGACTCAACAGGACAGACACAACAGGACAGACACAACAGGACAGACACAACAGGACACACAACAGGACAGACACAACAGGACAGACACAACAGGACAGACACAACAGGACCGACACAACAGGACCGACACAACAGGACAGACACAACAGGACAGACACAACAGGACAGACACAACAGGACCGACACAACAGGACCGACACAACAGGACAGACACAACAGGACCGACACAACAGGACCGACACAACAGGACCGACACAACAGGACAGACACAACAGGACAGACACAACAGGACAGACACAACAGAACAGACACAACAGGACCGACACAACAGAACAGACACAACAGGACAGACACAACAGGACCGACACAACAGGACCGACACAACAGGACCGACACAACAGGACCGACACAACAGGACCGACACAACAGGACAGACACAACAGGACAGACACAACAGAACAGACACAACAGGACCGACACAACAGGACCGACACAACAGGACCGACACAACAGGACAGACACAACAGAACAGACACAACAGGACCGACACAACAGGACCGACACAATAGGACCGACACAACAGGACAGACACAACAGGACAGACACAACAGGACATACACAACAGAACAGACACAACAGGACAGACACAACAGGACCGACACAACAGGACCGACACAACAGGACCGACACAACAGGACCGACACAACAGAACAGACACAACAGGACCGACACAACAGGACCGACACAACAGGACAGACACAACAGGACAGACACAACAGAACAGACACAACAGGACAGACACAACAGGACAGACACAACAGGACAGACACAACAGGACCGACACAACAGGACCGACACAACAGGACCGACACAACAGGACCGACACAACAGGACAGACACAACAGGACAGACACAACAGAACCGACACAACAGGACCGACACAACAGGACAGACACAACAGGACAGACACAACAGAACCGACACAACAGGACAGACACAACAGGACCGACACAACAGGACAGACACAACAGAACAGACACAACAGGACCGACACAACAGGACCGACACAACAGGACAGACACAACAGGACCGACACAACAGGACCGACACAACAGGACCGACACAACAGGACAGACACAACAGGACAGACACAACAGGACCGACACAACAGGACCGACACAACAGGACCGACACAACAGGACCGACACAACAGGACAGACACAACAGGACAGACACAACAGAACCGACACAACAGGACCGACACAACAGGTCCGACACAACAGGACCGACACAACAGGACATACACAACAGAACCGACACAACAGGACCGACACAACAGGACCGACACAACAGGACCGACACAACAGAACAGACACAACAGGACAGACACAACAGAACAGACACAATAGAACATACACAACAGAACCGACACAACAGGACCGACACAACAGGACCGACACAACAGGACAGACACAACAGGACAGACACAACAGGACCGACACAACAGGACCGACACAACAGGACAGACACAACAGGACCGACACAACAGGACAGATACAACAGGACCGACACAACAGGACCGACACAACAGGACAGACACAACAGGACAGACACAACAGGACAGACACAACAGGACAGACACAACAGGACAGACACAACAGAACCGACACAACAGGACAGACACAACAGGACAGACACAACAGGACCGACACAACAGGACCGACACAACAGGACAGACACAACAGGACAGACACAACAGGACAGACACAACAGGACAGACACAACAGGACCGACACAACAGGACCGACACAACAGGACAGACACAACAGGACAGACACAACAGAACCGACACAACAGGACAGACACAACAGGACAGACACAACAGGACAGACACAACAGGACAGACACAACAGGACAGACACAACAGGACCGACACAACAGGACCGACACAACAGGACAGACACAACAGGACAGACACAACAGAACCGACACAACAGGACAGACACAACAGGACAGACACAACAGAACCGACACAACAGGACAGACACAACAGGACAGACACAACAGGACCGACACAACAGGACCGACACAACAGGACAGACACAACAGGACCGACACAACAGGACAGACACAACAGGACCGACACAACAGGACCGACACAACAGGACCGACACAACAGGACAGACACAACAGGACAGACACAACAGGACAGACACAACAGGACAGACACAACAGGACAGACACAACAGAACCGACACAACAGGACAGACACAACAGGACAGACACAACAGGACCGACACAACAGGACAGACACAACAGGACAGACACAACAGGACAGACACAACAGGACCGACACAACAGGACCGACACAACAGGACAGACACAACAGGACAGACACAACAGGACAGACACAACAGGACAGACACAACAGGACAGACACAACAGAACCGACACAACAGGACCGACACAACAGGTCCGACACAACAGGACCGACACAACAGGACATACACAACAGAACCGACACAACAGGACCGACACAACAGGACCGACACAACAGGACCGACACAACAGAACAGACACAACAGGACCGACACAACAGGACAGACACAACAGGACAGACACAACAGGACCGACACAACAGGACAGACACAACAGGACAGACACAACAGAACAGACACAACAGGACATACACAACAGAACCGACACAACAGGACCGACACAACAGGACCGACACAACAGGACAGACACAACAGGACAGACACAACAGGACCGACACAACAGGACCGACACAACAGGACAGACACAACAGGACCGACACAACAGGACAGACACAACAGGACAGACACAACAGGACAGACACAACAGGACCGACACAACAGGACAGACACAACAGGACCGACACAACAGGACCGACACAACAGGACAGACACAACAGGACCGACACAACAGGACCGACACAACAGGACCGACACAACAGGACCGACACAACAGGACCGACACAACAGGACCGACACAACAGGACCGACACAACAGGACTGACACTACCGACACTACCGACACTACCGACACTACCGACACTACCGACACTACCGACACTACCGACACTACCGACACTACCGACACTACCGACACTACCGACACACTACCGACACACTGCCGACACACTGCCGACACACATAACCGACACACTACCGACACACTACCGACACACTACCGACACACTACCGACACTACCGACACACTACCGACACGCTACCGACACGCTACCGACACACTACCGACACACTACCGACACACTACCGACACACTACCGATACACTACCGACTCACTACCGACTCACTACCGACTCACTACCGACTCACTACCGACTCACTACCGACTCACTACCGACTCACTACCGACTCACTACCGACTCACTACCGACTCACTACCGACTCACTACCGACTCACTACCGACTCACTACCGACTCACTACCGACTCACTACCGACTCACTACCGACTCACTACCGACACTCTACCGACACTCTACCGACACACTACCGACACACTACCGACACACTACAGACACACTACCGACTCACTACCGACACACTACCGACGTACTACCGACGCACTACCGACACACTACCGACACACTGCCGACACACTGCCGACACACTGCCGACACACTGCCGACACACTACCGACACACTACCGACACACTACCGACACACTACCGACACACTACCGACACACTACCGACACACTACCGACACACTACCGACACACTACCGACACACTACCGACACACTACCGACACACTACCGACACACTACCGACACACTACCGACACACTACCGACACACTACCGACACACTACCGACACACTATCGACACACTACCGACACACTACCGACACACTACCGACACACTACCGACACACTACCGACACACTACCGACACACTACCGACACACTACCGACACACTACCGACACACTACCGACACACTACCGACACACTACCGACACACTACCGACACACTACCGACACACTACCGACACACTACCGACACACTACCGACACACTACCGACACACTACCGACACACTACCGACACACTACCGACACACTGCCGACACACTACCGACACACTACCGACACACTACCGGCACACTACCGACACACTACCGACACACTACCGACACACTACCGACACACTACCGACACACTACAGACACACTACCGACACTACCGACACACTACCGACACTACCGACACACTACCGACACTACCGACACACTACCGACACACTACCGACACACTACCGACACACTACCGACACACTACCGACACACTACCGACACACTACCGACACACTACCGACACACTACCGACACACTACCGACACACTACCGACACTACCGACACACTACCGACACTACCGACACACTACCGACACACTACCGACACACTACCGACACACTACCGACACTACCGACACACTACCGACACTACCGACACACTACCGACACTACCGACACACTACCGACACTACCGACACACTACCGACACTACCGACACACTACCGACACTACCGACACACTACCGACACTACCGACACAACAGACCGGAAGAGGCGGCTGCAGTAACAGGTCACACTAACCACGACACGCCCTGTCCCCGGCGGCATTTCGTGCCGGCTTTGCTGTCGAAAAATAACCTCGCAGTGCCGTCATTTGTGTGCAATTCACGGCATTTGTAACCTCCCGCTGATCATTGTTATTACCTCTTAGCGCTCGGCGACATGTGTTATTGATGGATAGTAATTGACCTCACTGTAACTAGTAAATATCAGGTCCTTGGTGACTTCGCTGAAACTTGGCATTACCAAGTCGTTAGTGATATCCGTGTTACTGGTCTATAACGAGCCATTTGAGACCTATATAACTTGAAAATAACATATTAATTGAAACCTCAATCAAACTTGACCATAACAAGTGGTTGGTGACCTATGTCACTGGAAAATAACAAATTGATAGTAACCTAAGTATAACCGGTCAATAACTCGTTATTTAAGACCGCTATGTAAGTTGTCAATGACGGGTTGTTAGTGACTTCGGTGTTACGAATCAGTAAGGAGTAACTAATGCCCTCGATTGAATTAGTCGATGGTAAGTTGTTTGCAGTTTCGGTGTTAGTTGTGGGTGACCTTAGTGTAGTTCGTCAATAACAGTTGCTACTGACTGATTATCAGTAACAAGCTAACAACATATTGATAAACTTTGCTCTGAATTGCCAATAACAAGTTGCTAGAGAACTCTGTATAAAAAGCTAATAACAAATTTTATTGATATCGTTGGCAATAATGAATCAACGAGGAGTTCGTAGTCATCCCTTTAGGTTTTTTTACCTGACTGACTTGTCAATAACAAGTTATATGTTCAATAATATTCTGATAGTGCACATGTCGCTGTCAATACCGACTCAGTAACGCGGTCTTGCATCTACTGCATTGAGCTGATATTGCTAATGACAAATTGTTATATTTATCGTCGAGTTTTATTGATACCGATACATTATGATTCGTTTCAACACAATAATGTTCAACTCACCTGGTTTTGGTTGACTTGGAGAAATGTTATTTTCCTCGACAAGGCGTTATTTACCTCAAAAAATTGTTACTAAACTCGGCAATTTGTCATTAACCTCATTTCAGGTGGTTGTTTTTATCCTCATTGAGTTCTCACTGATCTCGAAAATATGTTTTTAATATTTATGAGTTTATATATTTACTCAACAGGTTATTGACCACGACGACGCGTTAATTTCGACTTTGACAAGTTTATATAATTCTTAAAAATTTATTGACATTGTCAAGTTTTTGCATGTTTTTTCCTATGCAACTTATTGGTCATGTATAATCATCGGTTTATTTTTTGGTTTAGATATTGATTTTTAGTTGTTTGATTTAGTCATAAGTTTATTATTTGGTTTAGATATTGATTTTTAGTTGTTCGTTTTAGTCATAAGTTTATTATTTTGTTTTAGTTATTGTTTTTTGGTTTAGTCATAAGTTTTTTATTTGGTTTAGAAATTGTTTTTTAATTGTTTCTGGTTGTCATAAGTTCATTATTCGGCTTAGTTATTGTTCTTAGTTGTTGTTTGGTTGAGTGATTTGTTCATAACGTGGTTAAGTTATTTTGGGCTCGACAAGCTGTTGTTCATTTCTGCCTGTTATGAACCTCGACGAGTTATTGACGTCAGCAAGTTACGATTGATCCTGATGAGTTATTATTGGCTTTGCTCTCGTCATTTCCCCCAATCAGAAGACATGTGAGCGACATATTGCCGGGGGGCTTCGCAGCAGCAGAGCTGTCTGGCAAAAGCAAATCCGACTGTTTTTCTCAGGGCTATTGTCCCGTGGCCGGGCAACTTTGCTGTGGTTTGCTTTTACTTTGCGCAAATATTTCAGTCACGCTTTTCCTAAAAAAGACTCATTAGCTGCAACTCGATGACATATGACTCCTTCACTCCTCTACGTGTTTTCATTCTGCGACTTTCAGCTCATGACTCTGACTGTAGGTTATGATTGTGATTATGATTGTAATTATAATTATGAATGGGATGATGATTACGGTTGTGATTATGATTATGGTTGGAACCATAATTATGGTTTTGATTATGATTGTGATTATGATTGTTATGATTATGATTAATGTTATGATTATGACCACTATGAGGTTCGCACTACTAGATTCAGTTTCCACTACGACTTTATCACCGCAGCTTTGATTAAAGGACTTATATTACCTAATTAAGTCGATAAGTTATTTTGGGCTCGACAAGCTGTTGTTCATTTCTGCCTGTTATGAACCTCGACGAGTTATTGACGTCAGCAAGTTACGATTGATCCTGATGAGTTATTATTGGCTTTGCTCTTGTCATTTCCCCCAATCAGAAGACATGTGAGCGACATATTGCCGGGGGGCTTCGCAGCAGCAGGCTGTCTGGCAAAAGCAAATCCGACTGTTTTTCTCAGGGCTATTGTCCCGTGGCCGGGCAACTTTGCTGTGGTTTGCTTTTACTTTGCGCAAATATTTTCAGTCACGCTTTTCCTAAAAAAGTCTCATTAGCTGCAACTCGATGACATATGACTCCTTCACTCCTCTACGTGTTTTCATTCTGCGACTTTCAGCTCATGACTCTGACTGTAGGTTATGATTGTGATTATAATTGTAATTATAATTTTGAATGGGATGATGATTATGGTTGTGATTATGATTATGGTTGGAACCATAATTATGGTTTTGATTATGATTGTGATTATGATTGTTATGATTATGATTAATGTTATGATTATGACCACTATGAGGTTCGCACTACTAGATTCAGTTTCCACTACGACTTTATCACCGCAGCTTTGATTAAAGGACTTATATTCAAAGGCTTGCTTCAGAGTTCATCTGTGCAAAAGATATCTTTTATTAAATCCACCTTTATGCTACTTATTCCTTGAAAATAATTATTTCCACCGTGTTCCCATCAGCAATTTTTTTAAACTTTCTTAATATTTAAAATCTATTGCGCTGAACTTAGGAAATCTACTTTTGGAAACACGCTGTTTTTTTAATTTCTTTTGTCGATTGCGCACATTTTTTCTTGGAGGCAAAATGAGAAGAATCGTGTTGTAAATCATTTGAAATGCGCGCACTCAGTCGATATTACAATAGCATGACTCGAACGGCCCAATAAATGGCACGTTAACTCATCTTGTCGTTATTCGAGAAATTTAACACGTGTGAGTTGGCGAGTTGACACACGCAATGTAGAGTTAGATCATCCCTACACGAAAAATGAGAATATAAATACTACCCAATTAGGAATAAAAATAAGCCTGATGTCCGTAAAAAGAATGAAACAAGACGAAAAATAGCGTACATAAATATTAATGAGAAGCAATTGTCAAACATTTCATTGTTTGTATCCTGCATTTAGTTTTATAATTACCAGTGATATTTTGTGTTTTGTTCATGAGTTTTGACCAAAATAGAAAATATTTTGATCTTAAATAAGGAAATAACACTATAATAACTAAAATAATGAAAAATGACATTTATAACTAAACTAATCTGAATAATAAATATCCAAATGCATTTTATGGTGAAGAAGTAGAAATACAATTCTGTAGTAACATTTCGTGGAGGAAAATACATATAAATCAATAGTTTTTCAAATACATTTCATCGTTGTTGATACGCATACTAACAGTACATTAACTTGGATATTTTATTTCATTGAGTATTTCCAAGACAAGAAAATGTTTATATTCATTCAAAATACCATTTTATTTTAATGTCATGTAACTTATATTTAATTCAACATTTAATTTAGTATAATTTAAACCATTTACAAGTGGACGAAGGCAACATGAGTATAGTTCAGGTCCCCATGTTCAACAATTAATTTAGTATAATTTAAACCATTTACAAGTGGACGAAGGCAACATGAGTATAGTTCAGGTCCCCATGTTCAACAATTAATTTAGTATAATTTAAACCATTTACAAGTGGACGAAGGCAACATGAGTATAGTTCAGGTCCCCATGTTCAACAATTAATTTAGTATAATTTAAACCATTTACAAGTGGACGAAGGCAACATGAGTATAGTTCAGGTCCCCATGTTCAAAATTTCCGTTTTGTAACCTAAAACCATGAGTATAAATGCATTTTAATTTTTCTTGGAGTTTTAACAAAACAACAAAACTTCAAACAATCAAATGCAAAACCCGCTCAAAGTTCATATTTTTCTAAAGCTGCCAGTACAAGCTCAGTCAATGGCTTCCAGGAAGAGATCAGGCGGTAAATCATTTGCCTCGTTGAACAAATACCCTCGACCAGAAACGCAATATTAACTTTAAATTTGTAAGCGGCCAGGCAGAAAGTGAAAGCTAATCTGGCATTAAATAAGCCTACGCAGCCCCGCAATTATCAAATCAATGCTCGGCAGGGCGGTAATTAGGGCAAAGTTCTGCAATGCTCTTTGGAAATCCTCAATAATCGTCAATTAATGAAAAGTTTATTACCAGGTCAATTCTCACATTCTGCCGTTAATTATGTGAGTAATGTCACGAAAAGGAATGGTATTTCCATGTCAAAGAGGCTCATGTATGCCGATGTTTATTTGGTTTTGAATCAGGTAGGTGCATATCCGAGAGCGTTGCTTTCATGATCTTGTTGTGTGAATAGTGCTTAATTTTACAGGTTGCCACAACTATAGCATTTAAAATAACTGAACTAACCCAAATCATGAGTCGTTTTGAAGAAAAAACCGTTTTAAAATACTAAAACGAGTTTGAAATAACTATGCCAATATAGAATAATCAAGATGAGTTAGACACTCAAACTAGATTTTACAAAAATCAATCAAGTCCACAAGAACACGTCAATTTAAAATAACTTTACACATAACTAAGATTCTTCAAAAAACTCAGGAATTTCAAAATAACTGAATCAATTTAATTAAATCAACGCTAAAGTTTAAATTACCAAGGTCTCGCTTTTTTGAACGGATTTCTTCATTTATGGTAATAACTTGACCGATCTGAGCATTTTGAAATTCCCAATAACATCTCATTTAATTTCACTTATTCAATAATTTCTGCAAGGTCAAGCTGTTTCATTCGCAGTAAAATATCGACATCATTAACCTATTATCACACGCTTATAGAATATTTTTAATTTTACTAATATTAATGTTTCTAATTTTATTTTCATAAACAAATTTCCTAAACATAGTATAAATACTAGGTTCTTATTGAGGAAGCTATTTATAAAACAAACAATTTTGCCAAAATAACCAGAATGTTTGACTTAAAGTTAAATTTGTCACCCATGAAATGCACTTTCCACATGAAGTTAATCTAACTGCGTAACTATAAACAAATTCAAAAAGATGTTCATATACATGAACTAAACACGTGTGACCGATAACATATTTTGTATGCCAATTAGGAATCAACTTGCTAATCAGTCAAATCAATGACTCCTGCATCCATGGGTGGTATCTTTGACGCATAACTACTAACAAGAATGGTATCATTTGACCGACTGCTGCTCATGTACTTTTTGTTCTGGGTTTCATGTGTAAGTAAGTTTTCTGAGCTTAATTTTCTAAAATTTTAAGTCGTTTGCTTCGATTTAACTCATTCGACTTGTATCTACACTAATTTAACTTGTATTTATGCAAATCGACTCCAATTCAACTTGTATTTATGCAAATACCAATACAAAACACAGGAGCATTGGGCGTCAGAAGCGAATACATTTGTTGAGGAAACGCTGTACTCTGACTTGTCAAAGCGTCACACAAGAGAAAGCCTCATTACAATCGTGTGAACGCAGCTGCAGCCGCACAACAATTAACCAGCGATTATCAATTCGATTGCAATTAAGTTTTTCTCGTCCCGAATCAATCGCTGCAATTGTTCAATTATGCTTGCCTTTTTGCAGGCTGTTTTTAGGTTGACTGTGAGCATTGACGTGATTTGAACTCTGCGAATGATTGAGTTTTAATTTGTATTAAAATATTGCAGAATACCTTCAGTTGAAAACGCATAAAGGCGTTATACTATAGAAATAAAATTTTAATTAATGAAGGAATTCCTGCCAAATATACAAAATCATAAACGGTAAACAGAAATTTGTGGATACTACATCAGCGGGTAAATAGTTAGGAAAAGTAATTTTGCTCTTCATTTCTGTCTGATAAGTTTGAAAGGTGAAACTTGTTAGGGAATCTCATATTTCATTCTCCCGATGTAAAACTTATGAATGTAATAACACTGGAATGAGTGCTATGAGGTGTCTGTAGATAATTATCACTGTACATCCAAAAATCTCAAAGTATCGCTACCATTTCTCACAAATAAAAGCATTTAAAAATTCCCATTTAAGCTATAGAAATTGAATTTCGAGGAACGTTTAAAACTATTAACGCTGACCGTTATCACACTACTTATGAACGGTTGAATATATTAAATGAATACAAAAGACAAAAATGAGAAGCTATCATAATGAAGACTAAATTAAATTGATGACCAAAATGTTTAACAAAAAGTAGTCGAGATTACTTCCATTTTCAAGGTTGCCTGAATACGGCATCTGCACCAATAAAATTTTATACCAAATAAAAGAATAATCATTTTTGACACGACAATAAGTAATGCTATTTGTAATACGTCTATAACACATATTCAAAATACACTGCGGCATCTTCGCCGATGAAGTTTAATAAGCAATTCTAACCCAAATTGCGATAACAAATGCATAACACATTTTCAAAACACAGTAACATCGCAAATGAGGTTTTACAGCACAATCTAAGCATAAGATTTCATAAAAATTTTACGTTATGACATTTTCAAAACGCGTAACGTCGCCTGCAACTCACTTCGAATATCTCACCTCAAAATCTTCCATTCTCACAAAAGTTGGTGAACGTTGTCAACATGTACCACCTCTTACAGGTCACTTGTACGCTATGCAGTGTCGCTTGAAAAGTGAACTATGTATGGTACTTGATGATGTTGTACGAGTGTCTCACTTCAGATATGGTAGCAACTCAGTTTTCATGTATTCAAACGATAGATTATGTTTCCAAATGAGAACGAGCATTTTCTTTTTTCGCAATGGGAATTGTCGTTTTCAAGTATTTATTCATCCTCTAATGAACCTACTTTTCTATGAAATAAGCTTATTTTGTGCGCATAGAAACTCACACCCATCTACACGGTCATGAATGCTTCGTCAGAGACTGAACAGCTATAGTTGTTAAATTCAAAGAATATTTTTCAATTAGGTTTCAACTTACGAAGTATGTATTTTAAAAAGCTTAGTCTTTAGCCTTTTCAACACATTGAATTTACTTTTTTGGAATTTGGCCTCACCGAAACATTGGTTTTATTGGCGTACATTCGATAAATATCATAAAAGTATTTTTCTTAACCACATTTCTGAAAAGAAGTTAATTTTTACACAAATGTTCCTTAATAGAGACACCCAATCCATCTTGCTAGCTCTCGTATCAACTGATTTGAAGTTACAAAAGTATGCCTAGGTCTGTCTAACTATTCGGAAGACTCATGAAGCAATTCAAAACTTACACCACAATTTGTGACACAATTTCATTGCAATTTATTTTGATTACGATGCCTCATTTCTCCACCAATTGAGCCATATATGTAGAGTTTGCATTGTCTTCTCAGTTTTGTGATAGTCGTGTTCAAGTCGTGTAGATTTTATGCCCTGGAACTTCAACTGTTCATGTTACTTATTGAATAAGAAAGAAAAATTATCTTCCTCACCCACAAGTTAATTGAAATATTTTGAACATTCGTTTGTAATTTTTTCCTTCTGTATGATGTCTAGTATCATGCTTATTTGACCAAAAAGTAGAATGGTCAGATGCAAACATTATGTACGCACAAGGAAATACTAAAATGATACTCAAAGTCTTTGAAATTCACAAATGCCTAATTCAGTCAAACAGCCCTATTTATGTATGAAAGTTAATCATATTAGGGATTATTACAATGCACTCAACTTCACGACAATTCCCTTTATTTCCTGCCAGGAGGCAGTCATTGGCCTTAAAAGTTTGGTAGTGTCACGGTCGTCGGAACGCCGGCGTCCCTGCCCAAAACCGCAGCCGCGATTCCCCCTTTTTGGCCATCATTACAGGGAGATTTGAATGCATGTAATAATCCGGTACAAAGCCGCACACGGCATTGGCCTACCGGTAGCCAATGAGGGACGTGAGTCGGGGATCCACCCTGTTCATTGGTTGCGCATCCTTGACTTACGCGGGGCCGTTGCACTCGCCTGTTTACGATCACACGAGCCACACAACCCGGCTTCAATTTGACGCTTTTGTAGAGTGTGAACAGAGAGGGTCGGCGTGGCCATGGTCCACTTGGGACAGGATGCGGTCCTCTGCCTGGAACAAAGCGTAGCCGCGCACGCCCTCACTGCTCAACTTCCAGTGCGTCGCGTGTAGTCACTGAAGAGCAACGTCACCCACCCACCTGCGCTCGTGGTTGTGTCGCTTGTGCGCATTTTTGAGTGTTCATGGGAACTGATGGCAATCGACTGACGCTATGATATTTGAATACGCTTTCAGTATATTCCAGAATAAAGTGTCTACTGAATACTTACTATTATTACGAAAAAGTATATACTGTATACGTGTTCCTAACTCGCCTTGGCCACCGGAGAGGTGCTCTGAAAACCGAAAGGGAGGCGCATCAAGGGTTATCTTTCTCGAGAGAATTTTAGAGCATATTAACGTGTTCCTATAACTGAGATTTATATTTCAGTTTTCAACGCTGAAATTGCGAACTTGTATACCTGTTTTAACTATTTTTAGACAGTATGATCAATTATCACCGCATGAGCTTTATCACAATAGTTTTATTAACAGAATAATTGAACAAAGTCAAGAATTCACAGAAAAATAGGCTTGTATAACATTTTGAGGAAAAATAAATCCACGAAAATGCTTTTCCTCTGATTCATTGGGTCTAATAATCATACATTACTAGTAATGAAACCAAGAGCTTTCGAAGTGTAGGCTGAATATTTTATTCACAAAATCTTGATTTTCAACCATACACGTACGATAGTGTCTTAGAATCTTTTTCCCTCCTGCGCTCTTTCGACCAATTAATCTCTTATTCCATACCATGCATAAATGACTGTGTATAAGGTTCAAAAAGTTAAAAAAACAGTGCAAAAATAAGGATATGTAAAATTTAATTAAATACTGATGTATATCACAAAGTTTGAAATTTGACAGCGACTGGCTGTGGAATTTTATCCCTGTATTACGTGTAAGGGAAACTCTATTTACTCTTTAAAAATACACACAGAAAATGTTTTGTCAGGTCTCTTAGTCGTGAAGTCCATCTGGTAATTAAAAATGAGGGTGAGGCACCAACTCATTTTTTGACCTTGATATTGATTCTAAAGCGGTACCTCACTAAATAACAGTAGGTAAACTGCCTTCAGTACTTGTATGAGGTCACTAGGCTAGATTCTCATTTTCCAAATTACAGTTGATGGTTTCATTCTACATTGATCCAAGATTGTTCTTTAACCATATTTGGAAACTTAATTGTACAATGATATTTTATGGCAAACAAAATATTTTCAGCTCCCAACCTAAAAAGAAAAAAGTAAAATGCAAGCTCATTGAGCGTGGTTTCCCGTATAACCTCTTCTGCGTTTCTATTAGTGCACACACGCACGATACGTAAGCTCGTATGTCAAAATAAGATAACCCAAATTTAACAAGTCTCTTGATCCCCTCAACCCCCTCGATTCCCTCAATCCCCTCGATCCCCTCAATCCCCTCTGCTAATCGGATCATATCAGCCAGACGCGGGGATATAGTGCGCCTCAGAGACATCATTACCAACTTGCGGGAGTCAGTAATGTTAACGTGGGAATTTATTGCGCGTTCATTGGCATTGAAATCCGCTTTGCATTCGCTTTTTTATGTTTTCTGCTACTTTACAACCAGCTACTTTAATACTAGTATTGCCTATTTGGATGCTGCTCATGAGTATTAAAAATCTAAATTTCAATTTTCGACGCCTGATGACTTTTCAAAACCTCTGCTGCAACCACATTACTCTGTACTTGAGGTTAAAGGTTAAATTTTTCAACTAACGTCTCGTTATTCGACGATCGGAATTAATGGCGTCGGTTATGCTCTCAACAAGTGATGAAGAATGGTTAAAATCAATATTCAGAGGACATTCACAATGAATTCAGTATTGTTAACAGCTAAAAACTAAAAAAACTATCAAGCTGCAAATTATACACCAGAAGAATTTCTTTCAATTTTTGTGCGACATTTTCAAATTTACTAAAGGATTGTAAATATTTAGATACAGACAAATATTTTTACTCTGTTAATTTCGAGGGGATCCATGTATGGTAGAAGTGTCACACTTTTAACGGTGCAATAAATTTATAAAATACCATATATCAGTCGCATCGATGTCTCAAATACTTCTGAAATAAAATTTAAACATTGTCGTGTGAATAAAGAGCTGTATAACTGTGACTACAATTCAGGTAAAATTTATGCGACACGCATTTTAATATTTGATTGCATATTAACCAAGAGCTAAGCTCAACAAACATCTAGCAGATGACCCGTGCTCAGATATAGCCAGAGGGTAAGTTTTATAATTTTTCTCCATTTTGATGGTCTTAAGAACAAAATAGAAACTAACTTCAATACATTCATTCAAATTTCTGAGTTTAGTAAATTGACTAATTATTGACAGAGCTGTAGAGAAAATCTTGATTTTAAGCCCAATTTGTTAACAGGAAGAATTGAATCACTTAACAACAAAAACGGTAAAATAACATTTTTACTGCATTGATTCCACGAAGATACATTCACTCAAATGCATTCTTTATTACAGGTATTAAGTAGGAAGCCATATTGCATTCTGGTTGTAATTTGGGTTTCATTTCTCGTTGATACAAGACAGAGAAATGTATTGAGTTCAGGTACGAAGAAATAACGGAATTTAAGCCAAAATACATCCACACGGTTCGTCATCTTCAACTACGAAAAAAAGAAGATACTCGACAAGTTGAAGTGTTTTTCCCGGGAAAATTTTTACATCGTTCTTACCCTAACAAGCGAGACGAATTGCTTTAGAAAGAACTTCCACCGTTCGACCGACGAAAATTTAAACGTGCTGCTGAAAAATATAACTGGAGTGAACTGCAAGCGAAACTTAGCTCTCTGCAGCTTCCAGGACGCGATCTTCATTTTCTCTCTGCTACCCTAGATTTTCTGGGAAAATTCTTCTCTTCATTCATCTTTTTACCCCAACAGCTGGGGAGCTCGTACGTTTTCTGTCTTACTTCACTTCCTGGGAAAGCATTTTTTTATGGGTTCCCGTCGAAAAATATCCTCCATTTCAATAATTACAACCTGATGTTTATTATAAATTTTGTTCAACGGAAGCCACAGCTTACCTCGTCGCTCTTGACTGCCAAACGTTTATTCCTTTCTCAGTACGACCTTTATACTCCAATATTTCAAATTTTACCTCTGCAATTAGCCACAACTTATGCGAATCTTTTTTCATTTCTTGAATTGTAGTGAATTTATCACTATATTTGGTGTACTTTTCACAAACCGGCCAATTTAATAACTTCACCCAAATCTTTAAATTTCAACTTTTTCATCCCTGACTTTTTTTACAAGCTCTTTTTATTGTGTTTATAAACCCATACAAACTTCACCTTCTTCATCGAACTTTACTGTATTTCTGCATTCTTTTCTCCTTTCAACTTCCGTCCTTCCGTGCTGCTGTCTGTTTATTTTGGCACTCACCGAAAATCTTCTGTGACTGGTTTTTGTGTCCATCTTGTGTCCGCTGCCTGGCCCTAACATGCCCTTCTGTGTCCGCCAGTCGTGGTGATGATGGTGACCACCACCTCCACACACTTCACCACCATGGTGCAGGCCCTCACTATTCTTACTGCCCTCCAAATGTTCTCCGAGGGTAAGTACAACATCTCAAAAAGCGCTCTATTCCCATAGCCTTCAGTTGCATTGGATAAAGCTCTCGCCCGTGCTTTAATTTTGATAAAGCATGAAGAATTCCACAGAACTCAGTTCATTAGTCATCTAATTGAACATTTAAATCTTCAATGCAGAGATAATTAAAACCATTAAAAATTTTTTTCAAATAATTATATCAGTTAAAAAGTGATAAACTCGCTCAGTAATCATGTACAGCGAGTAAACGAATGACGCCAATAATACGGCGTCAAAGAGGATGCCTCATTCTTTACCAACGCTCGGGCATGGGGCTTGTCGAATGAACGCTTATCAGGATTAATGTAGTAGCACTGATGCATGAAGCCGCTAAATGTAGTGTGATAAGGAGCACCAACTTGTACCAAGTTTTCCTGCTATAAGCAAATTCTCAGGTAATTGGCAGACAGTTAGCTATATCTGTGGGTCCCATGCTTTACAATTATATGCGAAAAATTCATGATATCGCTCAGAGCTAGTTTCATAATTTGTTTCAAGTGCTGATAAGCCTCACAGTTTGCAATACAATTCAATGCCAGGCAACGTAGACAATCGCTTTCATACTCGTTCTTTCACAAATAAACGTTGTCAAACCACTAAAAAAGTGCCTTCAAAAGCTTCTTCCAGTTGGACATCATGTTTAACATGTTTTTTTCAGAAATAGGATTCTTGCAGTGGATACATAACACGGAAAACAAACAAATGAACATCAGGATAAAATTTAAACCGAATCCTTAAGTGGCTCATAAATTAACCAGCAGTTCTCTCGTTCTAAAACGGAAGCAGATGCGATAGTCAAAGAATTTCATTATGCGAACAAGTATTTAAAATAAAAACAACACTGCTTGGTTCAACAAAAATGATTTAAAATTAAACGTCACATTCAAAAGTGTACAACAGTACGTTCAATAGTATATTCCTGTCACACTGCATAAAAGGCTGTGCACTGAGTCTGCTGTAAATAATATTCGTGATCCTAAAGAAATGTGAAACTTGATACAAAACTGTTATACACGGAAATCCCAAAATAATTAAATAATAATGAAACTCAACATCATTTATAGTTCTTTTAATCAATTGAAACTACTCGTATATCGCATAAATAAATATTGTCGAAAACCAAAATCGCTTTAAAATTTCAGGAGTGCTTTATGGACAAACTTTCTGGAAAAAAATGATATAATTTAAAAATTTAATGATTAGAAAAATACTTTAATATTTAGAAAAAATGTTAAAAAATTTCATAGGATAAGGGTTGAAAAATAAATTCATCATTTAAGCCGAAGATAAATTTCCAGGTTCTTACTGGTACTTCCCCCTTTGTTTAATACACAGTATGTTGAATTGTTATTGGTCACAGGTTCTGACTGGTTTGCAGTCGGTGTCAGATTCAATTGTACTGCCTCATTTGTTTAATACACTGAATGTTGATTTGTTACATCTCTATACATAAAACTCACACGATTACCATTGAAGTGAAAATTACTTCTAAAAAATTTCGAAAAATGGTTGTTTTTAAATTTTGCAAGTGAAATAATTTGCCTGGTTGTTTTAAAATTTTGTGCGTGAAAGAATTTTCGTTGCCAAAGTTTGCCTCATTTTGAGTCATAAGAATATAAAGCAATTGAAACAATCGAAACTATTATTAACGATTGATAACTTTGGTTCCGAGTATAATTTCAATGGCTATTTTTAGATGCATTTTAAACTGTAATAACTTACTAGAAAAAATTCGAGAAGTTTTTTAGAATTAACTTGAATCTTTTTTTTTAAGATACCGTCTGCCGCGAAAGAAATTTTAAAAACAGCGAATGTAAAATAACACTAGTAATTTTACCGCAATTTCGATCTCAGTTGATATTTTAAGAATGCTCAAAATTTATCATAGCGTACCACCAGTAAAACAGTATCAATTACAAATATAAGTTTCATAAGAACTTGTGACATAAGACCAATGACAACTGAAGAAGTTCTCTCAATTAGACCTTAATTATCTCTTTATGATCTGTTCATTGACACTGAAGACATACGACCAACGACGAATGAAGTCATTAGCTCAACATCATTTTAATTATTCACATAAAAATATGTTCATTGATCACTTAAGCGATAAGATCAATTACAGCTGATGACGTTC
Organism: Morinoia aosen; assembly: GCA_030386875.1. Classification (NCBI taxonomy): domain Eukaryota; kingdom Metazoa; phylum Arthropoda; class Malacostraca; order Amphipoda; family Talitridae; genus Morinoia; species Morinoia aosen. Next base: position 36,475,839 of record CM059571.1, on the reverse strand, counting down.
TTTGAATAAAACCTCAATTAACTTTAATAGAAACGTGTTCTTTGACCACTTAAGAGATAAGATCAATGACAGCTGATGAAGTTCTTTCAATAAAACCTCAATTAACTTTAATAGAAACGTGTTCTTTGAACACTTAAGAGATAAGATCAATGGCAGCTGATGACGTTCTTTCAATAAAACCTCAATTAACTTTAATAGAAACGTGTTCTTTGAACACTTTAGAGATAAGATCAATGGCAGCTGATGACGTTCTTTCAATAAAACCTCAATTAACTTTAATAGAAACGTGATCTTTGAACACTTAAGAGATAAGATCAATGACAGCTGATGACGTTCTTTCAATTAAACCTCAATTAACTTTAATAGAAACGTGTTCTTTGAACACTTAAGAGATAAGATCAATGACAGCTGATGACGTTCTTTCAATTAAACCTCAATTAACTTTAATAGAAACGTGTTCTTTGAACACTTAAGAGATAAGATCAATGACAGCTGATGACGTTCTTTCAATTAAACCTCAATTAACTTTAATAGAAACGTGTTCTTTGAAAACTGAAGATATAAGACCAATGACGGCTCAAGACATTTCCTAAATAAAAACTGTGGAAATAACCTCACGTAAAAATTGTTTTCTGATACTCTTCTTTCTTGCTCTCCTTAGCACTTGAAAATTTGTAAAAATTGCAACTCATCGTACACCATGTTTATGGTTTATTTTCCTTTTAAAGCTTATCGATAATTTAATTTCTGAGGTCAAAACAATGTCATGACTTTTTTTGCCCTTTTTCCAAATTTAACAGTTTAACAGATTAACAGTTCTCGTTTCTCCATTTTTTCTTGGTATGTGATGAGTAACAAGTTTTTTCATTTAATGACTATTCTGATTTTTACAAATTTTAAGTTTTTTATTCCGATCAGCCCTTTTTTTGGTCGTATTTCGGCCGAATACATGTGTGAATGTTATTTCGTAATGCATGTGTGGATGTAATTTTGTTATTTTGCTCTCAGAGGTTCTTATTCTATTCTTCGCACCTAATTCTAACCGAAATAACAAAATATAGCACTACTATAGTTAGTTTTACGCTTTCTAGAGGGTTTGAATACAGTAATTCTTTTCTTGTTCATTCTCAAATTGCTGTTGATAACAAGTGAAGTAGATAATTTTTCTTCTTCATTCGCTGTATTTGGTTTAATCTTTCAACTCACGCTACGTAGATTTGAAAATGTTGTATTGGGCTCTTTTACAATAACTATCTTTCGTAACTCAATTCAATGTCCATGCCATGACAGAATTCATTTAATCCAAGGAATAATTATTGACCGCTTAAATTAATAAAATATAACCCTATTCTAGTCTCATGAGATAATTTAAATCTGTCCGAAAAAAATTTTCCGAGGTTTTTAACCTGCCAGTCTGAAAGCTGTTCTTTCGAAATGATGAAATTAAGAAATGGCAATAAATAACTATCTTTATGTACCACCATAACATCAAGTAACCTATGATGGTAAGGCACTACTTTTGTTTGAAATTAACAAAAATTTTATTATTCTCTTATTGAGGTTGAAGAAGTTTCTTTACTTTGAATATTCTCTAAAAAATTACCTTCTTTCAATGTATCGTCAGTTCCCCAACAAAAATTGTTGAAAGATTGTCATCATGTATACATTCTAGAACGTAATTCAGAAGAAGCAACTATATTCATCACCAATCTGATACACGACTATTCGACATAAGCGATCAAACTTATCCCAAATCAGATAGACGATGCTCGGCAGAGACAATCAAATTCAACATAAATCCCATAGAAAATCATTCGATAGAAGCAACCAAATTCAACAGAAGTTCGAGTACGTTCTAAATGCCTACGTAATGAACACGTTAGCTAGAACATTTGATGAGCCTCACAAACACTTTGTGCTGAGTACACTGAAAGAAATTTTAACGCACGTGTGTGTGTGTGTGTGTGTGTGTGTGTGTGTGTGTGTGTCAAATGATCATTCTGAGAAATCCTGGTACATAATGGTCTCTCTTTTGTATTTTCAAGTAGAATATTTGAGCGAGCTAAGCCACGTATTCAAGTTTCTAACGTTTAGAAAATTTCTGTTGAAACTGAACTATATTTGGATTTTATGAATGAAACATAATTCTCCTAAGAAACCTTAATATCTTCACTATTTTCTTTTAATTCGTAGACGTATATTAGTATATTCATTAGCCAGCCTGAAAAAGTGAAACATTTATTAGGAACATTGATGACTTACGCTGTGTCATGGTTGGCATACTTAACATGGCACACAAAAGTGTGTCACAAAACATAGACAGATGATGTACGAGTATATTGACGACGCACTTTTGTGTTACGGTTTTGTGAAATCTTGACACACAAAAGTGTGTCGATTTTGCGACAAAAAATTTCTCAGTGTATGCCACTTATGAAAAAATTACTGCATTTTTGATCCATCCTTCCAACGATCAAAGGCCTGAAGAATAAAAAATAAAGAGGGTCGTACAACAGCCTCTGTGGGCCGCCTTTGATGTAAGATTTTGGTTTTATAAAAGAAATTCCTCCATGAAAATCTCCTGAATTTTTCCGAGCAAGATTCAAAGGGTGGGTAAAAAAGACGGAAAAACAGGGGCTGTTGTTGATGAGCTACAGTAGCTGGTAATCTGAATTAAGAAGTTTTGAAAATAATTCTAACGCAGATAATTATAGTGAGTATGTTAAATATGTGATTAACCGTTTACCGGTTCGGAGGCAATTATCTTTTCTGTTTCGCTTTCAAAGTATAAACATTTTTTCATATCTCAACGTCACAACGCAACTAAATAGGAGTAAATTCAGATGTATTTGCTCATAAAGGATGAACTCCTACTCATTCTACAACTCTATGCACGACCTCAACTTATTTGAACGTTAGTGTGAGCGAATAGACAACTAGTCCATTTATGAAACAAACTCTTTGCCTTGGTTCTAGTTCTGTACAAATAACGAAATAAATTTGCCCAGCTCGTAAAAGTTTAGGTTTGAGGTTCTTATTCGATGTATACTTCAAAAAACCGACTGTACATACGTACAAACATCCCCTAAGATGATATAATCATTGTATCCATGAGAATTTGCCCACCTATGGGGAAAATGCGAGGTCGCGAGTTGAAAGTTTGTATACAGGCTTAGCTGTACAATTGCTGTGAGTTTGTTTGAAAAAGTAGAATGTTTTTTGTTTGGTTAATTAAGGATAATTTTTTCGGTTCACTGCTGTCCTGTTTTCCAGTCCCGTAAATTTTCTTCTTCAACTTTTAAATTGTTTCATAACCTTCTTTCTCAACTGACTGTTTCTATGCGCATGGAAACTTACGGGGAACACACCACCTTAATTATGCATAGATTCCGAGTAACTCAACTCCACATATAATTGTGTCTTCGTCCTTCTACTCATTGATCACTTTTTTGGGATTAGGGAGGCTGAAACTAACTTATAGTCCAATCTACTGTACGTACTTCACAAAAATCTCCATACATCACGTCTACGACTCATCAAGACTCACAAGGACCTTAAAGTAGATACTTCAGCTGCAAATTCGAGAGGATTAGGAGCGACTGCCTAACGAATGAAGAGTTAAATAAAACCCATTAATGTGATCTGCTCAGCTCGACGGTCTGATGTTCCAACCAGATGATGTCGTTTAGTAGATGTTAGTCGCGATGACAATATCATCTCCGCTCGCTGTCTTAGAAAGGATCATTAATGAGGTTGTGCCCTTCTGCTTGATGAGGTTATGCCTTCAATAAACGTGCCTTGGAAAGGTAGTTCTTTATGCCTAATCAGAAATAAATGTTAATTAAAGTGCTAATTAACAAAGTAAAGACTATTCCATTAGTCTATCAGTCAATTAGAACAAGTTCAAATCGTTGACAAAACTTTAGTTATTGAATTAACTGAGGACACCTCTATTGAAAACGCTATTGCCTGTTTACACTTTTCTTTCTCAGAGATCAAACAAGTTTTTTGGGCCAATTATTTGGTACAATATAATCTGAGAGCAGTAAGGCAAGATACAAACGATTTCACGGGAAATAATGCAATTCCATTAATTATGAACTAAAATAAATATCGTGTACCTGAATTTAATAGAAGAAACACTTTATTTTGTTTGTTGCTATTTTTCTCATAATTAAAATTGGAAATAATATTGGAATTAAAATATTTTCCACGATAACTATATTTAAAAAATAACGAAATAAAAAACGTTTTGTTACATGAACATTAATTTTCCTGGCGCAAAATTTCATTTTCTTAACAGAGGAGATTCATTTGTTAGAGCTCTAAATATTTCCTTATTTTCTTAGAGCGATGTTGGCGCGAGCAGTTTTCAAGCTATACTTTACTGAATCCTTTTGAAAAAAATGAAACTTTGACAAACTAACGAACAATAACATTTCTGGCTGCAATGGACGTTCTCTCAATATATCCAGAGTGAGCCCTTAACAACCAATTTATTTGAATTCGTTTGTTTTGCTAGCATTGTTCCAAAGAGAACATATATTTTCAAACTTGAGCGAATCTGAGACTTGATGAACAGCTTTTAAATATCCTAAAAATGACGCTATTTTTTGAATAACCTGTCATCATGTATTTTCAAATTTTTTTACAGTGATGCACAGTATTATTCTGAACTCTAAAAAACAAAGACTTGAAATTTGCGAAAATGACGAGCAAACAGGTAACTTGAACATCAGTACAAGTAAGCAACGTAGGTCGCACTTTTTTAATAGTGAGAGAATCAGCGGAGTACTTTTAAGCCAGCTATAAATCCTGCGTTACGGATACATTCATCTTAATTGAGCGATGTACGCAGTCTCCTCTCATTAAGATTCGTGACAGTAGTCCCTCATACATTCGGTATCAGTGCTTCTCTTCCGCGCTTCGAACGTTGCTCACGGTGCTTTTCGTACGAGAACTATGCTCTTTTATCGAGCATTTTGTCCTTGAAGTTATCATGGAACAGAGCGGCGACTTCCCTGCTCCGACGATCGATATTCTGCGCCGTGACGTGTGACGTGAACGAGACTTGATCACGCGGGAGCGTTACGGTGGCTGCCGCGTGTGGTGGTGGTAGTGTTGTGTGGTGGTAGTGGTGCTCTATTGTGGTGTTGTGTGGTGGTGGTGTTGTGCGGTGGTGTGCTATGTGGTGGTGGTGGTGCATGGTGTGCGGTGGTGGTGCTGTGTGGTGTGCTGTGTGGTGGTGGTGTTGTGCGGTGGTGGTGCTGTATTGTGGTGTTGTGTAGTGGTGCTGTGTGGTGGTGGTGGTGCTGTATTGTAGTGTTGTGTGGTGGTATTGTGTGATAGTATTGGTGGTGGTGCTGTATCGTGGTGTTGTGCGGTGGTATTGTGTGATGGTGCTGGGTGGTGGTGCTGTGTATTGTGGTGTTGTGTGGTGGTGTGTGGTGGTGGTGCTGTATTATGGTGTTGTGCGGTGGTATTGTGTGGTGTTGTGTGGTGGTGGTGGTGGTGTTGATGAGGGAAGGGTGTTGCGTGGGAGGTGTGGGAGTGGTGTGTGGTGGTGCTGTGAGGGGAGGAGCTTGTTTAAAGGGACTCGTCAGATGGAACTTGTGTGACAAATTGGAACTATGTTGTACATCGTCCATAGGATTTTTTATTGCATAGAAAACTAATCCACTTTGCAGGAACGAGTCTGAGCGACGGCGTGTGATCCCAAATAATCACTTGATGCGATATTCTGCAATAGGGGATTTGATCCTCTATAAAATATCGGGTGATAGAACATTTTATTGAAGAGTTTTTTAATTTTTTGCCATGAACTCATCTCATTCGATGCTATGTTCATGACCTGAGACAATTTTGATACCTATAGCTGTTATGTAAAAGCTGAATGATAATACGTTCGACAACATAATGATAATATATTCATCAACATAAAGGTTATATGTTCAGCAACATAATGAAACTATGTGTATAGCGTCACAAAAACATGAAAGTTCTCATCATTCTAGCACATAGAACAGATATTTTGGTATTGTTTAACCAATTCTTTTTAAATGGTGGTTAAATTGTCACAGAATTTTCAGTGATTCATTCAATGGAAAAAATTAAAATAGTTTCAAAACAAATGTTTTCCGTATTGAATCTCAAGGCCCTTGAGATTTTTCAACTTGAGTGTGTGCTTTGAGGTATAGTGACCAATGCTTGTTAGAAAATCATGGAATACAGAATTACGATACCGTTACGTATATTTCTTATTTTTTTACACATAACCGATAAGAATATACGCCATATTAATTAACAAAGATTACCGTAGAAATTCCTTGAACAGCAAGGAACTGAATGCATCTTAGAGCCTCGAAGGACAGTTGAAAACAATGCCAGCTTTATTTGATCTTTTGTTTCGTAGAATTTAAATAATGTGTGAAAAATTTTCAAGCTCTGAAACAAAACACGATGCACGTAAATTTTGACCTTTTGCATGCGTAATTTTCTATGTATTTCATAAAATTGTGATTCTTTCGATTTGTGAAAAAAATTAAATTTGTAATTGAAACCAAACGAAAACCCAACTCTGCGCATTTCTGTACACTCATCCTCTCTTAATCACCAAGGCACCTGATGCTTTGAAACAAAGCTCATCATCACAAACTCAAGTTTTATGAAACTCGGAATTACCACATAAACTTGAGATGAACATCATACTAGTTATCAGGATGATCACCATTCGTTTGATGCACGTCGATGATTAATGGAGCATAATTAATCACAATGATAATATATTCAGCATATTCTTATAACTTCAACAGCATTACAAAAAACCTAAAAGTTCTCATCATTCTCGTAGATAGGACAGGTATCATGCTAATAAACTATGTAAATACGTTCATAACATACGTCATGCTTACGATTATGTGGTTCAACACTGCGAGACTCATGACATCATGCTGATCATGATAAAAAACAATGGTCACGATGTGCAAAATAGAAATCTTGTTCAGTATTATGAGGAACAACATAGCCATGTTCATCACAGACATCATTCCGGTCATGATGAGGAACAACATGATCATACGCATGATACTCATCATGCTTACATGATGAAGAATAACATGACTGTTTACATCATAAAAATAATGCTCTTTATTATGAAGCACAATATGATCATGTGAATCATAGGCATCATGTTGACCATGATGAGGAACAATATGACCATGTGCATCAAAGACATCATGTTCATCGTGATGAAGAATAACATGACCATGTGCATTATACACATCATGAGGACAAGCAACTGAAATATTGTATTCATCACCATCAATATCCTCGCCATGATGTTGACCAACATGACTACCTTCCTCGAGAACATATCGCTAGTCACCATGTCGGCAACATTGAAGATGATGAAGATGATAATGATGGTCAAGACCACCTCATCACTCAGTCTTGACTGAACATGCGTCTTCACTCACGGTAGCGTCACAAGTATCACGCTCACATGTGAGCGTGACACGCGCCAGTGAGCCGGTCAAGCACATGTGCGTTATTTATGTCGTGTACGTTCAGCGAGGGTGCAAGAATTTTGCGTACATATTGCTAGGCTCACATGGTTGTCATGATTAACTCGTTATGGTTCAATAACATAGTTATCTGGTTTGAATAAACATGACAGGTTTGTCAGTTTGTCTTAAATATGAATTATATTTAACAACATGCCGTATTCATATCATATACGTGGCTTTATGTAGCCATGTAGTGAACCCAACTATGTGGTAGAGCCATATGGTCAACGAGTTCATATGTAGTAATCATGAGGTCAAAATGTTCATATCTTGCCATGTAGTCAACATAAGCAAATCTATCCATGTAATCAACATGACTGTGTTGCCATATAGCCAGCGTGGCCATATATAGCCACGAAGTCAATACGACTGTTTGTTACTATCAAAATAAATTTCAAAGCGCTATGATAAATACAATACTCAAAAAAACAATGTAAGTTACCAGTACATTAATTTATTCAGTCAACTAGCTCATAGATTGACCTTCTCTTTAAATTGAGAATAAATAGAAAAATATTCTTTTGGCTGAATCACAATATTTCATAGGCTTTCCAAAGACCACTGATTTCACTAGACATTAATTTAAAATGTTGCTTAGTTTGGCATGAACTCTTCTTGTACCTCGCAATGCTTTTTATCTTTTCAGTACATTTTGAACAATGTACATTTTATGCATCACACTTCATTTATTGCTTAAGCATTACTTCTATTGCCCTCCTATGCTCTCCTTCACCAGTTTTTCTTCCTCCTTTTTGTCTTCGCTCCGAAACAGAAAATTCAGTAAGTCTCTAAACGCTTGCATCTTTTGATGAAGTCATTGCCTACGCAACTTCTAACAAATGTGTATAGAAATCTTGTTTATTTCCTGTCGTAGACTAACAAAAAACGCGTTCCAAATTTCAAGTCAGCATCCCCATTGGTTAAAATATGCAGTTAAAATCCTTAGTTCAATGATTTTTAAAGGTTATGTTCACTAAGATCCTGTCGAATGCGATCCGAAGCTCTTGCACCTTGAGTGTATGCAGATCAAAGTTCCCAAGTCTCTCCGCTTGGAGGAGCCTTCGCTGTCGCATGACAGAACGTCGAAATAATGTCACGCTACGCGACCCAAACCCAAACGAAACTGCAGAGGAAGCATTACACCAAAGAGGTCCAGCCCTAGAAGATTGTCGCTCGTGAGCCGGTGTATAGTCTCGCTCGCTGCACAAATTGAGGATACTGCTTTCTTCAACGCCCGAAAGTTTCGGCCATGAGGTAGTTCTCGCATGAGATGCTAGAAAGCTACTGCAATATCAACGAGCTCCCATCTTTCTGCCAAAATTTTGCCCTTGGAATTCTGAGTTCCACCGTTGTGTCTGGGTTGGAAATATCGATTTTATACAGGTAGATGATGAGTGAAATTAGCTTTCATTGATGAATGTGTCGATTATTCTCAGTTTATTTTCAGTTTCAGAGGGAACTCAATTGTTCTTCTTTGGAATATGGCTTTATTTGTTAGTTAAAATGTGTTCATGGGCTAGAACTGGAAACGTCATCATTTGAACATCAAAAATAGCAACCATTTCAGAACTAACACGGTCAGAGTTTGCTTAATCCTGTCGTTGACTGGCATCGGTAACCAGGCACCGACTATGAAATTCTTTCAGTGAATTGTCTTTCAATTTTAGTAGGCCCGCATAAATATTTAAAGTGCCACTGAACGCATTATTTAAAAATTATTCACAGAAATCTATTGCGAAAGAAAGAAATTGATAATTTTTATCGAATAAGGGAAAGTTTACATTGTTCATAAAATATGCAAAATTGATTTTGCTCTAAAGTGGCCTGGGGTCAACTCTGAACTCTGATCACCAAAATGTAAACGACTGTAAGCAATGCAAGATTCGGGCTTATCCGAATATGAAATTACTGTAAACTAATTTTGAAATGAAAATACAAAGTAGACTTTAGCTTTACTTCTCAAGTCTATTTTTTATTTTAATCTAGAGTTTTTGCAAACCTATTCAACCCGCTTCTAACACCCCTTTTTTAATTTCGGATTGAGAACATTCAACTTCCAGAACATCACTTTACAAATAAATCCAGGATTTTAGACTAGCTTTAACTCCACCTTTTGAAACAAACGTTGGATTTCTGGTTCTCTCAGAGTCACCGAATTTAAAACCGCACGGAAACCAATAATTACGCAAGCCGTACATGCATTATACTGAAGCCAGGTTCACTGAGTTCATATAAGGAAGAGCATTGAACCCAGAACTGAAACCAATCGCTTCCAGAAATGTCCATTTGGAAAACCTAATTAAATATAACTGTCATCTTTGATGTTGTATATTAATATTTTACAATGCGATCAAAGGAGCTTGTAACTGATATCAAATTCCAACGAGACGACTATAGTTCAATTTCCTTCATTCGGTTTCATTGCTTTTGTATATTTCATAATTAGAAGGGTTCGAACGTTGCTCCAGAGCTGGTCAAATAAGATACATGGGACGTATGGTTCTATCTCTTCTGCATTGTTTTAATTATCGCCCTTCTTCAAACGAGTACGAACAATGTTCCCGGAGGGAGGCAGAATTAGCCTAATTTTTGTCTCAGAATAGGAAAGAAATGGATGGGCGAAATAAATTTCTCCCATAACCTCTTTAGTTAAAAGATTTGAAGAAATTATTCTGAATAATCACAACGATCCGTTTGACCGCTGGTGATCAGCCTCTTTTAAGGCAATAAACGAAGCGGCATCCTTCGCCAATGCCTGAGAAAATAACATCAGCAAGGAAATGAAATATCCCACTACGCGTGACAATGTACTCCCTGACCTCAGGAGGACGGCAAACTTTTTTAAGTCCTTCCAGCTTTTGATTCAAAAGAGCTAGAGGGTAAAATTGAATTAAAAGACTAATTCCATGTCCTTTCAGCTTTGATCCAGAAGACCTAGGGGGCAAAACCAGAGGTAAGGGAAAAATTTCATTTTCGTCCAGCTTATGATTCAAAAGATGGAATGGACAAAATTTGGAGTATGGGACAAATTCCCCATTCTTCCAGCTTTTGATTCAAAAGAGGACAAAACAAGAGGTAAGGGGCAAATTTCGTGTTCGTTTAGACTTTGATTTCAAAACTTAAGATGACTTAAACCTATATAGAGCGATGCAAATTTTCATCTTCAGTCACACGCTGCCTTAGCGTTAAATCAATAAATGCTGATTCCACTACCACACTTAGAGAAAAACGGGTAGTACATTTGTGGTGTTAGATGTCATAGTGGTTTAGAACTTACTCTTATTTTAAATTTAAGCAGAAACGCAGGAAAAATTTATCAGTATAATCCTCATTTGTTAAAACATTTTCAAATGAAGTATTTTTACTGTATGATATAACCTAGAATACTCCGAATTGCCCTAGAAAAGGTATTTATTAGAAGGATGGAAAAGGGTGGGGAGTCTATAGTCTATAAATATCTGCATAATTTTAGGCAGTTGGTACGTTAGCAACCGTTAACCAAGGTATAGTTAAAATTTTATTTGCGTTGCATAGGAAATACATTTAACCCTAAGAAACGACTACCAGTAGGGTGTAACCAACATAGACCTATCTAGCCGACATGATTGTTTCTTCGCTTTGATAGCCAACACTCCGCCATCCATTGAGGTGCGACGAACCAATGAGGGGCGACAGAAGATTTTAGTGAGAAAGTGTTTGTCGTTGCAGCGTGCGGTTTCCCACATTTGTTCATGCTCTACCAACCCAAGATAAACCTTAAGCCCGTAAATAAAAATCATTTCCCTGACACTGTCGAAATCGATCTCTTGAGGTCATTTATTCACTAAGGTAAGCTGAAACTGAATTTTTGACAAACACGACTTCATGCTTAGCATAACCATCTTAACGAGCACCAATATGCATTTATTTTCCATTATTCAAATAGAAAAGTGAGAGAATTTGTGACCTTGAGAGCTTGCCGTTTTTTAACAGAATATTTGCGTTCTAGTTTTAAACGAGGAATATATGAAGGGATCTCTAAAACAACATATACCTCGTTGAAATTCATCTTAGCGGTGCCGCATTTTTGGCAGGCTTTGATGGAAATGTCACGCATTAGAGTTTGAAACAAAATTTGGCAGAAATAAGAAAGGCAAAATGACAATGACAATAAAAAGAAACATGAAGCATAAAAAAAGGGATGCATTGACACATTTGGGTTTACCTTCTGCTTATGCATCAACTGGGTTCCTTCATTAGAACGTTTTTACCTCAGAATTATTTTTACTGTGGTTAACAATTGAAATTTTCATGCTTTTAGTTTAGCTGACAGTCAAGATGTCCAGCTAGTCTTTTTCCTGCCAAAATATTTTACTACTTATCATTTTCAAAAAAAATTGATCAAGGAGCACTCAACGTCTGGAAAGCCTGCGTTTGGACAAACGCGAATTAGGGAATTTTGGCTTGTCAAACGGCCAACGCGGCACTCCGGAGATAGCGAATTATTCCCAGCATAGAATATAGAATCACACCTCGCATGGAATTTAGCTGTGAGTAAAGAAACATATATACCAGTGAGTTGGTATATATGAGGTATTTCGTTTACAATTATTTCAACTCATTTTGAAATCATTGATTGCACTTGTTACAATGTTACGAGAGCAAGAGAAAATTTTGTACTTTTAGATAAAACTAGATGGTGATCTTGAATGAACATTTTTATCGTCATTCTGAATTTTATTCTAAATGATAACTGTTCATAAGTGTTTATTTCACAGGGCTGCGTGATGAACACATTTTCAAACGCATTTTGTCCTATTTCCTGAAAATAATTGTCACAGTTTTCGGTTTTCAAAATATTCAGTTACCATGAACCTTCTTTATCTGTAAGCAATTATATTCATCTCGAGTTTTAATAAAACCCGCCACGGCCCAAAATAGAGGAAACTTTTATGGAGTTCTGCGTCGCTTACATCGCTGTAAATCACATCAGTAAAAAATTTATTTACGTATCAGATATTCATAACCACACCGACAGAAAAATTCATTTACATCGATTTTATTTTCTCTTAGTCGTCGTTGCTGGTCAGGTGCGGCCTTCGCGGTCTTCCTGATGCATTGTTTCTATTTCTCCGCCTTTAAATCACTGGCAGCAACTCGAATCTATCATTTACAGACTTATTCTGACCGGCTATTAGCGGCCTAAAGAGTCGCATAAATCGTGTAATCTGAGTTTCAGAGTGAGATTTAAATGGGAAACTCGGCATTAAAATGAATTTCTTCACGTAGTGGCCGCTGCTAGCGCAACTCAAGCGGGGAAGGATATCCTGCAGCGACCGCTCAAGCGAAGCTGTTTCCTGGAATATCTTTTAAATCTTAGGGTAAAACTGTGCTAGTGATTTCAGGGCAATTGATCTCGCAAATGTCCATTGGAATTACAGGGCATCCTGATGCGCATGCGCTCTCCGGACGCGCGGTCGAGCTCCGGTACGATGGTGTAGGTACGCGGGAATTCCGCTATTTGCGTCACAGTTTTGACCTTGATCCAACTGTGCAATATGCAGTTAAAATATTGACATCGAGTTCAAAATGAGAATGTTCAATATTTTTAGGCTTCGAATAATAGTCATGAAATCTGTTGAAATATTGGCATCAGCTTTAAATGAGAATGTTCAATATTTTCATGCTTAGAATAATAGTTATGAAATTTATTTTCAAGTTGTTCAACATTGGCGCACAATTTACGCACCTGGGCTGTAGATTACATGTTTTCTTTACGCTTCTCAACTCCTATAAACAGTGCTACTCCGTGGTTTATATTTTCATAATTAACTCATTCATTTTTTAAGAATAATCATTGGCGTGAAAAATAAGACTTTGATTGACTGCTGTTGATAACAACGCTTCTTGGGAGTATTGGAAAGAAACAAAGCAATGAAATATTTTGACGAAATTCAAGTTTGAAAACCATTTAGCTGAGATATTTGAGCAAAAAAACTCCTCGAAGTACCAATAAAAACCCTAGAATACATATCAGTAAGAGAAAACGAGGTAAGAATCCTGCTACGAATTAGAAACAAAAGAAAATCTCGCCTTAATGTTAAATAAAATTGATTAAACGCTGTAAAGGAAAAAATAAATGAAAAACTATGCATTTAATAGGAGAGATAAACCCCAATCACAAACCAATAGAAAATGGGAAACAAGCTTTTCAGAAATGGGGAACATCTGCAGGGCTTACGCAGAATTGAAGGATATTTCTGGACCTGCATCAGAGATACAACACTTCCCATGAACTGTATGACTTCTTCGTCAATATAGCGGCTTAAAATTTTCGAACGAGGCAGGAAGCAAACATATTGGAATTCTTTGAGGTTTATAAAATGAAGTTCCTCTGGGCTTTGAGCTGTAAAATTATCTTTTTGAAATTCAATTTATTTTTAAACGAAAAATTAGAGAGGGTTTTTAGATTATGAAAATAATTGCTTTCTTCATTTAAATATATTTTATGTTGATTCCAAAATACGATTGAGCAACAGAATATTAATAAATGGCTCGAAACGCTCGGACTTCTGATAAATGCGAATTCTTTATCAATGTATTGTTGAGTCAAAGTTAAATGAAATGGTTTCAATTCCCGAATTATATCCACGGTTCTTGTCCCTACAATAAACACAACAGTCATTTTTAATTAATTTTTAGAAAGAGTTTAAATACATTTATGGTCACAAATCAGTAACTTCCATCAGAAAATGGAACAAAGAAGTTTACGTTGATCTATATTTGATCCTCTCGGATATTATCTTTTTCACCTAGCCTGTTCAAAATACTTGGCCAGAACATATTTGATATATTTATTTTAGCAGCGCCTGTCTCGTCTCTCGTATAGTGAAAGAACTTTTTCGCAAGGTCTAAAGCGGAAATGGGAATAATGAAAAAATAAACAGATTTTTATTTTCGATTTTTGGCGAATGTTATATCCGGAAAAATAAAAATGATATCTGGGATAAAAAATGAAACCCTCTCCTGATGGAAGAAAGCAATTTTCATCGTAATGTTTACATGATAGAACTTTTTCCTCACAGCTTCCTTGAACTAATAAAATTGCAAGCGAAAGAACGCTACGGATATCATTGAACAAAGATTTCACTTATGTAGTACCCCATTCTACAACGCAGAAACTTTGAACGATCGTCCTGGTTTTGATGCACTGAAGTTAATCATTTTGATATCCCATACCCACGAACTGCCTCCTTTTTTCTCGAGCTCATTTTCTCCAGTGATTAAATCTTTCCGCGGCTTACATCCAAAAAGCTTCCTTAAAAGAGGGCTTCGGCGTTCTTCAAGACAGCCGGCAAATCACGTTCCCTCTCCTGTTTCGTTCTTCTAGAGATAGAGTAGATCAAGGCCCACTTTACTGTGGCTGTAATAGAATTTAAAAAAAATTCATTAGGCGTTCCTGGTGTTCTGAATTCCTGCTAAGAAAGGCAAGTTTTTTTAATTAGACATGAAATATAACCCAGAGAAGCTTGTGAGACATGAATAGTTAATTAACATAAGTCCTATCCTGAAAATGTGTTTCCGTGGCATTTTGAGAGAGGACTACCGGTGTTTGTGAAAGCAGATGAGTGCTTTGATTTTCAATTGGATATTCCTCTCTGTTTACATCCTTTCTATTTTAGCTGGCCAATAGTGTTAATTCAGAGCACGTGTACAACCCCAGAGATAGAGTCATGTAATGCTTAACGAAGAAGGTTGACGTCGGTATAGTTGTTGATGCACTCTTGGATTATGTTGTGACAGAAATTCAGGAAATTCAGAGCTATTTTTATTATAATTAAAACAATTCACGATCAAAATGAACCATGCAATAGCATAAATTCCTCAAAAAACTTTTTAAAATTTCGAATAAAAGTAGTTAGATCTGGAAGCGAACTTTTTCCCATTCATACTGAAAAAGTTGGTAAATCTGAAGGATATTTCAGTTATCGATTTTCCCCTTTTTGGTGCATGAACCTGATTAATTGAATCAAAATAAACAAGTTTTCTTCTATGCACTTTCCGTCTCAAATGAGTATTTTACGATTTATAGCGGTAAGTTTAGTTTCGTCTATGATGAATGCGCTCGAATAAACAGCTACTCATCGATTTTCGAATTTATGTTGCTGGAATCATGGTAATAACATTGAAACAAACAACTTTTCTTCTATACACTTTTTTCGTCAAATGAGTATTTAACGAGGTATAGCGGTAGGTTGGGTTTCGTCTTTGATGACGATCGCGCTGGAAGCGAGTGCGCATCGCAGTGTTGCTGTCCGACGTGCTCCTTGAATTACTTGCCGCTTCAAACACTGGAGTTGCGGTAAGTCATTTACCGCTATAACTAATAAAATACTCGTTTGAGACGGAAAGTGCATACAAGAAAACTTGTTTATTTCGATCTAATTAACTATGCTAAGGCATCGAAATTTACAAAATCGATAACTGAAATATCCTTCAGATTTACCAAAAAGTTAGGTAATAGATAATTAAAACCCCGCGCTCGTTTTTTTTTCGAGCAGGAATGAAACATAGGTAAATGTAACGTCCCGAACTGTGATTTTCAAAATGTGTTTAAATTAGTTTACTCTAGTATTGAAGCTCTGTTTGTACCCTTAGAAACAGAAATATTATTGTTGAACTCAGCTATGGAATACTGCATTTTCAATGAAAATGCGTAGTTCTTAAGCTAAAAAAAATCATAGTTTAAGGTGATTATGTGCTCTGTGGAAGTATTTCGCATTACTTTTTAAAAATATTTGTCATTGTCATGCAGCAAATTATTACTTTTGTATATGTGTACACCTAACTTAACTTTCAACTCCGAATAATTTCAGTAAACTTTGCTGGAGAATTATCGCCACAGAAGTAATCTAATCCCTTATTGTACACATGAAGAGAAAACATCCTCCATTTTATAAACGTATTTTATCAACGCCGAAGAAAATGCATCTTATCTTAAACCCTCATTTTCGGCACCTCCATAAAATTATGCAGTTCAGCAAATTCGCTGTATAGATACGCTGATGTTTTCCTGGGTATGGATTGACAAGTCATTGAACAAAAACGTTCATGCTTTTCAGGATGTAGGTCTTGATTAAATTGAAATTCATAGCAGTTCTTCAATGAGAGCACTCACAATCATCGCAAAACCTTCAGCTACAAAACCTTCAAAGAAAGATTCATGTGATCGATCAGGATTTTTTCTTCACTAATTTTTAGCATTCAATGCAAGTAGGTCTAAAAAGGTGACTATTTTGCAGTCACTGATCATAAAACTTCTCATTTCTTCCAAAGCTGTGTGTTTTTGAGTAAGTCAATGTCTTTTGTATTATTTGGTTCTTCGTACATCTGTCAGTATTAATGCTTTCCTCTCAATCAATTTTTTTGGGGGGTATTTTTTATTTTTCATGTCATTTATGCATCCCACAACTTCACACGCTATTCTCCCATTCTTATAAGCCGTCGCAAATGTTTGACGCTTACAATATTTTTTGGTTTGACTTACGGTGAAAATAACTGTGATTCCCACTGTCATGAAAACGACGATGTCTTCAAGCAACTTAAATAAGTCCTTTTAAGGACATATTTTTAGCAGGTTCATTATAATTCTATTTCCAAACGTCGTTATGCTTCTAAATATGGAACGCAGCATTGTTGAAGAACAAGCTCCTTATTCGTTAAAAATTGCCACAGCTTCTTTTGATGGCTTGGACACTATGTCGGACATAATATTGAGGAATATGCTCGTGGAATGAGTGTGCGTAGTAGACGGGGTAAAAAAGAAGGAAGATGTAAATTTTTCTTCACCACTTCTATCTATTTGCTTCATAGTTTTGTGCCTGTTAGCTTGGTAATGTCATTTCAGTTACAATTTCTTTTTTCTTAACTGTAAAAAAATTCAACCATATTCATACGACTGCAGAATTGGTGGCATGTTCTCTTTCTTACTGAAACACAACCGAAAAAAAATTTGAATTAGGGGCCTGTATAACTGGTAGCCTTCATCCGGATTATTCATGACTGCTTCCTTAATCTGTGTTCTTTATCGCGACTTAGCTGTACTACGTATGAAGTGAGTTTTAGAGAATGTTGCTGTCTATTAATTAAATGTTTTGTACATCCTAACATACACTGAAAAGTAGATTCCAGTCCAAAATCTCACCAAATAAACTTCTGGATGAAAAAAAATGTTCTCATTTCACAAGTTTAGGGACTTAGAATCACTGTATTATACAAAAAAACACATATTCAGGATCATAAACTCTATTTTATAGATTTCTGTAGCTAATTTTCTCATACTACCACTCCATTCATCTTAGCCCTGTAGATACAGTATCACTCCACGGCGCATGTCTTCCCGTGCTCCGACTATAAGGAGTTCACATCGATTGTACGGTTCAGAAGACTTCGGAAAGATAGGTTTGGGGAGATGTATATGCCGCCTGCACCCGACACCACCCAGTCCAATAGGTCTCCAACTTTGGTGTCCGCAGGAGGAGTTGAAGCGACGTCGGAGCCTTACGGCATCAGTAGAGATGTCGTGGCAGGCGCAGCCCTTGCAGGAGCCTCCTTCACACCTCCTTCGTCAGGAAGGGACCTTGACGCCCGTCCTGTACCCGCCCTTAGCCAAGTCACTCCCACGTTGACCCCTGATGGACCGTCCAGTGGACTTGAAGCCCCGGGACCTAATCCCAACGATGGAGTTTGGAGGCAACCTTTTCCAGACGCCCCGGACCCCTCGACCAATGAGATCTCAGGGAAGAACAGGATAGATATCCGTGAGTCAAATGGTCCAACTTCGTTCTTGGAGCACGTGCACGAGTTTGAGATTTGAACGTACTTCTCTCAGCATGACGGTTCTTACCTTACCCATTTTTTGGCGACACCTGAAAATGGAATTTGAGGAATCCCATTCGCATGACATTTTCGATAGTGAAGCTCAGAGATATGGTTGTGTGCATGTGTGTGTGTGTATGCTCTCCGATCATCCATATCTTTTTCAGCAGTCTCGTCGTTACGGAAATGTTTCCGAGTGTTGGTTAATTAGCGCACGGAAGTAACAATCATTCAAAAGAAATAAAATTAAAAAAAAATTTTTAGTTGGGATTTTTGATTGGAGATATCAGTCACCTAGCGCTAATCATCTTTCTAATGTTACTTTGCCATCTAAACAGTGGGTATTTCCGTCGATGACCTGTATCGTGCGGTAATTGTGTTCTACGGTAATTAATTGCCCTACGATGATTGATGTGTTCTATGACAAACTATTGATGTGTCAACTGCACCGAATCAGGCACCGAACGCAAACAGGTAGTAGTTAAATTAGCATAATTTTTCCGGTAATAAGCGATACTTTGCGGTATTCCGTCAATAATGTTGGGGAAAGCTTTGTAACAATGAAAAAAAATCGAATCGTGTATCAACCGAGTGAAAGTTCAATGGAATTTTTGTATTTTCATTTTACAATTCGGTAGGACAAATTTGTTAGTCTTAAATGAACGCTTTTTCATCGGTTCTTAATCATTTCCCATGTTCTCTGATGCTCAATACAAATCTTGCTGTCTGGAGTTTCTTGTTTCATGTCTGTTCTATCCATCACCTTAAATGCAAACACGCTCATTTCGTTACTACAAAAATACGCCCTACACTCACAAAACTCCTAAAACTACGTTCTCAGTTTGAGTTCAAATTACAACACAGCGCAGTTCTTACTTCCGAGCTCTTTTCGAAAGACAGAAGCAATAAAATTAAGTAAAGTATTATTAGGCTTTTACTAAGTGCGCTTTTTTTTGCCTTGATGTGATTCTAATGTAAAATAGGTTCAGTTAGCTAGATATACATAGCAAAGTTGAAAATTTCCTGACCTGTGGAATATGGAGATACTCGTAAATCCTGTAGACCCTGACAACTTGAACTTTACACTTCTGGGTTAGAATCAGGACTTATGAATTATCATATAAGCTTTTTTTCTGTAAGAACCTCAAAAAAGTACATGTATGTGAAAGGCATTCATTTCATTTTACGGAAGCCCAAAAAAAGTGATACAGAAAAAAAAGCTGTTCACCTCATTAAACTGGTAAATACCTCTAAATTGATTCAAATTTCCTTTATTGAGTCTACATCAAGATTTTAGTTCATTTCAAAAGTTATCTGATCTCGAATTATGATAAAAAAGCAATCAGTGATACTAAATTACGTTGCACTGCACATGCAGTATGGCATGCATGACACGCTTGTTGCATTTTATGCTTGAAATTAGCTTCCATTGACGAATTTGAGAATCAAGATTTTACAAAATATTTTACAAATTTATTGAGTTTATTAGCTCTTACTTGTAAGATTTTTGCTTGAGCCAAACCCCTGTATATTCTGCACCTATGGAAAAAAGTTGATCTGCTCTAGATGTATTTCGGTTTCCTCGTCAATAGCTAATTAGAAATAAAGAAAACTAGGATCTTTTCCAGATAATCCCCGCCACTAACGAAACACGCAAGCTTACATACTTGTAACTCTCAAAATAACGCGCCTATCGACTTTATATTACTCTCAAACGAAAGATTGAAACTTTCTTTCGCTGGAGAGTAATTTGAAGTCGATAGGTCCATTATTTCGAGAGCTACAAGGAGGTGAACTTATGCGTTGCATTAGTGGCGGGGCTTTTCTGGAAAAGATCCGAAAAATCTCTAATTGGCAAATAGAGAAAACTGTCATCCCTAGAAAGATCCAGTTTGTATATTTCAGCTATAAAGAGGCCCTCGGGACTGCCGAAGTGCTGCTTTGAGATTACTGCTGCAACCTAAACATTACTATGCTTTCATTTTGCTACTATTGCACCCAACAACTTCAAATTAGTTTCAATTTGAAGCTTAGATAATGCACGTGTGCCTTACTCAATAAAATTAAATCAAACCTAATCTGTCGTTTTACCAAAAAAGTACTGAAACTGTATTCAGCCTGTTTTTTAAATGCTCTAAATTAAAATAAATTAATTAAATTCGACACACAGCGAATTTCCTGCGCTTCAAATTGAGGATAATTTGAAGTTGTTTACTGCACTACCTCATAATAAGAGCTGGACTACGATGAGTTGTTTCGCGAGTGGTTCCAACAGAAGTCTGAATACAGTACTCCAGTTTCGGGACTTCTATCTTCTGAGTCTTCTTTGCTCATTTCGGTTTTCATGCTTCATCTGCTATCGCTACTTAGTCTTTTTTTACTTCACTCTTAAGTCACTCTCTCTATGCGCAGGGTATCCTGTGTGGGAGCACCCCTTGTGCATAAATTTCCCGTATCGTAGAATGCATATTTAATCGTACTTTCTCTTCATTCCCTTGGGATAGTCTTTATAATAGATAAGAGAGTCATAATAACTAATGAATAAAGATTCAAATCCTGCAACTCCGTGACAAAGGCTTCTACATCTTGAACTGTGTCAGCCATGCAGGCTACCTTTTCACTTCAACGAAATAAAGTTTTCTAGGAAAAACTATAAATAAATCAACGTTGAGAACTGACCTTCTAGAAATATAACTAACTTAAATTGAACTCTGCACTGAACGTGCCTTTTTCCAATACAAGTTGGAAAAACACAAGTTCAAATTTAAGTGTATTAAAATACGATATTTAAATGCAGTCGATCAAAATGAGTCGCACTCTGGTTTAACTAGTCAGTGAATTTATTAATAAGAATGTTCGCATTTTTCGAGTGGTGGACGTAACGGATCTACAGACGAAATACATTAGGAATCAGAATGTTCGTATTTTGCGAGTAGTGGATGTAACGGATCTACAGACGAAATACATTTATCTAGACTATAGAAACAAATGCACCGAATCCCATTGCCATCAAAGAGCTTTTGCGGAAAATAGTTCGATCCCCACTATACTTTTTTTCCCAGCTCAAGCAAACAACTTTTTCGAAGTCTGTTTTGAGGCTTGCGAAGTCCAGCATTCAAAATAGGATTTAAGCTTGAAGTGACGCACATTTTTGTAATCATTTCTTTTCAAATGATTATAATTTAAGCGAAGCGAGGAGTTAACAATATTTGCACTAAGAAATTACCATTGTATTCATTATTCACATTCATGGGAGCGAAAATATTAATAAGACCTGCAGCACTGAGCAGTGATAAAGCCCGCACCTGTGTGTTAAGATTTGATGTTTCATTTTAGGTATTCTGGTTGTTCTTTTTGAATGGTTTTGATCCTCACTGAAGCGTTTATTTATTCTGTTTGTTCCAGTTCAACTTTTTTCTCACAAAACGACTGAATTTAAATGTTCTCATTGTTTCTAAGTTGTTTCCCATGAGAGCAGCCTGTTATTTCATGGAAGACTGCAGAGACTTTTGTCCATATCATAACGTGAACAGCGAAATAAATGTGCTCCAGTTGGCAAACTGTTCACTATTAATTTTATTTTCTTTAAATTCTTCATGTTAGTATTGAACACAGCTTGATCACTATGGACAGTAACGCACGTAGGAAAATAGTTTGGTGATACTATGTAGTTTAATGCAACTCTGATGAACGCTAAATAATTTAAGTATATTTTAACAACACTCTCAGGACTTCTTGTACGTCTACTTTTTCCTAGTTAATTTTTTAATTTATACTTAGAATTTCTTGGCTGATAGCAGGTGTTTCTCAGCTCAATATTTAAATTTATTTTATACGCTTCGATTAGTTTATATGTTGTTTTTTCGAAGAATTTTTATTAATTGCTACACGAATTTTATTCGCAGTTGAAATTAAAAATGTAACTGAAAAAGCATGGGATTTTGAAACCTTCGATTTTTGCAAGGTTGAAATTACTAAACAGGCAGTATAATGACTCATTCCCTAAGCATTTGAATTCACTGAATTCATTATTTAAATCTTCTTCGATTCAAAATTTTTCAAGAATATGTTGTTGAGCTACAGGGAGTTTTAGTGAATGTTAGCGAACAATTCAGCAAATTTTTATTTCAGACGCTGAAGAAGTTTCGATTTGTGTTCAATCTATTAAATTTCGATCGAACAGAACTGTAAGGATTGATAAAATTTACTCATAAATAAACTTATTCTAAGTTCATAAAATTTTTCAACTCCTGGTAATCACAGCTTCAATTTTTTCTAAATTTCAGTTTATGCACTTGTTTATTCCAATACAAACGACCTCTCTTCCGCATGCCATCGGCAAACATTTAAAAAACTTTTAGGCATGAACATTTTAACACACGCGTATATCGTATACACTTAACAAGCATGCAGTAATAAAAGCTTTCAAGAATGAACATTTTAACACACGCGTTTATCGGATACACTTAACAAGCATGCAGTAATAAAAACTTTTAAGAATGAATATTTTAACACACGCGTTTATCGGATACACTTAACAAGCATGCAGTAATAAAAACTTTTAAGAATGAACATTTTAACACGCGCGGTTATCGGATATACTTAAGTGACAAGCATGCATTAATAAATAATAATAAAGGAATGATGTAAGTCAACTAGGTCCTTGAATGAAAATATTCATGTTCTTTGTTGGGAAACATTTTATTTTATTTCATTTTTGTCGTAGCCTGAATAATGAATTTTGTCACAAATTTAGAATACTAGTCTGTATTTCACCAAGCAGATTACTTTCAAAAACAATTGTCCCTCCGTATATGATTGTGTACAATAAATACACTTTCTACACTTCATTGGCACGACCATCAAAATTCTTGTTAAATATGCGGAAAAAATTTCACGATTATTTAAGGTTTATTCAAAATATTAAAGAAAACACATAACTATCTGTAGTTCTGAACGGTCGTTTTACCTTCCAGCTTATGAGTCACACAAAAATAAAACGATTAATTACAGGTGAATTAATTTGAATAATTTTATTTTTTATAACCTGAAATTCATTTTCGTAGGGTAATCATCTCCTTGAAACGCTAATATCAACATCAGTGTAAATTTGATACGAAAAACTTGTAGTGCATTTTTATCGATGTACCTAATATTCACGTTATATATATGAAAATAAAACTTCAAAACCTTCAACTTAAAACTATTTCGGCCAAAAACTGAACATTATGTCATGTCATTTTAATGCTATTGTGACGCTAAGGTTGAGTGCTACATTTTGAGTGAGAAGTTCCGAGTTCGACTGCGCTTTTGCGTGGCATGTATTTCAAAGTCACCAACTCCTTGGGAACTGTGTAAAACGAAGAAGACGTGTAGGAACAGGATCTGAGTATGCCCTTTTACTCAATGAGCCTCAATTTCACTTCTTTTTTTATTTAGATGGAAAAAATAAAGTATCATCGAACTGCGAGGGAACCGCAATTGTGGAAGGGAGCCATACCTGAAGATGTTTCTTTTTGTAACTCTGGAGTAGAAAAGTGGTGACCTTTAACTCGTGTAATTGCCATACTCCCTGCTCTTGTTTGTCATCAAATTCTCGTGTAGTTATCGTACTCCTCACTCGTTTTATTGTCCAGCCCCTCACTCGTGTTATTGTCAAGCCCCTCACTCGTGTTATTGTCCAGCCCCTCACTCGTGTTATTGTCCAGCCCCTCACTCGTGTTATTGCCCAGCCCCTCACTCGTGTTATTGTCCAGCCCCTCACTCGTGTTATTGTACAGCCCCTCACTCGTGTTATTGTCCAGCCCCTCACTCGTGTTATTGTACAGCCCCTCACTCGTGTTATTGTCCAACCCCTCACTTGCGTTATTGTCCAGCCCCTCACTCGTGTTATTGTCCAGCCCCTCACTCGTGTTATTGTCCAGCCCCTCACTCGTGTTATTGTCCAGCCCCTCACTCGTGTTATTGTCCAGCCCCTCACTCGTGTTATTGTCCAGCCCCTCACTCGTGTTATTGTACAGCCCCTCACTCGTGTTATTGTACAGCCCCTCACTCGTGTTATTATCCAGCCCCTCGTGTTATTTTTCAAGCACATCACTTGTGTTATTTGCAAACACTCCTCGTGTTATTTTCAAACCCTTCACTCGTTTAGTTATCGTACTCGTGTTATTGTACTGCCCTTCACTCGTATAGTTGTGGTACCCCTCACTCGTGTTGTTGTGGTACTCCTCACTCGTGTTGTTGTGGTACCCCTCACTCGTGTTGTTGTGGTACCCCTCACTCGTGTTGTTGTGGTACCCCTCACTCGTGTTGTTGTGGTACTCCTCACTCGTGTTGTTGTGGTACTCCTCACTCGTGTTGTTGTGGTACCCCTCACTCGTGTTGTTGTGGTACCCCTCACTCGTGTTGTTGTGGTACCCCTCACTCGTATAGTTGTGGTACCCCTCACTCGTGTTGTTGTGGTACCCCTCACTCGTGTTGTTGTGGTACTCCTCACTCGTGTTGTTGTGGTACCCCTCACTCGTGTTGTTGTGGTACCCCTCACTCGTGTTGTTGTGGTACTCCTCACTCGTTTTGTTGTGGTACCCCTCACTCGTGTTGTTGTGGTACTCCTCACTCGTGTTGTTGTGGTACCCCTCACTCGTGTTGTTGTGGTACTCCTCACTCGTGTTGTTGTGGTACCCCTCACTCGTGTTGTTGTGGTACCCCTCACTCGTGTTGTTGTGGTACTCCTCACTCGTGTTGTTGTGGTACTCCTCACTCGTGTTGTTGTGGTACCCCTCACTCGTGTTGTTGTGGTACTCCTCACTCGTGTTGTTGTGGTACCCGTCACTCGTGTTGTTGTGGTACCCCTCACTCGTGTTGTTGTGGTACCCGTCACTCGTGTTGTTGTGGTACCCCTCACTCGTGTTGTTGTGGTACCCGTCACTCGTGTTGTTGTGGTACCCCTCACTCGTGTTGTTGTGGTACCCCTCACTCGTGTTGTTGTGGTACCCCTCACTCGTGTTGTTGTGGTACTCCTCACTCGTGTTGTTGTGGTACTCCTCACTCGTGTTGTTGTGGTACCCGTCACTCGTGTTGTTGTGGTACCCCTCACTCGTGTTGTTGTGGTACCCGTCACTCGTGTTGTTGTGGTACCCCTCACTCGTGTTGTTGTGGTACCCGTCACTCGTGTTGTTGTGGTACCCCTCACTCGTGTTGTTGTGGTACCCCTCACTCGTGTTGTTGTGGTACCCGTCACTCGTGTTGTTGTGGTACCCCTCACTCGTGTTGTTGTGGTGCTCCTCACTCGTGTTGTTGTGGTGCTCCTCACTCGTGTTGTTGTGGTACCCCTCACTCGTGTTGTTGTGGTACTCCTCACTCGTGTTGTTGTGGTACCCCTCACTCGTGTTGTTGTGGTACCCCTCACTCGTGTTGTTGTGGTACCCCTCACTCGTGTTGTTGTGGTACCCCTCACTCGTGTTGTTGTGGTACCCCTCACTCGTGTCGTTGTGGTACCCCTCACTCGTGTTGTTGTGGTACTCCTCACTCGTGTTGTTGTGGTACCCCTCACTCGTATTGTTGTGGTACCCCTCACTCGTGTCGTTACCGTACTCCTCACTCGTGTTGTTGTGGTACCCGTCACTCGTGTTGTTGTGGTACCCCTCACTCGTGTTGTTGTGGTACCCCTCACTCGTGTTGTTGTGGTACCCCTCACTCGTGTTGTTGTGGTACCCCTCACTCGTGTTGTTGTGGTACCCCTCACTCGTGTTGTTGTGGTACCCCTCACTCGTGTCGTTACCGTACTCCTCACTCGTGTTGTTGTGGTACCCCTCACTCGTGTTGTTGTGGTACCCCTCACTCGTGTCGTTACCGTACTCCTCACTCGTGTTGTTGTGGTACCCCTCACTCGTGTTGTTGTGGTACCCCTCACTCGTGTTGTTACCGTACCCCTCACTCGTGTTGTTGCCACACAGCCCTCGTGCCCGAGAGGACTGCGTGCGATGGCGGCCAAGGGGAGATGCGCTTCGAGAAGCTGCCGGACGTACGACTCGCACCCAACTCTTATGACTCCGATGTGGTAAGATTTGTAAAAAAATGTCCATCAGTTTTTTTTTCTTAGAATCCGGTTTTGAAATACTATAACCCTGTTCAAATTATGAAAACAATTAGGCACATGCTTGAGGTTTGCGTTTTCGTCCAGATATTTTCGAGATAGTGCAGTAGAATGGAGGTAGTTAAATGATCATTATTTTCCACTAGTTAATTTACATTGCATGGTAAATTAACTAGCCGGCCCCGGTGTAAATTTTTCATCGAAACCTGGCAAAAATTATGAGGAATTTGAAGCAATATTTGATATGCCATTAACCAAAATTTTTTCTCTTCCAGATCCGCAAGAACGCTATGCCTGCTGCAGTGTTGGCGTTGTGTGAGGACCGTTGCCTGAAAGACCGCACGGCCACCCAGCAGCTGACGAGGCGGTGCGGATCTCTAGACTTCGTACCTGGTCGCCGGTACAGCTCGTACTCGAACAGCGTCGAGTACACGGAGACCAAATGCTTCCTCTCCCAGCCTCAGGACGACAGAAACTCCGCTGGAGTGAACTCCAGGGCTCAGTACGAGAGAGCGAATAACTACGCGCATCTCCGAGAAGTCTGTTTCTCCAGTGAGTTTTGCCAGTGATTCCGATTTTCCGTACTGCCTTGCAGTGTGAGGTTCGAGATCAGGTGTATTGATTTAGCTTTCTCCTGTTTTGTCATGTAACTGAATTATTATAGAATTTCATAGAAAATTATATTTAATTTTCTCCTGCTTTTCATATAGATGAATTATTATAGAATTTCAGGGTAAATGTTATTTGATTTCCAAATTTAAATCCATTGAATAATTATCCGTGAACACTCCCATAAAGCCACACCCTAAAGTTTGTGCTTAAGCACAGTTGTCAAAATTTATCCTCCAGATCAGAATAACTGAAACAGGGACTTCGGTACCGTAAATGTATTTTGATGTTCGATCAAATCCGACTAACAAATCCAACGAGGTTCTTAAAAAAAGACAGGAGGGAGACTAGTTAGAGTCGATGTCGTTTGAAGCTCAAAGTGGAGTTATGGAAAATGTGATGGTTTATTAGAATCGATGAGTGAAACGTCATCTTTAATGACCTCCGCAAGCTTTGGTAAAGTTCAGTCTTTACGTGGTAAAATTCAGCAATATTAACTAGTGAGTCTTTCATAGAAGGGATTTTTAAAATTAAGTGTCGCCATTTTTTATTTATTCCCCAGGAGATGTTTCTTAGTGTCAAAGTTATTGTGTCTTTTAATTCAGCTGAATGTTTCCACTTCTTGAATGGAACTTGTTACATGTTATTGTTATGAATTTCCTACCAGTCAACACTGATTAAATCGAATTTCTGAAATACTTCAAAGCCTTTTTTTCAATTAACAGCGAAAAACAAATCGGTAATTATAGATAAGCAAAACTCTCTAATGAATAAACTCCACTGGAACCTCATTTGTCCCTGAAAACTCTAGAATTCAAACAACGGATTGCTTGAAGCTTGTTGCAAAGATTCAAGCTGTTTTCAAAACTAAGGATGTTTGTTGCAGCGGCCGCGACCAGCTCGACGAAAGAGTCTATCTTGCGCCAAGAATGTCCAGATCGCCTGTACGTCATGGAACGTCTTCTTGCGAAGCGTTTTCTGCCCAAAAACGTCATGGAGGTGACAGCAAGTACACTTGAGGAGTGCCAGAACATGTGAGTCGATAATTTACAAATTTATCCAGCCTGGTAATGTTAGCGTATATCATGTTGTTGCCATGCAAGTAAAAGAGTGAGACCGAAAGCAGATGATTGGCGATGATAGCTCGAAACAATTTTTTTAATACTGGATTCAGATGGAATACTAACAGCTCTGAGAAATTCACTCACATGCAAAACTGTGGCAAATTTTATCCTACAGTGACCTATTCCTTGTTTATTTTTTCTCGTTCTCTCTTCCTTTTGAGAAATCATTCAGTGAACCCTATTTCTGTAGTAGTTTTTTTAGATTTCTACTGCAAGACAAAAGTAATGAGCTCTTCAAATAAATACTATAAGCACTTTCAAGCCGATTCCATGAAAGATTACGCATCTATTTTTAGAATTCTTCAAAGAGTACTGGAGTCGCAATTATCACATAGATTCTATTTGTAACTGATTTGTTTCTATGTAGTATTGATTATACGCAGTATTCACAGCTCTGGGGACGTATATGGTCTGCAAAACATTTAGAATTTTTATACATACATATACCAGGCTTCTCCTCCCTATGGGAGGGTAGCCGACAGCAGGCCACAATCAACACTATTAGCACTAGGAGGCGAGAGAGGCAGCACTGGCCGCTCCAGACTGCCAGGATCAGCAGCAGCCCAGCACAACCACCTTCCACAGTCAGGCCCGACAGCCATAGCTGGTTTACCCTGACCGCTTCATTGAGTGCAGCCCCTCCCCCAGCACAGGACAGGTCAACCCCATCACACGCGGGCAACTTCCAGTACCGCGTCAAAAATAAAATTACCTTCTTATGCACTGCCCCCACTCACTTCTGTCCGCAGTCATCCCTCTCGCCACGTCCACAGTTAGACAGACCCCTCTCATACAAAGCACGTTTCACCCCATCCAGCCAACTCATCCGTGGTCTACCTCGCGCTCTAACACCACTCACTTCCGACGTATAAATCTTTTCCACCAGCCGCTCAACATTCATTCTTTCAACCTGCCCAAACCATCCAAGCACTCTTTCATCCACTCGCCTGCTCAACTGTTTGATAACACCCGTCTGCCCCCTAAGCAACTAATTCCTGATCCTATCTCTTCTTGTTACGCCATACATGCTCCTCAAACACTTCATCTCAAATACATCCAACTTCCTCCTCTCAGCTACTCTCAACCCCCAGGACTCTGCTCCATACAACAAAACTGGCACGATCAAGCTTTCATACAGTCCCCTCTTAGCAATCATGCTCAAACTCCTGCATTCAAACACTTTCCTCATTGCTCCCAATGTCTTACAGCCTTCACTCACTCGATGCCTCACTTCTACTTCCATACTATCCTTAACAGCCACATCTGACCCGAGGTACCTAAAATGCTCCACCTCCTCTAACACTTCACCATTCATCCTCATATCCAAAGTTCCAAACACTCCACCTTTTGAACATCTCATCACCTTACTTTTATTCACATTTACCCTCAATTTACGCCTTTCGCACACTCTACCAAACTCTGCAACTAGTCTCCTTAGTTTTACCTCTGAATCAGCCACAAGCGCTGTATCATCTGCAAACAACAGCTGACACACTTCCCAATACTTACCATTTTGTCCCACCAACTGCGCATCTTTTCCCAACACTCTGGCATTCACTTCTCTCACCACACCATCCATAAAAAATTAAACAACCACGGCGACATCACACAACCCTGTCTCACACCTGTCACAACTGGGAACCACTCACTCACCTCATTCTCTACTCTCAATTTAAACAATTTTTAAACAATTTATTTACCACAGGTGATACAGAGGTAGAATTTTACTTAAGTCTAGTACAATGGTCAAATTTGAGTATAGCTACCTGTGGGCCCGAATAAGTTCAGCGACTTCTAGGGCATCCTACCATCACGTTATTCTAGGGTGTACAAAAAAGTTTAACCTAGTTCACTTAACCTAGTTTCGCATTAGACTGATCATTGAGGTAATTAACTCGATATTTTATGCTGTATTTTACAATATGGGTCAAGTCGGCTATATTTAACAGTATGTTCGATAAAACGATTCAAGAGCAGAGAGAAGATTGATTATGGTACACAAGGCAAGTTACATTATGACATTATCATTAGTTACATGTAGGAGGCAAGATTTCGACACGGTGATCTTACACGACTAGTATTCTGATAGGAAGTGAGACTCAAGATGTCTTTTGAATACTTTGTACGAATTACATTCACGGATCTCTGCAGGTATAGAGTTCCAAGTTTTGGTTCCAACGAAGAGAATACTGTGTTGCGACCTGGCCTTTGAATAATAAGGAAGCATGAATTTACTTCTATTTTGGGTTAAATGGTCGTGATGACCAGTTTGCGCAGTCAATAATTGTCTTAGGCTATTGTCGCCATCATTTCTTAATGTTTTGTAAATGAAATTACAGATGGAGATTTTGTAGAAATCCGAAAGTTTAAGTATTTGTAAATTTTTGAAAGAATCATTTGTGTGAGCATTATATTCTAGGTTCTTTACCGCTCTGACAGCCCTTTTCTGCAGAGTAAAAATTTTGTTGGTTTTATTTTTATCAGTTCCGTGCCATGCTTCTATTCCGTATTGCAAGTATGGAGAAATGAGCGTTCGGTAGAGCATTTGTAAAGCTGTTTCAGGCAGAAAATTTTTAACTTTATTTAGGATTCCGATGGATTTTGATAATTTAGAACTAATATGAGTGATGTGCTCTTTGAAGGTCAGATGTTTATCTATTATGATGCCCAGAAACTTACATGAGTTGGTTTCTTCGATTTCACCTTCGCCAATTTTAATGCATGGGAGAGATACATCTTTCTTGTATGAGAAAGTAATATAATTTGTTTTATCGATATTTAGGCTTATTTTATTAGCTTTGAGCCACGATGAAACCTTGTGAAGTTCAGTATTTATACTCTCCACAATCATAGCAGGATTTTGGTTCGGAAGGACCGCAGAAAGCTTACTGTCATCGGCAAAAGGTATGAATTTGAAGAATGATGTAGATTTTACAATATCATTGATAAAAATCAGAAACATGAGAGGCCCGAGAACAGATCCTTGTGGAACTCCATGGCTAATTGTCTGTGGGTCTGATTTTGCGTCGTCAATGACAAAGTATTGCTTCCGATTTGTTAGGTATGATCTGAACCAATCATGGGCAATCCCTCGAATGCCATAACAGTGTAGTTTCGATAATAGTATTTTATGGTCCACACAATCAAATGCTTTTCGGAAGTCAAGAAATACAGAGAAGACAGGCTTTCTTTCATCTATATTAGAATAGAGGAATTGTAAATGATTTAATATAGCCTGTGTTGTTGATTTTTTAGAGCGAAAACCGTATTGTTTATCGTAAAGAAATGATTTTTGTTCAAAATAAGAGTACACTTTTTTATACACAATCTTTTCGAATACTTTGCTAATAATTGGTAGAATGGAGATAGGTCGATAATTGTTTACACAGGTTTTTTCACCACTTTTAAAGATAGGGGTTACTCTAGCAACTTTGAGGGAGTTCGGGAAAGTGCCTAGTAAGAGAGACTGGTTAATAATATTTGATATCAGTGGGGCTACAATGTCAGCAATAACTTTAAGTACTTTAGTCGGAAACGTTTGTAACCCACTCGATTTATTTATCATGTTGTTTATGCACGTAATTACATCGGAGGAGTTTGTAGGCGTAAAGAAAAAGGAGTTGGGTTCTCGAATATGATCCATAAATTCCAGGTGATCAGTAGGTTCACTTGGAATACCATCAGCTATTGTTTTCCCTACGTTTACGAAGAAGTTGCTAAAGAGATTAGCAATTTCTTTCTTCTCATGATATTTTACATTATCTTGAAAAACATATTCAATTTTCTTTTTATCGGCATTATTCGGTTTACAGCAGGAGTTAAGGAGATGCCAAGTCTTTTTAACGTCAGTTTTGAATTGAGTAAACTTGAGCGTAAAGTAGTTCTTTTTTGATGTTCTTATCTGGTTTGTTACATAGTTTCTAAATCGGTTATATGTTTCTCTAGATATTCGTCCTTCGCAAAGGAGGGCTAGGTACGCTTGACGTTTCTTTATATTTATCACGATGTCTCTAGTAATCCAGGGCTTTTGTTTATTTTTCGGGGTAACTGTACGAGTTACAATTGGGCAACACTGATTGTATGCGGTCATTTTAGTTTCAGTCAACTTTACTACTGCTTCATCAATGCTCGTAGTATTATTGTTTTGTTGAGAGATGTGCAATGTAGGCATTGATTCTTCTAGAACGGTGCGCATTTCTTCAAGATTTGATTCGTTTATTTTACGATATGAGTAAGTTTCAGCCCGTGCCTTGGTGCAAGCAACATAGACATTTTTCTTAATAAGAAAAACTGGGAAGTGATCTGATAAGTCAGAAGTAATTATTCCAGCAAGAAATTCACTAGGGTCTGTCATAAAGATATTATCAAGCAGCGTAGCACACTCTGAGGTTATTCGTGTAGGCTTTGTAATGATCGGAAGGAAGGATTGAGACTAAAAGGTAGTTAGGAAATTAGAGATTGGTTCATGGCTTTCATGTTTCAGTAGATCATAATTGAAGTCACCGCATATTATTATGTCATTGTATAAGGGCCTGTTGAACTGAGAAATAATACGATTCAATTCATTCAGGAAGGATATAGGACAGGCTGTAGGAGGCCTATACACCGTTCCAAGCACAATGCGTTTACCATCTCTAAAAAGTTCTACGAAGAGTGATTCTATATGATCCTGATTCATTGTTGCACTTGCTATGGTTCTCGAGTCTATGTGGTTAGATATATATGTGCTGATGCCTCCGCCCCGCTGGTTTTTTCTTAGCGAATGGTAACTATGATAATTTTCAAATCGAATCATGTCTTTAGTCAAGTCATCTAGCCAGCTTTCGGTGAAGCTAATCACGTCTAGGTTATATTTAAGTTCAGTAATAGTACAGTGTATCTCTTCCAATTTTGGATAGAGTGATCTACAGTTCCAACACAGGAGTCAGAAATCTCGGTCAGTTATTCGTATAGTTTCGTTGAATTCTGATATATTAGTATACCTACACTCTTGAGATTCGTTTAGGTTTGGATATATTCTGTTCAAATGATTGAAATCTGGATCGATTTCCTCAAATATCTCAGGGTGATCAGTCATTTAAAATAAGTAAAAGTAAGAATTAGGTACTATAGAGCTTAAAACGAAATACAGAGTCAAGCTTAAAGGGATATTCCAGTCTAAAAAGTAGCTTATTAAGTAAGAGAGAATAGAGTAAAAAAGAAAAATCTAGCGCGATTTCGTGAGTACACACAAACTCAGTCCATGAGCGAGTGATAATGGAGTTCAACATCCCAACATTGGTGCAAACAGATTGCTAAGGGCGTTTTCACAAGTTCACATACAACAGGTAATAAGTTTCTAAAGATTATGACGACAATGATACAATCAGCTAATATGGTTTACGCGTAATAATAACTGTAGTGGTAAAGAAGGAAGAATTCACAGTAATATTGGTAAGTGAGAAATTGCTGATAGATTATAATGACAATGATATAATCAGATTATAAGAAGATTACAACGACAATGATATAATCAGATTATTAGAAGATTACAACGACAATGATATAATCAGCTAATATGGTTGTACGATGGCAGTGGAGGGCAGAAGCGATTATCAGATTATAAGAAGATTACAACGACAATGATATAATCAGCTAATATGGTTTACGCGTAATAATACTTAAGTGGTTAAGAAGAGAAAAAATTCACAGTAACATTGGGAGGTAAAAAATTGCTGATTGCGTTGTTTCAAAAGTTCACACACAGCTGTCATAAATGTTTACAAGCACATCTGTTATACATTTGTATAGATTCAGGTTGAACTAGCATCAAGTTGAGGTTTACTGACATGATACCTAATTGAGGTTAAATTAATACGAAATTGACATATTTAGGGGATGAAAATGAAATTGACTAATTTAGGGGATCACCTAGTCTAGTCACCCATGATCTGCTGTGATGACATATTTAGTTGTTGCATCAGGTATTGCTCGAGGTCATCTGGCGTGTTGATCTCGCGGCGTCTTGAATCTGGGTTTCCTGGGTTGAATATGAAGATGTTTCCATCCTGTGTTCTTGGGATTTCAACTTTATCCAGGAATTTCCTTTTGGCCATCCTCAGAATGTACATGACGTTAGCTCGTGAAGGTATGAGGTATTCATTTATGAAGAAGAACTGTGGTTTCTTTTCTCGGCAGGCGTTGAGAATTTCACGTTTTTTGTTATAATGTTTTAGTTCAAATGCAATGTTTCTTTGATCTACGTTCCCAGTTATTGTTTTTTTCCCCATTCTTGTAGCTGACGTAATGTCAGTGTCGGAGAGGTCAATGTTGATCTTGTCCTTCAGGAGCTGGCAGACTGTATCCTTACAGATTTCGCCTGCGTGAGATGGCGGTTTTTCCCTTCCAGAAATGACGAGAGTACATTTTTTGTCTTTAATGTCTCGGCGCTGATCATTTTTTTCCAACTGGTCGAGGCGGGAGGTTAAGCTATCTATTTTCTCATTCTGTTCTTCGAGAATTTTTTTGTGTTCCGCTTCTTTTGTTTCAAATAGCGTTTTAAGGTGGCTTATTTCATTTTGCATTTGAACAATATCACTATTAAATTTTGTCATCACTGAATCGAAGTATTTTATAAGGACAGAAACCACTTCTTTACCGTCTTTCGTAAGGCTAGACACATCAGGGTATTGACCAAACTTCGGTTCAAACTCGATGCTGTTGTTGGTAATGCGTCGTTTGTTAGTCATCTTGAAGATGGAGGGAGTTCGGTCGTTGTGTAAACGAGGGTTGAATACTCTCACACTTTTGAGGGAATATTATACTCTTAGTTTGATTATTTTTATATATGGGGTATTTAAATCACATTTGAATACTCAGGACGAGAGTGGGTACCCATTTAGGTTAGAGGTACATTCTTTCTAACAATAGGCACTTTGTTTCGGAGCGAGCGCCACACCCGTCCTCACGCCACGGAGTCACTGAAGACACTCACATGCTCTGCTATCAACGTAGAAGCTCTTGGTCGCATTCAACAGTCTCTCACCCACTCCATACAAGCTTGCAACTTGACATAGAGCCTCACGGTCCACTCAGTCATACGCCTTCTCTAGATCCTTAAATGCCCAATATACATCTTTACCTTTTGCTAAGTATTTCTCGTTTACCTGCCTCACAGCAAACATTTGATCCACACAACCTCTACCACTTCTAAAACCACATTGTTCTTCAGCAAGCACACGATCCGTCATCACTCTCACTCTTCCAATTAAAACTCTTCCATACAACTTCCCAACGACACTCAGTAGACTTATACCCCTAGAATTACTGCACTCATACCTGTCACCTTTCCCCTTGTACAATGGAACAACACACGGGCTTCTCCAATCCTCCGGCACTTTACTAGCCTCGAAACCCGCATTAAATAAACGTACCAACCATCCTACCACCACCTTTCCTCCTTTCTTTAGACATTCAGCCGTGCAGCCATCCATACCTGGAGCTTTCCCATTTTTCATCACATCCAACGCATCTTTCACTTCCGCACTTCTTATTCGACTACTATTCACTTCACCAAACACAGGCATTCTAACATCACTTTCAACAGCTACCACTCTCGCAACCCTATCATCCTTTACATTCAGCAGCTCCTCAAAATACTCCGCCCATCTCCTTCTCACATCACCACCCTCCACTAGCAACCTACCATTTGCATCCTTCACTCTTGCCTCACTCTCCACCTGTCCTTTCCTAATTCTCTTCAATTCCTTCCAAAAAACCTTCTTTCTTTCCATGAAGTCCCCTCCCAACTTCCTCCCCCACGCCTCATCCGCCTCCCTCTTTGCTCTCCTTACCATTCTTTGTACCTCCTTCTTTCTCTCCTTATACTCTTCGAAATTTTGCTGGCTGCCCCTTTGCAGCCACCTTTCGAACGCCCCCCGCTTTCTTTTCACAGCCGCTCCTACTTCTCCGTTCCACCATTCACTCCCCTTTCTAATCCCCCCTCCAACCTTCCTTACCCCACACACTTCCCTCGCACTTTTCTCCACCGCATTCTTAAGCCACTTCCATTCTCCTTCCACTAAAATTTTTATAATCAAATTAATTATTTTAATAAAAAAAATTTTGTTTTAAAAATTTGCTGAATTCGTGATATGAGCTGTTAAGACACAGTGTCTATTGTCTTTTGGCTCGTTGAATATTCATCACTGTGCCATGAGACTTCGAGGGCGTCTAAAAACGCTCATTTTGATTTCATTTTTGTACGTTACTAACATAAGATTATCTTATATTTTATTGATGGCCGCATAGGCAAAGACATCAGTTGTACTCTCGACTACGTTGGAACCATTCAAATTACAAAACGTCGCATGTACCAGAGATCTGTATAGCCTCTCCTGTTGTACATTACTTTTTTGCTTACTTCTCAATCTCAACGGACAACAAATATCTCAATCGGGAGAAGATAAATATTATTAATCGTTGTAATTAGTTAATATAACGGTTTAGTAATCCTAATAAAACACCAACATCGCATAAACCATCGATACTTTGCTAAATTGTCGGATAAATTAAACTTCTAAATAGCTCCACCCCACAAATCCAATCAATTTTCTCTCATCATTTGATCGTATTGTTTTCTTTTCTTTGGACATCATTCGCAATATTAACATGAAAGAACCAAGATATCAAATATATCGCCTTGGAATCTACCGTGACTGTACTTTTTGTCCCCTCACCATCGAAACAATTTTACTTGCCCCTTCACCTCTATTATAATTGTTCCTTTCTAACTATCGTCCTGCTCGCCTCCTCTACATCGCTTGCCCGCTTCCCTCACACCTCTTGCTCGCGTACCTCTCACCAATTGCCCACTTCCCTTGCATCATTTGCTCTCTTCCCCCACCACTTGCCCCCTCCACTTATATCGCTTACCCCTTTCCCTCACACCACTTGTCCCCCTTCCCTCACACCACTTGCCCCTTCCCTCATACCACTTGCCCCTTCTCCTCACACCACTTGCCTCTCTTCCCTCACACCACTTGCCCCTCTTCCCTCACACCACTTGCCCCCCTTCCCTTACACCACTTGCCCCTCTTCCCTCACACCACTTGCCCCCTTTCCCTCACACCACTTGCCCCCCTTCCCTTACACCACTTGCCCCCTTTCCCTTACACCACTTGCCCCTCTTCCCTCACTCCACTTGCCCCCCTTCTCTTACGCCACTTGCCCTCCTTCCCTTACACTACTTGCCCCCCTTCCCTTACACTACTTGCCCCCCTTCCCTTACACCACTTGCCCCCTTCTCCTCACACCACTTGCCCCTCTTCCCTCACACCACTTGCCCCTCTTCCCTCACACCACTTGCCCCCCTTCTCTTACACCACTTGCCCTCCTTCCCTTACACCACTTGCCCCCTACTCCTCACACCACTTGCCCCCTCCCCTCATATAGTCTGCCTGCCACAATTGGGCCACCTCTCACATAACGCTGTCAGGGCCACATCTGACAGATGGCCAACACTGTCGTGTCAACTTCGTGTTCCCGGCAATTAAAATATTCCATCCTGTGAACACGAGACACCGGAACACTAAGGTTTAGAACGGTACGAACTGTTGCCACTTATGTTTAAAGAAAAATATGTTTCATTACGTTGAACTGTAAATTTAATTGGCAGGCTGATTGGTGAAACTGAATATCACTTTCAGCAGTTTCTGTTTCAGTGCTATTATCTTTATAATTTTAAACGGAGTTTCCTCATATTTTGGTATTTGTTCGCTGTTTGATCAAACTTTTTATTAACTGTAGAGTGTATGAAAAATTTATTTTGAACTTGTTACAATTCTTTGAAAAAATTGTAGATTTAATGAATTTCAAAGGATGTGTTCTAATGCCAAAAGTTAGAGAAGAGTCGAATACCAAACTGTTGAATGATAAATTCCCGAAAAAAATTACTATAAAGCGAACATTTTTATAAGCAAAGATTTTCAGGCATATTTCTTGAAAACTCTATTTTAAACATTTCTTCCATTGACACGGTATTGTGATGAGTTATGGTGCATTTCTTCGCTTTATAACTTGTGCCTAGGAGTTTAAGATTGAGTTAAATGTAGTTAGATCATTTTATGATAGTTTTGCGTAAACTTACAAGAAATCACGGATACTCTGCGATATTAATTGCAGATTCCGGACTGAAAGTGACCACCTCAGAACACACGTCTAAGTACTCAAATGTCATATCCCATTTCCTGTATGAAAGTCACTTGAAAATGAACGACTCTAATTCTCTGCTTTGCACCAGCTGTCAGCTACCATAATCCCTTCATTGCAGCTGCCTGCACCAGCTGTCAGATACCATAATCCCTTCATTGCAGCTGCCTGCAGCAGCTGTCAGTGACCATTAACCCTTCATTGCAGCTGCTTGCACTAGCTGTAAGTGACCTTTATCCCTTCTTTGCAGCTGCCTGCACCAGCTGTCAGTAACCATTAACCCTTCATTGCAGCTGCCTGCACTAGCTGTCAGTGACCATTAACCCTTCATTGTAGCTGCCTGCACCAGCTGTCAGTGACCATTAACCCTTCATTGCAGCTGCTTGCACTAGCTGTCAGTGACCATTAACCCTTCATTGCAGCTGCCTGCAGCAGCTGTCAGTGACCATTAACCCTTCATTGCAGCTGCCTGCACTAGCTGTCAGTGACCATTAACCCTTCATTGTAGCTGCCTGCACCAGCTGTCAGTGACCATTAACCCTTCATTGCAGCTGCTTGCACTAGCTGTAAGTGACCATTATCCCTTCTTTGCAGCTGCCTGCACTAGCTGTCAGTGACCATTAACCCTTCATTGCAGCTGCCTGCAGCAGCTGTCAGTGACCATTAACCCTTCATTGCAGCTGCTTGCACTAGCTGTAAGTGACCATTATCCCTTCTTTGCAGCTGCCTGCACTAGCTGTCAGTGACCATTAACCCTTCATTGTAGCTGCCTGCACCAGCTGTCAGTGACCATTATCCCTTCATTGCAGCTGCCTGCACCAGCTGTCAGAAGATCCTCAGAACGAGACAACCATCTGCCGGGCAGGCACTTGGGACAGAGGAAGAAATCGCTGCTTCATCTCCAGCTACACCCGCCGCACTCACCCCGCCGAGTTTGTGGACGACCCCGACATGGATTACTTCGAGAACACCTGCCTCAGTGGTGAGACACCTGTCTCAGTGGTGAGACACCTGTCTCAGTGGTGAGTCACCTGTCTCAGTGGTGAGACACCTGTCTCAGTGGTGAGACACCTGCCTCAGTGGTGAGACACCTGCCTCAGTGGTAAGACACCTGTCTCAGTGGTGAGACACCTGTCTCAGTGGTGAGACACCTGCCTCAGTGGTGAGACACCTGCCTCAGTGGTGAGACACCTCCCTCAGTGGTGAGACACCTGCCTCAGTGGTGAGACACCTGCCTCAGTTGTGAGACACCTGTCTCAGTGGTGAGACACCTGTCTCAGTGGTGAGACACCTGTCTCAGTGGTGAGACACCTGTCTCGGTGGTGAGACACCTGTCTCAGTGGTGAGACACCTGTCTCAGTGGTGAGACACCTGTCTCAGTGGTGAGACACCTGTCTCAGTGGTGAGACACCGGTCTCAGTGGTGAGACACCGGTCTCAGTGGTGAGACACCTGCCTCAGTGGTGAGACGCTTGCCTCAGTTGTCAAAATATTTTTAGCACTATGAAGCATTATCGTCCTCATGTAACAAATTACTCGCAGTGATAGGCAAACACATCGTGCATTAACTATAGAACTTCAATATGCAGGAGAACCAAATATTTCAAGAATCTTTTTTTCCCACACACAGCCGAGCGACGCTGCCCCAAAGACCGCCTTTTCTACCTCAAGGAGATCAACGCCGAGATGGGAGGTCCGTTCGACCCGGTCACAATCGTCAACGTCACCCTCCAACAGTGCAAGGAGAAGTGCATCGAAAGCAAGACCATCTTTTGCAGGAGCATGGAGTACGATCAACGCTCCAAACTCTGCGTGCTTTCCGATGAAGATTCTGTCAGCCGGAGAGAGGAATTGCGGGCTTCCACTTCCTCAGATAACGTCTACTTCGAGCTCAAGTGCTTTGATGGAGGTAGGGTGTGCTCAGTGCTGCCAGGTTTTGTGTGTGGTCTTGTTGCTTAGGATCCAACTTTCCGTTAGCTGCCTGAAAATATTTAACGCCAAAAGTGCAACTTTTAAATGGATTGATAGCTTGTTTTTGGTTCATGCGTGTGTTTCTGATATGCATTCAAAGGGTTGCAAAGTTTTGCAATTCAAGTTGGTGTTGGTTGGTTTTGGGGAGGTTTTGCTTTTGTTCGTCGCGTTCTGTTTGCTCTCTGAGAAGTGTCTTATTGCTCTAAATAGAACCTTAGATCCGTTCTGTTTTTCTCCTTGCAATGCTGTGCGAAAAGTGTGCTTTTTCTAAAACATTTACTATTTATGTGAACCAATGGACAACATGCTCTCCAATTCAACTGAACTTTTGTTTAAATTTGAGTCTATGGATTACATATATCTCATTCGTTACAACGAACTAATTTATCTTGGCGATCTCAGACAAAATTGGCGGGGAGTACCTGATGGAAGAAGACATCCCCCTCACCTCCCCCAACACGGAGCCCTTGAATGCGAGGGCGTTCAGGGACGTCAGGACAGCCTTCCAGCTCTACAGGAACAGACACCTGGAACTTCGGTCTGGGTGAGGCTCGTTGCAATGTTGCGGGCAATTTTATCTACGGTTTGAGGTCATTTTTAGCTACAAGTGTCGTTGGCATTCTTCCCCTCCCGACCAAAAAATTAAAGTAAAAAATTAGTCATAATTTCATTCGAACCAAGTATATCATTACGAGAACTCTAGCTGGAATTCTTGGGGCCTTATTTTGAAACTATTCAGTTTTCGTGACTATTTTATCAGAAAGTGTTACGGAAACCGAATCGTGTCAAAAAAAAAAGCCTGTGGAAACCAAAGCTCAACTTTTCCCGAGGTTCATAATTTTATCTTCATCGCTCATTGAGGTAAGCTAATGGTTGTTTTATGTTATCTTTCACATATTTGGTTTATTTTGAGGTGTTCACAGCCAAGCTGTTTATATTTTGTATATGCTAATAACTCTTTGACGGAAAAATAGCATTCACTTCATGGCCTTGTAAATATAATACAAAAAACTAATATCGAAATAAATGCAGAGAAACACGATTAATTCAAGCACAATCGATGGAATTTCTAACGAAAATTCAATATTCATGTAGCACAAAGTTTCTATTGCTCCAAATAATTTCTGTCTCCGTAAGAGTGATAGCAACTTACGCTTTCAAAAGTGGTGTTCATGCATCTTAATCATAACAAAGGAAACTTTTCTCTCATTTTTTGTAAAAAATACGCATCAGTTATTCAATCAGTGTACAGAGAGATTGAAGTCAGTGGTCTGAAGTCCGGCAAAAATTGAAAAAGGCTCGTAATGTATTTAGGCGAATTCCATTTGCAGGTACAAAATATGCATAATACGTCCATACATGAATCAGCGCAAGGGGGCGAGCTAATTAAGTCTCAAGTTCTTTAGTATTTCAAAGGCAGGTCTTCATGACGTTGCAAGTCAGTTGCCACTTTTTCATATTCAGCGAATATTACTTTCCCGATATCGCAATACTGCAGCTGCTCCTTCATATTCAATAAATATTTCCTCGTGATGTTGAAATACTGCAGCTGCTCATTCATATTCAATAAATTTTACTTTCCCGATAGAACTTCCTTCATGATATGAACATAAACGGCAAACATGAGGTAACTCATCAATTAAATATGCTGTCGTCACAGTAGAAACCCCTTCATTAACTGAAGATTATCCTTCAAACCACTTTTTCTTCTTTTCAATCAAATATCGCTTTCCCAACTGCAACCTCTTCCTTTAAACACATTTTAAGTAGAAACTTTACATAATTTAGGCGATACTTTCAATAAACTTCGAACAGAAGCCCCAATATGTTCTGAGCCCAGTCTTCAAAATATTTCGATGAGAAACCTCAAAGTATTTCAATCTTAAACTTAGCTTAATTCGAACAAAAATCCTAATTTATTTCAAACGGAACTATACCATGATTTCACCTAAATATGTTTCGACCCATCAATATATTTCGAACCGAAACTACAGTGTTCACCAAGCCGCAGCTTCTTCTCTCACGCCAACGTAATGCCAATGTTCTGTCCCTGAAGCTTCCGCAATGATCGCCGCGAGCGCACTCTGCTCACGCTCGCCGAGTGCCTGGACGAATGTCTGGAAGAAAGGCGCTTTGCGTGCCGCTCTGTGATGTACTCGGAACGCTTCCAGATCTGCAAGCTCTCAGAGTTCGACCAGTACAACGGGGAGCTCATCTACGACGGAGAGTACGACTATTTCGAAAATTTGATGGGTGAGTTCACTCTGTTTTCGATCCTTGGCTTGATGTACATTCTCGTGTTAAATTCGTAACGGAATCACTCGAGCATTAGTCACTGTGTAACATTAAATTCGTTTCCTTGACTTGCTTTACATTCTCGTATTAAATTAGTAGTGGAATCACTCGAGAATTAGTCAGTGTTTAACATTAAGTTATATTGATTCGATGTTATATCTGTAATGCAGAATTGTATGCAATCAGCTACTTCCAATCTGATGTCAGTATAAGACTATAATATAGTTTCTCATTTATAACGAACGCCAACCACAATCGCTATAACAGTCAGGTGAAATATAATTACTGTTTTGTAAAATAAACTAGAGAAATTTATACAATGTTCACTGTTATCCTTCCACTCTGAAATTTCTCCCTCAAACAGTTGATAGCTATTTTAAAAGAATCATGTTGAAGGTGAGGATTTGAATTTCTGCCGCTTGACTTGCTTAGTAAATAAATTTTTAAAGTTGTTAACCTCAAACGGTTTTTACGTTTTGACCGTCAACGAAATGTAAATTAAACGAATATCAGTTCATTTCTTGATTACATCTGACCTCAATGTCATCGTTAATGCCTGTTTGAATACTTGCTATCAGAAATTACCGAGCTTTTCCAAGTTATATATGAATAATATTTTAAAAATTACTGCTATGTTTATTGCAATTGAATATTTTTGCAGTTGATCAGTTCAATTTTCCCCTGAATTTTATAACAGATTTAGTATTGGCTCATAACGCTGAAATTACAATGTTTTTGGAGTCATCATTTTCATATTGTATGTATATTCTGAACTAACTAATAATCCTTACGAGAAAACGCTATTGCATGTAATCATTTTTGAACTACTCGTAGACGTGTAAAAGTTTAGAAAAGTAGAGTAGCCGCAACAATAAATAGTCCTTTAGACACCGCAATTAAACCATTGTAATATTAAAGCTTTAACTCCTATCTTTGAACAGTTCCATTAAATCACTGGGAAAACTGCCTTAAAACCTTTTTAAACTTGAAACAACGAAGGGACTTCAATGGGAACGACTGTTCAAATAAGTTTCTGAATTACTTATGTTGATGACACTTCGGAAATTTGAGAATTTGGAAACAACTTGCAGGAGCCGGTTCTTCAGGTTCCGGTTCTTCTGGTTCCGGTTCTGCTGGTTCCAGTTCATCAGGTTCCAGAGCTACAGGGGGCAGTAGCTCCTCGCTTGGTTTTAGTGACAACCGTAACAGCATCGGCGTGGGACTAAGCGGTGATAGTTTCGACACAAGAGAAGGGTCTGGATTTTCATCTTCTTCAGGTTTCTCATCTACATCTGGATTCGCATCTAATTCACGAACTGGAACCCGAGCCAACAGACCCCCTTTGTTCGATGATCGGCCAGGCCTGTTCAGGCCCATCAGTACAGACTTCGGTGACGACAACAGGGGTTCAACCAACCGCAATACGGGAGTCTTTGGAATCACAAGAGGCGAAAGCGACGGAGGCTCGAGCATCCGAGGAGGAAGTTCAGGTAGCTCAGGAAGCTCAACTAGATTCGACTCGTTCAACAGATTTGGATCAAGTTCTGGTTCAAGCTCAAGTTCTGGCTCAGGCTCGAGTTCTGCAACATTCGGATCCAGTTCGGATAGATTCGGAACCGGCAGTGACCGATTTGCTGCTGGATCGGACAGAGTCGCCTCTGGATCCGATAGGTTCGGCTCGAATTCTGACGGATTAGGCGGCTCTGGGTCTGACAGATTCGGTTCAAGTTCCGACAGGTTCGGCTCTAGCTCTGGCTCTGACAGAGTTACTGGGGGCTTAGATCGGTTCGGAGCAGGCTCTGACAGATTTGACAGCAGCACCAATTCCCTGAG
This sequence comes from Morinoia aosen, assembly GCA_030386875.1. Taxonomy (NCBI): domain Eukaryota; kingdom Metazoa; phylum Arthropoda; class Malacostraca; order Amphipoda; family Talitridae; genus Morinoia; species Morinoia aosen. The sequence goes on along the minus strand of CM059571.1, from coordinate 36,431,303 downwards.
AGGCACTGACAGCGATCGCAGTGCAACTGGGCTCAACAGATTCCCCGGAACAGACCGCTTTTCAGCCGCTGGAGGAGGAAGTTCCGCCAGCTCTGGATTGGGGAGTTCTTTTGGTTCTGGACGCTTCAGTGGATCAAGCTCGAGCTCAAGCTCAGGTTTTGCATCTGATTCATTGTGGACTGGCAGACGTGGAGAGGGTACTCGCTTTGAGTCTGGAAGGGGCACAACGAGCTTTGGGGCTGATGCCGGGGGTAGTGGTCTGTCTACAAGCAGGCTGGGCACCATGAATGGTGAAGGTACATAAAGCCCGCATGACTTCAAATTTTTCTTCAGTTCATTTTGGGTCACACGCACAGGAAGTAAAGAGCAAAAAAAACGTTCATCCTTCCCTTTGGTTCCATTCAATCTGCTTTTGTACTCCTATTCTGGTTTCTCATATCACCCTCTCGACAGTCTTCTTTCAACGCGTGCACATGTCTTTGTTAAATTGTGTAAACTCCGATCATTCACTGTTTCTGTGTGCATGACCGTCACTGAATTCATTCCTGTTCTTGCACCTAAGCTGTTATCGCATGATGTACAGTCACCATAAGCCCCTAAATTTCAGGAACGAACTTTGATTCATTGCCTGACTCTAGGATCAACGCGAGCTTTGGATTTCAAGACGGGATCAGTAGCGTCGTCTATCAACTTTGGTTGGGGGACGTCGACACAAAGCACTACCAGCGTAATCTTCACTGCAAGCGAAGACCCGTATGGTGGTAACCCTTTTGGGGTGTTCGGAACCAACTCTTTTGGGACCTCGTCAGGGTTTAGTCCCACTTCGGACTGCTACTACTCCAGCAGTTTTGCCGTGAGGGAGCGAGGCAAGAAACTGAGGCATCCATACATCAAGCGCTATCTGAGCGTTGGTACTCGCGAAGATTGTTCGCGAGAATGCCTCAACGAACAAATGTTTCTCTGCCGAGGCTACAACTTCAGGTAGGGTTGAATGCCATGATTTTGATAACTTTGACCGGTTAAAGAAATTGACTCAACTCCTCTTCAGAGTGAAAAATTAAGTATAGGAAATTCACAGATTTTCGGATGGTATTCTTTTGACTTTTCCCAAAGTGATGAGTTGTAGGTGCGTTTCATGGGTTATTGACATAATTTACCATCCGTATGACATCTAATAGTTTATGGACTGCTTTTGGGCTTTGTAGGCTTAGCTACTGATTGGTTATCGGACTTAATTAACATATAATCAATCAAGGTTTTTTTTAAAAGTCGGTTTCACTATAATTTTCGGAAATATTTTAAATACGGGTATCAAATGGCGGAGTAACTCTCGAACCTAGAGATAGGGTTTCGCCAATGCCTTTGATATCTCTGGAACAAATCCTAGACTTGACAATGACGTAACACAGCTGGTCATAACTATGGTACCAGCTTAGAAAGAATCTAATTAAAGTAAATGAATAGCTCCGAGTTATTTTTATCAGACCTTCAATGGTACTGCGTGTGACTGAACAAAAGTTACATATACGACACAAAAAGATATGTTAAGTCTTGAAATACATTTACTGGGTCTATTCATTTCATAGTTTCTGATTTATGTTAGTGTTAATAGAGGGGATCACAGTCGGAGCGATCCAACGTTTGAAAGATCTAGACGTTAAACCAAGCAGATATCAGAGGCTGTGTCAATTTTAGCAGTCGTTTGTTGAGTAGCTGAAATGTGCCAAATTTTTTTGTGTCTGGCGATTTTTGACACCTCAAATTACATAAGGGCAGCATGAAATTGAAAATGGTGTGACAAAGCCAAACCTTGAGTAACTTTTATGTTCCTGTGATGAATTGGGGACACTAATCTCCTGGTATTGCAATAAAATGCGAGAGTTTAAGATATTCTTATATTAAATTATTAAATTTAATAGCGCAGGCTACTGTCAAGCCTAGACCAGCTAGACTGTCCTTTAGTTTTCTGTTGGATCAGAAATAATTTTAGGAAACTGCTTTTTGTATATTATGCTCATTTCCAGAAGAATCACTTCATATCTCCTTTGATTTTTCAAGCTAGTTGGCCATGTTCAATACAAACAGACGATAGACTTGAGCTACCTAATTTTTTGTCCTCTATTCCTGACAAATTGTACGGTGATGGAGGTGGCATTGATTTGCTCGTTTTATCATACTAAAGAACGTACTAGTGACTGGATGTTCCTATTAGTTACAGGCGTTATTTAAAGACGTTGAATTTTTTATAGTCAAAATACGTTAAAATCTGTTTTCCATGAATGCTTTAGCCTCAAAGTCTTTAATTGGTTACATATTTTCTAGTTGAATTATCTATTTTAGTGTCTAAGCATTACATTATTACTCACAATAATGTTCATCATGTTCGTCCACAAAATAAAGCATTCGTATTCCCATGTTCACATATGATTTTTAATTTACTGGCAAGTTATGGGTTAGTCGTTCCTGAGGTAAGAAATGTATTTGAGTCGAGGTAGGGAGTAACTCTCAAGTCAACCAAAAAATTATGTAATTCTTAGCGTACATTATGTCTATATATCGGACACGATACCACATTTTGTGGACGTGGAGTCTTTCTGCCGCAATCATCTAATCTGTAATACATAGCAAATTTAAATGACAAATTTCATGTCGTTGTTGTATGACTTAATTTAACGAATCATATAATCCATATAAACTGTCACCAATATATCACTCATAAACCGAACACAAAAGTCAAATCTAAGCGCTGGGATTCTAATGAATTAGGCAATAATTACATTAAGCATAGACTTTGTGCGACTTCATGCCTGTTTTGTGGAGTTAAAATTTTATTTATGTGTCCCGTGCTTGTCTCTTTGTCTTCGTAACCTGCAGCAAAAAATAAGCGCATTTTGTGTGGCCCAGATACATTCGACCGAACCCATAAAACAGTTATTATTCATATTCCAGGATCTTTTTCACAAAATAAGCGTTCATTCTAGATCACATTCTAAGAACTTTTCATAAAATGCTTAGCCCTCATTTCAGATCATATTCCATGGTATTTTTCATGAAATGATTAGCGTTCATTCCAGCTATCATTTCGGGATCTTCTCCATGAAATGATGAATGTTCATTATCAGGTTATATATCATGAACCTATTCTATCAAATAATAAACCTTCATTTCAGGTCAAATTTCATGATCCTATTACATGAAATAATAAACTTTCATTGCTGGTCACATTTCATGATAATGTTACGGATGCAACTGAATAATAAGCACATTTCATGCGTATCAGATACGGTAGCCTGCGCATCGCAGACAACTGTCAACTGTCCGACCGCAGCACCAACGCTCTCGACTTGCGCAACCCGATGCATTTCCAGCCGGATGTCGAGTTCGATTTTTACGAAATCGACCGCAGTAGAAGTTTTGTAGGAGATGTGAGCGATAACTGCCCTCATGGTAAGACTCGAGAGAGATCCTAAACTTGTAGTTTGCTTAGACATGCAATTTTGGCTTCCATAAGTTGAAGGTATGAAGGTGGAACGGAACGATGGTTGTGAGTTACTGATGATCTCATCGTGTCAGCTGAAAATGAATGCGTTTCTTGATGAGAGGGAGTTTGTAACGCTTCTACACTATTTTATTACACCACTAGTGAAAACTGCTAATTCTTTCCTATTGTGATCATGGCTAGGTAGGTCACCCTTTTGTTTAAACAGAATAGGTTTTCGTTTCACAACAGATCATCTTTTTCTGCTTTACTGCTTTTTTAGTGCCTATAACTTTCTTCTTCAACTTATGTCTTGGTGAAGAAGATATCTATTATATCTATGCCTAGGGTGTGTGAGGATACACCTTGCACGTAAATTTCCTGTTCCATTAGTTCCGTACTTAATGATACCATCCTCTTACTTATTTACGGAACATCTTTTGGTGGTTTGTGAAGTTTAAATTAACGCATAATCTAATCCACTAATTACTTTTATATGGGATATATTTTCTAACGAAGAGAGGAAACTAGCGCACGTGTTAGAAAGCTTTAATATTCTGGGAACTTATTACTGTAAACGCAAAAATCCCAGACGACTATACAGTTTTAGATTTTCTCATGGGATCAGTCCATAGTTTTTTGCATTGAGTGTTAATCATGAGCAGCTTAAAGTCAAATTTTCCATGAATATATTCATGAGTATGTTTTCATTAAGTTATAAGAATTAAAAATCATGAGAAAGTTAAGGTCACATTCACAGCTTGTCGAAATATTCTTTGGTACTTCAAGGTATTCAACCTAACACCGCATGGTCACGACTTTGAAAATGCTTGTAAGATGCCAAAATTCTCTTTAGAAACTTAAGTTTGCGATCTGAATTTTGAAAAGAAAGCAATTTTAGAGCGTCACACCTGGAAGAAAACTCTTCAACCTTCTGATGTCTTGCAGGTAAGCTAATTCAACTCATCTTCTCGTACCTTTCGTATTCATCATTGTACTCAGCATGATCTAAGATGCTCTCTCAGCATGGTTCGTCAGCCTCTGTCGGGAAGTTACGAACAATACACTCTTATTTTCCTTAATTATTTGACTCCCTAATATCTGTCATCTTTTCTGCTCTTTTTTACATCTAAGCAGCAAACTTTAACGGCACAAAATTGCATGATTTGTTCCAGTTTACTAAGTTGAGATTTAATGATAATAATTCTATACGTAGGTAAAGGAATTGTTGTAAATCAATCTTTAGTACATATATGAACTGCTAGATACAACACATATGCTTATGTAAAAATGCGTTTTTTGATTTTACCAATAATCAGTATGTTAGTTATTTCTCTAACAAATTTTATTTGTTATGGATATGCAAGTTGTGATATTTTGACGAATGTTAACAGAATATTTAATTATTAATATTTGGTGCAGGGTTTTGACTAGGAGTGTTCTGAGTTCGGGCTACGCTGAACACAGATGTTTTCAAGATGAAAAATGTGTATTCAGTGATAATGAAATATACGCTATATATGTATGCATAGCCGAGTGTAACAAAGTACCACAAGTTTAGGTTTAATAACAAACTTTTTTCTCCACTACCACTGCCGCGGTTATTTTCCTACGTATTCCTTCTTTACTTTGGTTTTCATTCATTTTACTATCAACTTACTTTCGTATTCTGTGCTTTAATGAACATTTCTTCTCCTATTTCTTCTGATCAACCCTACCATCTGTCATTCTCTTCACGCTTGCCGACGTTCTCTGATTCTCTCCTACCTTCTCACATCCTCATCCTCTAAATACCTTACTACTTTTCACTCTGGGTCTCATTCCTTTTTAACTTCTCGCTCTTCTTCTTTCGCTCTGGGTCTCATTCCTTTTTAATGTCTCGCTCTTCTTCTTTCACTCTGGGTCTCATTCCTTTTTAATGTCTCGCTCTTCTTCTTTCGCTCTGGGTCTCATTCCTTTTTAATGTCTCGCTCTTCTTCTTTCGCTCTGGGTCTCATTCCTTTTTAATGTCTCGCTCTTCTTCTTTCGCTCTGGGTCTCATTCCTTTTTAATGTCTCGCTCTTCTTCTTTCACTCTGGGTCTCATTCCTTTTTAATGTCTCGCTCTTCTTCTTTCGCTCTGGGTCTCATTCCTTTTTAATGTCTCGCTCTTCTTCTTTCGCTCTGGGTCTCATTCCATTTTAATGTCTCGCTCTTCTTCTTTCACTCTGGGTCTCATTCCTTTATAATGTCTCGCTTTTCTTCTTTCACTCTGGGTCTCATTCCTTTTTAATGTCTCGCTCTTCTTCTTTCGCTCTGGGTCTCATTCCTTTTTAATGTCTCACTCATCTTCTTTCACTCTGGGTCTCATTCCTTTTTAATGTCACGCTCTTTTTCCTCCATTCCACTTTTCACCTTCCTACAATTCCCAAATCCTTCAATCGCTTTCTCACTTCTTTCAAATTCCTCTACCCCTTCCTTCATTCCTCCACCTCTTCTTGACCTCTTCCATTACGTCCCTTATTTCTTCCCTCTTACCTTTACAATTTTCCTTATTTTCTACCACTCCCCTCATTCCCCCTGACGCCCCTCATTCCCCCCACCACTCCCCTCTTTCCCCACCACTCCCCTCATTCCCCCCACCACTCCCCTCTTTCCCCACCACTCCCCTCATTCCCCGACTACTCCCCTCATTCCCCACTGCTCCCCTCATTCCCCACTGCTCCCCTCATTCCCCACTACTCCTCTCATTCCCCACTACTCCAATCATTCCCCACAACTCCCCTCTCCCCACACTCCCGTCCCCTTGCCCAACAGTGGCCCAGAGCTGCAACGAGGACGGCAGCATGGAGTTCACATTGAGGACGGACGAGCCATTCCGCGGCCGGATTTACGCCTACGGATTCTATGACCGCTGCTTCTTCGTAGGCCGCGGCAGTACGGTCAGCGTGCTCCAGCTCTCGTCCCCCAGAGGCTTCCCCGACTGTGGTACTCTCAGAGTGAGTCCAACGTGCCTCGGCTAAAGAGAGAGCTTAGCGATGATGAACTGGATGTACGCTACGAACGAATGCCTGAGTTCCGGTACGTGGTTTTTCAGAACGCGGTGTTCCGGAACGTGGTGTTCCGGAACGTGGTGTTCCGGAAAGTAGTAGTCTAGGTAGAACGTAATATTCTAGAACGTGTTGTTCAGGAACGCGGTATTCCGGAATGTGGTGTTCCAGAACGTGGTATTCCGGAACGTGAAAATGCAGAACGGGGTGTTCTGGAATGTGGTATTTCGGAACGTGAAGTTCTCAAAGTGAGTGGTTCCGTCTAGCTCAGGAATTAGTTTCAAACTGGATCGTCGTAAGTAATTTTTGTTGTTATCCTTGTTTGAATTCGAACAATTTTTAAACCAAGTTTCGTCCCAAGTCATCGTTATCCTTTGCAGTACGGGGATACACTCACCAACATCGTGGTGGTGCAGTTCGCCGAGAACGTGCAGACGATGATGGACAAGCGCTACAACCTCACGTGCACCACCATTGGACCGAGTGACAGCGTCGTTACTTCAGCTTACATTGGCGCTGGGTACGGTACCGCAGTGGCAGGAGCTACAAGGTAGAGAGACCCATGTCGGTTCTGTGCACGAAGCATGCTTCTGAAAGCATCCGTCCGTCCAGCCTAACTTCGTTGTCGAATTGACTTTCATATCCGTCAGTGACCGTGCACTTTACAAAAATTGTGATTCCCAGCGATCGTCTGGTATTTTGTCTCTATTTGAAGGAAAATGAGGTTTAAGTTAATACGGCAATGAAGTTAGAGTCGGCTTCGAGTTTGAAGCATGGAGGAACCTTTTTTGATGTTGCATGGTGATCCAATCGCCTGGTGTTGCTATCATAGGGGCTTATAAAATGAAAGTTTACTTTTCCTTGAGACATGTATTGCGTTGATGAGAGTTGCAGCTGAACAAGATATTAAAAACTATTTGTCGTTCGTGTCTCTCGTTATCTTGACATTGCTAAAACAAAAACAAAAAACATACTATCTTGAGTTGAATGCCCCCTTTCATTTATGTTTATTTAATTAATGTGAGCCGCACTTTTGAGCTAAGCGTTGAAAGCATGAGTTTTTCAAGGCTGCCATTCGGTTGTTCAATAACTTGCATTTAGCTATTACGTAACTATCACTGGGTTGTTTCATGAAAAACATAATGTTTATTATACAGCGATTCCCAAGTGGTTAGTTGGTATTTTGTGGCCACAACTGATTTTTTAGTTGAAAACAGTCGTGCAATACGATGGCACGACGATATCATAGCAGTCGTGCGAACGACACCTATGAGATTTTTTTCTGAAGCCTAAAAATGAAAAGGTTTCGAGCATGGAATACCTCCTCTCTTAATAATGAGAAACTTACATCTGCCTTTTTTGTCGTAATTAAATTTAAGGGTTTTAAATTTAGACAAATGCTGCAATGATCCTCTTCTTTTCTTCTGTCTTTTGTGGGTTGCGTGAAATAGATTGATGCTTCAAATACGACTGCTTTGAGCCATTTCCCTAGGCAGCTTTTTTATTTACTTCAAATTTTTATTTTGTGCTCAGCTGTCTTCATTTCTGTCATTGAACTTTTCTAGCCAGACTTCATTTTCTGCGCTCAGTTATTACCACTGCGATTTAAATCGTAATGAGGAACAAGAACGCCTAACGGGCAGTAGCAATAACAATGGGCAATAATCGTGCTCAATTTTTTCCTTTCATGGCACACGCATCTTGAAAGAACGAAGAGTTCAGCTCGAATTTAGTTACTCTTTTCAAGTTGATTTTTGATGATGCATTTCTCGTGAGAGAAACAGACAAAATAAGACATTTGATTTTCAAAAATACTTCGCACGTTTCTGTTTCGTGATAAAAAGTAGGAAGTTTATTCATTCTTATGAAATTCTTACTGCGAGTAATTGCCGAACCCAAACAGTGGTCCTTGAATTGCTTAGCATTTTGATTGTGATATAAATTTCATATTTTCCTCATAAATGATATCCTCCTTCCACTTTCCTGAGGTAGTTTTCTTTTAGCAATGTTCGAAGGATTCAAATCTCAATTCGATAAAATCATATTCGTCGCTGCTAGCGCCTGCATATTGTTATTCGTGTAAACAGTGTTGACTTATGAAAAGTAGATGAACTGAAACTTATTCTTCTGGACTATCAAATATTAGCGGGCGATATCATTGCATATTTCCTTTATGCATGTCTGAGAACAAAGCCTTGTTCTTTAATTACATGGTTTGAGTGAATGATGCATTTTCTATATTATAGCATTTCAAAATATTTTTTATTTTTTAAATAAGGAATGGTTGAGGTAATTTTTCCAATATGGAATGGTTGAAATGATACAACAATAATGTGACAAACAATTATAATTTTGCCGAAAAATTATAAAATATTAAATCCATTGTAACAAACCAAAAAGACTAACGAAATGGGTTTCTTTTTTCTCTTCTTACAATGATGTTTATAACGAAATTTCACTCGACTCGGTGGCTAAATTATTCACAGCTCTTATCTTCCTAATTCTTAAGCAATTTATATTTTTTAACGGTATGAACTGAATCAAGCTCATATAATATTAAAATACCTTCACTGTAGTAAAAGTTCAAAGAAAAAATACAAGGCTCTGAGCAGGAAAATCTCGCCCCTTACCACAGCCAAGGTTTCAATATCCACAAAAACTTTAATTATTTCTATTTTCGCTAGCCTCATCTCCTGGCCATTGTTGCCGAAGCTAAAATGTCCATAAAATTTTCATTTATTGCTATTTCCGCTGGCTTCATCTCCTGGCCATTGTAGCAGTGGTCCCAAAGTCAGGAACTTCAATTATTCTTCTTTTCATTGTAACTGAGATCACAATGTCCACAGCACCTTCAATTACTCCTATTTTCATTGTAACTGAAGTCACAACGTCCACAACTTCAATTTTTCCAATTTTCATTGTACCCGAAACCTCAGGTACAACGTAAATACGAATAACTAATTAAATAATAGAAATACATTGAAACTAATAGCAGTGTCTGCCCAAGCTTTAATTATTCCCATTTTTGCTGGCCCCATCCCACAGCAGTGCCGGGGCGCCCACCCCCATTGAGTACCTGGAGCTGGAGAACCGCCTGGACCAGCGCGTCGCCCTCAGGGTCCTGTACGACGGCCGGCCCACCACCACCATCGCAGTCGGAGACCCCCTCACCTTCAGACTGGAGCCACAGGCTGGCTTCAACCTCGTGTCCGACATCTTTGCCACCAACGTCGTAGCCAAGGATCCTTATTCTGGCCGAGCTGTGCAACTCATCGACAGTCGAGGGTAGGAGTTCGATATAGGATTCCGCGATGTTGTTAAATAAAAGGATGGTTTATAACCTGTGTTAGCTCGATGAACTAGAAATAAGATGAGGTATTGTTTTTTTGATATGAATTTGCACTTCGATCTGTAGTCAAAGATTTAAAATCTAGGAAAAATTAAATTCATGCAATTGAATACACGATACATTGAGTTAATCTTTCAAACTTTGTGCTATGATGTCCCTAGCCCTATCATCTCCACTCTAGCTCTCAAACATAACCTTCAGATTCAGTAACCTCTTATTGTAATGCAAATGTTTACTTGAAATTCGTCAAATTGCATCACAAACCTGTATAATACAATTCCATTTTAGCTTTCCTACTTCGATCAAGATTTTGTTAATATAATTTTTGTATGAAAGAAACTACACAATAAATTAATACTTTTCGGATACCCTGTAGGAAAAATTCTTGCACCTCTTTTCTCTAGATCAATATATCCCATTGAATTCAATACTCTAGCCATCAACACATAACGCGTTTATGGATCAGTTATCACTGTGAAACTGAAATGCGATAAATGAACAATTGTGTCGTAGAACTGTGAACAATCGGTAACACAGTTTAGGTATTTTCCTAGCTTCGATAGATCAGGCATAGGCGTCTTAAACGCAGTGTCATTTTTGTGCGGATACATCATAAAAGATGGTATATTCTACTAAATTGACGTTCTCTGATTCCACTTCAGGTGCTCCGTTGACAACTTTAACTATCGATACACACAGTTCACGTATTTTCCCAGTTTCGAAAGATCAGGCGCAGGCTTCCTAGCATTGTTTCATTTTTCACGGACATTTCATAAATTATAGCATTGAAAATTTAAATGAAAAGAAAATGCAATAAAATTAGTCATTTTATTAAAAAAATCGATAACGTTTTAGATACCAACTCCATCATCAGTCCTGGACAATACAACGTGTGTTCAATTTTCAATCAATATATATAATAAAATGACTAATTTTATCAGAAATTCTTCCCTTTTAAATTTTTAGTGAATCTGTGATTAAAGCAAAGCAAACATCTGTTTAAAAATTACGGCATGCTAATAATTGCATGCTCTGTTTTCACACCAGGTGCCCCGTTGACAACTACATCTTCCCAGCACTGGGGAGGGCACGCAGCGGAGAGGGTCTCGAGACGCGGTTCAGCGCCTTCAAGATCCCGGAATCCAATTTCCTGGTGTTCGAGGCCAACGTGCGGCCGTGCAAGACCGCTTGTACGCCTGTGAGTAGAAAGAAATAGAATCGATGTTCAACACTTTGACTGCAACGTGCACCACCGGAGGCCACGTAGGGGGTTTTCATAAAGCTTTTGATCGACTAGTCGTCACAAACTATTTTTATAAATAATTTGTTAAACCTAAACGAAAACTCGATACAGTTAATGATTGTTATTTTCAAATTGCTAACTAGAATTGACTTTAAATTTGAGTTGCATACTGAACTTCAGTTTAACAAATTGCAGTCAAAGTGTTGAAAAGCCGTATTACCTCTTCTTGGAGGCAGGAATTCAGCGAAGCAGACGCTCGAAGTCTATTTTTTCCTTGGAACCAGATAAGGTGCACCCAAAGATAAGTTAGAAATACTTGAGAAGCCCACGGTGTTAGAAATGGGTACCGGCTCCACCGAGTAACCGTCATTACGTCTTGGTGCTAGTTATAAAGCATTCGAAAGAATAATGTTCATATATAAGACGACTACAAGGTGACATGTATTATGCTTCATTGAAATGAAACATCCTTTGCCACTCTAACTACCTGATTGCAACTCTAGCTGTCATACTAACTACTCCATTACTGCTCAAGCTCTAGCTCTTGTTAGAGTATTGACACACAAAAATGCTTGTAGCAGGTCGCATGAATTATAATTCTTCAAAAACGTTCCTTAATAACATTTTCAGAAATACGAATTTATTACTGCATTTCCACCAAGCGTTCAAATTAAATTTCACCGCAGGCTTTCTGCCGAGATACCCTCGGCCGCGGCGAGATCGAGTCCTACGGACGGAGGCGCAGAAGGGACCTGGAAGAGCGCTTGGGTCCTGTGAATGAGACGAGCTACACGAACATGACGTCTGAGGAGCAGTACCTGCTGGAGCAGGAGAAGCTCGAGGCAGAAGAGGGCCCGATGGAGCATGTTCACGGCATATATGAGGTGCGGTACTCCCAAGATTAAATGCGTCAACTCGTTGCTTGCAATACGACCCATCGGTGGGTCGTGAGTTCTTCTCGCTGCGAAACCACCCATCGATGAGGTTCTTGGAAAAATTGTACAATCTTTTTTAAACTAATGGAATTCAATGTGCCCAGTTAATGTTTGGTATTCATAAAATTACTAACAACTTTTGACTTTAAATTAGAGTTGAATATTGAACTTAAGTTTAATCTATCGCAGTCAAAGTTTTATCAATTTGACCTGGACCTGAGTCGCCGATGTACACGGAGATGATTCTCGTGGTGTTGCTGATCGACCAGTAGTTCTGATTTTCATCAATGCTTTATTCAAAACAAAATGAAAGTACGATCCCGTTAATGTTTACTTGTTTTCGCAATTGATTACTAAAATTGGCGTTAAATTTCAGTTGAATTTTGAACTTTACTTTTAACCCATTGCAACGTGCGTATAACCTTCTTTAGCAAATTTTTGTGTAGTTTGTGTTTAACTGTTGGCAGAAACATCGACAAATACCGGAGAATTTGTAATGAAGCAACCAGAATATGACACTGATCAGATGCTGTACTTTAGAGCAAGTATTGCTAATCATTCTATCACCAATACCGTTTTTCAGTGTTGTCTAAGCCCTAAGTTATGCGAAACACGATTCAGGACGTTTGCACAAAGAAGGCAATATTCTGCCCTTCTTGACATTTCTTTCTTAAATCTAATCCAAGTTCAGTTGACATTTGACTAAAGTTCGGCGTGGTTTGCGCAGGTGTACCTGTCACGTGAGGACATCCCTCGTGCCGAGGAGCTGCTGCACCTGCAGAACGTGTGCCTCTCGCAGTCCGCCTACCACGGCCTCCTGGCCATCACCGTGTCCTCTGTCCTAGGCCTCATCCTCATCCTGGCCGTCACCTACCTCTTCTACAGGTAGGCGCTCACTCGTCTTCAATGAAATACTCAGCCTGTAAAATATATGCTCAATGTATGCTCAATTGGAGTTAAAACATCTATAAACAACATTGTCGGTCCATATTTCTTATAATATTGTCAACAGCTGTACTGTACAATATTCAAGCCGGTACAATGTTCAATACATCACCTTGGCTTTAAAATAACTATAACCAGCATTGATGGGTAACATTTTTTCGTGTACAGTCAGAAATTTTTGCACTCTGCCGCGCAAAATCATAACCGCGCCATGCAGAGGGTAGACTATAAAAATCTCATTTTTATATTAATTCGCGATAACTCTAATTCATTGAATCTCGTGCGGCTTCTACAAATGGATGGAGTGTATCAGTGAGACGTTGATTACTATTTAATATTTGAGTGCGATTTTTGCCTCACTTTGTGCTTTTCAATCAATGCAACGTCATATACAGTACAATACGGACTGACCCAAAAAAATCTTATGGCTGATACTAGCACCCAGAGTTCGGTTTTTTTGTGATCCACATGGCTAATATCTTAATTCCTGCAGACGTCATCTTAGATACGGACTGGCAGCAAAGAACGCTATGGCTGACGCTAGCAACCCGCGCCATGTTTCGCTCCGCCATGAGGCCGCTCGAGGATCCTTCCCCAGCCATCCTCGCACAGTTCCTCAGCCAGCCAGGTAACGCGTTTTTATTCTCAATAATATAACTTCAAAAGGGCAAAAATTTATGAATTGAATTTGTTTACTTGAAAAAACTTAAATTTGGTTTCAGTGTGTTCGAAAAATTATCACGAGTAAAAAGAACGCGGGAAGGTCACCTCCCTTTTTATTTTCATTGTTCGACGGACCCTACGTTATCTGATTGGTAATGTAAACTGGTTACATTAAGGTTCTTATGGTGTTGGACATAAATAATTTTATATAAGAATAAAGCGTCAATGAAATTAAGTGTATCGATACTTAAAAATTCCCAACAAGATGGTGCATAGCATTGCTTTATTTCGTCTTTTTAGTTTTTTTTTATCCCCAATGTAGAGCAAAATGAATACGTGTAACTATTTTTACTCACGAATTTAATTTTGTGCTCTTCATTTTTATTGCATGCATAATACCATGAGCCCAGCACCCTACATAATCCTACCACAAAATTGACATGGCTCGTCTCCTGTGCTCAAAATGTTCAAAAATAACATACGATATGTTCATGAACAAATCCAACTCTAACTGAACAAAAGAATAGGAAAGATCAAATGTAGAGCTCGCTTAAACTTGTGATTTTTCTGTATTGGTATTACGTTCAAGATTTTTAAGTGTATGTACGAGTTATGTGTCATGTGCAGCACATGTCATGTGTCATGTGCAGCTCTCACGAAGCATGTTTCAACAGCTTTGCACATAGAAGGATCAATTAACCGTTTTACGAATAATGATTATTACCATAAAGATTATTCACGCGCATAAGTATTTTTTGATCGCTTTATGCGGAAAAGGATTATACACCCGTTTTACGCGTATAATGATTAATTCACCGTTTTGCGAGCACAATGATTTCAATTATTCTCTAATAGCGTGTGTGTTTCAAATACTATTTTCAGTGATCTATATGCGTAGCGTGAGCTCATAGCGCATCGTTCGGCTGAACAAGATGTAATGAATGTGATCAGTTCAGGTTATTTTTTTCCTTACCAATCAATGTAGGAGCACAGGCCGCACGTATATATGCTTACACTGCCCATTGCGTGTACTAGCCACAACTACTGTAGTGTGTGTATCACCTTATAAATTAATACGTTCACGATATATTGGGACAGGTGTGTACCATTAGATAAATTGCTAATTTACCGTTAGTTAAATTGCTTAATTACCATTAGGGAAATTGCTTAATTACCATTAGGTGAATTGCTTGATTACCATTAGGTAAATTGCTTGATTACCATTAGGTAAATTGCTTGATTACCATTAGGTAAATTGCTTGATTACCATTAGGTAAATTGCTTGATTACCATTAGGTAAATTTCTTGATTACCATTAGGTAAATGGCTTGATTACCATTAGGTAAATTGCTTAATTACCATTAGGTAAATTGCTAATTTACCGTTAGTTGAATTGCTAATTTATCGTTAGTTGAATTGCTTAATTACCATTGGATAAATTGCTTGATTACCATTAGGTAAATTGCTTGATTACCATTAGGTAAATTGCTAAATTACCATTAGGTAAATTGCTTGATTACCATAAGGTTAATTGCTCAATTACCATAAGGTTAATTGCTAAATTACCATTAGGTAAATTTCTCAATTACCATTAGGTAAATTGCCGGTATAAATGAATGACCTTTTATCTGCTGAAGCCTTTTTAAATTATATCTGTTATCATACGAGGTGAAATGTTATCATGAAATTGTATTTTCATGTTTCTTAGGAAGGATAAAAATGTATCTGAGTGGTAAAATCGATTCCCCTATTCTGCCACTTATGAATGCAACCTAACCAAACCCGCAACTGCGTAATAGGAGTGAGCGAGTTAAATGAGGTATTTTTCTGCGAGCATGAAAAATGGCTTTAGGTATATTTTTCATAGCGTTTTATGATTACAGAGAGACTAGATTTCTGCGTTGTTTATCAGTGTTACTCTTCATAAAATTCTTCTTTAATAATTCAAGTACTTTTTAACCGTACGTTACCACAGAACTTCATTTTCGTGTCATAACCAAACATATTTTTGAAGAAAGTAATGTCAGAAGATCGAGGTTTTTACATTAAAATTTTTCGTCATCCCGTGTGAAAATTTTAATGCTGGGAGACATGCGCAAAAATCTAATTTATGGATGAATGCTCAGATGAGAAGCATTTTCAAGCCCTTTGGTCTACCCTTTAATTATTTTAGTACATCAATAGGTTCCCAAAATTTCAATTTGCGTTGTTGTAATAGGTAGCACAGATACAATATTTTTGTGCATTCAGTTTATAAATTTTGCGAATTTCTTAAAGCTCGGGAACTCCAACTGCCAATTTAAAAGATAATCATAACTTAATATCTTAAAATATCTGCATCAGGAAATTACTCGCCGCCCATGTTACAAAATGCAACAATATTATAGTAAAACACTCTAAAGTGCATCCACTTAACATTTGCTATTAGCTGGCGACCCTGGTGGAAAAGCGACTACAAACAATAATAATAATAATAATTATAATAATGCATCCACAGAAAATAAGTAGAGTTCAAACAAGAAACTCTCTTGAAACTTTGATTCATTAGAAAAACCAATGACTTCTGGGTTATATCATAAATATTATTGCTAGATTTATAATTGGTTAGAATAACTGCTAATCAAAGGGTGTCATTCCTCATTTTGTCTCTGTAGAGTCTCAGCTGGTGCACCATTCCCCTTTGTTTGTGAATTAATTCCCTTATTTAAGCTTTAATTGAAGTCTTATCCGTAACTGTAAGACCGATGCTTTAGAAATCATCGCTTCACCTCCACAAATATTTCACAATTTTCGGAAAAATTATTTTAGGCGAGCGAAATTAATTTCCATAAATAATTAATTTCGTAATTCAAAGTTTTGTTCACTTCAAGTCTTGCCCCCGCATGTACGTAGTTATTTATGGTTATCTGTTTTGCGTAGTTCCACGCACACTTTCCCTCCCATTTGAGTTACCATGCGTATAATTTTCCTAATATATGATTTCTCTCAGATGTAGTTTCGCTTGTATGTACATAATTTTCTACGAAGAAAATTTCTTTTGTATATAATTTTCCTACCACATAAATTTCTCTTGCATACAATTTCCCTTGCAAATGATTTCTGTATCTAATTATGTCCTATGCATAAGACTTTCTTTGGACGCAATTACCATAGAATGAACTGCTTTTTCTGTAGACATCTCTCATTTGTGCATGTTTTGTTGCAGCGACGATACGAGCGTATGACAACTGACGCGCCCTGCCAGACGCACGCACTCATGCAGCTCTCAACGGCTTAATTCTGCTCTCACTCATTTTTAATAGCAGAATTGCCTATGAAATTCCTGCACTCCCTAGCATTAAGTGTGCTTTTTAATTACGCTAATGAAATGTCAGTTGAGAATCGGCTATTAATCTGTTTAAATCGCACGTAATGAATTAAAAGCGTTTGTATTTTTAGATTTCTCAGTTGAGATGAATGAACAATTCATCTCAAACACGGTAAAATTTTCCCACCTTCACACTAGCTTATAATGAAGTTCTCCCGATTTTAAAACACTATTGAAACGAGTTAAACAAAGATGCGCGGATGCTAAAATTTTCAGTATGAAATGACAAAACAAAGCTTAGGGCAAAAACCAGATTTAATAATCTCATGACAATATCAAGGCACTTGAGCTTGTAAATAGCGTTCCGATTCTGCACGTAGAGCTTTGTACAAACGCACAGCTGGACAACGTACGTCACCTGTTGCATCGTATGCAGACTTTCCCAAGTCTACACTGCCGTATTTTTAATGTCATCTGATGCGTCACCTTCTTGGAGACAAAACATCAACCACCACCGAACTCCGTAAAAAATGGTGAGTCTACGCCAAGTTTTGCATTTAATACGAAGGAAAATGCTCCAATAGAGAAATAAAGAAATCCCTGCACCTGAATTAGAAAATTTTGAGTTGATTTTAATTTAGTGTATACACAGTATATAGTTCCTAGAGATGAAAGAGTGTTAAAAAATATTTAATTTTTAAAGTTGTTTTTGTTATTTCGCTAGTACAGCATCAACTGCACGTTGATTTGTACAAAAACAATGGGTTTTGGTCGTGTTAGATGTTGGTCCCGTTTTGTTTTTCTTGATGGTGACAGAACTTGGTCAAAACGGCATTTAGATACTACAAATCATGATCATCATCGCAACAGCTGCGTCACTAAATAATTATTACACCATCACCTGTACTGTCTATCGTCATTCGACGGACCCAACTTTTAACGACTAATCAAGAACATGCGTTCTGATTTCTGGGCTTAATTAGCCATTAAAAAGTTATTGATGTCACAAAAAAACATGAATAATGGTGAAGTTCTAATCGTAACATAGCTTTCTTTCTGCTCGTCTAGTCACCGTATTGATAAGAAATTTTATTCTTTGCTCTCAGTTTTCAAGAATTTCTCTATTCTAAATGTAAACTCTTCCTTTCCCTAACAAGGGGAATTCAATCATTTCTAATGTTTTAATATCATGTAAAACGATTGGTATACACTTATTTAGAATGTTTTCTGGCGTGAAAATTAATGAACCCTTAGTTTCAAATCTACAGATTGAAGCATATTACGCTCAGTTGTAATACATTTTAAGCGAGCTACAATGTGCTAAAATTTCTAACATTTGCTAGATGCAGATAACTATATTTTTTCAATTTTTAATGGTTCAAGGGCCTCATTTATGTATACTTTTCGAGGTTTAATAAACCCTTAGTCAAAATAGACCCTCACCCTAAACTCTTATTCTAAATCCTTATTTCAAACATTCGCACACTTTCTACTTCAGACTCTTTCTCCCAATTACTCCTCGTAAATATTTATTAATTCCTTCAAAGTCATACCCAACCTCTTCTGTGAAACACTCCTATTTTCCGTCAAAGACTGCGTTTTTATCAGAAATTACGCTGTCAGTCAACAACTCACTTCTCGGTAGAAACACTGCATTATTACCATGAAAATATTACGTAACATAACTCCGCAGCAACGACAGAATTCCCAACTGCTTATTAGAACACGACCTTAATTAGAAGGGGAGTTGTGCTCTTCATAACATCGCACAGTCAAGTCCCTCACCCTCTAATGCGAACATCGAAGGGTTCGTTAACAAACCTTCTTGCGGAATTCTTTACGTTGCAAAAAGCAGGAAACTGGAGCCAAGAGTCTCAAGAAGTCATCTTTTGCTACTATTTTGTAATAATATGTTGCAATATTACACGAGGTTTACAACTAACATGATAATGTAAGGAATGTTCATACCTAAATTCTCATTTCTAAAATGAATATTTTATTAAAACTAAATTTTCAAAAGTAAAGTAAAAATATAAATTTCAATTTGCGAAAAAATATAACTTGAATCTTGAAATTAAAATTACAATGTCCGTATTATACATACACTGAAGACAAAGCACTTAGTTATTTGACTCCATCGATATTTTTTATCAAATTCGAGATATGAATCAGTAATAACGACAATTAATTATTTCGAAGATTATTAGTTAGTTTAAGCCTCCCTATCCGCTACAAAGGCTATCCAAAGAGAGGAAGGAAGAAGGCACCATTTAGTATGGAGTTAAGGAAACGCGGAATCTATGCAGAAAGGGCAGAAAGCTAAGAAAGAAGATCATGAAACAAGAAAAATTTGAAGAAGAAAGTAGTAGGTACTGAAAAAAAGGACAGCAGTGAACCGAAAAAAGATGGTCCGTACCAAAAAAAAACCTATTCTATTTTAACAAAAAGAAAGCCTACTTAACCTTTAGCTCAGGCCCTTACATAGTCCCGCTGGGAGCTAATTATTTCGAAATGTAACAAATTAGCTCTAAAATGGAAAATATCAAATATAATGTATATTGTCTTCACTAACGTATAAATTTTCAACGTTGTAGGCACGCTACAATGCAAGATTTACAACACAATAAACGTATCACGGTCTTGGACATCAAAATAGTTCAATATGTGCGTTGTGAACTTCAAGATTTTCATTAATCGTTCCCAATTTCACTGAATTTCCTAAAAATTGCTTGCCACGGGGAGCAATTTATTTCACTTGTCACTCAAACTTGTTTTCTCTCTTCGCGATTCTCAATGTTAAGAATTGTGTCTATTCTTTTTTTTTACTTCTATCATTTAGATGAGTAACATACTGATTTCCTTTCTGCTGTTGATCTGAAATTTCACTTCTGACAACAGGCTATTTCGAAACCTTCCTCTCACTCACCTAGATAGATGAGAACAACTGCACGTGCAGAAAAGTAAGCTCGAAATGTGATCGCGCCTTGTTTTTACTTTACTTTTACTATGTTTTTCATTTAAAACAGTTTAATGATCAAAGAAGGGGAGTAAAAACCAAGTTTTAATTTAGAACTAAGTTTTAATGGAAAACTAAGTTTTAATGGAAAACTAAGTTTAAATGGAGAACTAAGTTTTAATGGAGAACTAAGTTTTAATGGAAAACTAAGTTTTAATGGAAAACTAAGTTTTAATGGAAAACTAAGTTTTAATGGAGAACTAAGTTTTAATGGAGAACTAAGTTTTGATGGAAAACTACGTTTTAATGGAGAACTACGTTTTAATGGAGAGCTAAGTTTTAATGGAAAACTAAGTTTTAATGGAGAACCACGTTTTAATGGAGAGCTAAGTTTTAATGGAAAACTAAGTTTTAATGGAGAACCACGTTTTAATGGAGAACTAAGTTTTGATGGAAAACTAAGTTTTAATGGAGAACTACGTTTTAATGGAGAGCTAAGTTTTAATGGAAAACTAAGTTTTAATGGAGAACTACGTTTTAATGGAGAACTAAGTTTTAATGGAAAACTAAGTTTTAATGGAGAACTACGTTTTAATGGAGAACTAAGTTTTAATTGAAAACTAAGTTTTAATGGAGAACTAAGTTTTAATGGAGAACTGAGTTTTAATGGAAAACCAAGTTTTAATGGAGAGCTAAGTTTTAATGGAAAACTAAGTTTTAATGGAGAACTAAGTTTTAATGGAGAACTAAGTTTTAATGGAAAACCAAGTTTTAATGGAGAGCTAAGTTTTAATGGAAAACTAAGTTTTAATGGAGAACTACGTTTTAATGGAGAACTAAGTTTTAATGGAGAACTACGTTTTAATGGAGAACTAAGTTTTAATGGAAAACTAAGTTTTAATGGAGAACTACGTTTTAATGGAGAACTAAGTTTTAATGGAAAACTAAGTTTTAATGGAAAACTAAGTTTTAATGGAAAACTAAGTTTTAATGGAGAACTGAGTTTTAATGGAGAACTAAGTTTTAATGGAAAACTAAGTTTTAATGGAAAACTAAGTTTTAATGGAAAACTAAGTTTTAATGGAAAACTAAGTTTTAATGGAAAACTAAGTTTTAATGGAAAACTAAGTTTTAATGGAGAACTACGTTTTAATGGAGAACTACGTTTTAATAGAGAACTAAGTTTTAATGGAAAACTACGTTTTAATGGAGAACTACGTTTTAATGGAGAACTAAGTTTTAATGGAAAACTAAGTTTTAATGGAAAACTAAGTTTTAATGGAGAACTACGTTTTAATGGAGAACTAAGTTTTAATGGAAAACTAAGTTTTAATGGAGAACTACGTTTTAATGGGGAACCTTATTTTAATGGAGAACTAAGTTTTAATGGAGAACTAAGTTTTAATGGAGAACTCAGTTTTAATGGAGAACTAAGTTTTATTGGAGAACTACGTTTTAATGGGGAACCTAGTATTAATGGGGAACCTTATTCTAATGGAGAACTAAGTTTTAATGGCGAACTAAGTTTTAATGGAGAACTAAGTTTTAATGGAGAACTACGTTTTAATGGGGAACCTAGTTTTAATGGGGAACCTAGTTTTAATGGGGAACTAAGTTTTAATGGAGAACTAAGTTTTAATGGAGAACTAAGTTTTAATGGAAAACTAAGTTTTAATAAAAACTAAGTTTTAATGGAAAAATAAGTTTTAATGGAGAACTAAGTTTTTAATTGCATACGAACCATCACTTTATTGTTGGGATTAAATGTTCCAACCATAGCTTTGTTGTTGGGATTATAAGCGAATTTGAAAAATTTTGCCTTCGTTAAAGTATTCGGAAAAATAATACGATGAATTTTAACTTCATGAAATGCACTGTCGTTAGATTTGTACCGCACCATTACATCATAGATTGCACCGTTGCCGCTCACTTTGCACTATCCTCCCTTTTAAATCGCGCAATCTTTCTCTTCTACATTTTATATTTTCGACACCTTTATCCCTTTATATCACTTTGATTTACAAGCACCCTTAAGCCGAACACTAAGAAAAATCGCGCAATTAATAAGTCGCACAGTATAGTGGCACGAAACTAGATATTTTTCTCTATGACTATCGGACGACCAAGTCATTTGGACCAGAAAGTAATCCATATTCGAGTCCTATTTTGTGAGGGCTGTTGCTATTTCTTTAAATAGAAGGTTTATAAAACAGCTGTTGCTTCACACGACCATCAGGTGTTACAAACTCTACTAATATCTCATTTAAAGGCTATCGTCTCAGTCAACATTTTATCAAATTTTCATTATTGCAATTGATAAAGCATAAAGGTAGGGATTTTTATTCATCATTGTCTCTCATCATTTAATATTCAGATACCAATTAATTGTTGGCAACGTATTTTTAAATTTTTTTAATTTTGAAATATAAAGGAATTGTGTGAAATTGTAGTCATAAACATTCGTAACGTTATCGAATTTGATATGAGTAGAAAAGAACGTCCTACACAATGACTTAATTTTATTTCGAATTTTTTTCAAGTAGTGTAATTACATTGTTTTTCTTGTCAGGGCTCAAAACATGTGCGTTTGAAATTCTAGTCAAGTGAATTGAGAGTTTTTTCACCGCCTATTAAAAAATAATGTCATCTATTTGAGATGAATGAACAGAACTAGGCCGGAGACAGGACTCGGAAGAATACCTCACTTCATTTTATTATCAAGGAGACTATGCAAAGAATCTTTTCGAGTGTGAAACGATAATACTTGCTCAAATGCGTCCCTTTCGTTTTGTGAAATCTCTAAATTTTAACCTCGTTTTCTGAAATTTTTCCGAAGGGGATGCAAATCGGTGTTTTCCTTTGTCGTAAACTAACAAGCGCTCATAGTCTGCGGGAGTTCTGTGCCATGTTTCGTGTTACTCTAGGAAAGCCGATTTGCTCGCTGAGGTAAGCTCATTATTTACCTTGTTTGAGTGCTCAGAATTTAGAAGGGGAAATGTTAAATTATGGTCAGAATGTATTGTTTCCCTGCTGTAACTCAGCAGTTGTTTTGAATAACATGCTGCACTAATCCTGAGAAAAAATGCCTCCACATTCAGGGGAAAAATAAGAATTTCTAAGATTCTGAAGGAATCTGTTGCGTAAATAACTTCAATGGTTCATCAAAATATTCATTGCAATTGTTATTTGTAAACTGAAATTTTAATAAATTGTGAATGTGGGTCTTATAATTATGTGCTCTGACGCACTGTTCAACGTCATGTGTCGATGTTACGCGTGAATTGCTCGCTAGTTCACCTTCATATACAGGCTCAAGTTCTAAATTACGTTGCCCCTCAGAGGGAAAGAACTTTTGTATCAATTAAAACTAGCACTTTCAGGGGAAAATATGAGGTTTCGCGCTGCGAGTTTTGCAGGCCTTCTCTTGTTGAAATAAACTATGTTTTTTGTTTTGCTAAGGACCATCTTTTTCTCGTTCACTGCTGCCCTGTTTTTCAACATATTTCCACATCTTCAAAAAATTTCATTTGGTTTCCTAAGCTTCCTTTTCAACTTATTGTTTCTATGCGCGAGGGATCCTTTTGCAGCAACACCTCTTATGCGTAGATTCCATATTCCCTAAAACAACATATTAAATGGTTTCTTCATCCTTCTTCTCTTTGAACATCTTTGTTCAGTTAAAGAAAGCTGAAGCTAACTTGAAATCAATCTAAATAACGTTACGAAATCTTTTAAAAAGAACTAAGAGAATAATAATAAAATTTATGACCCTATCTAATTCAGGATTTATTCCGAAGTGATCTTTCTGTGCGAGTCAATGAACGAGAACTTTCCATGAATAATTCACACCTACAAAATTCGACCTCATAAAAGATTCTATATTATTATTGGGAATTCTGTGACAAATTACTTCAAAGCCAAAATTGCTGAACTTCAAAATTTTACAGTGATCTTTCGAACGAGTCTGGCAGTACATTGGAGTAGATATAAATCATTAATTATAATTCTTAGCGAATTTTTGTTTTGTAATAAGCAACTAACCTTGAATGTATCGAATATTCCGACCAATTGTCACTATAAATACCGAAAAACCTATGTTCATTTCATAAACATCCAGTTTTATTACAATAAAATTGCAGAAAAAATTAGCTCCATGGATCTAATTTTGAAATCACTACGATTTTATTGATCATTATAGTAATTATGATTCATTTACATCTGGCGAAGGTAACAGGCAAGAAAATACCCTACATTACTATAAAACCCATTGCCTCCCGACGGGAACTCCAGTTCCCAGATGGCTAGTGCTTCCAGTTTAGGGAAATTGACAAAATTTCAGGGTAATTCAACTAGAAGGGAATTAATTTGAACTAAATGACAAAATCAGGGTAATTAAACATATTCCTGCAACTATGTTTTTGGACACTCCAGAAGTTTGACACGTGCAATTCGCTATTGATATTTACTCAATGTTAACTTCATGGTATATGGAATACATTTAATACATTTTTTATTTAACTTGAGTAAGTTTTCATACGTACATGCATTCACAGATAAAATTAAGCATAAACTAAATTAATACTTTTTCTCAGATTTTTCGGCCATTTTTTGGCGTCGAAGCATACATTTTTGAAGCATAATATTTTTCAATAAAGCACTTTGACCACGGAGTAGGACAAATGTGTACCACTAGGTAAATTGTTCATACACGCTCGTATATAAATGTATACCCTTTCAAACCATTTTGTGACCCATTTCAAAGGAATTTTATCATACCATGAAAATATTATTAAGCTCTTACATTTTGTTCATTTCGTACAAGGACGGAAATTTATTCAAGCAGATAAATCGATTTTACCAGTCTGTTTTTTACAACCTAACCAAAACAACTTTACAACACGCGCAATCGTAGTCAACGTGTTACAAAGGAAGTAAGCACCTGCTTATGCAGAAAAAAACATGCAAGGGCAATTTTGCTGATATTTTAGGGTAATGATTGATACTATATTAGAAAATTTTTCCCTCAACAATTAGAGTGTTGGGAAGGAAAGGGTTAACTGTTATTTAAACTTTCGTTTACTTTGACTTAGTTATTATGCATCACGATAGGACACGTTCAATAACTCTTTTACGTACTACAGTAATTCATTTAACAAAGCCAAGTATCTGTTTTATCCTAAAATTTGAAATCTTCTATCCGAAATACTTCAACTGGTATTCACATAATTCCGGAGTTTTCTTTGCGTTTTTTACAATAACTGAAAATTTAAACTTGAAGTTACTTGAAGTCAAGAATTTATATTGGAAATTTACATTTATGTGCAGGTACTTCCCTGATCCGAGCCCCAGCGACCTCCCGTATTCAAAGCACGAAATCGAGCACGGCAAGTCTTCCTTCACCGACCCTTCTGAACCCATGTACACCAACCCGGCGCTTTTCGAAAGGTTGGTACACCTTAAGGCAAGCATCTCGTGATTTTCTTAAAAAATGGCGTAGTTTTTTTTATTACTTTAAATGAGTTTGAGATATGTCCCCGAATGTCTGTAAAAATATCAGGAACGTATCCCAGAGCTAGCGTCCCCCCCGGGAGGGGGAGAGCATCCCCCTTACGGACCTTTTTTTCATTTTTGAACCTAGAGCACTGAAATTTGGTATACTGATTGGAAATACAATTTAGAATCATTTATCATTTATGACAAAATGCGATTTTCTTGAAAAGAAAATGGGAAATCATAGAAAACGACAATTTTGGGGGGGTTTTCTAAATGCTTTTCCTCCTACAGTTTTTGAGCTACAGTGATCATTTTGGTATCATTGGATGCAGAATAACGTGGATAAAAAAAATTTTAAAATTTTCAATTTTATTTTATTTTTTTCTTATATATATTTCATCATTCATATTCCTCAAGGTAAGCATCCCCCATCCGAATATTTTTTTTAATATTGAATTTAGAGCAATGAAATTTGGTATACTGATAGGAAATGCAATTTAGAATCATTCATCATTTATGACAAAATGCGATTTTCTTGAAAAGAAAATGGGAAATCATAGAAAACGACATTTGGGGGGGGGGTTTCTAAATGCTTCACCTCCTACAGTTTTTGAGCTACAGTAATGATTTTGGTATCATTGGATGCAGAATAACGTGGACATTCCAAAAACTTGAATGCTTTTCCTCACATTCTCAATATAAAAATTTAAATAATTAAACAAAAATCAAAATATTCTCAAGAAAATTCAAATTTATGACGTCATAACTTTGAAACAAGAATGAATTCTGAAAAACTTCCTAATACATTGTAAAGCCCTTGTTTTTCTGCATCCAATGATACCAAACTCATCACTGTAGCTCAAAAACTGTAGGAGGAGAAGCATTTTTTTTCTTAAATCGTCGATATTGAACAATCACCATTTTCAATACATTCGATATAATGGGGCCGAAGTTCACACAGCTAGAGCAATGGGGTTTGCTGCATTTGGAAGTCTAATGTGTACTCTAAAATTGTTGGTATAATGTTTTTCAAAATTTGTTACGTGACATTTTTTCCGTAGACTTTTTATCCTAAATTCAAACCCTGACTATAGCTTTTTCAAAAAAATTCTATAAATTCAAAATGAATTCAAATTCAAAAACCGAATACCAAAATTTTTGGAGCACACATTGTAATTTCGCATTCAACAAACCGCATTGCTCTAGCTTTTTAAATTTCGGCCCCATTATAACGAATGATATATATATAATTTTATTTATTTATCATGAATAACTCATTTTCTATGTCTCAATGCAAAAAAACTTGTAGAAGAAAAGTTGTTGGGAATCTAGAGATCTAGTAGTCTGCAAATTTTCATAGACGTAAGTTCGATAGAAAAAAATCTACGGATGGAAAATCAAATTTTGGCCGACCGGTGAACATGGTTCCCTTAAAGCGGCCCATAGACGATCAATTTTATAGTCAATATAATTGACAATGATGAATATTGACAATATAATTGATCGTCTGGGGGCTTGATTGACGACTGTTAATTATTGGACTTAGTGAGCAAAAAAAATTCATCAATATATTGAGTCAATGGTATTGACAATTGAATTGATCGTCTATGGGCCGCTTAAATGGATATGTTGATATAAGTAAGAACAAATTTCAATGTTACGTTCATGTTCCATAAACATCTTGTTGGAATTACGTTCTATTTCAAATTAATACTTATCAATTTAAATAATCATCTACAGGTAAAAAATCTATATTAGTAGCCATTGATATTAATCAATAGTAATAACCATCTGAAATAAATAATCATTCGTAATGAATTTGAATTTTGAGAAAATACTTGTTCGCATTAAAACAATCGAAATTTTCGCAATAAAAATTCACATCAAATTGTTTTCTCAATCAGCAACCTTCTATTATCAATACGAGTATAAGACACCCTCAGTAAACAATTATCAAAATAAAGTTTTGCCCACAAAGAATACCCACAGAGAATATTTGCTCAACAAATATTCTTCCTCAAAAAATATTGACCCTCAATAAATATCCATCCCACGAATCATTAATCTGCGAGAAGTGTCGTATTTTAATTACATTTTATTTTATTTTATTTCATAATATTTTGCTTTAGCGTTTCAGTAATGGCATACCATGAATCATTATGCAGTGGAAAAAATAATTTTATTCGAATTACATTTTTGAAAGCGCGCGTTTTTCCAACACCATTAATTACGCAACGAACTGAAAACACCAAAACTCAGCACTTTAGAATGTCATTATTATTGAAGTTACGGCAAGAGAAATAAATTTATCTTCTCTTCTTAACGAATTTTCTTTAATAAAAATAGCGGTTAATTCTTAGCCCTTAAAAATTCATGACTGCAATTCTAATTTACTTGTGGCTGCTATAATGTATTTTTTTTTTGTACCGAAACTCTTCATTGGTCAATAATTAATCTTCTGTATTTGCCTCATTTTGGATAAACTCAACATAAACCATTTTCCATGTAAATATTCTACTTCATATGCATATTTCTGTATTTTAATTTCTTATTGATATATTCGTTTTCATCTCCTAAACTTACCTCAACGGAAATTATTATTCACGTGAACAATCCGAGCTAATTTTTCTATTAACTATAATCTCAGACATTCCAAACTGTCGACATTTTACCATAGATTCACATATAGCCACACTTCTACACATTCCCATCGGAATTTTACTCGTACCTCAATTGATAACTTTGATCTATTCTAATGAAAGTTGCCTGTATTCAATATTAGCAATTAATCTCACTAAATTAACCCTGCTTTCCTGTGATATTTCAGGTCTCCAGCCAGCAGCACGGAGCCTTCAGAACAAGTATGAGAATTGCTGAAGGACTTAGCTGAAGTCTGGTTCTCCTTATTATCGTAATGAAAGTATAAAATTGGCTGAAAAATAAGTATCTCACCCACCCAATTGGCTGCGCATTCCTGTGATTTCAGCATTCGCCCTGGCTAATTACAGTATACTCCTTTGAAATAATCATAAAATTTGAGAGTGAAGTTTGAATATCTCTACGCACAGGGAGCTGCTTTTTATATCCTATCTTTAGGTCAACTCTCGCACGAGTTCTTTGAGCTCCAAACTTCAAATTTTGTACCAGTTTTGATTCTCATAAACTTATGAATTTGAGTAACTATTACTTTAGATGCGCTAAATTGAATTTGTGAGATAGGATAAATTAACATTATTTATGGGCATGTTTACTTTAAAAACTTGAATCTGACGTATATATATCAATCCAGGTTCATTCAAACAAAATATATTAAAGAAGCAGTTCACTTCCATACGTAAATGTCGTACATGGGCTGAAGGTTTTGAAAAGGTGGATATTTTCGAAAAAGTGAACGGCAGACCAGAAGTCACAGTTTCGGGAACACGTTTTAAACCAACTTATTAAATTCATGTGCATGTATTCAGCGTGAAAAAAAAATACAGCAACATTCCTACATTACGAGCATTGGAACGTCACCAATTTTCAATTTGCTCGAGAGCGGGCTTTTCACTATTTCACAAACAAAATATCAACAACAAAACAGTGTTGTGGGATTACCGTGACAGTTATATAAAAATCCACGTTTGCGTGCGAATAAAATAGTGGAGGATAAACATCATTTTTAGCTGCTTAATGCGCGTTGCCTGTAGCTCGCTTGCGCTTTTTTTTCTTTTGCTACTTGCTTCTTGCTGTCTTTTACTCTGAAATTCTGCCTTGCATTTGTCGCAAATCAAGTTACCATCGAGAAGTTTCGTTTTGAATTTTTTCGCCCATATATTTCGTTCACTGCATGTAGTATATAATTCATAGCCTTAATTACTTTGCTTAAGATTAGTTTTAATTTTAGAGTAAGTCATGTCCAGTGTGTGTGAGCTTTTTGTTCGATGTGGCTGATCAAAGTTAAGTCAGATATTTATCATGAAACGTTCTGTTCTTTCCTGTCCCGTTAAAAAAAATTTAACTGGAAATGTTAATCATGAAAACTTTCTGTTCCTATGCCTGTCACTTCCAAAAAGTATTCAAACATGATATTTTAGAACAACGTGTTCAGTCTTTAGATTCTCACAGATTTAAGAAAAAAGTTGTGATTAATCGATGTCTGTTTGTGGAATTTTTTGACGTGCATGAATCAGTCGAAAAATAAAATCTTGCAAAAATTAAGAAACTCAATGCAAGCAAACGAGTATATTCCATTTTATACAACCAATGCAGGTAATATATTTTTCACACAAGCCCATTCAAAAACGAATTGTGAAAGAAGCGCGGCCGACACAGGCTCGCTTCCCTGCTTCGGATGGACCGAAGAAGATTCCTACCATTTTCCTAAGTTCTGCGATTTAGAAGCCCTGCAAAATCACAGCACAACAGCTATCCATGTTCGCATAGTTCACTTAGGCATTCTTATTTTTATGGTAACCCTAAAAATAGACGAGATTAATAAAAAGTCGACTCTTCGCGTCATTGTCTTCTTCGATCCTCCCAGGGTACGTGGATTACAACCCAGAACTACTCGGGGCCTGCTGAGGTATAAAAAAGAAACCACTGTATTTTTTTTTTTTTGACTAATTGTGCTCAGTCAATGGCACACATGAATACTCAGATAGTCATGTATAATAGTATTTAGTAGGTGAAAGCAATGCTGCCACTCCACTTCAGAAGGGATCACAAGTGAGTGAAAAGAATGGACTATTTAATATGGACGGTAGAAACTTAGGGATCTTTGCACAAGGATTGTTTTCGCAAAGGAGACTCGGCGCTTGAAAGCAAGAAGAGGAGAAGAGAAGAAGCAGAAACTGCAAAGATGCGATAGCGAAGAAAGCGTGAATTTATTATTATTATTAAATAAGAAAGTTTTAGCCTCCCTTTACCGCGAAAAAGATGTTCCAAGAGAGGAAGGATGAAGGCACTATTTAGTATGGAGTTGAGGGAACGCGGAATCTATGCACAAAGTGCATAGATTCCTGACGGGAGAAAGCATGAAAAGTAAAAGAGGTTAAGTGGGTATAAAAGCTGTGAGTCCTGAGGTCATTTATATTTTAGTTGAAAGCATACCTTATTTCTCAGAACAAAAATGATCACTATGGGAAAACTGTAGGGCAACGTTTCAAGTAGCAGGACTGACATCAAATATCAAACTGCCATTATCCTAATATGTTCACTGATCAACTATAATTTTTAATCATTTAGTTACATTAGAAATTGCTATATGGAAGAGAGCTTCTAAAACGAACATCTTAGCGTGCGCCCCTGCCTCTAGTCTCGTAAGACGTACTTCATGATAAAGGTAAATTAATGCTATTACATGGGATGCGCTATGTGAGTCAGTCTTTTAAATTTACAGTGACGCTTGCTGCATTCGAGTCATCAATTCTGTAAAAATATTGGAAATGCACTAAATCAAATTCAATTAAAAACTAATTTGGGACTATATTTTTCAAATTAAGCATGTTAGTCACAGATTCACAACAATGAAGCAAATTTTTAAATAATTACATATTTGAGTTGAATGATTTTACAAAGATTTGACCATATTCCGTTGCCCGTATTCCGTTGCCCATATTCAATTACCGATATTCCATTACCGATATTCCATTGCCGATGTTCTACTGTCCATGTTCTATTGACCATATTATGTTGACCCTGTTCAAATATATTTATTAGCCCTACTCCAAAGGATGATTTTTAAAGCACCTATACGAGTCTCTTTATTCACTAAAGATATTCCTAGTTGTGAATATGGTTAAAACCTGAAGATGGGTCAAAACCAAAAACTAAGAAAAACATTGTTTAAACATGTTTTATAAATGTAACTTAATATCTCGAAACATGACATTCTTCAAGAATACAATCCGAGTTTTAAAGAATTTCTAGAGAACATAAAAGAAGACGCGCAATGAAATTTTAAAAGAGTAACTTCAAATTGACCCAGCACTCCTGCGCGCTGCGGCAGACTGAAAATTTCACTCAAATAAAAAATCTTTCAAATGCGCTCTACAACTATTGATTTTAGTAATTTTAAAAATTACATAAACTGATGATCGCACTACCCAATAATGGTTTCACTTTAGTTTTATCTGTGAGTATAGAGGCGCTAAGATTTTCGCCGTGTAGGAGGGGCAACTTTTTTTGAGCTCTTATATTGATGTACAACATCACAGATCTGCTTTCAAAAACCGCGTATTTATGAAAACTTCACTTAAGTTCTCGCGTGTAAAAAATTTTTATAGAATTTTAATAGTCAGATAAATAGCAAAAACTGAATACTTGCTTTAAAAAGTGGGTTATCATACGTCTTTTCAACAAATTAGCTTCGTAGCTCTGAGATCACGGAAGGGATGGAAAGTTTCAGGAGTAAAATACAAAGAAAATAAAATACGAACATTTCACCGCTCCGCACGTGACGTGAACGTGCGTGACCGGAGCTTCGATGAGATAAATGCGAAATTTTTTACAACCAGCGCACCCAAAAATCTCGCGAGCGAATCGATAGCGTCGTATTTACGTTGAGAAGATTACCTGCTGGCACGTTTACGATTAATTCTTGATTGTACTGGATCAGTTTTGGACTCTGCGCGTTTTGGCCAAAGTGGCGGAGGGAAGGTGTTCTGTCACTTGAAAGTTTGCCTATAAAAGAGCATTTCGATTCCAACATGATCAGTTGTGAACACGTCTTCGATTAACCAACAACTTCTCTCAAAGCTTGCAGCATGGCCAAGGTGAGTGACGTTCTTGACTAAACTGAAATTGTAAACAGATGTGGGATTAAATTTCATGAATTTTCAAGGAATCGTGCATGGTTTTTTGAGAATATTGTACTCTGAGAGTTGTTCAATTTTACGGAACCAAAAAACGTTGATTCAACTAAAGCCGTTCTTATTTGAAGCATAAATAAAAAATAGAATCTGCAATCAAAATATCGTTGTTTAGATTTAAACGTCATCATTTTTGAATTATTAAAAAATTGCCACGTTCATTAAATTCGCTGTAAAAAATTCTCATTTTGAGTAATTCACTTGTATGTTGAGGAAATCTTTCAAATTGTACGTTTTTATAGAAAGGGAAGCGAAATTCCCTATTTTTTGCTTAGCTAGATAGCCCACACTTGGTAAAGGGAAATAAGACTGATCGAAGAATATTAAAGGAGAGCATTTATAGAAAAACAAGACTGCGGGACGAAAAAAACATCAGTAGCAATAAAAAAACGGAGAACAATAACCACAAGCAAACAACAATAAAGAAAATATTAAGAATGAAGACAGAATAATGATAAACATAATGTTCGAAAAAGCCGTCAAGTAGCCCACTATAAAAAGGTGAACACAAACAAAACAGCAATAGAAAATAACTTACAAATTAGGCATGACAATAATGTTAAAATCGCTTCTAAAAATTTTATATCGGTACAATATCATACAAACATCAATATAAACATCAGGAAAGTTGACAGAACAACTGTAGCAATAAAAAAAATTTCATATCGGTGCAGCATCTTTCCGGCAGTAACGTAAACGACGAGAAAGTTGACAGAACTAAAGAAATAATAAAAAACAACCAACACTTCTATATCACGCCAACATTTTGCAAGCAGCGAGGTAAACAACGAGAAAGTTGACAGAACAACCATAGGAAACAAGAGCTAGAAAGCCGACACATGAGCTGAGGTGGAAAGCAGCGACATGGCAGCGAGGGCGGCAAGCGGCCGTGCTGCTGCTGGTGAGAACGTGCACGAGAGCGTGAAATTATCGCAATTATACGATCCTATGGTCATGGTTACGATGAGATTAGGTTATTTACTGAGGAAAATCTCCCGTTTGTTTTAAGTAATGCTTTCATGAAAACATGACTTAGAAATTGTCGTTTGAAGGTTTATTTACGCAGCAAAGGTTTGTTTGCTGTTTAAAGGTTTATTTGATGTTTAATAGCTTATATCATGTTTAAATGTTTAGTTCATGTATAAAAAATTATTTCATATTTTAAGGGCTTAATTGTTTTTTAGAAGTTTATTCAATGCTTGAAAGTTTCCCATTTAAGGCTTTTGAATATCACTGACTGAAGAAACACCGTCAAAAAACCTTCTACTAAAATTATAACCATTGCTATGTTTTGGTAGCGATTTCAAAGCCCTGCTGTGTATTTAAATAAATTGTATCAACAAAGCATCATGGACTTATAAAACCCGCAAGAATCTTCGCATCAAAATTATCACAGCCATGTCGATTTACTAATTCTACAAATACCATTTAATCACAGCTAGGTATTTCACTACAAATATATCGTAGCAAATTTTTTAACGCCCACCAAATCAAAAACAATTCTATATTCACTTGAGTTTTATACTTTCAATATTTAAACCAATGAATCACCACATCTCGCTCTCACGAAGAGTTAATACGTGTTTCCTTCCAATTTAATCTCTAACTTCACTAATTTCCAGTTGATCATCGTCCTTCTGAGCGCCCTAGCCACGATGGCTACCGCGTACCCCAGGTACGTCGCGATCCCCCTCGAAGACCTGTCCCCAGCACCTTCAGGGTACCAGCCCGTGTACCTGTCCCCAGAGGGAGAAATCATCCCAGACCAAAAATTCGACGGCACTCGACCAGTCCCAGCCTACCTTCCTCAACAACCTCGGCAGCTCGGCAAGCGCAACTTGGCCGTCGCAGAGAGCGATAGGGTAGAGCGCGGCTCCCACCACCACCACGGTGACATCGTTGACTACGGCGCCTACACTGGCGGTCACGGCGCTTTTGGGTGGTACACTGACCATCCCGTCCATGGGCATCATTAAGAGAGGACTGGTCGAAAAATTGAGACCTTTTTGAGGTAAATTCATTGTTTTTATTTCGATATTTCAGGTATATACGGAACAGAAAAGGACATGAATTTTTTATTTCGATTTCTGGAGCGTGTTTAACATTTTTTTAAAATATATTCGTTGTTTTGACCTAAATTTGTGACATACTGACATAAATTCATAGTTTTTGAGAGGAGTAAAAGAATTATGAACTATATAGGTAGAGTGTTGGCTCGTGAGCTGTTTCGAAGTTGTGGTTACGTTGAAATTGAACCCCAAGAAGTTTAAAAACACGTGCCTTTCATTTCTCATTAAATATGGTAAAAGGATGCCCATTATCAGTTAATATCATGGAAATTTAAATTAATATGTTAAACACTTGGACTCTAGGCTTAAAGTCGCAGTTCTACAAAAGGCCTAATACGGTTCACCAATTGCAGAAGACTGCGAAAAAATAATCGAACTTCCGACAGAGAAGCGTCAAAAGTTTTTCAATCATTGGAAGAACGGAAGTAAGTTTCTTCCATTATCAAGCATTTACGAGGTACAGGCTCGGTTGTCAAAGTTTTCTGGTCAGCAGACAATTAAAATTTGTTTGCGAAAGATTCTTTTCTGGCGAGGACTTCGTTCCGAGTGTACTGATGTGTTAGACGTTAACTCTAGCCTGTACCGAATTCAAGAAAGATGTTTGCAATTCATCAAATAATAATAA
Source organism: Morinoia aosen (assembly GCA_030386875.1). Lineage (NCBI taxonomy): Eukaryota > Metazoa > Arthropoda > Malacostraca > Amphipoda > Talitridae > Morinoia > Morinoia aosen. Next base: position 36,396,361 of record CM059571.1, on the reverse strand, counting down.
CGCATTTTCTCATTTATCATGATAGGCAGAGAACGGTTTTAAATAATTCAGAGATGGTATTGTAACTTTTGTTTTCTATGGTTCTTAATAATTCACAGATTGCATGATAACTTTTTAAAAGCGGTCAACATTGATGAAAAGATTTTAATGTTCAAAAAAGGGACATCATGGTTGAATGATTCAACATCGGTAAAACATTTTCTTCAGTCATTCATGACCGAGATTAGGTTTTTAACATTCACAACTGGTGAGGAGTTTAATGAATAGCCTGAGATTTTTTCCAATGCAGGACATGATATTGATATTCTGTAAATTGATCAATAGACTGAAAATAATTTTTATGGGTAATTAAATTCAATTTCTTATTAAATATTAAATTAAAGCTGCATTAATGATTTCGACAATACCTGCAATTGTGTTAGCCAAATCATAAACAAAACTTGTTAAAATGTTATTTTTAACACAAAAACAGCCCCTAAGCAAAAAGGACCTTCGATTTCAGCTGGTCATAATATATCTACTGTTGTAAAAAATAACACATAAAACACAAAATTTACGAGAATCCTGACAAAATTTACCTGTCTGTCGTTGCAGTGTCTGCAGGACGCACCTGTTGTCTACACACCCCATGTCTGCACGCCAAAGACTCCCTCCGTCTTGCCGTCTGTCCTGCGCGTCGTACGAGCTGCAACAATACAATGAAAATTCAGTTAACTTTCGCTTTTCACGAAGTCCTATGGTTTTTTAGACTTGTTTTTTAGTTTTCTCATATTTATCATGAAATTGGTCTTCAATAGTTGCATATCTTGAAATTCATTTTTCATTTATTCCTCATATTTCTTGACTTGTGTTTTTTAAGTCTTTCGACGTTCTTGCGTTCTGTTTTGTTGAAATATAATATTTATTGATATTTGTTTTCCAAATCATTCCTATTTCAAGCTACTTACTTTCTTAGACTATCGTGTTTCTTGCTATTATTTTTCAAAATCTTTAATCTATTTCTGAGATTTGTTTTTCCTTGAGATGTAGCAAGTCCTTTCATTTCTACTTCCACTCACGAGTGATAACAATGTCTTACATGTATATTTAAGCTTGTTTATGCTACTCACTTGCCTTTTTTTCATGCTTCGTCTAAAACTTTTTTCTTGACAATGCGATATTATTCAAGATTTATTTTGTTTTCATTGCTGCAACTTTATTTCCGAAGTAAAACAGAAAACACCCAATGATTGATTTATTTACCCGACATTTTTGCTGTATTTCTTTCGATGTTCGATTTTTGAGGAATATAAATAATATACATTGTCATTCAGCACAGATGAAATATCAATGTAAAATCACGAAAAATGTAAATTTAACGTCCAAAATGACCACCAGTTTTCAAGTTGAATTTAGTAATTCTTATTGAAGGTTCTACACGAAAAAAATTTTTCAACTTGATATCCATAAGAATTGATCGGTAATTCATGATTCTATAACTAACATGCATTTTCAGCTTGCATACAACTCTGTGCTACAAGATGGGGGTCTGTAATTCAAGAATACCAACATAAATGAATTAATGATTACAAAAATAGCCTATTTAATAACTGCCTCGTATAGAAAAAATTTACGGTTTGACTAGAAAAACAGCCACTGTGCTGCTGCAGAGCATGACCGATTGCCTACTTCTGCGTCCTCACGTGGTGTAGAAAACGGGGAAGTAGAAAAAGTTTGACCAGTATGACCGGTATGACCGGTATGACCAGTTTGACCCTCTTAAAGTAAGAGGGTCAAAGGGTTGTGAGCAAGAAACTATGAAAAAGAACTTTGTACAAGAGAGTCTAAAATGACCTTTGAGCATGAATATCAGTCCCCGCTCTTTAATTGAAAAACATAGATTGCATGTAAGTTTAAGCTTCCTTGACCGCAACAAAGGCGTACTAAAGAGAGAAAGGAGAGAGGCACTATTTAATATGGATTTACGGGAACGCAGAATCTATGCACAAGGTACACAGTAACAGAAAGTCGAGAAAGAAGTTCATGAAGCAAGATAAAAGTTGAAGAAGAAAGCAGTAGATGCTGCAAAACAGGACAGCAGTGAACAGTAAAAAACGCTCGTAGCAAAACTAAAACCTACTCTATTTCAACAATAAGAAGGCCTTGCTAATTTCTAGTTCAGTACCTTTCATATTCCTCCTGGGAGTGCTAATTCCCATAGATACAATAGTTGTATTCTTCAGAGGGGCTCCTAAATTTACAGCTCAAATCTATTTTAATGGCAACCAATCACTTTTTTAAATGATCCTCATCCACCTTATGCAGAGGAGTCTCATGTCTGGTCTAGCGTAGTGAGTAGACATGCGCTGGAGAGGAGGTCCCACCGAGCCAAGAGATTGACAGCGGACTAGTGTTTACCGCTAATTTCCTTAAAACGTTGGTTGCGATACGACCCATCGATGAGTCGTGCTTAGGTTCTTTTTGGTGCGAAATGACCCATCGAGGATCGTTTGAAAAATTTTACAAAGCTGATTTAAATTATTGGTATTTAATGGGCTCATTTAATGTTTGGTTTTTATGAAATTGCTAATCCCTTTTGACTTTAAATTTGAGTTGAATAATGAACTTCAGTTTAACCCATCGCAGTCAACGTCTTAGTACGTTCACCGCGTTTCCGCAGTTGTGAACGGTTGGTTTGGTTAGGTTGTACGTGGCAGAAAAGGGAAATCGACTTTATCGCTCGAACACATTTTTATCCTTCCTAAGAAATATGAAAGTACAATTACACGATACATTTCACCTGGTAAGATAATAGGTATTCTTTAAAGAGGTCGTGAAACAGATGAAATTTCATTTATTTAAGCCGGTACGTGAATGGGCAATGACTGGTACACATATGGCCCAATGCACGGGAACGTGTTAATTACCAGCTAATGAACATCTTTTTTCCAAGCGCACTTTGCTATTAGAAACAGAAGAATTTTTATTCATAAGAGAAGCCTCCAATCATAACTCGATGTCGCAGTTTCTATACATTTTTACCACCTTGTCTGCAAAAAAACGAATAGCATTTCAATTATTTTATTATTTTTTACGAAGTAAATTTTAGCATACAAGGTAACGTATTATCGTGCAATTGTATTTTTCACAGTACTTCAAAAGGTTGAAATATATTCGAGCAGTAAAGCCAGTTTTTCAACCCAGTTTCATCCCCCCTAACCAAACCGACTACTGCAACCGCACAAATGTAGTGAACGTTCTAAATGTGAATGCAAGACTAGCATTATATACTCCAATACAGCATGAATATCACTCAAGGTAATCTACTTTCTAAGTAGAATAATTGAGTCATGATCAGATCATGCATTTCATACCTAAGAACATCACACATGTTTATACCTACCATTATATACGTACACCTGCAAACTTACTAATATAAGCTTAGGGCGCAAATATCAGCTTTTATTATCGTCAACTGATAGCTTCAAAAGCGCAAATGTTACAAATTTGATGGCTCTTATTTTTTAAACCTATCATGCACTTTCTTATTGGCGTTTCAATACTAACTCGTACCTAATGGAAATTTTATAACCCATACTAAATAAACGTATCATCCCTACCTACCATTAAAAATGACGACCTGTATAAAATGATTCCATCAACCCGAAAACTGTACCAGAACAAGCTGAACAAAACCCTTTATTATAAATTTACCAACTCACAAACTGGAAATTCATTAGCCCAAACAAGAAAAAATTCTCAACCCTAGGTGTTCTAATGAAGGAAGCTTAACGTCAATAAAACTTTCTAATCGAGACCAATCTCTACCCCAACCAATAGGTGCAGAAAAGCTATTTTAAGGAGTTTGTATTTCAGGTATTTTCCTAAAAAACTATAACAATATTTCAGTAAAGCAAATAAAAAGCAAAAAATATACCTACTTTTTAGTACGATATTGATCAGATTAACATTATTTTAAACCTCACATATGCCGCAGGATAAAAGCACTTCAAGCCTATTGGCTAAGTTGGTGACCTGATGCAAGAAACAAACCTTCGCATGAAGATTAGCCTTTCTCATACACATGAATATTAAATGCAGCGCGGCAGAATTGCTTGTGTTCTGTGTTCAACGAAGAACGTTCGCTAAGTACCACTTCTCCAAAGCGGGTTTATTTGTGTCAGTGAACAAGCCTTTGGGAAACCCACTAAAAAACATGCGGAAACTCGCGACATAGTCTCCCTCGCAGGAGACCAGTTTCAGATGTACGGAAAAAATCTGTTTTGGACTGCAAAAATAGTGTGTTATGTACTGCAGGTGATGTGTTGTAAGTTAGATACCAAGTGCCTTAGATAATGATTCGAGCATCACTTGCAGTGAGTGATAAGTTTGTGTGGCGTGTGCTGCACATGTGAAATGTCAGGTTCAATTAAGTCGTGTTTAAAGTATAGGAAAGAACCTCCAAGTTCCAAGTTTCTTTTTAAGGAACAATGCTTCTCGTCACATAAAGCTCGTTTCAAAGCCTTCAGTGCCCGAAAACATCCCGTGATGTCACCACAGTTAGAAAAAATATGTGCTCTAGATTCTAGAGTCTAGAACAATGCACGAAAAGTTCCTCCAGTAGAATTTAAAAACATGGCAAAAAAATTATTAGAAATAAATTACGTCTAAATTTTGTCAAATTTAAATGAATTTATCGATCAATAAATGAGCTTTCCGTGATATTAACAAGATATTTAGGAATATATTAGCTGTTCCTTTACATAAATGTTTTAACGCATTTTCCATTATGCACTTAAATTATGGCGAACATTATCATGTAAAATACAACTTCGGAGATTAGATGTTCTTTTACATAAATGTTTAAACGCATTTTCCATTATGCACTTATATTATGGCCAACATTATCATGTAAAATACAACTTCAGCTGATACGAATTCAAACCTGTAAAGCTGTTTGTAAAGTATATGTACTTTCACGTGCCGCTAGCTACGCAATTTCTTAGTAAGTGAAAACATGAACATTTTCCTATTTCTATGTTTCAAGAATTTTATCACAAATTTTTTAAGCGGTTTTCACAACCTTGTTTTATACTCTGTATGCATCTGAGAGAAAATATACTGCACAAGCGACAGCAAGGGGGAAAAAGAGCATGTATTTCAGCGGAGAAAGTAAACAAACATCCTCGCCCAGCTGTCACGACTCGGAAGTTCGCACTGCGCAAAGAGTAGCAGAAATTTCTTATAAAGAAGCCTCACTTGACCTAGATTCTAAATGTAGGCTGTATTTGCACACTGCCTGAGCAACTGGACATGAAAATGTACTTGCATGTGTTACCCGAATCATCTATTCACGTGGTTTAACATGTATGTCATTTATAAAGAGAAATTTTGTAAAATATCTACATGCTACTATACTTAACACTCATAAAAATGTTACTTACGTTCTTTTTTAGCAAAATGCGTCGTTTTGAATTTTCAAGAGAGATTTGTTGCCGTTTTTATTTGCATAAATATTTTTTCTTATGGGAGAACTTACTTAGAAATCGCTCTGTAAACTAAATTCCCGCAGCGAAATTCATTCTGCGGTTTGAGCACAATTTACTCCCACTATATATTTTCATGCAATATTTATTGACACTAAACAGAGAATTACACTTACTATTCAACATGAAGTAAATCATACATTGGGTACCATACAAAAATAAATATAAAAACTTCAACACAAAAATTCTTTACCAAGTGAATGAATAACTTGAAGAATCAGCAATAACTAATTATAGGTGTTTAACCTAAACTAGTTCATTTAGAAATGGAAATATTTAATTTGTACCAAATCAGTTTCACATTAGTGACATCTCGGCTTCACATTAGTGATACCTCGGCTTCACATTAGTGACATCGATTTCACATTAGTGACATCTCTTTACTGAGTTATTTTTAAATCCTTTCGTTTTTCTTAAATATAAGAGAGAATGTTTGAAAGCCCTTATTACTTCCATAGAGTTGTAACTGAATTTGTATCCTTAACATTGGAACCAAAGTTACTATATATAGATAATGGAAATGCTGTAGAAAAATTCCCTAGAATGAAACTTCATAAGTTTATTAAGCCCCGACGAAGCATAAAATAATCTTCGCGTTGCAAAAATCACACGCACTTTCCCATCCTTCGCTCAGTTCATGAAAATAAAGATTGCAAATATTGGGGTTCCTGCTGGTGTATTTCTGAGCGTTGATAAATATTCAGAGATTACTTCAAAAAATATTTGACGCGAATGTGTAGTGCTCATCTACTACAAAAGTGAAACTATTCCCTGGGGTACCTAATATACTTTCGAACTTTATCCTGAGAGCTATGCGTTCTGTGAATAAAAACTTGCACAAAACATGAGTCTATCTGTGAGAGTGGGTCGATAACTACACGCCTCATGTATAGTACACTTCAGAATAAACAAAACACTCCTGAAAACCCTCGTGTTAGAGAACATTAATTATAAAATTTTATTAATGTCACTCCTTCTTTCTATTCGAATTGTTTCTTTTAATCTAACTTCACTCGTTTAATTACTACTGGCATCATTATTTGAGTTCATGTTGGCCTAACTTATAACCAATCTCTTCAAACGAACCCAAAAATCAACGTTCCGATCAAAAAATTTTTCCTGCACTTCATCAAAAGCTTACAACAACTATTAATTTTAAATTACTGTTATAGTAGTTATAATTTAATACGCTAATATAGAACGCTAACCCAACCGCTAACTCTGAAAACTCGCTTCTTAACTTTAACATTTCCCACATGGCACACTTTAGAACCAAGAAACAGTCTTTGACATTCAGCGTGCCAAGCCGAAACTTTGGACCAAACCAAATTAGAGTCACTCAATTTAGATCAATTGGTGTAACTTACTGCAAAGTTACCAGAGAAAGCGATCGCTAGACCGAGCATTTTTTTCGCCCCTTAGAACCGGTCATCGTTGTCCGATGCAAGGAGGTAAACCGGAAGGTTTCTTCCACCTCAGGCAATGAAAGTAAAAGAACGAACTTTCTTTCTTCCACGCTAGTGTACGTACATATATACTCGTATATTGAGGACACATTTAAACCAGGCTCGTGCTTTCGTCTAATAAGGAGGGTAGAAATAATATGGAGGGAATAAATAATGAAGGAAGAAAGAGTGTACGCCTTTTGTATACTGCGAGTGACGTGAAAAAGAGAAAAAATTCATCTCTCATTGGTAAAGAAAATGTGGAGAAGGTTTTGAAGGTAAACTAAATACAGAAGGATTTAGAAAGCCAAACGGCGAGCTCTTATTTGTGTGACTGGATGCTATTATTGGAAACATACATCCACAGCAAAGGAAAGAAAATTCTACCCTTAACTTTAAAATGTACCTTGATTAGGAAACCAAATCCTTCCAAATGAATACGGATTTGCTAATGTGAAGATTTTTCATCGAATTTTTCTAAACAGGTATCTAATTGGGCGTGCAGAATATGTCGGTGCAGGGCAAAAAAATATTTTATGAATAGAGATCTGTGAATATGTAAATATATTCGCATAAATACAGAATTGAATTTATTGCACCGGTTTTCCGCGACCAAAAGTCGGAAGGTCAGAATTTCCTATTCTGAACCCTGGACACTGCAATTAACTTCTATAGCATTCTTTGCAGCATAAAAACTCTGGAAAACAAAGGGAAAAACGACCAGAAGAAAATTTAAAAGACAAGACCTAATATATTGATGAAGTAAAAAATATCCAAATCATTCTATGAACATCTTGTGAATTCTTGTTTTTCCAAAAAATAACGGAGCACCTTTAAATATATAATGAACATTCCAGTGTATTCAACATTATCAGAGCTAAAGGTTTGGAATCTAATCACGCAGACAGCAAGATAAAGCATAAAAATTAGTTCTGCTTGAAGCATGCTTTACATCAAAAAATCCTGATAAAGTGATCTGAGTATTATAATTACTAGTCCACCCCATTTATTTGAAATAAAAAAGGGAGCGAAATGAGAGAAAGGCCGTAAGAAATTAAAAGATACAATCTCTCGAGAGTTGATAAGGCCGCGTGAACACGGGCCGTCAAAATATATAGGGCTGGAGCTTGTATCACAGATACGCTCATCACACACTGCAGGCTGGCTTCGGACAGACCGACCGACGGACGGATGCGGCTCTTGTTATTATTATAATATTATAGAATTCTACTCCGTGTTTTCATTTTCCAATGAGAGCACTTGTTTTTTTTCGTGTGACCGTTTACGCAGCAGAGCAGAAAGTCATTGGTGCCGTAATTTGCGTTAGACATTAAAAGTAGAACTTCCACTAAGAATAGCATTGACTTAATTTTCCTTATTCCTCGACGAGTATCGCAAATGCCAACTTTGAATGAGAAAGCGAACCTAAAACTGTTCCTAATGAGTGAAGCGGCAGGACTCCCTCTCAGCGAAATGAATGCCATTGACCTCACTCAGCCCCGCCCACTACACCCTTTCTTATGCTCACATGACTAACCCGATCACTTTAAGTTTTTATGAGTGAATTTTCAAGCATGTATATTTATACGGATGATATTATTGTAGGTTTATACATAAAAATATTTTACAAATTCGAAAGGCAATGGAATTTTTATCCACGAACTGCAGCATTAGGGACCACCTAATTTTTGGAAGGCGTTTTTTCTTTTTCGAATGATTAATGCACCAAAGGAATTTATCAAATTGGACTTCAACTTCTTGCACATTATTCTTGAAAACGATCTAAAACATCATTTCGATACAAAGGAAATAACGTGACAGTTAAATAAAATTAGACACACTCTCAATTTATCTGAGAGAAAAAGATGCTTGAACGCACCCCTTATTTTCATTATAGAAAATAAAATAGACAACCCTTTCGTTCACGTGCACCCCAGTGGCAAAACCTGAAGGCGTCTTGCTGCCAAATTTCACATATGGAAGATACTTTTAAATCAATTCATGTTAAATTTGCTTAACCCTTTAACGCCCACATTTATATACTCATATTACCATTATAACAACCACTATAACTAAACCGACACTGGCATTAGGTAGTCACTTATCAAGATGGGGAAGGAACTGCCACTCGCCAGTGAAGTTCAAAGGACACATTAGTGAACAAATTGAATAAGAAATACAATATATTATTGTTATTTTTGAAAGAGGACCGTACAGTCCACTTGGGCGTTAAAGGGTTAAGTTTGGTTAGTTCAGACTAGGTTAGGTCAGTTGCTACAATTTGAAACTAAATTAAGTGACCCTAAATGCTTATAGAACGGGCCCTTATCTGGCAAAAACCTCCAAATGTTTAAAAACTCTAAAATAGTTACAGCATGTATATGTTCATAGCATAATATAATATAAAGCGCACAATATAATTAAATGGTATATTATACAGGGCCTCAGAGGCCCGAAGATGTTTTAACGAGTATGAAAGAAAGACAATCTCAGTGTATTTACTCACGTTTACGTATGTTTTCATCGGATTCCAGGTAAAATTTTGACTCGCAATCTATTAAAAGTGTTTATTTTGCAAGTTTTAAAAAGAATTATCTTCTAAGTATTTTACCTGAAAATTTTTTTGTCCTCCATTACGGCTTTTTATACCTTCAAGGTACGCATAAAATGCACATAAGTATTCGTAAATGTTTGCTGAACCAAGCAAAGCACGTAAGGGGAAAGTTTTCTATTGATTCTAGGCGTCGTGAAACTTTTTCTTCGCTGTTAAATGCCGAAGGGAAACGAGGATAAACTTTTAGCTTAGTTTTTAAACTTAATGAAGACAACGCGAAGGAAGAAATTACTGAGGGAGGGAAAGTGCGCAGAAGTAAATGACTGTGTTTTCAAAACGTAATTCAGATACGATAAATATTTTTTCCCGCAAATTAAAAGCAGTGGGAACGATTTAAAATTTTATTTTTACTCGTATGCTAAGAAATAACAATAAATTTGTGAGAATATCCAGAACACTCAAATATAACCAAAACCGCAAATGGAGTTTGAAACATGAAAATTCCAGAAAACGTAGGTTAACTATCAAAAAATAGAAAAAAGTAGACCGTATGATTCTGAGTACACGGGTCGGAACGTAACATGCGATGCTTGATTTCATGATTTCTGACTGACCAAAACCGAGATCGTTAGGCTTTCCAGATCTCTCGTGTTGAACGAACATGAACGTATGATTTTAATAGCAATTCTAACGAAAGGCTTACTCTACCGACTGGATTTCTCCCTCCAGCGGTATATAACGAACCTGGGAGCGGGTGACCGCTTACTTGAGTGTGAGCTTTCGTGCAGTGAGAGTCAGGCGTCATGGAGTGGAAAGTGGTGAGTGGTGCGTCTAGTTCGGGCCGTGGTGACCCATGGTCATTGTGATGGTTGAAGTGAGTGCCAAGATGAATAACGCGAAGTTTATTTAGTACGAGGAATAAACGTGAATTTTCGACGAGGGATGCAATTTTTTAATCGAGAATATTGCTTTAGGTAGCAAGAAATGCCAAGAATGTTCGTTTCTCATGCAAACGATAGTAAAGCTCACAATAAAGAATGAAAATTCGACTAATTTCCAGTGTGTTTTGCAGACATCGACTAGTTCCCGATGTGTTTTGCAACTTGAAATTCAATTTAAAATACTGTAAAATTATTTACAGTCAATGAACTTCCTATATTAAAATCAATTGTTTTTTGAGTAAAAATAATTTTTCCATTCCCAGTTAAATTTTTTGATAACCTTTTCAGCTGTTGTTATGGGTTTTTGATGTATTTAAGCGTTTTACAATCATTCACAGATTTTCAATTCTCACATCCCATCGGGTATCACAGTAAAACGATGGGGTTACTGTAATTTCTGAAATTGCTTGCAAAAGAAAATTCTGTCTTCCCAATCACTTTTCTTCGACATATCAACAAATTTAAATTTGTATTTACAGTATTACGTTTGCTAAAAATTTGATTTGCCGCTCCTATGGTTTAACGGAAATATTGTCATTTTCGAAAGTTATGAGAGCTGAAATTTTTTAATTAAAAATGATTCTATTAGGTAAGAAAATATTTTGGCTCAGTAAAACAACTAATTGACAGCAAAAAATTGATACAATAAGAAACAAATGAAAGAATTCAAAGATTCCAACGATGTAAACTTAGTTCCTAAAAAAATCTAAGAATTTACATCAAATTTGTATAACAACAAATTCTAATACAAACATGTGTGTTTACAGTACCTGGCATATGTTATGTTGTGGGGTGTCACAGCGATAGCGGCTCGGCCACACAGCTTCGACGTCGCGGTCGAGGACATAGACGTGCTGGAGCAAGTGCTTCCCATCTTGCGAGCTGCCCGGTCGCTCAACGTACCTATTGATGAAATAGTTGTTGCTGAATCTTCTCAAGTTGAACAGGTTAGATTTCTCAATGTTTCATTGAAATTGCTAGATTTTACTTTGAGATAATCGTGTGTAATAGTCGGCTTAACTTGAAAACTTTCGGATATTTTCGTTGTTTGTGCAATACCGGTTAAAAAATAACAGTGGCTTACGAAAATTGACTTTGCGTCCCACACAAATTGCTGTATAAATTTTATCATTGGCATTTTAAGTAATACAGATTGATACTTGTTACTACGGATGAAATGTAGAGTCATTAAAAAATCATGTGTTTAATTAATGTAAAATTCTAATTTCCGTCCCTTGTCTGACATATTTTTAGAAAATTACCTTCCTATTTGAGCCAAATGCTGAAAAAAATTGTTCCTAAATTATAAGCCTTTTTGTAGATTGAATATTATATACTGTATTTCAATCTGTAATCCCACGAATATGAATGTTTTTGCGATACTCAAATGACTTCGATTTACTCCATACATTTCAGTAGCCAACAGTTGAATTTCTTTCTCATCATTTATCAACATTTTAGCTCTCCTATTATCAACTTTATTCTGTCTCTAAGTGTGCAAATATCTATGTTCCAGTCTCTACCTCTTCAGATGACCTTTAGATATTCTCTGCTAACATATATCCACCTTTCAATCTTTAACACTTCAGGTGCCATGAATTAAATTTTTAATCCCTTCAAATACTCCTATGAAAATGATTAAATTTCTGTCTTGACATTTCATAAAACCACATTTTCATCTCACCGTTTTTTATTTTCGGTTTAACGAAATATTTTTCAAAAGTCAACATTTACCACCGAATTCTTCTCATGTTCCCTCTGTTATCTCTAACTCTCTAAACACACACATAATAACTCTTAACTCTCCCAAAGCCCACAACCTAATCTAAGATTTCCACAGAAATCCTACGATCCGTACCACAGCCCACACAAATCCCACGGTGACCACGTCGACTACGGTGCATACACTGGGAAACACGGAGCCTTCGGATGGTACACGGACCACCCCGTGTTGGTGCAGTACAAGCCTTACCACTGAAGTGAGTTCTTGAAAGCAACATAGAAGTTGACATCTTTATTCAAGTTCGAAATCTATAACTTGAGGCTGCCAAATTTCCGTATACGTGGTCTGCAAATATAACTGAAGAATTCTAAAACTTATGATCATGAAACTGTAAATTCGTATGAGCGATAACTACCGGGTGTTCTCTAACTCATGGCGGGTCGTCACAATTATAAAAATGATAAATTTCCCTAAAATCAAATAAATTTTTATGATTCGATATCTCGATAACGAAACATTTTTGGGCATTTCGTTATTCCTGAAAATGTGTTTCTTTTGGGTTTCAATACATAATTTCAAAGTTTGTACCATGAGTTAGAGAACACCCTGCATATTAAGCAGCACTTTGAAAGTACGAATACATTAGTAGCAGTTTTTAAAATATTTTTTTCAATTCAATTATTCTCCCTTGAATCCAAGTATCATTTTCAATTTCTGAAAAAAAGATAACAATTTCTTCATTCGTTACATCCATTAACATTTCAATAGCAGAGCATATATGTTTTGCTTCTTGTTGCCAAGTTCAGTTTTATGTTTCACTGACTGAAATTGTGAAATTATTTTGCAACTGTTAAGGGAATATTCTTCACTTAAACCTAAAGTTGAGAGATTAATCGTTCTAAAATACACTTTTTGTCACCCTTCTCGCGTCAGTCTACAAAGTGTAAGTCGCTTAATTAGTATAGTACTGGCATTGACTTAAGGCGCTGGAAATTTCAAAGGTGGGAAATTTTTTTATTGTGGGCATTAATTCAATCTCAATAAATGGATGCATATATCAGTCTGATAATACTGATAAAAAACTTTGAAGTACGCGTGAGTTAGGAATAAATAAATGAAATGTCAAATTTGTACATTCCTTACTTGAAGGCATTAATTCAACTTAGAAATACACGTGTTTTAGACATAAATAATATGTAAACATTTTATAAAGACGTTTACGTTTACCACTCGTGACAGTTGAAACAAAGGATATATTCAGTAAAGGAAATTACTTTTACTGACACTATTCTAACCACATCAAATTCATTTTTTTCAGATGCCCGCATGAAAATGGTCGTCTTACAGTGTTGTAAGCTACCAGCTATTTATTATTGATCTTTTTAGCATAAGCCAATGCCAGTGTTGCCAATCACCTTATATTGGCAAATTATATTTGTCGAAAAATCGTTATTGTGCTCTCAGTATTTAATGAACAGACAGCCTTTGCCGAGGAATTCATGGGGGAAAAATTTCACCCGTCTAAAATATTTCCCTAAGTTAAATTTTGTGTCGGAGTGGCATTCATTCTTATTCAACTTGCTGTTTTTTATTTCATGTTGCTGATAAAATTAGGTTTTTTTCCTTGATGGAAAGGTTCAGAAGAAGCCCATCAGCATTTCTCATGGAACGAAAAGTTTAATCATTTTATCTATCATTCTTCATTTAGCTCATTGCATTTCAAAGTGCATTTGCATCTACACCAAATGTACAAAAAAAAATTTTTAGGTACTTTGAATGCAAATTAAGTCTCGATCCCCGGTGCTAAGTAAAATTCTTTTTTATTTAAACACATCAACTAAAAATATTTCATTAGCGAAAGTTACATAAATAGCATTAGCACGTGCAAACAGTGAATTTTGTATATTGCAATTTACAGTTAAGCACAATTTACAGTTGTGTAAATTTTGTGAACTCATACTAAACTTGTGTAAGGCAAAAGCTTTACAAATTACTTAAAATAATTTTGTGATTTATAATGACGTCACATGGATAGCCGTACTTTTTGCGTGTTCTCACCTCATCATATTTTTTTAATAAAACTTAAATGAATAAAAAACTTTCTTTCTACACCTGGTTTTAAAACAATCTTTTCCTTAGAAATTTAAAAACGAGGAATATTCCTCGTTTTTAAATATCTAATCCAGTTGCGATGAAAGCAAACTGACCCGTTCAGATATATTTAATCTACTCCTTGATACATCTCCTATGTTCGGGCAGTTAGTGAACAAATATTTTTTAAGCGCGAAAACTAATAGCTACTCAACAGATCCTCAACTTTTGCGGAATTACAGTTACCAAACTGTATCTGTGGTCAATTCTTACCTATTAATGCATACTTCTATGACTTCCTTTTGACTTATATAACTAATAAACTCATAGCATCCCACAGCGAAGATTCTTTTCAAATTTGAAATTTTATTCATAGTTGTACTTAATCGAATCTCAGAGTTGCACCTAATCGAATCTTAGTTAGATAACTAATAAGCTCGTAGCAAACACAGCGAAGATTCTATTCGAATTTGAAATTTAACCATAGTTACACCCAATCGAATCTCATACACATTTTTCTTTGATTTAATTAAGAAGAAGTAATGAAAGCGGCTCCACTGAATGTAGGGGCCAAGACATGCAAACTTGATCCCAGGGGCTTTTCTGGTCAAAAAAATGAAAAATTTTTCTTTATGCAACCTCTTGAAGATCGTAATAAACTTTGAAACACATTTAATCCTAAGTCACACTAAGATATTACGCTCTATTTGATCTTGTCATCAGTTAATAAGGTTACACGAATCTTCATCAACAGCGAAAAAAGTTATTGAGGTCGCTTGTATACCTTACACCTCTCAGTTATACGCGGCTTTTTTCTATTCATTAACAGTATCTCAGTAGTACCAAACGCGCAAATGGTTCAACTATCTTTACCGGATAAGTGAAGCCAAACTAATTCGATGAGTCATACCAGAGTTGTGGGTTATGCAGCAGCGCAAGACCGCTAATCTGCCTCTTGCATTGTACCTTCAGTACTCTACTCACGAAAGTTTCAAAGGGTCAAGAAATTGTCATATTTCATCCCTCCATAGATCACTTTCAACGAATTTAATATCAGAAGTTTGCTAATGCATTGTCTCGAACTACTAGAAGTGAGTGTGAGTATGCGCTATTTGCTATGCCGATTGAGATCCCATCTCAAAGATTAAACTAACGTTCCTAGTCTTGTCAAATCTAGTCTGAAACTTTCCGATTGTACTCTGCAAGTGATTATGTAAAGTGTCCGCTTAGTGCGTGTGTTTCCTTTGAAATGCAATCACAGCGCTGAGTTAGATATAGCTTGTCATCGAGCAATGTGATGACCAGATCCACACTAGCTGTGGCAGACACCTATTTCCTTCAGGTGTACGCTCAAAACCAAACCTTTGCTGTCAAATAGTCTATTTCCTCTAATACTGTCTAGATTGCTTCGCTGTTATGAATTAATAAAGCCCTCTAAGACCTTCCCTTCTTCCAAGGGGAGCATAATTAAATAATAGAACCTTGTCGGATGGCTCCTTAAGAACCCTGGACCCTGAAATAAAATTTATTGACAAACCAATTACACCCAGACACATGCAAGGAGAACAATGGCAACATTTTGATGTACCAACTGCGATTAGTAATGAAAAAATTCAACAACGTTGAATCATTTTGAAGATTTAGGATATGATTTATTAAGATACATTTCCAGCACTGAAGTTCCCATATTTTTCTCAACTCATTCAATCCTTAAATGATCAGAATAGGGGCTCTCTGTTCCATTAAGTCAATGGTTGCTTATGATACTTTTACCGCAAGAAATGTTGATTCTGAAATTTTAAAATCCGCACGTATTATTATTATTTTCTTCCACTGGTTTCTTCCCACTGGCATCTGAAAAATGACCGACTAACTGCAGTGCTGCATCAAGTTCATTTCTTATTAGAAAAAGGCAATCATAAAAGCTTTCTCATTAATAAGTGAGACACCAAAGGGTTATATGATCCCAAAATACATTCCATGTGGCTTGTGTAACTTTTGAATCTGCGAACCTATCAAAATTTTTAACGATAGACAATATACAGTCGAGTAAGTCGCCCTGCTCACTTACTAGGAAATTTCCTTAGCAGAAGTTAAAGCTTTCTGTCAAAAACAGCCTTTTCCTTCTAATATCATCTTACTCTTGAATCGAATTTAAAAACTTTATCTTCGCTTCTGCGTTGTAAGCTTTGTAGATTGTATATCAAGGTTTGAATTAATTTTGAAGACAAGCTGAATTTTAAACCAAAATTCCGAGGAATTCTTAGACAAATATGAACAAATGGAGTTATAAAAACCAACTATTCTTCAACCCATTTAATCACGACATAAGAATATAATTTCAATGAAATATAATTATACCACAAATTAGGCAACCAAGTCGCGAAAGAAAATGATCATCTGATCATTCGACATAAAATCAATAATCAATAATCATGTGCAATCATGTGCACGTATCGTGCTTGATGACAATACAAATGATGTAAGGTTTTAATTCTATAAATATTATTCATAAATACGAATAACGATTAGAATCAATGTTTTCCCAAACAGAAAATAAACGTCACAAAGCTTGCCTTATCTTTACATAAAGAATCAATAAATTTCAACATATTACATTCTCTGCATTTTGTTCCCCACCTTGTGTAGCATTCGAATTCAGCGGCCTTCTAAAATTCATGCAAATGAGCACATTACCTAATTATTCCTGCTTCTGAACTTGCACGCTAAAAACAAGTTGTTTTACTTTCCAGAGCAATTTTAAAAGTTGCTTCTAGTTCCTGATCATGTTTCCTACCTCATATTTTTCAGAGAGCCAAGTATTCGTTTCATTTTCTTCACATTTTAAAACCATCACCACAATAAGAAGAAAGAAAAACAGAAAGAACAGAATCTGCACCATTTGAAAAAATAATCCAAAATACTCTTTGAACTCCACTCATGTCTTCACAATTCCACATAAAAATCAAATTTAAATCAATCCACACACAAAAATAAACTTAGCACGATCACCGCGTTTCCGTGGTTGTTGACAGCCGGTTTGGTTAGGTTGTAATCAGCCGAATTGGGAATCTGATTTTACTGCCCAAATACATCATTAGTATTCCTAAGAAATATAAAAATATTATTGCACGATAACATTTCATCTTGTTTAACATTTATTTTCTAAAAAGATCGCGAAAAAGATGAAAAGTCATTCCTTTACAACGGTACGTACATGAGCAATTCACCGAATGGTACACATCGCCCAATGCGCGGAGAACGTGTTGAAATATAATTAAATGTCAATAGATGGAGGGAGCCCATACAACGCCCACCTCAGCTCTCTTCCATATTGTACATTGCTACAATAATGGTATAATATCTTCCAAATTGTTACATTGTTTCGTGCCGGGCTAAGTGCGTGTTGCATACAAAATCTAATCACTGCTCTCAAGTGGGAAACATAATTTTCCGTCAAGATTTCAAACGGTGAAAATAAAAAACTCACAACCAGATCAGTCACGCCGTCGTAAGTGTATACTTCGAGACGACTTCCCAGATGTTTAATTCTACGCCTAGTGATTTTGCGAAAAAAAATCAGAATTCGGATCGAGTTTTCAAGTTTTCGTGGGCGATTGAATTTAATTTTACCCTTTGGTTTTTTCTCCACAGGTAGAATTTAGTTGTGTTCAAATTTTACCTCCATGCTAAAATTGAAAGTTAAATTCCTACTTTGAGTTTCATCACTTTGACAAATTGCAAGAGACATTCTGTGACGCCGACACATACATTTCGAGAACAATTTTATGCTCGGTTAAAAACCTTCCTAGTTCGCTGGAAAAGTGAACTTCATCTGCAGAGACGACTCGTAGTACGGAGTCTGCCTAAAAGTCAGGTCATTGTTTTCGCACCGAAACCGCACAGAGTTCATCTTCAGACAGGTCTCTCGAAGCGCGTTGTCGAGACTAACTGTCTTGCCCTTTTTCCCCAGAACTTGGAGGATCGTCTTGATAAATAGCGACCCTGGGAAAAAATGGCAGGAAATCACATTTTTTGAAATAATGAAATGAAAATATTGTAGCATTTGTTGGAACATTCTTGTTGCGAACATTTTTGGTAACTGTTACTTATTTTAAAAATCAGTTCAGAACTCTTGGTGTCGTATGAAAGGGTCTATTAAAGCATAATATGCTGATATGTATACACTGATGGCTCCACTTTACACTACCTTCTATTTTGAAAAAAAAATGCAATAGAAAAGACAATATCTCACCTAAATGTGAGCAGCTGCAATACATTTCCTCCTAGTCGAACTATAAGGTAATTCAAAGGAATGACCCTATTTCATGATTAAATATTTTATGAAAGAAAAAGCACAAAATTAAACTTATAATTCAAGTATTCTATAAAAGAAAAAGAAGAAAAGCCAGAGTGTAAATGCGCATTTCATTTATTGCAAATGTTTCGGAATTAAAATTCCATCATCAGTGGTGAAACAGGAGAAAATTTTGTTCATTTTCGAAAAATTCAATAAAAATCACATGTATATATTCCACAAAATTCTCTGCATGTCTAAATTGGCTCATTCACGCACAAACATTTCCATACTCCTAATTCCCACTTCTCATCTCTCCCTGAGCCGGTCGTGCACTAACCCTTTCACCCCAATCAGTTTTGAAAGATCACTGTGAAAATTCAAACCATTCATTCTAAAATACTAATTTTTCAAATTTATGTAGAAATAATAGTTAGCATGATCTAAGAATTTTAGAGTCCCTTTCTACATTCACTCATAAACCAAACCTCAACAAAGACATTAGTGAGGTAAAGTTATCAATGTCTTTGTAAAGTAAAGTTATCCGCCTACTGACATAATTCTGTGTGTGTGTTGCGTGTGTGCGTGGTGTGTGTCTGTAGTGTGTGTGTGTGTGTTGTGTGTGTGTGTTGTGTGTGTGTGTGTGTGTGTATGCATAGTGTGTGTTCGCTGGTGAATCTGGATTAGCGTGTAAGCGTGTGCTTGTGTGAATTAGGAGTATGCTATTGTTTGTGTATGAATGAACAAATTAGGGTTTTTAGACACTCAGAAAATTTTGAGTAATATACATATAAATACGTATTAATTACGTTTTTTAAATAAACAAATTTTTCCCTGTTTCAAATGATGGAATTTTAATTCCGAAACGTTTGCAATAAATGTAATGTTCGTTTTTACTTTGGTTCTTCTTTTTATTCTACGACAAAAATTCTCGACGAATCGCCCTATTGAAAATATAAGTATTCTACTAAAAGTCAAGTTTTATTTCACATGTTACAAGTCCTCAATTTAGTCCCCCCTTGCAGCACAAACAACATCAATACAATATGAGTATTCTTTCCAAACACGTTGAAGAACATCAGGATCAATCGAATTGATCGCTGCTGTTATTCGATGTTTTAAGTTTTCCAGGTCAGTTTGCCATGGAGGAACAAAGACATCTTCTTTTACAAACCCCCAGAGAAAAAATCACAAACTGTGGGGTCAGAAGACCCAGTAAGCAGAGCACAAAGGCAATGTCTTGGGCCCCGATCCGACCAATTCATCGCTGAGACAATTTTTCAATTTAAAATGCTCTAACTGATTAGCTCCAGTGGAGAAGCGCCCCATTTTTTAAATCTGATCTTTCAAACACCCACTCCTCAACTCTGATTCATATATTTACTTACGAAATATTTGGTCATGATATTGAGTCATTCTTTTTGAATCACCCTGTATTCCTTTTTAAGTTGTCAGCGGTTCATGTGTGGTTGCCCAAGCCAATCTACACACTCTACCATGAAGGTCTATGCAACTAGAGCATCGTGTTCTACTGGTCTCTGAGTATGTTTTCAGAAAACAGTCATGGGTTAAATAATGACACTGCAAATAACACTCTGGAACCAATTGCAATCTACAACATTTAATACCATTACATTTATTACCATTTGATAATGATTAAATAATGACACTGCAAATAACACTCTGGAACCAATTGAAATCTACAACATTTAATACCATTTAATCCATTAAAATTAATAGTGAGTATTTAAATATTCCATGCAAAGATAAAGTACAAGCTTTATAGGTGGAATTGGTCTTAAATGCCGTGAATGGGTTGGATTTTATCCTAAGTATGAACTTCAGTAATCAAGAATTATTCCAAAATATCAAGTTCAAGCTACACTTGGCTTCAAACAACACAAAACTAAGAGCCATGATTCGCAAAACTGCAAAGTACTTTGCTCGTCCCAACTCTGCCTCTTTCAGCATGAACACTCATTGCTTCATTGCAGACGTGGGACGGAGAAACATTCTGCATTCATTATAATCACGGTTTTATTTAACATGAAATAACTAACCCCCGTTACCTGCCAAGAAGTGACACCTACCAGCTTCATTCTGAATACTGGGCTGGTACCACATGGTCGCATGGCACACTACGGTGTCGGCGAAGTTACTGACGCTGCTGTAGTTAATGTCAGCAGACAAATCTTCCGACACCAATTCGAGACGCGGCTTCTTTGCACGATGTTCTATAAAAGCATTATTTCAAATAAGTTGTCTGACCACTAAAGGATTATCGATTCAATTCTGCATACCCCACAAAAATATGCTGACAACACTTTACTGCGACAAGTGAAGTAGATATGTACTCGAATAAAAGAATGAACTTAAATATTGCTAATTGGACAATTCTTGTAAAATATAAAACTGAAAACAAGAAAATAACCAACGTCCAACTAAGCCTTTTATTTTCCAACGCACTATATTTAATGAATGCTGCTATCATTGCCGGAAAAAAAACAAAGAAGCTACACAAACCAATACCTAAAATGACGAAGTCAAAAACTGAAAAGTGCAAGGAACTCATTTCTGAAAACATCAGTCAAGTTTTACAACAGTACACAAAAGAGTTAAAACTGCTAATCCTGCACATGACCACCTAACAGTTTTGTGTTCGGTTTTTAACATTTAGTTTAAGTTATTCAGAAATGACCAATTGTATTTTTTTTTGTTCTAATATTTTGTTTATTCCTGTGAGTAATTTCTTCTCTGACTTTTCCCAACACTTATGATGCGTTCAAGGAATTCTGAAACGTTTGCGAATATTTATGTTTATTATAACGATGGTTCCTATTTAGGATTAAATTAAGTAATAAATTAATGGATATCTTTGTTCTCGAATAAGAAATGGGAAACTTGAGACAGAAAATACAACGATCGCAAACTGTAGCAGCGCAAATTTCCCTTTTTGCATCAAGAGACAGAGAAATAACTTGAATTTAAAATCAATTTTACACTAAGAAAACATGGGAAAAAGAGAGCAAAAATTGAAGAAAAATAATTCAAAAGAAAATATACTAGCCGCTTGTGACTCAGAGAGAAATGCTGTTGAATTTTACAAGAGTTTTAGGCTTCTCCAGCGCATGGTTCTAAACTGATCTCAGCGAAAAAATACACTCCTTCGAGCAAACAGGATTGAAGAATCACTAACTCAGTAACCATTTTACGATTGTGGTCACCTAAACGTGACGCCGTATTCTTCAGCAGGAGTATTGAAATTTTCATTGATGAATTTTTCGCGGTCTAGGTTACAGTATCGCTTAAAGATGCAACTTGTGAAAACATGATAAAAAGCATATGGGAAGAAAAATCCTAGAAAATCTGAGTTTCCTGTACATAGGCGAACTTAGTCCTTAGGTGTGCATATACATATTTGAGCACATGAATCATAAAAACATCACGAACATGAATATTTGTAGCTATATGATGGCCAGATAAATAATCTTTTCTTACCTGTTGAGGTATCGAAAGAAACTTCTAATGTCATATTAGAACCCGCCGTCGATCCAGAGCACGTTACCGACAATCCTGTTGAAGTAGTGCTGTTAAATGAATAACTATTTATTGACATAACAGTTTTGGCGATTTACCAAATTAGGCCCAAACATAATACTTAAAAGAGAATTCTAATTCTCATTAATAATGGTTGATTATTTTTTTTTCAGCTCATTATAGTTATTGAACCATGAGAGTTTATGATGGCTTGATTAATGACACCCGCTCGTTTCAAACTATAAAAATACTATTTATTCTGCAAACATATGACTTCCTACATGCAATCCTCTTTTTCATACTAATCTCATTCATATTTTTAATGAATTGATGAATTTGTAAGCTAAGGAATCTTTAAAATAACTCTGAGCTTCAGGTCATTTTTTTTAACAACTATAATACAAGCATAACATATGCTGATCATAGTACAACGACGGTAATAATTACGGTATAAAAAATACCAATTATGGAAATAAGGAATATTTCACACGATGCTGATCATCAAGGCGATGATTGCATGAAAAATTTGACCTACAGCAGAAACATTTGACCCACGCGCTTTTTGACCTACAACATTTGTCCTCGCATGATTCTGAAAACAAAACTTTCAGTGAAAATTGAATGTGCTCATACTTTCTGGCCGCCAACTTTATTCTTCGGGCAATTTTATGAGCAAAACTTTCACTAAAGAAGAGCATTGAGCAGTCATTACAAACTCTAACATGTCATCAAATCCGATATAAAATTACACTCCCTTATTAGAGTACAAAAAACCTCAATTAAATTTTCGCTTTACGGGAATAAACCTTCTAACTTCATATCCGTCTTACATTCAACATCAGCAAACATTCACCTGACATTTCATCAACGCGTTGATGAAAGCAGCTTAAAATAAAAACTATGTTTTTAATTAGGTGTTACGTAAACTACTAAGATGAAGTAATGAAATTATTATAATATTTCTAAGTTGAAGTAATGAAATGTTGATCTTAACTTAAAAATCAAAAAAGAATGATGTAGGATAACCTGCAAGAGACAGAAAATTCGCGCTATTTGTGACTTTTTCGAATCTTGTAACAGTTTCAAGTTAGCTGTACCTTTGATTTTATTATTAAATTTCCACAAGAAATAAATTGCAATAATATCTGTTATTCCTCATAAGACGCTATCGAAAAAAGAAAAACAGTGTTCGCATTCCTCAAAGGAGATGAAGGACGGACATTGAAAAAATTTGATTAAATTAGCGGACGTTCATCGTGCATGGTTCCTTCTGGGTTGGTGTCGCAGTGTCATGTGAGTTAAAGTGCATAAACCTTTGCATTTGAAGTTGAGGAAGTTATTTGAACATCTTATATGTTCCCTGTTGTGTCGTTTATTTCAGCACAACATGAGGTTTGGTAGCAGAAGCTGAAACTTCAATTCGCTTAGCCGGAGACCAAGCTGAAGGATAGGGAAACGCACTGGAACGTTCATAATATTATTCTGATCCATTGGTAAACAGACCTTCTTTAAATCTAGAAGAGCACGGAAGTTAAACAAAGACTTTCTGGTGCTCGTAAAGCAATGCGCCACGAAGCACTTCCGTCAGCATCTCCGCCGGCGACCTCTCAAGGCATGCGAACCCAGGCGCGATAAGGTATCCTGCCATGCCTGTCATGCGAGGCTCACTTCGATATACTACATTACCAATTTGACATGTTGATTTTTTTCAATACTTTAGTTCTTATCCATTCCATCTAAAAGCTGATTTTAATTGACTCTAACTTCTTCTCTTACTGAACAATTAAACTCACCATATTGCTGATCTGCCAGTTCACCGCTAGCTTGAATGAAGAACAGTTTTGGCTTAGCCTGCAGCCACTCAATGGTCACAAGCGGTTGAATGAGGTCCCTGCGACGATGTATCTTGCCACCGGCAACCTCCAGGTTCGCCTCGTCTCCGTGGGCCATGAACCAAACCACTAAGCTGAAAAAAAAACATTCGGTAGTTAAATTGAAACAAAAATACGCCTTGATGTGTAACTCTACATTATCCGACGCCAAAAATCTCGTACTGAGTGATGAAAAAATCCTAAATCTTCAATTGAAACTTGTATTTTAACCAAAGTGATGAATTTGTGATGCCTTTAAGCTCTGTGGCTTAAGGAATGACTAATGATTGACGGTTTTGCGTAGGAACTCACCTGTCGTAAAACTTGTATCGGCTCCCGCTCACTTCTGCGATCGTGGTCTTTACATCATTCACGGTCGGGTTTTCTTTATAGATAACATCGTACTTCAACTTATTTTCGAAAAAATTCTTCACATCTCCAGCGGCTTCTTCGTTCCCTACTAGGTCTTTGTTCATTGCGAAAATCAGGCACAATCCAGGAGGGCTGGTTCCAAGTTGGTAATTTTTTATTTGCTCCCCCTCTTTCGCTATGTTTTTCTTGGGAATACCAAGATTTGCTGCAGCACCTTTGAAGTACTTCCAAAACACTTCTGTGTGTATGCTGTTGAGGAGTTCGCTCTTGTACATGAATAAAATCATGTAATAGAAAGCTGCATCTTTCATCGCTGGAGGCTGTTGCAGACTCTGGACGCTTTCGATCACAGAAATGGCCTTTGCCATTTTTTTCTCAGCTTCTCTAATCTCAAGCATTTCTTCATCGGTGTTTCCTTTTTCGTTCCTCTCGAAGATGAATTTTTTTATCCTGTCAGAAAAAATAATAATTCATAACATTTCTGCTTGAAAACATCATCTGAAATTTGCCTTCCAATCAACGAGGCCTTAATCGCAACAGAATGTCATTCAGAATTGTCAGTTTCTATAGGAATACCAAAGTCAGTTAGTTCAAAGCCACTTTGGTGCAGAGATATTGAAATATCCCCCTGGTATTCCAATCAGAGCAATTTTTCGCTAATTATTTGTTGAACATTTCATCAAAACACCTAGCTGCTTCAGGTGTTCGTTCATTTTCTTTTTGCGTATCTCAACTTTACTTTGGTATTACTTCACTGGTCAGCACAAGCTTCCATCACATGAATGGCTTTCCATCACCTGCAGTTGTGTGTGAAAAATTCCGAACACATTCATCTTCTTCAAGTACTTCAGCACTTTATGGATAGGTCCCTCACCCTTTTGCTCAGTAAAAAAAGACATACACATTCCCTACAGCAACTGGTTACGGTAGTTTGTCTTTCATCTACTGTAGTGCAGTACATCCTTCAAAAATGTGCGTTGGAATTCTGGATTCATACTATCTACGAATGGCTTTCTGTCCAGCGCTACAGAGTTCTTCTGTAAAAAAAATAGCTACAGGTTAGTGCAGAGTACAGCAGTTACAGTCTCTCGATGACAACTTCTTCTCATAGACTCAACCTGTAATCATATATTTTCTATTTTTTGGGCTGTCTTTAATTTCTCTGAGGACACTGTGTTCCTGTGACGATGACATATTCCACTATCATAAGTGTCCTTCAAAGTTGATGAAAACCAGTCCACAGCCGCTATTTCAACTATCAATGACTTGGAATTGTCCGTGTAAATGTTTACACAATTGCAGCAGCTGTCCAAGTTACTGTTAGAAAAACAAAAATTGCGAGAAAGGCACGAAAATAGAAACCAAAAAGGGCACGAAAAACAGAATTCCAAAAGGCCTACAAATAGTTGAGATGACTAAACAGTGCGAGTCTCTATAGCATTGGATATACCAACCTAATCTACGCCCACTGTCTGCCTATGTCTCTTTAGGAGGTGTCAGGTCGAGGTTGTGTGCCTTGGCACTCTCGAAATGGTCACCATCTTTGTCCCCTGGCTCGTTCCCTGGCGCGAGTGCTCTTTCACAGCTCACACTCTGGCCTGTTCCGACAGTTACTTTTCAATTTTGCTCGGCTATTACATTAATTAATCATCCCATTCTTTCTTGGATCAAAAACGATGAAAATTTACTCAGGAAATACATGTCCCCCATGATTTACTAAGTAGGTATTTTCTTTCCTTTTTTCGTCTTGCTGCTTTTCCATTTTGCTGATACTATCAGTTCCACAAGCGAGTTGACTGAACTTACATCAAAGCTTCTTCGATTCCCACTGAATTCTTCTGAATATTGTTCATTTCACTATCGCTTATTTCAGATGTTTACCATTTTCGCCACTAATACCCCGAACATCAATACCGAACGCCACGAATCCATTCTACAATAAATTTCACTCTTCTGCCATTTAGACAATCATTTAATTCCGGTATTACTTCACCGAACATATTCAGTCTTATTCCTCATACTTTCGATCTGTTCAATTTACTGTATTTCATCTATTTTCATCGTCGCCATAATTCGATGCTGTAACACATAGTTTGAATTTTTTTCTTGCGTTCTTTGATCACATTTCACAAACAATGCCATTTGTGAAAATGAATATAAAGGAGGAAACTCCCAGTTGAGGGTGGATACTTCCGACGCTGGTTCTATCCGGAAACAACACTGTAATATAACAACTGATAATAACCCATGTTATCAGTTTACACATTATACTATGAAACGAGTAACTAACTCAAAAAGGATACACTAATCAGCCTCCCCCCGAAAAGGTGTCGGTAGGCTGGAATACATTCTATCCTCTAGCACAAAAAAGTTTTTTCTCTGAGGATTACCGAGGGGTTTGCCACAGATAAGGTTAAGCACAGTATCTTTTATTTTACGGGCAGAAGGTTTGAAATTTGCAAGATATTTCGGTCAGCGTTTTCAATCAGTCGACCTTGGTCCCATTCAGATTTATTTAATTCCAAATAAAACGATCACGAGCGTTATTAAGCTTTGAGGTAGTGTAAGTTGATATCCTATAAATTAATACCCGTAAAATAATTAAAATACTCACTTACCGTAATTATTACTGAATTGGCTCGTATATAGAATGCACATCGTACAACAAACCCTTAAATGTCATCAAAAAGATTTCAGTTCAAAAAATTACAGACAAATTAAATTTTTGATGAAAAATTGAAGCCTACACGACAAAGCATTATATTCACCGTTGGTAAATGACATAATAGACTCGAATCTGTTTTTTTTTGCGCTGCAATTATCATAACGATAACGTCAATCCATGCTGCATGAAATTTATACTCACTCGAAAACATCTTCAGCGGTGAGTTTTTCACAAATTTGAACAAGAGTTTTGTTAAGGGTGTAGGCGAAAAATTTGTTAACACGACCTTCAGGATCAGCCTTGTACGATAGCGGGATCTTCCTGTTCTCACAAATTTCTTTTCGCTTGCGTTCAAGAGAATCCGGCAATGGATAATCCGCATCTGAAAGAACCTCCGCGAACGTCAGAAGTTCTAACTCTTCCGTTTCCAAATCGCCTGCGGAGTTTTCGTGTGCGCTGGAAGTGGTTGGACTCGAAGATATGCAACGATTGATCTTTACCACTTTACGGTGAAGTTCTGCCCTCAGCGGCTCCAGGTTATTCTGCTTCAAAGCTTTCTACGAACAGAAAAATATACACGGTAGACACAAGGACTTTGGGTTCGAAGTTTCTAGATAAATGCTTTCAAGTTGTTGAACGGTGAAAAAGATGAGCATAGTTAATGATAGAATGAGAGGAAAAATGAGAAAGCCAGCAGATGTTGTGCCAAAGCCAGCAGCACAAATGCAATACCGATTCGATATTCACAGATAAATTTTCTAAACCTGTTATTTTGTAGTAAGTCAACTTTAAAATGGCTTCACAGAGCATGATTCCTGAGTTAGCATTTGAACAATTGTTGTTTCATAGGGAGTCAACTGAAGTCTAAAGGCATACTGACTTATGGTCGGGATACATTGCAACCTTAAACACCATGGTAAAATAGCTTGGGAGGTAAGAGTATCTCCCTGGTCCTTGAACTTATTCCCGTAGCAGATGAACGCTACTCCTTCAAAGCTAAATTTCAGCACTGTTTCCGTCTCGCAAAATTTTTTCTTGTTATGTGAATCCTGCTGGGACTCATTGTCAATTTTATACAATACATATTTCTTTTTACGTTGAGATAAACGTGTTGGTTTGTTAGTAAATTGTATCAACATTTATGAGATCTGCGTAAAAGTAACAATAAAAATGCACAATTCTAACCACGCGACTGGTTTCATCTATTAAAACAGTAACATGTTTCAATTTTTCGCCCGCAAATTATCTTACCAACGTTTTTCAACCCTTTAAATTTATTTTCTGGCTCAACAATATTTTCATGTTGAGCAGTTAACTTCAGTGACTATATATAATTTCAATAAAATATTCTAATTCATTATTGGTGAAGGAAAGATAAAATTGCTTCGAAAATTTGACGTTGAATGTGCTACTTTTAAATAATGAGCAAAAATTTCTTAATAACTTTCTACTTAACTAAGCTGTTGGTTCAGTTTTTGTAATTTCAAATATGTTTTGCCTATCTTTTGCTATAAAAATAAGTCTGGACAAATAAAAGTGGTTCCACTCAAAGCCTAACTTAAGACACGGTAGAGAAAACAAGGATGGTTGGAACCAGTCTTTTTTTTGTTGACGATGTGGTTTTGCTGACGTCACGGCAACGAACCAATAGCATCGCTCATATTGCATCACTACTACCCCCAAATCTAGCTCCACTATTGGCCTAACAAAATGATGTTTTGGCGACGTCATAAACTTTGTTCGAAATAAAGCCTTTCTATTGGCTAGCCGAACAAGAGGCGATGTATTTTTCCATAGGTATTACCCTACCTTGTTTCCTCTACCGTGACTTGAGATAACTGAACATCACAGACACCAATTTTATGAGTGTTGCATATGAGAGCCATCAAGACACAAAGTAACGTTCAGATACTAATATTATGGGCGAATAATAAGATAACCCGCACAACCTACTGATATTGTGAGTGACGCAAATCTTACCTCGAATATTTTGAAAACCTCTGAAGCAGAATTGGAGTCCCTCATTTTTTGTGCGATCTGTAATGGATATACGAAAAATTTTAAATGAATTCCATCACAGCAACGAATAACATTAACCTCAGTTCTATCGAGTAAAGAGAATTATATTAACATGTATTTGCACGCTCGAAATAACTATTAAAATTTATTAGTATAAATGACTGATACTGTATGAGGATCTGTTCACATGAGCAAATTGGATGACTATGGAATCAGTCCAAATGGATCAATAGAATATTAGAATCAAATAACAAAGATAAACCTCGTGAAATTAACGACTTATTCTGGAAATAACCATTACGAAGTACATTTATTTCTCACAAATAAGGTAGGTTGCATCAACCTCAGCTACTATTAGTGTAAACAGTCCAATAAATCAATTAGATTTATATTAATTTAATAAATATCTTCGAGTATCAACAACTTAGCACATGTAAGCAAATTCTCTTCTTGGAACCGTGCCTTCATGTACGTGGGCCTTTTTCTACTTAATCTCGAAGAATTTAATTCGACCTCTTAAGATCAAACTCCTCGCAAAGTGTCATGACCGATAGCGCTGACTTTGTTGCGTGTGTTTATGGAACACGTCCATCACCTTGAGCGATAACATCTTCACAAGATGGACACACACTTCAGTCATGTTTTTCATTACTGCAGCAATCAAGATTATGCACTTAGTAGTCGTTCTGAATTCAATTAAAATTTTACACTCTAAGCTAACCTCGCCTAACTTGCCTAACCATTACCTAAATTGATTAATGATAACTTTTTTAACTCATAAGTGTCCGGAAAAAGTTCAATGAATCGGTCATTAGGATGTGAGTTAATAAACATTTTTTAAATTCATACAATTTTTCATTAGCGTCATTTATAAACAGGATGTTTGAAAACTAATTGTACAAACTTAGAGAGCAGATATCAAACTGGCAAAGAACGAATTTTTCATGTATAAATTAAAATTTAAACATCCATTGTATTGAAAAAACGAATCTCATAGTTAAGTGTAATTTATCCTAATACATCGACAGCAGTTCTAAAAGTCAAAGGTGATTAAAATTCATCTGATTGCACGAATTTTGTCACGGAATCAGAATTGAAGTTGTATTCAAAACGTACGCTACATACACAGAAGCGACGCAACACCGGTACCTACACAAACAGCGAATCACAGACAAGACACAACAATTGTACATCGTCCAAAATAACTCCTGCAGTGTTAATTATTCTTCCAAAAGATTCATTTCTGTCTCCGCTGTGGTTTCATAAACAGAACTCTAAAAGCAGTCCTAAACAATCCAAGAGATCAGACGATCATTAACGTAATGAAATGTTACCATAACTTGCGTTTCTTAAATAATGTCGAGAAAAAAATGTTCAGAGACCTGTAATCCTTGCGATTCGATGTCTCGAAAACGAAAACTGTTTGTAATAACTTATTTGTAAGTCATTTTTGGGTTTTTATATCTTCTGTCAAAGTTTGTGTCATTCGTTTTCGAGTACCTAACATAGTGTAAAGGTACATATACTCAATTAACTTTTTAATGGGTTATCATACGTATGGTACGGATTATTGACAGTCGATGCGAATTTTTCCTATGAAATTATTTAAAGAGAAATTTCAACCTACCTAATTATTGAGAGCGTGCAGCACATTGCATGAAGCTTGGTAAGTCAATGCAAAAGTTTGATGTAAAAATAATGTTAATTTTTCTTAGGACATAAAAATTAATTTAC
This sequence comes from Morinoia aosen, assembly GCA_030386875.1. Taxonomy (NCBI): domain Eukaryota; kingdom Metazoa; phylum Arthropoda; class Malacostraca; order Amphipoda; family Talitridae; genus Morinoia; species Morinoia aosen. Next base: position 36,365,587 of record CM059571.1, on the reverse strand, counting down.
TTATACAGTTATTGTTCTACTTACCCATGTCCCAGTCGTCATTTGTAGTGATTAAGTCGATGTTGATTTAACCTACGGATATTTTCTCAAGTTCTAGTTAATCTGACAATAAGCTAGAACGAGCAGAGCTGAACAACGACACATGAATGAATGAAAAATTGACCAAAATAGGAATCTCAAAACAGAAATCTTGAAAAGCAGCTCAAATTAATAAATTAGATGGTTTATATGAAATGAAGTCGAATAATTATGAAATAAATTTCTCTATGGATTAATTGCGCGTTACATTTAATTCAAAACAGCAAAATGCAATTAAATTGCTTCAGATCAACCAACGGCCGAACCAAACTGCAACGTCCGATAACGTGGCCTTCAGTTTGCATGCATGACACGTCCTCCAGCTTGGACGATAGCGAACTCTGATAAGAGGACACGTCATCTCCGTACTTTATATTTGAACTAACCAAAATTTTTTTCCTGAGAAATTATTTTCCTTAACTTTCAACACGCTCGATAATAAACTACAGTTATGAATGCAGTAAAATGTTAGACCATGATGTAAAGTGATTCTCCTCAGTAACAAAAATCTTTAGAAATGTAAAACTCGACATAAACTTACGTTATCAGGCCTGCAGCACAGGAAGACCAATTTCGGCATATCTTTCGCCAAGAATGGGAAATTAATCGGGGGATCTAGGAGAAAAAAGAAAATGAATTTTCATTATTATCAAATTTATTATCAATTAATAAAAATCAAAGACATTATTCAAGACAGTTCAAGACAGTTCAATGTAGTTCTGAAATCTATAGCAATAGTTAATTAAACTAACTTCCCCAGAAGGCAAATAGGATTGCCTATTTCACTCACTATAATTAATTTTTGCATATAAGTCGCACAATCACTGATGTCAGAATTAAGAAATTCTACTCCGAGCACAACACCGTATACCAGACCTATTCAGAGAGCAAAGTGATGAGACAATAATAATTTGGAGCTCGCCTCCAAAGCTGCGGCCAAGTCTAGAGCAGCCAACCTTGCGGGTGTTCAATGGACCGCCGCATCAATGATGACGACAGCCCACATTTTAAGCTAAGAAACGCGTTCTATGCCAACCCCACACGGACTGGAGAGTTGCCGGAAAACTTACAACTGCCCTACCCTCATTACCTGTGAAATGAACACACATTTTAAGCTAAGAAACGCGTTCTATGCCAACCCCACACGGACTGGAGAGTTGCCGGAAAACTTACAACTGCCCTACCCTCATTACCTGTGAAATGAACACTCTTCAGTACTCTAAACCTACCAAAACTATTGAATGGTGGCTACATGCTGCTGCAATTCTTGGTAGAGTGGTCTTTCCAAAGTGGCTAGTGTTTGTGCTTGCTGGATGCCATGAGGCTACTACATTAGTGACGATACAACGAAAGCTAAACACAACTGCAATGTGAATAAGCAATCTGGCATGACGAATCATCCATCATTTGCTGCATTTCAGGCTAGCGAACTTGTGTTCATCTTGTGAAACCGGTAGATGCATTTCCTGTTGGCTGTCTGGTTTCTAGCGTGAAGCGTGAAGACTTTGTGATGGTTTACGGCGGTATACTTTGTGTAGTTTGTTGAAATTTGCAGTCTTAACGTTAAAATCACTCGTTAAAGTTACCGCAGAATTCTCACTAACCACTTCAATAACGTTTTTCAGACTATTTCCTCGACAGCGTCCTTCACTTCAAGATACCAACATGCCTAATGATACCGCTTATTTTGTTCAGGTGTTGTGGGACGAGCATACTAATGCAGTGGAACATCCCACTTGAAGTCGAACATCTCCTGTTTTTTATCTCAACTCCATCGCGCTATTATGAAGGCTTTTGAGGACAAAGTCCCCACTCGGTTTCCTCCCCTACGTCCACAACCTGAACTCGAGGCCAAAAGGAAGAACAGCTACAGATTCCCTTGGATTTTGAGTACGATTTTTAGTATAGTCAATTCGACGTCAGATGCCAGCTATCGTTAGGGACAAAGGTGAAACTACTCATTAAATTTTAAAATATTCCACAGATGTTCATTCGTGGCCGAGTGGTTAAGAACGCGCCCTTAACTAGAAGGTGATGACAGTTCGAATCCCGGCGCCGCGCGGTGATTCCTCTCCGTTGGGAAAAGAGAGAACTCAGGCACAATTCCCCACTCTACCCAGGTGTCGGAAATGGGTACCGGCTTGACCGGGATAACCTTCATGGCGTCCTGATGTTAGTTATATGACATTTTAAAAACCAATTCACAATATGATGTGTATCAGGCTTGATTGATTGGAATGGAGCATCCTTTTTTATATGGCATTACACGCGTCCCCGCTCTATTGAATATCGTTCACTTTAGAGAAAGTGTATTCGTGTTCACTCAAGAAACTACTGGGAAAGTGCTGAAAAGAAATAATTGTAAAAACTTCCGCAGAGGTGCTACGACTAATGATGACGTCATTTATGCTGTTACGAGTAAGGTCTCACGAACTGTTAGAAAATAAGCGCTGATGAAAAAGGCGATGAGGCTTCTGAGTTTACGCAGACGGAATTAAAGAACGCAAGATGGAGACCGCAACAAATATTTGGATATGACAAAAAATCCCATGAAAACTAAACAGCATTTTGATGTTAATGGATCTTAAATTCACACCATACTGATATTTTAAAATGAGTTTGTTCGGGCTTGCTGTTGTTTGAACGGATTACCCCAAGTAGAAAGTTATATTTTTTACAAATGAAAGTCTAAAAATCGGATAGCATCCTCAGAACTGAAATACAAGATATTAAAAACATATCTCCAAAGCCAAAAAATTTAAAGCGTGTAAACCTAAAAAAGGAAAATCGACAAATTAGAAGAGTGTAATAATCAGTGTAGATGCTAACTTTGCTAAATAGTGTTGTCCCGATAAAGTAGTCCTCAGATTTAAACACTGCTATGGACACTCGCATGCACAGTACATACAACCCAAGAATAGGCCTCTGGCTCGCTCTTCTTCTAAAGAGCTGTTCTTTTCCACACAGTGTAGTGTATATCTTCTGACAACAATGCCAATGAAACTGCAAGATTATTGTGTAAATTTGTTGCATTTAAATCATTCTTCATAGATAGATTGTGAGGGAAATGCGTCTTGATTCTAAAAACTGCAGGTCATATTCGTCCCATGCACTACGAAATGTGGAAATATTAACAACTTTAAAAGAGTCATTTAAACTATTGATATGATCTCACACAGCTGCAAGAGAAAGAGGAGAATTGATGCTCTGCTCGGTGTGAGGCACCGGAGCCAGCAGCGGTGGGGGATGAAATGCTGGAGGTGCACTTCCAGCCAACTAGTGTTTTTCGTCAGAGCAAGCATGTTTTTCGCCGCCTAAGTGATTTAATTACTTTGCAATTACTTTGAAAAAAACATGCATGCAAGCGGCGAAAAAGTTAGACTGGGTAGGTCTGTGCTGGCGTTATCACGTTATGAAGAATATTATGACTGAATTGAGTTTTCGTAAAATCATAAAAATTAGTCAAAACGATCCTTGCTGTTTATGATTAACTTATCCAGTGGATGAGGATGCTGGATCTCCAGTAATCTTAACAACAAACTACTAAAATTTTTCTTCTCTTCGATGTGATAAAAATTTTAAAGAACAACTTATTGTCATGAATAATCCGAACACGAAGATTTCGCAATTAAAATTTCTCAGTGATTTTTTTTATTTGTTTTGTACCCAAATCTCCTCGCTTCACATGGTGAGTTTTAATTCACATACCTTTTGGGTCTATATTTTAGTAGATGAGCATATCGAGTATTTCGACCCAAAACTATTCCATACCCATTTTTTCTTATGTAACAAGATGTACGTTTTTTGCGTAGACATCCTGTTTGCTTTCTAGATAACAAAACGTACGTACCTTCCGCAGAAGCCATGTTCGCTTTCTTCACCTACGACAGTCAAACACTTAACGGTGCAACGAGCTGGTATCTTCTGCCACGTCCGTTTTGAGCAAACTCCGATTCAGAATAGCGCACTAAATCATTTCGCTAACTGTACAAGCGCGTTATCTCCTGCGCCCGCCCATGGAGATAGTACAGCTCTTCACTCATTTAATGCTAGAAAATTAAATCACGTGCATAAAGAAGTCGCAGTGAAAACTTTTGAACAGCGGTTGTGTCTTATCCCTTTGTTCCTTTTTGCTTCAGGCACCGTTGCTTATGCTGAACACCAAAACTATTAAGCAATACTCAAATTGCAGAAATTACTAATTAATTAAGGTCGGATATGACAGAATTCATCCTTGCCTCCCAACATGTTTTGAAGGGAATACGTTTAGAAGAAGTCATTTAGTTCCCGCCCAAGACTTGTAAAAACGCTGTACAACTTTTTGAGACTTCAGAAAAAATGGTTTGGTTATTATCGAATGGAGTTGGAGGGAGAGGAAATTTACCGAACGAAGGTAAATTTCAATAGCTTCAGTTGCGCGTTGAAAACATATTAGATAAAGCAAACGAGCAAATAAAACATAAACGAGTAACTGGCTGACGATACTTGACAATATCTTTGGCACAGGGACGCTCGCAAGTGCTAAAAAACGAAACGTTATTGATGAATTTACAAGCGAAGAAACATGAATTGATGCGACCAGCCAAATCAACGATCGCTCTGAATTAAATTATGGCAATGTATGATCAATTAGATTTTTTTAATCAATGACTAATTGGAATTTGCTGATGGACGGCAATTCTATCTATTATTTTTTGGTTTTGCAAAATTTGTTTTCACCATCTTACGCTGAACGTGTTCTACCAATTACCGATATGTTAAGGTCCATCATTCGACTTTCTATAATGATTATGCCTCATAATTGAACAGTAGAAAGTTAATAATAAACTATCAACTGAATAGGCAATCCCCTTAACGGTTAATTGATGGAATCATAAATTAGGAAAAATGCTTATCACCTTACTGTGGACCATTTCTATTAAATAAGTTCACAGAAAAGCACAACTGAGAGCTTCAAGAAACCGTCGAGGAAGTTTGAGCTCGATTTCAGGCATGATTACCACTGCATTGAGGAATTAAGTTAAGAAGTCTCTTCTATTCTCTTCTCAGCTGACCCCAGTTTAACTTTTTTCACCGGAGCATGCATGATTCTGGCCCCTCAGTGCAGAGCCAACACTTGAAGAACTTTATCATTGATGCCCTGACAAAAAATTTAAACTGAGATGCGGGCAGAAGCGTGGAGCAGAATATTATTGCCTGAATGAGATTCATCATTTCATGGCAAAGATTAATCACATTACTTGACAGGCCAGGAACAAATTCTCAACGTGGCGCAGAACTTGGTTACAAAAGGACGACAATTTTGTCTACATCATTATTGATCGCTACCTATTTACAATCTTCTTGCACAAATGATTCTTGCACAGAAGGAAGAGGAGAAAAACCTCAACGAGCACAAACGTTCCTCCTCTAAGTTATTCCTTCCGTCACCTCCGTAAGCTATTACGACCTGGTCAGGGGGAAATACTGTTGGTACAAACTGAAATCGATTCAGAGTTTTTTCTAGATCTAACTCTGATTTAAAGTTTAGTTCTAGTTCAAACTCTCAGCCCACGCCACGGGTAAGATTATTTTTGCAAGGAATAAAAACATCAAGTGGTTCCACACGGTAAGCCTCTGCGTTCACTTAATAGGACCTGGGGCGAAATTCATTGGTAATTAATTGTTGTACAGCTGCATTAGCTATCAATAGATGAATTAGTATTTTTTCTACTACCCATGACATTTCGATCGATGCCTTGTGCATAGATGTAGAGCAAAATGACAAGAGCATTGGTCTCAAGCGTTCCGCGCTTCGTTTGACCATCCATTGCGTTTCCCTCACAAACCGTATGCCGCCCATTGGGTGCAAAAGAGAATACAACAATCAAGCATCTGCCTATGAGAAAATTGTATGAGAAATTATATTCCCAGTAAAGCCCCATTATGCCTTGTCCAACGTTGAAAGATTATAATCAATAAGTCTCACCTCGTTGGGGTGTTTGTTTCCAGAACAACCAACCTTGTGAGGGTTTCAAGGACCATTGTGTCAAATGGCAGCCTTCCTATGTCTAGCCAAAGGCAAAACAGTGGGTGAAAGTCGAAGTTGACCGATCGTGATTGGCAAGTGTTGAAAAGAATGATCGTGTGAAAGCGCGAAACTGCGCCGCTGCTGGTAACGTCTGAAATGCTAATCTATTTACAGAACCTTAATCGAATCCACTAAACTATTTTACGGGAGCTGCATGTTCTCACCACTCATCTAGAGTGGCCACCTTATAACCGCTAGCGTCGCGTCTAAATTCATTGAAGTCATGGCAGTAGATGATAACCACAAAAACTAGAGACAACAGTCATTAATTTGATGTTTATTTGATATAATAGGAAGACGTAATTTGATCTAAAGAAGCATCATTATCGATATTTCACATCACGGCCTGTCGAATAGCAGTAGGTGCTTTTCATGCTGACTCTGTTTCCTACATAAAAGCGTGGATGAGACTTAGTGATAATGCGAGGCGTATTGCTTCTGCGTAGCTTGAGCTAACCAATGCTCTAAGGAGGATATGCACAAGTACACTTTGTCTCAGTATTTTTGCAAATCATCAACACCCTATGCCTCAGGGCGTAGGGTGTAAGCGATTTCATTGAGAACGGCATTCTTTGAAAACATCTGGATGACAATACCTTCGTTTTAGCACTTCTGTGTTCAGATAAAACTGATACTGCTAAAACGGTTCTTCAATCCTCTTACCTCAATATCCTCGAGGACTGTGAGTTATTTTAGAGACGATGTCCGAGTTCTGCTTTCGCCTCGGCGCATACTACCTGAACCAGAGACCGCTCCGCGGAAGGAGTTGATGAGAATTCCCTTGTTCTTCGTGCTCGATCTTCATTCGCATATCTCGCACTCGATAAATGGCCGAAGTACCCTAGTAATCAAACTTTTACAATATTTCATGGGTATATCCGTTTTTATCTTCTTTAAGCGACAGATTTGTGTTTAATACTCCATTTAAATAAAACGTGTTGTGTTCCCTTTTTTTAGTCAGCTAACTTAAGTGTTTTGGGGACGATCGACCTCTCAAAGCAAGGAAAATTATTTGTATCAACGGTGCCAGCAGACGCTGCCTGTACCTCTCATCAATATCGGGAAGAATATTTTTGTCGCTTCAATAGCTACGACCAGTTAAGGAGCGAGTAAAAAAGCAGCCGCATATGTCAGTACTGCGATGTTTTCTAATAATATGCTTTGTGTACAGTACAGTAAATGGACAGGATAACGGGAGTCATACATCTACGATTGATTAATGTACATCATTTGTTTTTACCAATATTGAAAAAAATAGCTCGGAAAACTTCCATCACATTTCAATGTGCGCTTTAGTTTTCAGTTAAAAGAACGATTTAATATATATTTATTTCAAACCAATTTAAATCGACGTACTGAAACAGATTTTAGTGTGCTATGAAATTGCATTACTGATCATTTCGATCATGCAATTTTTACACCTTTTCACTTGAAGATTAACTACAATCGCTCGTACACAATATTGTGTTTGTGATCACGCTCGCCAACAGCAATCAACGGTAAAATTATTTTGAATGAGAAATTTGGGTATTATGGAACAATTCTGCTCGTTTTCATTAGTATGGTTGTTAACTTTTACTCTCTAAACTTTGCAAGACATTTTGAGATATATAACATAAATAAGCAATTATTCCAAAACGAAAGTAGCTAAGAAAATGAGTTTTTACTGATGGCCAATGGCAGTCACCGAAACCTTGGAGCAATAAGAGAAAGACCGTTAGTTATTTAACTGGTGGATAAGTACTACCTGAACGTTCCATTGCTCGGTAGTATAATAGTTCAGGAAGAATGAGTGCTTTTGAAGTTGTTTGGTACAAATGACAACTTTTTTGCTGAAAAGTTCATGCATATCCTCCAGCACTTCCTGAGATATTTCTTTTTCGTAAAATTATGTCCTATTATAAAATGTGTAGTATTTTGAAAATCTTACAATTTTTCTTTTTGCTGTATTATTTATATTTGATTTAGGTAACTCTACGTTGTTTTTGCGTTATCACAAAGAAAACAAATGGGGTCCATTTCTCAAGCTCCACCTTGAGAACTCTACCGTGTGTTGTGCAGTTGTAATAACTACGTAGTTCTTGCGCACACTTGATACATTGATACATTCGTAGACTGGAAAGATATTGAAAGACCTATTGCTACATCCTGTGAAGTGATGGCCTTCTCTTCGCCCTGCTGACCTATCCTGACGTCACTTCTTGAAAACCTACACAGGTACCTCTGGAACTATTCGACAATCTAATATCATTTTATTTTAACATAAATTTTAAAATTGGTGTTTATTTTTTGTGCAAAAAATCATCTCTTAGTACCTTAATCGAGCAACTATTATAATCTCCAATCCTAAGAGACTGTTTAATTTATTAATTTCGTAAAGTATTTTAAAATGGAGACATACGTAAATTTTCACGAGATCATCAAGGTTAGATGAAGTGAAAGTGATAGTAAATCTTCGACAAGATAATAACGACAAGAGGGTATGGTATAGTATTTTAATTATATATTACATGATACGGTATGATACCATAATACTGTATTACAGTATGATGGCGCTATAAGTTGAACTACAATCAGGCTAAGCGATTGTGCGTCGCCGAGTATCGCGAGTCGCGATTCCTCTGACTCACGTTCACCAACACAGTTCCCAGTTCTAGGAAACAGTAGTCCAGGCGCGTTGACGTAGTCGGTAGCGAGACCTCAGCAGTTGATGACTATGTAGCTGTGTTGAGTGACTTTGGAGTAGTGACATCGCCGGCTTCGTTGGCGGCTCATGACCTTGTAGAGAACTATTGGTTGAAGAGTGGGGGCTAGCGAGAAGTGCACTAGTGAGAGTGGTGGTTTGTAAAGAGGCTGGGCATAGCGATGGCGCACAGAACGTCGAAGAGAGGCCAATCCGGAACGGAGTAGTGACGAAGAGCGTAGGAGAGACAGACTTGAAATGCAGTAACAGTACAGTAGGTACGTGCTCAGTGGCTTGAGCTGTACGGGTGGAACGAAGGAGCGCTTGGTAAGGAAACGCTGATAAAGGAACTCTCGATTGCAGCCTTGCTGGTAACGAGCGCTTGGGAAAACACTTCTGTAGAAGCGCTTGATGAGAGAGCACATGATTAGTGAAAGAACTTTTGTTTAGGGAGCCTTTTCGAATGAGCGAACTGGGTGAGGAAGCACATATCGAGCTCCATAGGGAAGAGGCGAGGGTTTGTGCCATTAGGGATGGATCACCCAGTGCTTCCACTCCTAGGGTAATTACCCTAGTCAAGGGTAATCAGACCCCTCCTAGGGTACAGCTTAGGGTAAGAGAAAAAGATGCAAAATCTTGGGTAAAATCCATATTTCAAATCTGGTTTATCAAAATCATAAGAAAACATGAAAGTTGTCAATAACTACAGTTGAATAACCCAAATAACAATTAAATGAGCAGAAGGTATTAATTTAAAGATGGATCGCATGGACATTTGATTCGTAAATATAGCACAAGTTAACGTGTTCCCCTGAACAAGTTACGATTCTTTTCGCAATGTGCGGCGTGCAGTTTTACAAGCTTGTTCACGATGATTGCTGGAGCAGTGGGATGCACTCACACTTTGTTGTGTTGTCGTTTTGCGATCCAACTAAGATAAATGATATGAGAGCCAATGCTTTCAACAACAAGCTAACCCTTGCTTATTTGAAGTTTTTAGATTATAATTTGTGGAATTTAAACGAATTGAATACCTTCAGTCTTATAATTATTCAGTCTTATTCTCCAAACATTGTCAACCTGGGATCAAAAATTTGTAGCCTTATTAAGAGCTTTTGTTCGGATTTTATGCGCGTTGCTTTTATGAAGAATTCGACCATTTCTTTGCTGAATCCATCCCATCTATCATTCACTAGTGCTTTAGTGCCAATAGGGGAAAAAATACACACAACATTGGGACGACAGCAACTGAAACGATGTCAGAGATAATTGGAATTATGTGCTTCAAAAGAGATAGTGTTTTTTCCTGATTGTAGACGCTTCTTGGTTGAAGCAGTTTCACAAATCCCAAAACAATTTTCCGTCGAGGATCCTGAACATGACCTCGTACGTTTTCTAAATCGGTTTAATGCTCAACACCGACTGTAAAATCTTTGTTTTATATGTTAAACAAAATTTCCCCAATGGAAAAGTTTGTCGATAATAAACTTCTTGATGAAGAGCGGCGAAAACATAAATTACTTGGATGAACAACCGACACCAGTCATGTCAGCTGTTGATTACTGGAAAACAGCGCGTTGCCGTAAAAATGCTGTGGGCTACCATGCTATCCAAATCTTGCAACTATAATTTGAACATTGTTGCCCCTCCCATTTTCAAATGCATTCGTTGATTTGGGGGTCATCTATGCGATTTTGGACGTAATGATCAATTTTTTTCTTTGCTGAAAAATGTTATTTAGGCTAGTGTATCCTAAAAATTCATGGGACTACCGGCACTAAAACTACCCCCTCCCCTCCCTCAAAGAGGAGTCTAGAAGAGGGATGATGGGGGTCAAAAAACATGAATTTTTAACTGCAATATCAGAAGAAAACAGAAAAGAAAAATCTAGCTTTGCTAGTGTATTAGAAATGTTTTAAGCATTACAAAACTGTCTTTGGTGTTGCTTTATCAAGAAAATTTCTTGCCTTCTAATTTTTTGAAAATTAATATCCGAATAAAATAACATGAAAACGTATATTTCCCATTCTCTAACAACTAAGACCAAAATAGAAAAATGTACTGAAGTATAAATGTATTTACTTTTAAAATTACATATACTTCGAAACTTTCAAAACAATCGGTCCACAAATAAAAAAATTATCGTGTCTGCACAAAAATAATGAGAGTTAAATGTATTTCATTCGTGTAATTTAGACATGTAATATGTTTTTCACAGTATAAATATGGAATTACGAATGCATAGTATTTTTAGTTGGTAAAACAGCGTGAAATAAGGATTCACGTAAAAAAATGAGCGTTATATCACATTTCACCACAAAATTCATATTTTTCGCATGTTTCGGGATAATCAAATTTTTCACCTAAAAATGAAAAGAAGACAATGAGTTTTCATGCAAGAAAAAAAATAGTCTTGGAATCCTTGTAACATTTCCAACATTCGAACAGATTGAGTTTTCAAATATTTACATTCAATTTTTTTGTCGTTCTGCAAAACCGAATATTTTTCACATTTTCGATACTGAGAAAGTCGTATATAAAAATAAGTAGAAAAGAAAATGAAAAATTCGGCTCTGTTACTTTGTCAGAAGGTTTTAAAAACTGCCTACAGTATTGTTCTAGAATGAAAACTCATTGGCTTCCATTTATTTCAAAATTCCGATAATAAAATTAATTTTACCGATTGTTTCAAAAACTAAGGCTAAAATAGAAAAAAGTTACACAAGTGAAATGTGTTTCTTTTTAAAAATTGTACATTCTGTCGAAATTTCGGATCAATCGGTTCAAAAACGAAAAACGCTCAGATGACCCTCTTAATTTGACCAAAACTTTACTAAGAACCAGTATAAAGAATGAAATCGTGTGTGGTTTGATGCAGACAGAGTTTTCACTGCATCTGATGTCCCGATTAATACTAATTTAATTTGGGCTACAAGTGAAGTGAAAATAATGCCATGTGCCCAGAATTTTCCGCAATGACCGTACATTAGAAACCCAAAATCAAAACAGCGAGATTACATTTTTATAATTTAGATTGAAGTTTGTTTTAGATATTTCCACAACTTTACTTTTTATGTGAGTAATATAGTTTCCTGGAGATTAGAAATTATTTGCATAAAGATCTAAGGCTATACCTAACAACGTCCATTGAGTTCATTCATTGTTCATTTGTTTTGGATCGGTCAAAAGACTAAATGAAAGAAGCAGGAAAATACACTCCTGATCAAAAGTTTAAGACCACTTGAAAATTTAGAAAAATGCCAAATTTTCAGTGATTAATAATTAAATGCATTCAACTAGGGATCGGCAATAATTAAAGGTAAAATGTGAGAAAGACAAAAAAATAACAATTGTAACAATTTATTAAGGAATCAACACTTTTAATGTATAATGACAATTTCAGTTGATCATAATTATAAGACCAGGGTTAAATAAGTTTAGTTTAAGGGTAATTTCCGGCATTTTAGTTACTGGTTGGCACTGATAGCGTAAAGGTTTTACCATGCCCAAAGCAAGCAAACTTTCCGAACTTGGATGTGGTCGAATTGTCGAACTGCAGAAGTGAAGGAATGTCGCAACGCGCAATCGCAGTTGAGATTCACCTCATTAAAACTGTAATTTGCAATTTCCTAAAGAACCCAGAGAATAATGGAACAGCAAAATCTAGCGGTAGACCGAAAAAAATTTCACCTGCATTGGGTAGGAGAATAAAACGGGTGGTTTCTCAAGACAGAAGACGGTCTTCCAAGAAAATTAAGGCCCTCACTGATGCTGATTGCAGTGCAGTAACGATCAGGTGGCACGTAGGACAAAACGGCTTGAATAACAAAGAGCGTCTACAAGGTCCTCGGTTGCTTCAACGTCACAAAGTGGCCCGTTTACAGTTTGCTCGAGAGCACCAAACATAGGACGTTGAGAAGTGGTCTCAAGTTTTGTTTACTGATGGGAAAAAATTCAATATGGATGGCCCTGATGGTTTCCAACGGTACTGGTATGACAAAGAGATTTCTCCTGAACTGTTTTCCACGCGCTATAGTGCTATAGTGGTGGAGGCTCCGTTATGGTATGGGGCGCATTTTCCTACAGAGGAACCATTGAGCTTCAGGAGGTGCAGGATCGTCAAAGAGTTGCTGGTTACGTCGGAATGCTGCAAAGATCATCTTTGTCAGCAGAGGGTTCTCGTCTGTGTGGTGATGGATGGATTTTTTCAGCAGGATAATGCAGCAGTCCACAGCGCCCGCCAGACTATGACTTTCTTTTAAGAAAATGGGGTCACTGTTTTGCGTCATCCAACATGTTCGCCGGATTTAAACCCAATAGAAAATGTTTTGGAGTGGATAGCGAGAGATGTTTATGGAATGGTAAACAATTTGCATCAGTAAACGAACTTCGAGCTGCCATCTTCAGGAGCTGGGACAACATTCCTTGAGCCCTCATGGAAACCCTCGTTTCTAGTATGCCACGAAGAATTCTTGAGGTTATTAACAAGAATGGGGACAGTACTCATTGCTAAGTTCAACGTTTGCTCACTTCAACGTCGTTGAAGAAAGATTTTCTATGATTTTCTCATATTGCCTTATCATTTTTATCGACTGAAAAAGTCAATATTCATTAAAAGTGTTGATTTCTTAAAAAATTGTTTCAAATGTTATTTTTTGACTTTCTCATCATTTACCTTCAGTAATTACCGATCCCTAGTTGAATGCATTTAATCATTCATCCGAAAGGTTGGTATTTTTCTAAATTTCCTAGTGGTCTTCAACTTTTGATAAAGAGTGAATGTTACATAGGTCTGTATTTTTCATTCCGAAATTTTTTCTTTTTTCAAAAATCATTATTTATGTATTGTGAACGTTAGTTATGTAAACGTAGACTTCAATTTTGTCGGCCACAGCGCTTTGTGTGTTTGTTTGAGTTGTTTATCTATCCACATTTGAAATATATTTTGTAATTTAATGGAATAATGTCATTTTATACACATTTCCAAACTAAAAGTGTTCAGATAAATCATTCATAAATTAACATATCCCCAGGAACTTTAAAAAAGAAAAAAAAAGAAAAAATGTTTATTTCCAAGTTGTCACATGAGATACATGCCAACATATTGGCTTTTAAAATTTTCTTAAATATAGGGCATCCTAAAACAATTGTTCCATACGAGGAGTACTAATTGACAAACCATCCGAGGTGTACAAGTAGATAAGTCATACGAGGCATAATGATAGACAAACTATACGAGGTGTACTAATAGACAAACTATCAGAGGTGTACAAGTAGATAGACCATACGAGGCATATTAATAGACAAAAAATACGAGGCGTACTAATAGACAAACCATACGTGGCGTGCCAGTAGTCTATCTCTGTCAAGGGTAGTTGAATGAGAAATGAAAAATATGCCCTAAAAATATGCAAAGCCCTATCACCACCAAAAACATATTTCATATCTTCTCGATATTCACCACATCATGCGGACATGGGTACATGGAATAAAATAGAGATACAGTGTAAGCTGGTTACCACTCATGATTGACAAATATCTACAAAATATTGGTAGAAATGGGTAAACAAACATATATTCAATATCAAAATTCATTGCTTGTACAACATACGGACAGAAAGATAATTTTACTACGATTCATATGCTCAAATTGCACTTTATTTCATTAATTATATTTGACATTAATCCGATTCTCAGAAACGCCCTCTGGGGAAGTGATAGATCTATTCTTGAATCATTTCGATATAGCAATAAAATTTATTAACCGGATGGTTTTTGCGTAAAGAAATGAAATAGAAACATTTATATCTATTTATGTAGATACATATATATACCTACACACGTACACACACATATTAATATATATACTTATTGAAAATGAAATATTGGAAAAAAATACATATATAAGATAAAAGATCAGGAACCTACCAACCTACCAAGCTATCAATGAGACTTTAATGAAAGGCAAAGCCGATACTTTTATTAAAGACTATACGGTAATTATTAGATTGTCCGGATTTATATTATCTAGGGTAATCAAGCAGCCATCTAGGGTGAAATGCATGTCTGCCTAGGGTACAAAGATTGACGAGCGTGGAAGGCCTGGGATCACCTAGGTTTTGTGCGTACATGCGGATCGCGCTTTAGATTTTCGAATTGCGGGTGCGAGGCAGAAAGCGGATACATTAGGAGACAGTGCTCGCTTAGCTGTGCTTGCTCTGCTCTGTGAGCAGAGCCAGTTGCTGCGCGATTTAAGGAGCGGTGAGGTCAAGTTACCCTTGCTCTAAGTCCAAGGTTGAAACTTTTCAATAATTGGGCTGTTGAGTGAATGCGGGTGGAGAGGTATCAAGCGTGTGTTGTCTCTGAATTTTGTGACGATTGAGGAGCTTAGAGTGAAGCTGATCGACGGCGAGTGTTGGTTAGAAAGCCATCACTTCTGAAGTGGCGAGCTGCGTTTTCCAGCCGCTTTGGCGGCACACTATTGGCTGGCTCGGGGTGCTATCTTGGTGCTCGGTAATCATATGAGCAGCTCGCACTTAAGGTATATTGTTGGTAAATAGCGGGCAAGAAGAATCGAGCTAGAGTCTAGACGCGATGCAATTAGTTTTCACGCGTTGACAAGTCGATATAAGGCTCGTACCGATAGCTCGTATTTGGTTTGTAGTGCCGAGTGACTAAGTAAGTACAGATGTTATCAAATCAATTCATACCCAATAGATATCTTTCCCATTAATTCTAACAATACTTAAAACTTCTTAATGCATAAATAAATCGTCAAAATCTTTATAGAACCACAGAGTTACTATTATAAAAGTAATTATAGTATATGAGATTATTTGGGAAATTTTCGTATTTAAGTGCGTATATTTTTATATAAAGGCACCTATATTAAATATCGCAATCAAAACAACCGACAATCATTTCGGTGATCGAATTTTATTCTCCTTTTTGGTTGAACAAGAACTCTTAGGGATCAGGCACCTGAATCTCGGGAAAAAGTATACATTCAGTCGGCTCCAGGATTCTTTTGAGGAACGGTCTTCTTCTGAGGGAAGATGAGCTTCTTCTGGAGAGAGGACTCGTAGTAAGGAGTTTGCCTCCAAGTCTTGTCATCATCATCACTCGTGAGCAGCACAGAGTTCATCCTTAAGCTGGTCTCTCGAAGCACGCTGTCGATGCTGACTTTTCTGCCCATCTTCTCCAAGACCTCAAGGACCGTGTGAATGAATAGCGACCCTGGGTGAAAATAGAATTAACTTGCATCTCAGGAATAGTGCTGAGAAATATTCCAAATTTTGGAAACATAGAAGGTGGGGCATTCACATCCATCATTAAAAATTTTAATAGTGTTTGTTCTTGTAGTCGTCAAATTACAGTGACTCTTACCATTTTTATGGTGGGCAGCTAACTGGTACCACATGGTAGAGTGGCACACGAGCGTGTCGGCGAAGTTGTTGACGCTTGTGTAGTTAGTGTTGGCAGCGTACAACGCCTTCATCTTCTCCTGGACATCGTCATCAAGGATCAAAGGGTCTGTACCCGTT
The DNA here is from genome assembly GCA_030386875.1 of Morinoia aosen. Classification (NCBI taxonomy): domain Eukaryota; kingdom Metazoa; phylum Arthropoda; class Malacostraca; order Amphipoda; family Talitridae; genus Morinoia; species Morinoia aosen. The sequence continues at coordinate 36,349,212 of CM059571.1, read as the reverse complement.
TTCTTCCCGCGATCGTCTGGAAAACCAGCTGATTAAAATAGTCGCCAATGAACGAGAATTATCTCGACTCGAAGCTGCAGATCGCACAAGCTTGACAACACCTTCCCATCGCCAACATAAAGAATTATGTATCCCAAACAAAACATAGAAACACACCGCTAACGACAGGCTTCAAACTTTTCTTATGCATTTCAGGCTAAATCCTTATGTTCAAGAATAACTTTATATGTTCGTGTCTTGTCAGCTTCTGTCACGCTATTTGGTCAAATATTATGGACAGGTCTAAATGACTTCCTCGCCAAAATTTGGGTTAACTTCTGAATTATCAGATTATTTTTGTAAATTTTTAGGTAACACGAACATTTTTCATAGAAGTATAAGACCGCACGCTCACGCTATAAAAACCGTCACAGAAATGAAAGAATTCAAGAGGAAGGCCGAATCTCTTAGCAGAATGATTTCCCTCGATAAATTTATAAGATAACAAACACACCAAATCTCACTGGGCACACACAAGCTGTATATCAACACCATTATCCGATCATCACCCACACAATCATTCAAAAAAATGCTGCATTCCTTCAATTTTTCACAATGTCATTAACGACAATAAATGAAACAAGCTAAGCATATCATTCAATCTTTCCAGTGTTACGAATGATTAATTTTGCGAATTAAAGCTGAGAATTTAGGAAAATTTTAATTGTGTGTAATAAAATTTTAATTGTGTGTAATAAATTTTGTGCTTACTTAAAAAATTTGTTCGTTGAAATATCTTAGTAAGTTCCAGCAGTACAGATGGGTCGCTTCAACATGTGTGTACATGTGGGCCATAAGCTGTGGTGGTTCGAGCGATGTCTGTTTATATTAGCAGGAATTTTTGTGGTGTGTAAGCAATCTTCGAGAGGCCTAGGTCGGCCCTTGGGACGAGAAACTCAATCAGCGACCCACTTGAGACGTTCGAAAATACCGACACTGTGAGAAACACCGCCGCAGGGTTGATAGACATATGGCGCTACACTTAAGCTGCGAGGGTAAACATAGCAACGGTTTCGCAGGTTTAAGATGTGGATCGGGCGGGACTTACTGAGCTCTTGGCAAAGGGGCTTTAGCCAATAAGGAACAGTTATAACAGGAAGGGGAAATTCGAAGGGGTGAAGCCACGTATAAGACAGCAAAAGCAACGTACAGGCGGAGCTTCGAGCATTACGTGTGGACTTAGAAACTGTTGATTGGCGGTACAAAAAGTAGAAAATCGCTCTCGCCAGACATTTTGGTAGAAGCTAATGAAATCAGTTCAGTTTATCGCAGAGGATCGTCGGAGAGAGTACGTGTTATAAATAGGAGGTGGTGTAGATAAAGTTACTCTAAAAGAAAAATACCAATCTGAAATAATGTGACAGTGTATTCAAAATTAAGAAAGTTGAACTTATCAAAATTTCTCTTCAGGTTCTATAGAGTAAATATTCTCCGTTTTTCTGTGCAGAGAGGAAATTTTACGTGTCCCTTTTACCACGTTTACTGAGGGAAAGAGGACAAACCCAACCAAATCGTAGGAGTCATTTAATGGAACATGGAGATGCCACATTAGATGGGAGGGTAAGAGAGATGTAGTTTCCTTTTGGAAAAGATATTTTTGAAATAAATATTGTGAAAATTCAATGTCATTCAGTGAAGTAAAAATTGAGATATTTGAGGAAACGTCATTGCCGCGATTAAAAAAGTAACAAGTTAAATTTTTGTCTTAACAGGCGGGAAGGATTTATCTGAAGGATTGATCTGCTCGGATGAAAAGGAGATCGACGTGTGAATATACTGAAGCGGAATGAGCAGTATAACGTCATCACTAGACATTTTCTGAACAGTGCATAAGACAGGCATTTGAACTGAAGCGAGTCGTGGACGAATGATTTTGTGGGTTGGAGTAACTATCACCTACTGCGCTGCTGGAATATCTGAGATAGAATAGACCAGAATAGACATGTCTCATGTATAGCTCTTGTAAACTTAGGGGTGGCTGGCCAGCCGAAGCGAATCATTCAGGATAATTCTGTGATGTAAACATTTGTCGTATGCAGTTTCTAGATTCCATTGCTTAATTTGCATCATTCCTAATAACATTCATTGTGCGTACACTTGTTGATGCTTGCAAAACGTATGGCCGAAATCATAAATGTTAAGCGAATTTCACCCTGTGTATTGCGCCCCAATATTAGAAGCAACAGCTCGCAACATCACGAGTGCGCTCAGAAAATGCGCTAAGTAAGTTGGGTCATCTTTCATAGGTGAGTAACGTTTTGTTTATAGTATATACTGTAATGTTAATTAATTTGCTTTTGGGCTTGCCCATGAGTTTTCTTGTGTTTTCTGTGTATTTCATGGAGGTGAGCCAATTCCTCAAAACGAGCGTTCGGTTCCTTGTTAGTGCAAACTAATGAGGGACAGGACCAAAGTCGTCTCGTGACACCAGAATCGAAAATATCAACTCCAGCGTATGAAATATTGAGCGATTTAGAGACAAATAAATCCATGAAAATATGTTCTACACTGAAATCAGAACAAAATTAAAAGACCGATGCACAGCTGCATTTAGTTCATAAGTTAAAGAGCACAGTCTTAAAAAAGATGAGCTAATTATTCCGAAAATTAGAATGCATCAAGAAAAAAGAATGCATTGGAAATCTCTTACATAACTATTTTAACATAAATAAAACATGGTTGATGATGATACTGCTAATCCAATACCCTACGTGAATTTTTTGCATCTTGTTCAAAAATCCATCCTCCATTTTAATCGAAATAATATACCAATGCTATTACCCGTACAATCTACGTGATAAATGGAAAGTCTGATAAAACTATTTAAATTTCTTCACCAAACCCAAAAATAGTTCTTATTCCACGACTAAAAATATCTAGGTCTTTATAAGTCTGGTCAAATTAAACGTTACTAACAGTTCTCTTTGCTTGGCAATTATTCGAAACTAAAGAAAATGCCCTAGTAACTCTTTTTTCTTTAAATGATGATAAAACCGGTGTGGGGAGTTACAGCCTTTATAGCTCAAAGAATTAGTTGAAAATATGTTTCAAAATTTTATGGATAGAAATTCTCTCCTGCTTCAAACCAATTTAAGACAATCAATACGACTTTTAATCCAGAAAATCTGCAACACGTGCTTTTAAATCATTTTCAAGAAGTTCGTCCAGATACGGTAACAATTGAAGAGACTTCGACATCTCAGCGTTTCACGACTACACCCACGAGAGGACTGTCTAGAAACCTAAACCTACTAAGAGCCTATTATGCTGTACAGCAATGGAAAAGATAATCTTAAATGGTTAAAATCGCACCCGATGAATGGTAAACTACATGTTGTGGTCGGTGAGGCCTAATCAAAGTTACTGGATACTAGTCGTGGAGTTTCCCAAGGATCTGTCATGTCCGACCTGCAAACTAAGGATCTTTTCACCAAAACATTGTTAAAATCCACTGCTGCATGACATTTTACGTAGAAAATGAATTTAAAAATTCACTTTTCGGTTTCCTGTACATCTTTTACTCTCATTTTTAAATTCCTTTTCGTGTTGAACTCTTAAACTTACCATACAACCCCTCCTTTCGCTGATCAGCGCAAGCTTGAATGAAGAAGAGTTTTGGCTTAGCCTGCAGCCACTCAATGGTCACAAGCGGTTGGATGAGGTCCCTGCGACGATGTATCTCGCCATCTTTAACTTTCAGGTACGCCTCGTCTCCATGAGCCATGAACCAAACCACCAAGCTGAAGAAAATTACAATTTGTATCAAACTATTCTCTGCAAGAGTTTCAAATTCTTGTGACACCAAGAATAGCACATAACCGTTCACAAGCGTAAAGCTTTAATTCGAGCTTGTGGATTATTCACAATGTTGACGTGGTCTTCAAAATTCTTTATGGCAAGTCTAGCAACCCAACTTTCAGAACATAAACTCACCTGTCGTAAAACTGGTTTCGACGCTCTTCCGCTTTCGTGATCATTTTTCGTACATCATTCACCGATGGATTCATTTTAAGAATGGTATCGTAATTCAACTCAGATTCGAAAAACTTTCTAACTGCGGCTACGTCGTTCTTATTTCCTTCTCGTTCGATATCCATCGCCAAAATTAAGCACAATCCAGGAGGGCTTCTTGCTATTTGGTATTTCTTAAGCTGGGTTAAAGCTCTTGAAATATGTTCTGGTTGGGAAATATCTGGCGATACAACGCCCTCTAGGCAGTCTTCAAGCTTTTGGGTGTGCACGCTGTCGAGGAGTTTACCCTTAAACATGAGAAGAATCATGTAATAGAAAGCTGCATCTTTCAATCCTGGCAAGAGTTGCAGACTCTCGACGCTTTCGATCACGGATACGGCCTGGGCTAGTTCTTGCTCATTCAAATCGATCTCAGTCATTTCAATGTCAGTGTTTTCTACCTCGGCCACTTTAATTTCGCTTTTCTTGATAATGTAATCCCTCATCCTGTTAGGAAGAGAATAAAAATTTACATTTTTGTTTGGAAATATCACCTGAATGCCTCATTTATTCACGAAGAGTTTTTTCACAGACAAAATCATTTGTAATTATTACTTGTTGTCTAATAACGTATTTAATGGAAAATAAACGACAGGGGTTAATTGCCGAGAAGTTCGACACAGTTGTAGAAATCAGTAGATATGAGCAGTTTGGAAACAAATATTTAAATTCACCGAGCATTTTCGGGTAGGGTCTTGAAATATTCTCAACTTACAATCAGTAAGTTTCGACGAGTTAGAACGTGAGTCGGAAAGGGATTAAGTAAAATCTATAATGAAATATTAAGTTTAATGAGAATAATTTTTTGACGAAGCACTTTGCTTGCATTAGATATTAATCAAACAGCGAATGAAAGTAATTGTCCCTAGAATTCAGTTCAATAAATTTGAATAAATTTTTCCAGCATCGAATGATTAAAATTTTACGTTAAAACCAATCTTGTGTGATATAGCCCAAAAAAATTAAAAAATGCACACTAAAAAGGTCAGTGTGCCTCCCTAATTGTTAAGTGTTTTTTATTGACAAATTAGTAACTTGGCGTCCCATAGGCAATAATTCCAAGTCATTTTTAAAAGTTCTTGAAGAAAAGAATAAGCATCTATTATTCCAGCAAACAATACCTACGAGTCTGCGTTTTCCTGATTGAGAACTATAACGTCAATGTCTCTTTGGTGTGTGTGAAATTTTTACATACCTGAAAACTTCTTCAGCGGAAAGATCACCGCAAATTTCAGCGAGAGTTTTGTTGAGGGTGTAAACGAAAAAATTGTTGATGGGTCCTTCCGGATCACGAATGGATCTAGCCGGGATCCTTCTGTGGGTAAGAATTTCATCTCGCTTGTTCTGCAGAGCATCAGGCAACTCGTAGCCCGCATCCGTGAGAACTTCGACAAATGTCAAAAGTTCTACCTCATCCGTATCTAAGGAGTCTTCTGAGCCTGAGAAATTTTTTTCAGCTGTTGGGATAGACGGACTCGGAGATGGGCATCGGCCGATCCTCTCTTCCTTACGTTCGAGTTCATCAATCAAAGGATCCATACTCTTCTCCTTCAGAGTCTTCTACATAAGGAAAAAATCGTCATTATATACACACAGTAAGTGTCTGAACAAAAAATGTTAAGAAGCGCAGTCGGAATAAAAATGAAGAAATATCTGAAGTACTTTCATAATGTTAACAAAAAACCATGCACATAATTTGAGATGCAATCAGTGACGCAAATTGGGAACAGCTGAAGGATTCAGTGGTGGTGCCAAATTAAGAGATTTCAGTAGGAGTTCTCTTACGAAAAGTTTTCTCTGACTCTGGGCCTTGATGTGTGAACAACATGAACATGATTTAGATGCGTAAAGTAATGTTCATACCAAATAATTGGAAAAATTAATGGAGCATTCTTAAACAATATTGAAATAATCTGTGGGACACTGAAAAAATGTCCAACGATTACATTTTTTGGAGCTCATCTAGGAAATATATTCAATTTTATTGGTAATAGAATGAAGGCGGTTCTTTTGAAATCTAACAATCTAATAAAAGGGAATTTTGAGCTTAATTCGCTTATAGGTATCATGCAGACTTTCTGCAGTAGAGCTTTCAACTTATTCAATACCCTCGGAGGGTGGTTGACTTTATACAAACACGGGTACAGGAGGGATTCCCTGGTCCGGATCGTTCCTGTTTAGCAGGAATTATTCAATTCCACGAGCCAATGACGACTACGTTCATCAACTGTTTAATTACTCGCGGACTAGAATGTATGTAAGTTCAGTATTTGTTGGTACTAAATGCCCGCGATGGATAACAGACCAATATGTGGCTCACGATTGCAAGATTGGTCTTTTTCCAGACCAAATTTAAGGATTTTAGCAAGACTAGAAGCCAAGGTGGCAGACCTGATCCAAATAATCTCATTGATTCCCAACGATAAAATGTTGCCTTCTACACAATCAAAAATTTAAAATTCTTCGTTGTAAACATCTGAATGGCAACTTTTAGCTGTGTCCGGCTGAATCAATCACATTTCACAATTCCTCAATTTTTCCGTTTTTAGATGTGACACATATGTTAAATTCATAGTATCACTTTGATAAGAAAATTTGCGAGCGAACTTGAGAAAGATGTGTTTATGTTTTGTTATTAATTTCTTACATTCATTGTCTTTAGTTTATTCTTGTTACTTGACAACGGTAAAAACATTACTCCGTTTTTATAGGTGAGAAAATATTGTGTTCAAGTTGTGTCTTAGTTACCCTCCTCTTAGCCTTCATGAGGTGGATTTGTGCTCTATTGTCAAATTCAGGAGAATTTAAAGAGTTTCCTTATGGCGGTTTATCGAGGAAGAGAGATAGCAGCCTGATTGTTTTACTGCCTCATGTTGGCATAATCTCAAATTTATTACAGTTGAACAGAAATTGACAAAAATCAAGGTGGTGTTGGGTACTGAATATGTGCAAGAAAAAAAGCGTTTGCTTTAACACGTTGGTCGTGATGTAAGCCGCCGCTGTACGTGGAGAGAATTTTCATAATGCGACTGACCAACCCGTAGTCATACAGTTAATTTTCACAATTACACAATCAAAGTTAAATGAAAGAACGATCCAGTTGCGGCTAGTTTTTTTTTCAAAATTGCCAGCTACAACTGATTTCAAATTTAGGTTAAATGTTAAATCGTAGTCAACGTGTAAATATGCCTGATTATCACTAATGTCTTGAGAGCTACTTCTTATATTAGAATGGAATAGTTTTCTATGCAGCATTTTTAACGGATAAAAGCTGAAAGTTATTGATGGGAATGGTGTGTGTGTGTGTGCAAAATTTCGAATAAAATGTGTTTGTGTAAAATAGACGAGTGTGAAAAATTGACATTCCGTGTGAACAGCGCGAGTATTGAAGAAACACAACGTGTACAAGGTATTTGTTATTTGCACTGAACACTTTTCGAATTGTCGTTACCTTGAATATCTCGAGCAGCTTTGCGGCAGAGCTTGTGTCTCTTTCTTCGTTCTCAACCTGATGAACAAATTGAAAAATGTTAATAACATTTTATCTTTTTATGGACATCACTCTAATGGTGAATAATAGGGACAATATTAATTAAATTCAATAATTATAATATCCTAAGTAAAGTTTGACAGTTGAAACTTCCCGATAATATTCCATTTTGTCAAAAGATATTCATTCAAATGCGCTAAAAATGGGATATTTTTAAAACTGTCTTCTTTGTTATTTGACTTGTACGTTCTAATTATTCAATAGGATAAAAATTTTGGACCAGATCATTTTGTTTATCATTGGATTAACTAACTCCAACTTACACCGACATCATCAATTTACTTCTCCCCTTCAGAACCAAGTACACACTTATAGAGCCAATTTTCCTCATTCAGTAGTAGACAAGTGAGCTAGTCTGATTTTTGAACCAGCCGCAGACTTTTTTACTCGTCGATTCTGAGTCTTATTTATAAGAAAGTTTTCTGATGAATCCAATACATTTCTCAAAAATTAAAATTATATTTAACAATTATTTAATTTACGTCTTTTGACAAATCCAGTGCAATTTTCCAGAATCAAATTGAATTGAAAATTAACTGAAGTTTTCAGATCTATTCGATACATTTTTCCAGAATTCAAATTGAATTTATGGATAAATCTAATAAATATGATAAATCTAATAAATTTGTTCATAATTGATATTCAACCACAAAAAAAGGAAAACGATACAGCTACGTGGTTTTTCACGATCAGTGAGAAAATACTGTATAAAACCAAAATTATAAACATTTTTATTGCCCAGATTAACATTTTTATACAAAATTTTGGGCAACGGTTCATATGAATTCATCTTCTACGATCGAAATCAATAAAATTACTCACAATTTACTGCCATGAAATGCATAAACTAAATTTAAATTTGGGCTAACGATGCGCATGAAATCAGCCTCAGCTCGGTCTTTCTCTATCATTCATTACCAACTCAAGCAATTAAATCTCAATTTAAAGGATTGAAATACAATCATCTATGAGACGTGTTAATTTATGGCTGGAAATTCTAAATCAACCATTCATTATTCAATATTAATAATTAAAAACTTTTGAAACAATATTATCAACATAAATAAATGTGGGATCATCATCATAACCTATCAGTTAAAATTAATAATAAATTATTTTCTCACTATTATTCCAATTCATTTCAATTCTGAACGTGAAACTACATGCCTTCTAGAAAATTGTATTTGTTTATTACTATATAAATCACATCATCGTAATATAAAATAACTTCTTGAGTTCATGCTACATGCAAAGTTCAACAGGCGCACGTATAACACGTCCGTGATCTTGGGCGATAAGATAACTTCCGTAAGAGAACACATTCTATGTGTCTTTGCATTGACTACGCCCAGAATTTCTCAAGACGGGATTTTTCCTTACCATTTCATCGTCGCTGAACCTCGTCGTAGGTAACTCGACATGAAAGTCAGACAGGTATGAAAAAAGACTGATGATGTAAATGGAAATAAAATCATGTTGTGTCTATGATTAAACCAATATGAAAAAAGACTCATCATGCGAAGTGAAATGAACTCATTTTATGCCTATGATTAGACCGATGTGAAAAAAACTCATCATGCGAATGGAATTTAAATCATATCATGCCTGTGATTAGATCAATATTAAAAAAGATTCACCGTGCAAATGGGAAGGAAATCATGTCATGTCCGTGATTAGACCAATATGAAAAAAAGACTCATCATTCAAAAACAAAAGGAATTGTGTCATGTCCGTGAATAGACAGACCAATTTAAAAAAAGATTCATTAAGCGATGAGATATGGAATTGTGTCTGCATCACTTTAATTAACTTACGATGCCAGGCTTGCAGCATTGGAAGACCAATTTTGGCGCATCCTTTTTCTCAAACGTTAACCTTCGAGGCGAATCTGCGAGAAAAAAGTAAAGAATTAAATAATTATAAATTTTTCTACATAATAGCTTGACTCCGAAATCAGCTTTCGTCGAGCAATCGTTAACATTAATAACAAAATTATTCGCCGTATGTACAAACAGATAAAAATACAAATAAGGATGAACTATCTACGTATCTTACCCATTCTTCTCATCTACATATCCCCTCCGTTTATCTTTTCATTCATTTGTCCTATTTCTCCCCTCTGCCTATTTTTTCTGTCGATGCTTTTCATCTATTTGATTGATTTTTCATCTCTATATTTCTCCTTCCATCTAAGCCCTCATCTATTCTATCTATTCGCCTCGCCTTATATTTCCATTACTCACATCTCTATGTGAATCGAGAACCAAAATCTAGAGCTCATGGCTGTTCTATCATTATATATTCAATGCAAATTGAATATATAATACAGGAAGAACCACGTACGCTAGGTTTTGCTTCTGGATGTACATTAAGATCCAAGTAATGCAAGCACAGTTACGACACCAAAAAATCTAGAGTTGCTTCAACACTTGAGAGCTTTTAACAAGGGTTTTTTTTTCGGCAGTGTCACCTTCGGCAAAGCGGAGAAATATCTTCAAGATCCAAATCCATTCCTCCTACTCTCGTCTAAAAAGTCCACGAATACTTCTAGACATCCAATTCTCTAAATGTAGTCCTGAACACATTTTTTATCTCGGTATACAGCCCGTGACATCAGTGTCACCCATAGGCTTGACGAACTTATTGATGTTATGTTGACGAAATATGTTCAGTCATTATGGAGTGCAATTGTTTACACCGTTCAGTTGAAAACTGTTTTTTAAGTGAGTGGAAAATACAATTATTCAATTTTTTCAAACGTTGGTAATACTTTGAATATGAAATGATATACAGTGATTAGGAGACGCTAGTTGAGTAAATGGAACTTGAAATTCTTGAAAAACCTAAAAGATTTTTACTTATCGCAATCCTTTATATTGACAATTAGGAAGACATGAGAATTTATTCAAATCTAACAAATGACAGTATCATCAATGTAAGCCAAATGAGCTTCGAGACATTTATGACAAGCTATAAAGGGATGAACGAATTCGGCTGTTAACTATATTAAATAACTGTACTTGTGTGTACTCATGCTTATAACTTCGATCTAGTTAAGCTATTATCAAACCAAGAAAGTACAAGTTGGTATTTTGATTAGCGTCATTAATCGCCAGAGGTCACTTTTTTTCCTTATTTAATCTAGTTAAGTTTAGACCCAAACTTTTGAGTTCCTTATTCATTTGGTTAGAGATTTTTGCCCGATATTTAGGAGGGGAAACTCATTGGTAATGTGCTGTCATTCTCAAAAAAAAAATTTTAAGATTGATTTTTAAACATCGTTCATGGGTAAAATACAATATAGAAGCCCGAAAAATGATCATTGAGAGACGATGTATATATGATTTGTTTTGCATTTCTAAATATGAATTGCCAATAACGACATCATGTTTAAGGTTTGTAAACTATATTGTAAACTACTCAGTAGGAAGAAATCGTACGCGATATTGGTTTAGTTTTGACCGTAGTACGAACGTTATGATTAACAAAATCAGATGCTTTTTTAAATCGAGGTAAGTTGGAAGTATTAGGTTTCCAACTTCATTTTCCAACTAAAGAATAGTAGATGATTTACAATGGCTTGAGCTGCACATTTTTATGATCGAAGACCTAAATGCTCGTTACAGAGATTGGCAAGGTAGAAATTGGCTAATAATCATTGTTGCAGGTTTCGTCATCTCCCTTAATAATGGGTTTACTTTGACAATTTTTTAATGAAAAAAAATACCAAATGAGAACATTTCGGGAATATCAGGAAGAATAGCCGAGATCAATGGAGTTTCGCATATAAGCACTTTTATTTAGAATTATTTTTTCCCTTGATCAAAGTTTTTAGTTCGTTCATCATGCAATTGAAAATAATGGAGTAAGTGTACAGATTCCTGAGGGAGAGTTAGTGACTACCCGATTCGTCATTTATTTTTGTAGCAACGTATTAGGGAGCTTTTGCAAATGAATGAATGAAAAAAAAAACTCATCATGCGAATGGAATTTAAATCATATCATGCCTGTGAATGCTGTGATTAGATCAATATTAAAAAAGATTCACCACGCAAATGGAATGGGAATCATGTCATGTCCGTGATTAGACCAATGTGAAAAAAAAGACTTTGATTATAACTTACAAATGACTGAAAAACATTTTACAGTGACGGTCCTGCCTGTCATGGGTTCAAGTAGTTTCTGCAACTCATGTGAAGCTGATAAAAGTTCTCGTACGTATCTAATATCTGATTATGATTAGGGCTCATGAACTGTTAAGGAAACAACACCGATGACTAAAATGACATCATTGATAACATGATAACATGAACATCAATGTAATAGTTGATACTGTCTTGAATAATTTCCAAAGTCAACGTCACCTAGATTTTAAATGTTATCGGCTTGGAATTTTTTATATTTCAGAATGCTAAAACGCTTCCATGGTTTTAAAATTCCTTGGAATTTCAGTTAGATCGGAATCCATTTTTTTAGAAAAATATTTCCATTCATACGCTAATGAAAGTTTGTAATTAGTATCATTAATTTTTCTGATGATTGCTTCTGCATAGAATGTGCTTGCAGATGCCAAAAAAATTTAGATTTGCCCTATAACTTTATTGGTGCAAGAACTTGAAAAATTTTACGAAGTAGCAATGTAAAAGTTTCATCAACAAAACAAGTAAGGGAATTTTTCCTTCAATCTTTATTGCTCACCCATTTCTAGTTCACATTTTCAATCTAAAACTTTTCTCCTAGTATAGACATAAATCTATTTATCAAAATTTTTAATTTGTGCGCAGGTACTTTCCTCTTTCGGCACAAGTTAACACTTATAAATTTCAACTAGTGTGAACTCATCACAACCCTCACCAAGAAATTTACAGACTCAAAACTGTTTCAGACCTGTCTTCACAAGAGAACAAGATGCACATACCTTTGATTGATGCCATTTTTTCGTTTAATAGAACACTCAAAAACCTCCACTGCACAACGAGCTTTTCTCTTTCGACACGTCCGGGTTGTGCAAACTCCGACTTCGAATGACACTTGACCGTGTGCCTGTTTTGCAGGGCGTTTATCAGTCATGCCGGACTGTGATGAGATAACAATGTTCTTTTGTGAACGTGTTTCAACCACGTTTCCTCTTCAAAAAATCGTGCAGTGCTCTGCAATCCAACAAACGTGATTTGTACATCATTCAATACTTCTCACAGTGACAACGACTTTTCACTGATATGTTATTTAAATAAACGCCGTTTCAACGTTTAGCAGTAACCATCATCGCCTCTGTTGAACGCCAAGTAAGCATTGCTATTGCAAGACGTTTCCGATACTCATAGAGCTATGCATGGGTGTCGATCGTTCTTGCAAGTTTTTGTCGTAACAATTTTAACAACCTTCCACAATTGGCTTACATTACTGTGATCCAGCTTCTGGTAAAATCAAATTACTCGTCTCCTAAACAAGATGATTATTTTCTATGCAAATTTGCAGGCAAGTTTCTTCATGTTAAACATGCGTCATAAGCAAATTAAAGTCACCCTCTCACTTATTGCTAAGTACCGTATGTTGAAGATAAGTACCGTATTTAAATCGACATAGCTTTGCGTTTACTGTAGAGCTTTTAATGCACATGCGCATAACGAGAGTTTTATCAAAATCGTTTTTAGATGATGACGCACCTTCTAGTTTATTTTTGTGAGATAACATATCTTCTAGCACGCTCTTCTATGCTTTTTTCGTACTTACATGTTGACTGCCGCGTAATTCGAATTTTTTTACCCATTGCATCGTTCAAAACTTTACAACAGTGCTCAGACGCATATGTCATCAAGTATTCACAAACGTTCATTTTCTTACATAATTTCAGCCAAGTTGACAATATTTTCCTTCCTAGGTAACTGATAATTGGATTTTCGGAGCTTGATTTCTAAATCTTGATTTGAAAATTTTCGATTTACTTCATAAACATCAAGCTCATTAATCAAAGGCTCTGCAGACTTTGAACACGATATGTTCTTATGAGGGATTTGAGGTTGGAATAATAATTAGTTTTTAGAGTATATTTTAAATAAGGTTTGGTTCGGGTTAATTTTTTTGTAAATAGTGTGATTTATATTAAATGGGTTATTCAAGTGTTTATTTCTAAGTTCGTACCTAGAGTACAAACTCAATATCTACATCACTGTTAGAAATTATTTATTATGCAAATTTAACATTTCTAAGAAAAAATTTGCCTTCAAATCGATAGCTTTGGAACAACGTGTATCCCATGCATGTTCTCCCTTAAATCTAAAGAATTTTAAATGTCATTAATAACGCTTCAGAATCATTTAATCTATCATTTTGAAAACATTTAATTTGAGCCTTGCAGCACGCTCACGCTTGACGACGAAACTGAAGTAACACATGCAAATAATTCATACTTTGCAACACGCTCAAGCTCGGCTACGAAACTGAAGTAACACATGCAAATAATACATACTTCGCAACACACTCACGCTCGACGACGAAACTAAACTAACACATGCAAATAATACATGCTTTGCAACACACTCACGCTCGGCTACCAAACTGGAGTAACACATGCAAATAATACATGATTTGCAACACACTCACGCTCGGCTACCAAACTGGAGTAACACATTGAAATAATACATGATTCGCAACACACTCACGCTCGGCTACCAAACTGGAGTAACACATTGAAATAATACATGATTTGCAACACACTCACGCTCGGCTACCAAACTGGAGTAACACATTGAAATAATACATGATTTGCAACACACTCACGCTCGGCTACCAAACTGAACTAACACATGCAAATAATACATGATTTGCAACACACTCACGCTCGGCTACCAAACTGGAGTAACACATTGAAATAATACATGATTTGCAACACACTCACGCTCGGCTACCAAACTGGAGTAACACATTGAAATAATACATGATTTGCAACACACTCACGCTCGGCTACCAAACTGGAGTAACACATGCAAATAATACATGATTTGCAACACACTCACGCTCGGCTACCAAACTGGAGTAACACATGCAAATAATACATGATTTGCAACACACTCACGCTCGACGACGAAACTGGAGTAACACATGCAAATAATACATGATTTGCGACACACTCACGCTCGGCTACCGAACTGGAGTAACACATTGAAATAATACATGATTTGCAACACACTCACGCTCGGCTACCAAACTGGAGTAAGACATGCAAATAATACATGATTTGCAACACACTCACGCTCGGCTACCAAACTGGAGTAACACATTGAAATAATACATGATTTGCAACACACTCACGCTCGGCTACCAAACTGGAGTAAGACATGCAAATAATACATGATTCGCAACACACTCACGCTCGGCTACCAAACTGGAGTAACACATTGAAATAATACATGATTCGCAACACGCTCACGCTCGGCTACCAAACTGGAGTAACACATGCAAATAATACATGATTTGCAACACACTCACGCTCGGCTACCAAACTGGAGTAACACATTGAAATAATACATGATTCGCAACACACTCACGCTCGGCTACCAAACTGGAGTAACACATGCAAATAATACATGATTTGCAACACACTCACGCTCGGCTACCAAACTGGAGTAACACATGCAAATAATACATGATTTGCAACACACTCACGCTCGGCTACCAAACTGGAGTAAGACATGCAAATAATACATGATTTGCAACACACTCACGCTCGGCTACCAAACTGGAGTAACACATGCAAATAATACATGATTTGCAACACACTCACGCTCGGCTACCAAACTGGAGTAACACGTGCAAATAATACATGATTCGCAACACACTCACGCTCGGCTACCAAACTGGAGTAACACATTGAAATAATACATGATTTGCAACACACTCACGCTCGGCTACCAAACTGGAGTAACACATTGAAATAATACATGATTCGCAACACACTCAAGCTCGGCTACCAAACTGGAGTAACACATTGAAATAATACATGATTTGCAACACACTCACGCTCGGCTACCAAACTGGAGTAACACATTGAAATAATACATGATTCGCAACACACTCACGCTCGGCTACCAAACTGGAGTAACACATTGAAATAATACATGATTTGCAACACACTCACGCTCGACGACGAAACTGGAGTAACACATGCAAATAATACATGATTTGCAACACACTCACGCTCGGCTACCAAACTGGAGTAACACATTGAAATAATACATGATTCGCAACACACTCACGTTCGGCTATCAAACTGGAGTAACACGTGCAAATAATACATGATTTGCAACACACTCACGCTCGGCTACCAAACTGGAGTAACACGTGCAAATAATACATGATTCGCAACACACTCACGCTCGGCTACCAAACTGGAGTAACACATGCAAATAATACATGATTTGCAACACACTCACGCTCGGCTACCAAACTGGAGTAACACGTGCAAATAATACATGATTCGCAACACACTCACGCTCGGCTACCAAACTGGAGTAACACATTGAAATAATACATGATTTGCAACACACTCACGCTCGGCTACCAAACTGGAGTAACACATTGAAATAATACATGATTCGCAACACACTCACGCTCG
The DNA here is from genome assembly GCA_030386875.1 of Morinoia aosen. Classification (NCBI taxonomy): domain Eukaryota; kingdom Metazoa; phylum Arthropoda; class Malacostraca; order Amphipoda; family Talitridae; genus Morinoia; species Morinoia aosen. Next base: position 36,332,998 of record CM059571.1, on the reverse strand, counting down.
GCTACCAAACTGGAGTAACACATTGAAATAATACATGATTTGCAACACACTCACGCTCGACGACGAAACTGGAGTAACACATGCAAATAATACATGATTTGCAACACACTCACGCTCGGCTACCAAACTGGAGTAACACATTGAAATAATACATGATTCGCAACACACTCACGCTCGGCTACCAAACTGGAGTAACACATTGAAATAATACATGATTCGCAACACACTCACGCTCGGCTACCAAACTGGAGTAACACATTGAAATAATACATGATTCGCAACACACTCACGCTCGGCTACCAAACTGGAGTAACACGTGCAAATAATACATGATTTGCAACACACTCACGCTCGGCTACCAAACTGGAGTAACACATGCAAATAATACATGATTTGCAACACACTCACGCTCGGCTACCAAACTGGAGTAACACATTGAAATAATACATGATTTGCAACACACTCACGCTCGGCTACCAAACTGGAGTAACACATTGAAATAATACATGATTTGCAACACACTCACGCTCGGCTACCAAACTGGAGTAACACATTGAAATAATACATGATTCGCAACACACTCACGCTCGGCTACCAAACTGGAGTAACACGTGCAAATAATACATGATTTGTAACACACTCACGCTCGGCTACCAAACTGGAGTAACACATGCAAATAATACATGATTTGCAACATACTCACGCTCGGCTACCAAACTGGAGTAACACATTGAAATAATACATGATTCGCAACACACTCACGCTCGGCTACCAAACTGGAGTAACACATTGAAATAATACATGATTCGCAACACACTCACGCTCGGCTACCAAACTGGAGTAACACATTGAAATAATACATGATTCGCAACACACTCACGCTCGGCTACCAAACTGGAGTAACACGTGCAAATAATACATGATTTGCAACACACTCACGCTCGGCTACCAAACTGGAGTAACACATGCAAATAATACATGATTTGCAACACACTCACGCTCGGCTAGAAATACAATGTAAAACACGTTCGACGAACACACGTGAAGAATGGTTTCCAGCACCTGATCTAAATTTTTTGATGTTTAAAGAGAAGTAGAGTAAGAGAAAATTGGCTATTGCTTAGGTTTTTTTAAATTTTCTGAATCGCTTTTCTAGGAATGAATACAGATTAGAAAAATGTCAAAATTGAGTATTTGGAATAAATTGAATATTGCAGGAAGTTTGATAGCAATTAATGAAACGCATGAAAATTTTAAACTGGCCAATTTTTAATGAAAGACATTCCAAACAGTTGAACATTTATTTACAAGAAGTACATGTGTTCTTTTATTCAGGCATAAGAAAATATCCCAGACGCTCACAGTTTTTATCATTGGTATGAAACAGAACAATAGATCAGTCACTGCAACCAATATGCGATTCTGTATCTCAATAACAATATCACTAGGAAAACAAAAATTTATTCTAATGTAGAAAAATACGAAACTACTCCGTATTATGGTATTACACCACAGGAGGAAAACCAATGTAGAAAAATATGAAATTGACATTAACTTTGTATTATGGTATTGCTGTACAGAATTAAATAACAGGCTGTTAATTGGCTGTTCTCCTAACAGTTAAAATAAATAATCAGAATTACCACATGATATCCTTTGAACGAAAATGGATACTACAGGTACGTTAACGCGTTGGTCACGACGTGAGCCGCCTGTGTACACTGGGGCGATTTTTCATAACGCTGCTGACCGATAAGCAGTCACAAACTCAATTTTCATGAATACATAATTAAAGCTAAATGAAGGCACGATACAGTTTATGTTTGCCTTTTTAACAGTTGCTTGCAACAATTGACATTGAATTGGAGCTGTATATTGAATTTCAATTCAACTCATCGCTGTTAACGTGTTGATACATAAAAGGAATTAAAGTATCTTGGATACTTTATTCTCTATTGTAGCTCCCAACAGTTCAAATCGTATAACAAACAACCTGTTTTTTAGTATGGCATATTAATTGTTGAAAAAACTTATCATTATAATCGATTTTTATTAACAAAGGATTCCCTTTTGTTCTTCAAGAATTAATTATCCCAAAATCACGTATTTAAATATCTATGCTCAATATAAAATAAATCACTGAATAAATGCGCTTTACCACTCATACTACAGATAAGGATAATGAATTTTTCACAGTAATTTGAACAATTTTCGCAATAACGCACATTTAATGTACACTAAAAAATTATGTATGATGAAATCGCAAGGTCTGAATAAATTTCGCCTTCACAATATTTCCCTTGCATTTTATGAAAATAATTTTTAGTGCTATAGTTATTTCCAGTGTTTTTTCCTATTGCATTTATGGCAATTACATTTTTCTTAATTTTACATGAACACCTTAATTATAGAAGATTACATCTGAGCTAGTTGATGTACTAATTTCAAGAACCTATATTGACGTTTTCCAGATTACAAAAATGCTTTTTTGTTACTTTTGAATTTTCTTAGGATGAACTTGTTCATTCAAAAAAATAAAGAAATCATTTCTATTAAGGTTAGTATCTGTACCTGAAACAGCCGTTTTTCGAATTTCCGCTTTTCTTACTTGTGTATCTGCTTTAAACTCTAGGAAATCGAAATTGCCGCTGTAAATTTGGCTAGTACTGTACAAAAAAATGCAATTGAAAAGCAAAACCTCTCCTCAGTTCTGCGTCTGTATCTTATTTTTCGATTCATCAAGATGTAAGGCGAAGATATTACAGTTTTCAAAGAGGTTCGTAATTTTTCTGGCTCCAAATGCAGAAAAAGCACAAATTTGCCTGCAAGTTCCTAGCATCTTACCAGAAACTTTAGGTACTGATGTAACAGGAGCTCTGGAAATGCATACAAAAAATAATTAAATAATTAATATTTGTTTTTAAATACATCCTCCCGTTCACAAATTTCCAATAACTGATAATATTGGAGTTTAAATACAAGTGTTATTTTTTACAAATATCGCAGTAAATAACCCTTAAAATTCTAAAAAACGTCTTCATACGTAAAACAAATAACTGACAAAACACGAAAATTTAGCAACTGCAGAAAATTGTTGTAAGTATTCATATATACATACTATAGTTCATAAATGCAATATTCTTGAACAAAAGGTTTCTCGCTAGGAAATAAAGAAAAAAGTCTAGCTCTTTCGACATTTTTGTTCTGATTCTTGCACTCGACTGACACTGCGTTTCTTACATGGATTTGCTCTAGTATGGAAATATAATACGTATTCTTCAGCTTTACATTTCAAGCAAACATGGACACGAATACATCCTTTTGACGATGGAGGGGGGCATAATATCAATTATCAATTATCACCCGTGCGTTCTTATTTCCATTCGTGAGTGTTTTCATTTTCAGTTTTCCTAGTTGATTTGCCTTTCATACATTTTTGTTTTCGCTTTTCGGGAAAATCAACTCCTTTTGTAGAGAAGACTCGTAGTAAGGCGTCTGTCTCCATAGCCTGTTGCTGTCGTCCTGGAGAACGATGGAGTTCATCTTGTAGGTGGTCTCACGGAGCACGTTCTCGATGCTCACTTCGGTGCCCTTTCGCCGCAGCACGTCCAGCAGAGTGTGGATGAAAATTGAACCTTTTGAAAAAATTAAATCTAGTAAAAATTTATCATACTTGAACATACTAGAGCTGAGGTGCTGCAAAGCAAAAAAATCTCAACTAGGTTTGAAGGGAAAAAATATTCTCTCAATATTCACTGTGAACGTTTTAAGAACTTGGTAATATTATAAGTCATTTTTTATGAAAATTTTTTTAGAGGAGATTTTTCGAATTGGAATAGAGAACTTGCTTCTCGCAAGCATTTGGAATTCGTTGAAGAATATCGTGAATGATTCGAAAGTTATTAGGATGCGAGAACATGATATTTCTGATATGTAAACATGGAGCTTTCGTAAACCTAAAGATGATTTACTCGGTTTTTAGTGATTTAGTATTACTAAAGTTTTTTAGTTGCACCAACTGTTCTCAGTTTTTTAAAGGCTTTTCGATAGATTTGAAAGAAATATTTCAGCCTTTAAGGTAGCTCCAAAACTCACAGAGATAAATGAAAATTATTCGGAACAAAAAAAAACATATTAACAAAATAAGAGAAAAATTGAAAACACATCATTTTCAACCCTGTTTTCACATAAAATATAAGACAATTACCTTAAATCACAAGACTCATGTCTTAAATTCTATGAAGGAAAAATATTCTATGGCATCAGAGAATTCCGAGAGAACCTCATAGAATTTTACTACGAATCTGAATCCCGCTTTCCTCTCAGAAGTGACAGTTTTGATGAAGAACACCACTCAGCTATGCTTTGTTATCATTTTGCAATACTTCATTTATGTGATCCTTAGACCATTGTTCGTCACGAGAATATGTCAGCTTTTGCTGATGAACAAATGACATTTTGTACCCATGCTTCAGTGACGCACTGCGCGGCTTTACACGTTTGTTAGAACTTTATTCAAAGTAAGAATATCCAACAGTAAGCGGTTTTTGCATTATATCTTTCGATATTGCGTATTTCAATATCCGTACATTTTCAAATGAAGTGCATTTTAAGCTGAAGAAATGGTAAAATCTGTTCAGAATGAGCGATATACCAGTAGCGATATACCAGTGGACTCACAAATTAGAGATGTTAATGTGAACAAGTTGAAAGAAAACTACCTATTAGATTTAAGTTTAATGACTTTAAGAGCACACTTCCGCAACCTTATTCAAGCAGTACTTTTAATTTCTTTGAACCAAACTTCCTTCCATTTCCATGAAATAACTTGATTTGAATAAATTCGTTTTATTCAATATGATGCTGAAACCCCTAGCGATTAAATTTAACAAATATCCACGGAATATGTATGAGAGATAGTTTGTGCTTACAAAATAGTTCAGACGATGTCTTTCATGGATGCTATGAAATTGGCTCATACTTAATATAAGAGCGCATTCAGAATAATAATGGTCGCCAATAATTTCATGATCGTTTTTCTGCGAATGGAACTTACATTACGGGGATATTAATTGTTAAACTCGCCTAGTCCGTGAACCGTAGTGCAATTTATGGGTAAACAATTTGGAGACGAATAATTTATCATGACCACACCTACCTTCATCACTCCTGCCAGCAGTGGTGTTGGCACCTCCCACCTACCTTCATTAGTCCTAGCGGCAGTGGTGTCATCTCCTCCCACCTACCTTCATCACTCCTGCCAGCAGTGGTGTTGGCACCTCCCACCTACCTTCATTAGTCCTAGCAGCAGTGGTGTCAGCACCTCCCACCTACCTTCATCACTCCTGCCAGCAGTGGTGTTGGCACCTCCCACCTACCTTCATTAGTCCTAGCAGCAGTGGTGTCAGCACCTCCCACCTACCTTCATCACTCCTGCCAGCAGTGGTGTTGGCACCTCCCACCTACCTTCATTAGTCCTAGCAGCAGTGGTGTCAGCACCTCCCACCTACCTTCATCACTCCTGCCAGCAGTGGTGTTGGCACCTCCCACCTACCTTCATTAGTCCTAGCAGCAGTGGTGTCAGCTCCTCCCACCTACCTTCATCAGTCCTGCCAGCAGTGGTGTTGGCACCTCCCAGCTACCTTCATCAGTCCTGGCAGCAGTGGTGTTGGCACCTCCCACCTACCTTCATCAGTCCTGGCAGCAGTGGTGTTGGCACCTCCCACCTACCTTCATCAGTCCTGCCAGCAGTGGTGTTGGCACCTCACACCTACCTTGGTCAGTCCTGGCAGCAGTGGTGTTGGCACCTCACACCTACCTTGGTCAGTCCTGGCAGCAGTGGTGTTGGCACCTCCCACCTACCTTGGTCAGTCCTGGCAGCCGTGGTGTTGGCACCTCACACCTACCTTGGTCAGTCCTGGCAGCAGTAGTGTTGGCACCTCCCAGCTACCTTCATCAGTCCTGGCAGCAGTGGTGTTGGCACCTCACACCTACCTTCATCAGTCCTGGCAGCAGTGATGTTGGCACCTCCCACCTACCTTGATCAATCCTGGCAGCAGTGGTGTTGGCACCTCACACCTACCTTGGTCAGTCCTGGCAGCAGTGGTGTTGGCACCTCACACCTACCTTGGTCAGTCCTGGCAGCAGTGGTGTTGGCACCTCACACCTACCTTGGTCAGTCCTGGCAGCAGTGGTGTTGGCACCTCACACCTACCTTGATCAGTCCTGCCAGCAGTGGTGTTGGCACCTCACACCTACCTTGGTCAGTCCTGCCAGCAGTGGTGTTGGCACCTCACACCTACCTTGGTCAGTCCTGGCAGCAGTGGTGTTGGCACCTCCCACCTACCTTCATCAGTCCTGGCAGCAGAGGTGTTGGCACCTCCCACCTACCTTGATCAGTCCTGGCAGCAGTGGTGTTGGCACCTCACACCTACCTTGGTCAGTCCTGGCAGCAGTGGTGTTGGCACCTCCCCCCTACCTTGGTCAGTCCTGCCAGCAGTGGTGTTGGCACCTCACACCTACCTTGGTCAGTCCTGGCAGCCGTGGTGTTGGCACCTCACACCTACCTTGGTCAGTCCTGGCAGCAGTGGTGTTGGCACCTCACACCTACCTTGGTCAGTCCTGGCAGCCGTGGTGTTGGCACCTCACACCTACCTTGGTCAGTCCTGGCAGCAGTGGTGTTGGCACCTCCCACCTACCTTGGTCAGTCCTGGCAGCCGTGGTGTCAGCACCTCCCACCTACCTTGGTCAGTCCTGGCAGCAGGCTGGTACCACATGGTGGCGTGGCAGACGAGGGTGTCAGCGAAGTTGTTCACGGTTGAGTAGTCCGAGTAAGCGCTGTACTTCTTCATCCAGTCCTCCCCAGCGTCGATGCCCAGAGCAATTGCGTCCGTACTTGTCCGCATTGCTTTAGGTTCCTCTGAAAAAAAAAACAGAATTGTTCGAAAAAATGTTCTTGGAATATTCAACACTCGTTTTTCATTCTAGTGCAAAACTCACTTTTCATGTCCATTGTTGGTACTCATTGTTCTAGGTTTTGTTCAAATGCGTATACACACTCGAAAATGATGTTCCTCAAATATTCAAAACTCAATTTTCATCTCCAGTGCTTCTCTTCATTGTTATAGGTTTCATTAAAAAGCTGAACGAAAATAACGTTCTTCAAGCGTTTAGAGTTCATTTTTCATGTCCAGTGTTTGTCCTTCTTACTCTAGGTTCTTTTTAAAAGCGTTGAGTTACTCAAAAATAATGTTCTGCTAACATTGCCGATCGCTATGTAAGTTCAACCAAGAACTCATTAGTGGAAGAACGTTCACATTTATCGCAGAAAGCTGATAATGAAAATAACTTAAAAAACGGTGTACACCAGCACTTAATTTCTACGCTCTGATCTTGAGGTGATTCTCATCAAACTTTGGCAGGAGTTGCAGAAAATTTGCATGTACTTATGTCTAATAACTATAAATATAATGAGAGTTATTCAGAAACGCGCGAATGACATGCAAGAAATTGTAGGAAATCTTTCGTGATAATAAATTCAACCATAAGGTAGGAGTCAAATTACCGACCGATTACTTTCAGAAAGGAAGTCTTCCGCATCATATTAAGAGGCGATTTCAACTCATGAACTCACAACGTAAGAACTCAAATATTCTCACCTACTGTCGATCGCGTTCGTTTTTTAGCACAAGCCTGAATGAAAAAGAGTTTAGGCTTCGTCTTCAGCCACTTGATGTCCACGATGGGCTGAATGAGGTCCGCACGACGGCGAATTTCCTTATCTTTGAGGGAGAGGTAGCTTTTGTCGCCGTGGGCCATGAACCAGACAACCAAACTGAAAATAAGAAGACAGAGATCATGCAACACGAGTTTTTTTGGTTGATTTTTTGGCACGTTCTCAATCAAGTTTAGTGTGAAAAGTCGCACTTCATGTGATATGAAAAGACTAGCAGTATATTTACACTTGGAGTTGATAACTTGATATTTGAGACCCTTGTTTAACTCGAGTTTATTGATTTTCAACTTAAGTTAGATTTTTCAATCGAATGGAAAATATCTTACGAGCGTTGTTTCATACCTGTCGTAGAACGAATTTCTGGACTCTCCGAGCTTACTTATGAGATTTTTCACATAGCTGGAGGTTGGGTCAACTTTGTATATGACGTCGTAGTTAAATTCAGTCTCAAAGAGTTTCTTTACATCGTCAACATCTTTCATGTTGCCCTCTCGTTCTTCGTTCATCGCGAAAATGATACACACTCCGGGAGGTCTGTATGTGAGTTGGTATCTTTTGAGCTGAGCGACAGCTTTTGGGATGTGTTCTCTAGACTCAGGGTTGGATAGAAGAAGCTTAGCTCCCTCCAAGTAGTACTCCAGCTGGTGCGTGTAGAGGTTGTTAAGGTTTTTTTGCTTGAACATGAAAAGCATCATGTAATAGAAAGCTGCGTCTTTCATCGCATGTGACTTCGTCAAACAATCGACGCTCTTTATCACAGACACCGCCTCTGCCATGTCTTTTAGGTCACTCTCTTTCTTGCTCTGTTCGGTGATGAACATTTTCAACCTGTTGGGAGAATAGGAACAGTTAAGAAAGCGTTAGCATGAGTAAGAATAATATTCCTTGAATTTAAATTCTCCAATAAAGAGTATAAAAAACATATCTGCACTTTATTTCATAACGCATAATTCTAAGCCACGCGCATGCGTTTCCATGAGCTAGATAATGATTATTTAAAATTAACAAAGGAATGACGCTTTACATGAGCTAGAAAATGACACTTCACACTAGACAGATAATGCTAGTTTAAATTAGCTAAGCGATGCAACTTTACTTGAGTCAGGTAACATCAACCAAAACTTACGCGTAAACTTCCTCGGGAGAGAGAGCGTCGCAAATCTCTCCCAGCGTTTTGTTGATGGTGTACGCTAGGAAGTAGTTGGCACTCTCTGTGTTGCTGCGTGTGTGTCGAGCTGGTATTCTCTTGTTAGCCAAAACCGCCATACGTTTGTTTTGTAAAATTTCCGGCACAGGGTAGCCCACAATCGCGAGGACTTCCGTGAATGTGAGAAGCTCTTCGTCTGCTTCCGAAATGGTGTCTTCTAGGTCTGAGAAGTTGCTCTCCAGAGTAGAAGTTTCCAAGCAGGGCACATCTAACTGGCTCATCTTCTTTGTCTTCAGCCTCAAAGCTCGCATTAAAGGCTGCATCGCCTCTTTCTGCAATGACTCCTGTAGTGAAAAAGAATCAAACTATTACAATGAGGGTAAGGAATGAGATAAAATGAACTGTACCTTACTTAGAAAACTAGTGCAACATTTTAAATCACAATGACTAGCCTACATGTAAAATAATCAGTATTTAATGAAATTTTGAAACAGTTTAAATTAGAGACTGCATCGTAATTTAAATATTTTATGAAGACCATTTGATGAGGTGAGTTACTTTGAATTTATCGACGAGACGACACATGGAGCAGCTGCTTGAAACGGGATCAAATTCCGTATGCTCTTCCTGAAAAATACGAAAATTACTTGAAAATTCATTAATTCACATTGTATTAAACATGAAGCGTAAGAATGTTTTAATTAATATGAAATTAAGGCAGTGTGCGATGTGCAATAGTAATTTAAATGCCCAGTGGCCGAGATATTTGATATTTGTTGTTTGATTTACATATACAGATCTTATAAACTCACATAATAAACTTGTATTATATACCTATATTACGTACACAGTATATTAGCTGTGCTGGTTTTACTAGAGAATTAGGAATCAGCTTAAATATATTGAAAAACCTGCGCTAAATAGCGGGTTATAAGATAAAAGTATTCGATTGTCGCAATCATCCGTACTGGGACAGTATGCTTTTTTGAAACAACTCAACATGTATCTTGATGACAAAAGTGGTATGAAGAAAATTTATGTGGTTCTTGAAGAATGCAATAATTATCTGTGCGTAGGTAACCAAGTCTTCTGATAAAATGAAGCAAAACCAATTTTACCTCCACCAAATCGGCAATTACTTCTATGGCCAAGACCTCTGCTAGCTTAGATAGAATATTTTCACGCTTACATGCACAAGACTGCAGTTAAGGTAGAATATTTTCAAACTCATATCCACTGAACTGCTGCTGAGCAACGATATTTTTACTCTCACATGCTCAGGACTGCAGCTAAAGAATAAATATTTTCTCACTTACATGCACAGGACTGCAGCTGAGGAAGAATATTTTTGGGATGTCTTCCTCCTTCACTGCAAGCTCCTTCTGGGGATCTGCGAACGAAGATAGAAATCAACATTTACGGCCACTCGTGTAAATTTGCGTTCAGATGCGCGCGATTATGTGTAATGTGTCGCGTATCACGCCACATTTTACTAATTATAGCTTCAAAATTATCACAAAATTGCACTTTTTCTTTTCATAGACATCATTAAGTAAGTAAAGAGAATGCTAGCTCCAGAAGAGAAGCATGCGCATAAAATATTCAACTCTAAAACCTAGCTCGTGTTCCAGTCATCTCTTATGAGACAGCATCGATGAGATAAAATAATGATTTTGATGAGCATGGGGAGGCAGTAGACACGCATCAACGCTTGAAACCTTTGCACTGATCTAACACTGTTGCAGCAGCTCATTGTTTCCGTAGGCGAAGTCACCATGACTTCTCGTTTTGCTGAAAATTTTGTTTTGCTTTTCGAAAAGTTTTTTTTATCGCAGCTCTAGTATTTATGTTTCTGAAAACACATTTCATTCTTATGTTAATAAGTTGGGAAACTTGTCCTGCATTTCAATATAAATCCCTCTAGTTCTTATCTATATACCTGTAACTCCTCAATTCATGCTGTTCAACATAATCCTAATGTTGGTATAAACACCCATTGTGCCTAAAATACGCTTTGTCTGCTTATTATATATTTCTGTATGATACCTCTCTAGACGTGATTAATAAGTGTGATTACTAGGTATGATTACTAGGCATGATAACTAGGTATGATTACTAAAGTACGATGACTAAGTATGATTATTATCCGTTTCTAAGTATGTTTACCAATCATATTTTTCTGTATCCTTATCATATCTCTCTATAGGTGGCTACCGATGTAAGTTTGTACTACCTTGCGTCACATTACACGGACCTCTAATACCACTCCACACATTTACCACTCATTTCTACCTCATTACGTATATTCCTACCTCCGTACTTACGTACACTTCTCATTCTTCTTACCTTTCTCATCTTTCTTCACGTATCATGTTCTTGTTTTAGTTTATCGCAAAAGTTATTATGTCCATTAGCTGTTCTGCTATCGACTCACAATTGGAGTTTTTACCTGTGCAGCAACTACAGCTCCTATTTACATTTAAACCCCAGTTGGTCACCCCTGTAACAACAACTTCTGCATGTAAAATTGATTAATATATGATTGCTCCACTAATGCAGCAAGTTTAATTTGAACGTAACTACAACTTCTCGTTGAGCCTACCTACGCAACATATACAGCATTAATCTATGCAACAAATTCATTTTCTATCTATGCAAAAAATACAGCGTCTACCAATACAACATGTACACATTTCTACTCATAAAAAAATTGCAATAACTTCCTATGCAACAAATACAACTTCTACCAACATATATAACAACATTTATTACAACATATATAACATCTATTAATCCAACAAATGCAACATCTACGTATACAACAAATGCAGCATCTACAACGCAACAAATGCAACAACTACTTACGCAACAAATGCAACATCTACTTATACAAAGAATACAATATTTGCCTATGCAGCAAATAGGACATCTACCGATGCAATAAAAACATTTATTTTCACTGCAACAGTAAGATCGACCGACGCGAAAACAGTAGCATTCATCAACGGTCAGACTCCGATTTTGCACCTTTCGGAAAATGAAATGTTGAGTCTTTACGCTGTGAAAAAGACTGCGAAGAAGCAGTCGGGACGAGACGATGCGATTCCTACTGAAGAGCTTTGGCGAGCTTTATTCGCTCAGCAGAGTCTCTGCGGTCAACTTAACAGAAATGATGCATTCGTTTGATAAGGTATTCTAACATAAAAGTTTTAAAAGAAAAATGAGTCAAAATTCCTAAATTTTACGTAAATTGAAAGCTAGCACCTCTGTTTTCGAAAATTTACTCTGCTTGCGCCTATGTTTTCGAAAATATACAAAATTGCCTCAGCCAATTTCACGTTTTACTTTGCATTTAATTAGAATGTTAAATAGTTTAAAGTAGCACAATCGCTCACTTCTCCAACCTACAAAACTTTTGAAGTACGTACCATCGACAGCACCCATTGTTGACACGCAACTTCAGCAGAAGGAATCTTCCACTGCTAAGCAAACACAGATCTTTCAGACGGCAAAAAAACTGTTCTCTTTGCAGCCACTGAATGTCAGAGAATGACACAGAATCATCCACCAGCGCTTCCACGACATTTCTATCTCAACTTTGCTATTATCTAATCAATATCAGTGCAAAAAAATTGATAACACGGCTATCCTCTCTTTGTCCCTTTTTTGTTTGTTGCTTTGGAGTTTTGTAGCTCATTTTGCCAGTGTATTAGCGTTCACTATTCCTTCATGTGGTGCAATAAGACCATGAACTTGTCCGAGCTCAAAACGAGGTGAAATCTTCCAGTCGAGACTGCACCTTATTTTTTGAGCGAAAAGCGTGTTCGGTTATCAAACCTTAACTCCACGACATGAACATATGATCTCATCAATGTTGGGGCAAACATCTTTCAACGAGTGTGATGCTTGTGGCGAACGTTTGGAGTACGACACTACTCATCTTCAATAACTGGTTTACATAAAAATTTGTGTATACTGTAGTGCATTTGAAATACGAAGCAATACTGGAATATTTGACAACGCAATCGATGCACAGACAGTAAAATGAATTGATTCTTTCCCAATTATGTCAGCAGAGGCTTTATAAAAAACTATTTAACTAGTAGTTATGTTTTGTTAAACCTCAAAGCTATCAAGAAAATAAGAGCTGATAATTTTTTTGCGCGTGGCAACTTGTCACTTTTACGATAACCTCGATAATGATAGCCTCTTTTCGTCGCGCCTCTTGCACTCGGTCGAGTGAGTGCGCAAGAAACGAACTGAGTGATAGATAACTAGGTGAAAATTTGTAATTTGGCTGCCGATTATCTTGTAGCTCTGCTTCAGTACGTTTTCTCTCCCATATGGGGACTCATATTTCAACCGTCAATTTTGGAAGTATTCTGTGTTTTGAGCCTTCGTTTCGGCAAATACTGTACTTCGTATTTCCGTTTTAAAATAGTGTGCATCGAATTTTCGTTTTGACATGCACTGTGTTTCGCGCCTTCATTTTTATGTTTACTGTGTTTAGAGCTTTTTTTGGGGAAATATACCGTGTTTCGTGGTTTGATTGTGAAATAGTTTTGAGTCTTTGTTTTGAAATAAAATACTTTGTTTTGAAACATCGAGTCTTCATTTCAACACATAATGTGTTTCGTGTTTTGGTTTCGAACTACACTGTGTTCAGAGTTTTGGTTTTAAAATATATGTTCTGTGATCTGTGTTTTGTTTAGAAATAGACTTTTTTAGCGTATTGTGTTGTATGTTTCAATAGAATAAACACTTCTAGGTCATAGTAGATAGTTCAATAACAATATATTTTTTTTTTAAATCGAGCTCAAATGTAGTTATTCTAAAAATTACGAATCATTCGCAAAATAACTTGTGAAATAATCCACCTAGAGACCGAGATGTCTAAAATGGAACATCATAGAGCACTCAGAAAACATCATGGAAAAGTGTGTATATTTCCGATGGGTCAACTCCTATAGAATCTTACGAGCAATATAAAGAAAAGTATAAGTAAATGTGTGCATAATTTATTACTGATGTTCAGAACATAAATTTTTTATCATAAATGCTGAAGCATGGCAGAAAAAAGTCAATCGTAAAACCTGCAAAAATTAAACTAATAGACCAAATTTCATATAATTTTAGCAGATTATATTTAGGTAGTAATTTAATATAACTAGTTCGTGCAGATGTCGCTGACAGTGGACAGCAGCGTGCTGTCGCACAGCAAATGATGTTTTTTATTCCAACTAGTCCACCTATTTGAAATATGAAATAAGAAAGAAGGCGAAATGAAAAAAGGGCCGTGAGAAATTAAAAAAATTCAATCTTTCGTAAGTTGATGAGGCCGAGTGCACCTGGCCCGTCAAAAATGTATAATAATGTTCGACAAATCACAGGACACACGTTCCAATTTCCTAAGAATTCACGTGATATTCATTCCTACTCGAATATGATGGATTAATCAACACTGGAAATTGTGGAGTTGATGAAGCTTGTATCACAGATACGCTCATCACACACTGCAGGTTGGCTTCGGACAGACAGACAGACAGATACCCTTTTAATTAGAGTATAGATTTAAGTCTGATACATTTCATCTTGTACGTTGGTTTTTCAAATTTCTTATAACTAATACCAAGACGCAATGACGGTTATCCCCCGTTAAGTAGTACAGTAGGTGACGAAGCTGTGATGGGTTGTCATAAAGCGTGGTAGAAACAATCAATACTGCAAACGTAAGTCACACATGAAAATAATTTGTTACGAATGAGTAATATTTATACACAAATATCACAAACCTAAACTATTCTATGCATTATCAAGTATTTTCCTTCTATTTACCATAATTTTTGAAGGGAAAATCATTAGACTTATTAAGTGAGGCAGGTTTTTATTTGAACAAATAATTATCTTATCATAAATCAAATGCAAAGAATCTAAAAACTTACAGAATGATCCAGTGTTATGCCATCATAGACAATATTCTAGTCGTAGTTAATATATTATCCATCGTGGTTTTTAGAGGGTCGTTTATTTAAAAAAAATTCTAATTATCGAATCTTTAATTTGAAGCATCAAAAAAGGGCGTGATGAATGCATCTGTGATGCAAATTACACTACGTCACTGGTATAACTATTATATTTAAAATAAAGGTAATGATACAAAGGTATACATATTTGTTTACTAACCGCATCTTAAGGATTATTATGGGTACAATTCGGAAGATATTCAATCCTATTTGATATGATGACAATCTAATTTAATTATTCTTGCGTTCCATCGAAATTTATCATTTTTGAAGAGTCGTGTTTGCTAGTTTCTAAATAATAGCTGTATCAGAATCATAGATGCAAATATAAACGTTATGAGTAAGCACAAATCAATCACTAATGGTAACTGTTAAGGTGAGTCGAATTTTTGGAAAACAAATCTAACTTGGGATAATTAGAGTCTTACCATTGCTAAATATTTCCCCACAGATGAGGATAGGTAAAGGGATACTAATACTGTATATATGAACTAATACTAATATCTTATCAGGAATTATTATTTCTCATCAATGAAAAGCAATGCCTACGTATAAGATGGTCTTAGAAGGTGATATTGATCAGTCTCGTAGTAGTTAGAATGAGTTCTCAGATTAACATGACGTTTTGTACCGTCTTTTCTCTAGTTTTTGTGAGATTTTAAGTGTAGTACTAAAGCTTTCCATAATTATGTATATAAAATAATACCTTCCTCAGTTTACGGAACAATGAAACAGTAAACCTTTTATTTGAGTTTAAAATAAAATTATTTGTCCACTACTCGTCTATTGATAGCTACATACGACGAAAAACCTATAATTTTCATTTACATTTATGAACTTAAAGTACCATCAAAAATTCTAACGTCGAATAATTTGATATTTTGTACCTGAACTTAAACTATGAAACTTTCCAACCTCAGTAATCCAATTTAACCAAAGCAATAATAATTAATCAACTTCCTCTAAACGCGACTAATTATAGTTTATTCGCACTAATCAAATGCGCACAAAATTCCCTCTTCCCTTGAACAATTGAGTTGACGCAATCATAACAATTCCATCATATTTTTGGCTTTGTGTCATTTTTGCTTGGATTGAAGCAAAATGCAACTCTTCTTGATTTCAACACTTTGACTTCGACGTGCGCCACCGGTGGTACACGGAGATAATTTTCATAATGCTGCTGACCGGCCAGTGGTCGCAAACTCAGTTTTCATAAATATTTAATCAAAGCTAAATGAAGGCACGATCAAGTTCATGTTTGGTATTGTCCAAAACAGTTTACTACAATTAAATTAATATTTGAGTTTGGTGTTGAACTTAATATTTAGCAGTCGCAGTCAAAGTGTTAAGACGTCCACCTCGTGTCAGGTTCACTTCCTCCTCCTCACGCTCGGCACCGCAGTCTCGCATGCTGGAAAGACGAACTGTTTCTGCAGAGAAGACTCGTAGTAAGGCGTCTGTCTCCAGCACCTGTCGCTCTCGTCCTGCAGAAGAATGGAGTTCATCTTGTAGGTGGTCTCACGGAGCACGTTCTCGATGCTCACCTCGGTGCCCTTCCGACGCAGCACGTCCAGCAGGGTGTGGATGAAAAGTGATCCTAAGGAAGAGATAAAAATTATCAGTACAATCTACAACTTAAAGCAAACCGTGAAGAGACCAATACTTCAATCGGACCAAACGTGGTGTGAAAATTAATGATAGTTGCACAAAATCTCCTATCAAACAATCTTTAATTCTCACCTGACTAATACTCGACGTCCTGATCACAATGTCTAACATTTCGTTGAAAAATTGGACAAAAACTTGATTATTGCATCGTAATGCAGGCACAATTTACTACAATTTTAACGAAAAAAGAACACCTATGACAGCAGTTCAGAAACTACTTCAGACTGACCAAATTTACCACCCAGTCTTTTCCATGTAAACGCCTTTCCGTAACATACGACTATGACTGCCTCTTGCCTAAACGAATTGATAGTTTTGGATCGCTTGACTTTCGCATTTTTAACTTGAACATTAACTTGATTACCCCTCAGTTAAACGAATTTGCAGTCTCGAACAGTTTGGAGTCCAACTTGAACATATTTAATCTCAGCATCAACTCGACTGGCTTCAACGAATTGAGCGAAATTAAATCGAATTTTAACGATTCTGGCAAATGTTTCCGAGGTCGCACATGTTTTCATCCTGATACGACTCAAAATTTTCTCTCGTTACCTTCATCGGTGCGGGAAGCAGGCTGGTACCACATGGTGGCGTTGCAGACGAGGGTGTCTGCAAAGTTGTTCACGCTCGTGAAGTCCGCGTGAGCTAAGTACTTTTTCATCCAGTCGTCGCCTGCCTCAATACCGAGGGCAAGAGCATCTTTGCTCGTGCGCAGTCCTTTAGGCTCTGTAAAAATGCAAATGTTGTTTAAAGTTAATGGTGTCGTAGAGGTAAAAAGGTTTCGTGTTGACGTGTAAGCTGATCACGTGAGCTGTTCAAAATGACGTGTGAGCTGATCGCGTGAGCTGATCAAAATGACGTTGAGCTTATTTTCCACTATAATTTAGTTAAGGTAATTTTTAAAATGTGTTCACGAAGGTGTTCAACTTTATAATTTGCAACTTCTTACCAACAAAAGATCGCGTTCTTCTGTTCGCGCAAGCTTGGATGAAGAAAAGCTTCGGCTTTGTCTTGAGCCAGTCGGTGTCCACGAAGGGTTGGATGAGGTCCGTGCGGCGGTGGATCTCGCCGTCCTTCACGGACAAATACGATTTGTCACCGTGTGCCATGAACCACACCACCAGACTGTAAATATAAAGTCATAATTCAGCCTTCAACCAGACCACCAAAGTGTAACTATAAAAACACAATCAGTTTCTAACCAGACCACCAAACTGTAAATATCAAGTCATAATCTAGTTTTTAACCGTGCAGACCACCAAAGTGTAAATATAAAAACACATTCAGTTTCTAAACAGACCACCATGCTGTAAATATCAAGTCAAAATCAGTTTTTAACCAGAACACCAAACCGCAAAGAACGTGTCATAAATCAGCAGTTAACCAAACCACCACACTGCATATATCAAGTCACAATTCAGCCTTGAACCAAACTACCAGAATGCATATAACAAGTGACAATTCAGCCTTCAACAAGACTGCCAAACTGCAAAATTCCCAATTAAGCCTTGAAGCAGAATGTTAGACACTCCTTAACTACAATTAGAAGTTAGCTATGAAGTATAACAATGAACAAATTCATAAAACTACAAGTTACAAACGCGCATGCAGCGCAACTTCTCACGAAATGTTGAGCTTTTTAGAATTAAACTCAATTTTCGAAATGATGTGAGAACTGATCTTCCATAATAATTTAGTTAAGGTAGTTTTGAAAATGTTGGTCTAACTAAAATTTTGGTTTTCTGAATCATCTTATAAAGAGGACAAAAACCCCATTTCTCTGTATTGAAAAATACCATGATCATGTCTTCAATGGCCTGCGTAAAACAAATCGTTCATCACACTTTCACTCACCTGTCATAGAATGAATTTCTTGGCTCACCAAACCTGGTGATCAAACTTTTCACGTCCTTCGCGGTTGGGTTGATCTTAACAAAGACATCGTAATTGAATTCGTTTTCGAACAGTTTCTTCACAGCTGCCACATCTTCCATGTTACCTTCTCGATCATCGTTCATAGCAAAGATGATGCACACACCGGGAGGCTTCTTGTTGAGTTGGTATCTTTTGAGCTGAGCGACGGCTCTAGGAATGTGTTCCCTGGACTCTGGGTTTGGCAGAAGAAGCTTTGCTCCTTTCAAGTAATACTCCAGCTGGTGGGTGTAGAGACGGTTGAGGTTTCCTTGCCTGAACATGAGCGTAATTATGTAGTAGAAAGCCGCATCTTTCATGGCCGGAGATTTGGCCAGGCTGTCGACGCTTTTGATCGCAGATACAGCCTGCGCCAGTTCTTTAAGATCTTTTTCGGTTTTACCTTTTTCAATGATGAAAGTTTTCAGCCTGTGGGGAATATATGCAATGTGTGATTATGCCAAACAAATGAAGACGTCATTTATCAGTTATAAAAAGTAGCGGTTAGTTATTACTTTACAGAGAAATCAAATGAATACTGTCCTCACTAAACATCTTACCAAAAACTTTTATAGAATTCAAATTACCAACAACCTCAGTTTGAAATGATTGCTGTAGAATGATATTCTTTGATAGATGTTACTACACTTACGCATAAACTTCTTCAGCGGAAAGAGAGTCGCAAATTTCTTTGAGATTCTTGTTCAGAGTGTAGGCGAGAAAGTGGTTGGGACTTTCGGTGTTGAAACAAGTGTGTTGGGCCGGAATTCTCTTATTGACAAGGACTGCCTGTAGTTTGCCTCGCAGAAGATGAGGTACAGGGTAACCGACTACCGTCAAGACCTCGGTGAACGTCAGGAGCTCTTCGTCGGATTCCGAGATAGAATCTTCCAGGTCTGAAAAGTTGCTCTCCAGAGTTGAAGTCTCCATGAAGGGGACATCGAGCTCACTCACCCTTACAGTCTTCACCTTCAACTCCCGCATCAAGGGGTTCATGGACTCTTTTTCCAGTGACTCCTGTCGAGGTTGGCAAAAAAAGAATTACTGATTTTAACTTGAGGAAGAGTCGACAAAAAGAACTTAACCAATAAGCAATTAGATCAGAGTATCTGAACTTGGTAATCAAACCGTAAGGATGGAACTAACGCTAAGTCATGGAAATTTAAAATTAAGGAGCCTTTGATTTATTAAAATTAACATGAATTTTTAAGCTTTATAAAACTTTTGACCTTAAAACCAATCACTGATTAGAACACTTTAATCTCCTTTTTGTTTTATTTGCATATACAAAGATATTCATAAATTTCATGCGCATATATATTGGTTAATTTTTGTTTATTACCTTGAATTTATCAATCAGACGGCACATGGGGCAGCCTTGCGGCATATTTTCATGCGAGCTCTGAAGTAAACAGAATATTTTCAAGGTTTATTAGAATTAGTGAATAAGCTAGTAGTAGATGGGTGGAAAAAAAATAGAAAAATTATTGTCGGAAATCTTAGGCTGGATGGTTGCGAAACTAGTTCTCAAATGTGTAAAAATAACTATCGATGTACACAAGATAAGCTGGAAATTTGCCAGACCAGAGAAAAAATTATTTTCGAACGGAGAAAATATGAAGAATATTAATACAGTTATTGAAAACATAGCATATCGTGGACAACTGAGAAAAATTGTAAATTTTACCTGATACATCTGTAAATAAAAATAATGCACAGGCTATATTGTAATGTGATGTACATCTTATGATTCCCTCAAAATTTTGCAAAAAACAGCAACAATGGAATACTATTTTGTCAAAATATAGCATAGTATAATGATATCAAAGCGAAGTTTAGTTACACAATTTCATACTAATAATATTTGCACAACAAGGTTGTGGGGTGCATTGTTTGTACTTACATGCCTTGGCTTACAACTGAGGAACAAAATTTTTGGAGCATCTTTCTCTTTCACTTGTACGTCCTCGAGGGGATCTGGGAAAATGGAAGGAAAACTTGAACATTCCTCAAACTTCTATAATATGCATACCCAAAGCCAGACTGTTTTTTTGTTAGGTAAAAATCATTGTGTTTTTCTTTTTTATCATATGGCAGTTTTAGAACTTCTCATTATTTTTTGAAATGTGACAACATCTCAGGTATACTGCCAAAACCTTGCATGTAAAAATCCTTATTAGAACTGGGCTATATATGTGGTGTTCAATTCAGCTTTCAGTCTTGCTGTTCCAGAGCAACCCAGTCTAACTTTTTCGCCACCTGCATGCATGTTTTTCGCCGCCCAAGTAATTAAATCGCTTAGGCGGCGAAAAACATGCATGTTCTGGCGAAAAAGTTCCACAGCATCAGCATGCGTTGATGTGACTGCATCTCGGTCAAGAAATATCTGTTTGGGCCTGTTTCTCGCTTTGTTTGGTTGTTTTTTGGACAAGATAAAAAATTTCAATGAACGGTTTTACGCGATCATTTAACAATTGGCAGCTACGCGTAGTGTGTGGTCTTTTTCTTTCCTATCTAACGTTCTACCATCCGAAATTGCATGGAGTTTGCGGGGATGTGTCTTTGTAGTTGATGGTGGAATGACTAACACAGAAAGCAACGCAAAAATCATACTTTTTTGTGTGCGCTCAGCTCAGGGAAATTTTTGTTCAACAAAACATCACAATGAGAAAGTCGATTGATTTTTGGAACTTCAAAGGGTAAACAATCGTGCATGCTGGACCAGCGAGACCTAAGCAAGGTTTCAAAACAGTTTTTGTATTAAGCGCATCCAGGGCAAACCCCAACGCGTCCATTGGTGAACGAAAGAACTGAACAGCCTCAGGCTCTTGAAGGAATATACTAAGTTCCAACATCAGCTACCTTCTTTAATGGAAATAACTGCAAACTAAGCTGTCAACTGAAATTATCCCAATCACTGTATAGGTAAAACTGTAAAGATACTACCAGTAATTAACAACGTTATGGCTAAACTCCGATTAAATACCTCGTACTCAATCGACCGAGTAGAGGATTCAAACACCATGTCGTAATGTCGTAGGTTCATATCGACAGATGATCTCTCACATCAAGTTGCTAGTTCATTTATGAGGTTGACTTTAAAGAGAAAGAGATGAGCATAATTAGGCATCATTTTCCGATACGGTTTCACAATTCTATCTGTCCATAAAGGTTGAATCGAAAAAAAAAGAGTTCGATATCCCTTGTCAATTGCGGTGCTGTTTTAAATTTCAAAATACACATTCTAACCTGCACCTCGCTCTATTCCATATATTCTCTCATGAGATTTATTTATATTTATTAATAGCATATTTAGCTCCTTTACAGTATTAATTGATTTATTTATTTGTGGAAACTAAAATACATTACAAATATTTGTGCACCACTTATTCCAATTTGGTTAAAAAGCGTGAAAACAAATAACACCAGCATGTTTTTGTTTCATGCTGCTACTTTAAAGCTTCTTCCCTTCAACATCTTGGGCTTTAGTATTTCAAAACTATTATTTAGTGCAAATTTCCTCCGAAATGCTCATATACAAACCCGAGAGACTATGAATAAATTTGTAGTTTTCAAACATGTGTAAATGGAGTTAAATGATTTGAATTTTGTGTCCATTACATAAGCCACCGAGTTTTTCGATGTCTTTAAAGCTTTTTAAAATTCTTGTAGGCACGAAACAAAGTAAAACCGATGGCAAAATTCTCAAGTAATCGTCACACTTTTATTTTCTTTGAACCAACTCGTTATTTCGGGCATTCAAACCCTAACCCACATCAGCAATAGATTGACCTCTTCCCTGAGCTTTTTTAGATTGGCGCTGTAAAAATGAGATAAGTATATGATCTTACATTGTAACTGCATGCCAATTTCATGTTCACACATCTGTTTTGTTCTTCCATAGTTATTCCTTCATTGAACGTGTACATAACAGCTCAATGTGGCCAATTGATGACTTCTTCTTGTCCATTCAAGAAGGAACTGAACTTTGCCTTCGTTTGGTGCTGCACCGTCTAATACCTTCACTTCAGTAACTTCACCAATGTTGCCTCCAATTTCTTACACACTTAACCTCACTGATAAATATTGCTTGCAGTAGGAATATTTATAATTATTTAGAAACCTGAAGGTATATTCTTGCGAAGAATGCAGTTGGTCCCAATAATACTGTAAGCTCATTTGAAAATATTGATGTTCTTACACATGTCCAGCGTGAATAAATAAGTACGTAAGTAATAAAAATCGATAAATTGGACGATTAAATTACGCGCAATATCAGCACTGGGAGCAGCATAGCTAGGATTTGAATCGTTATCAGATGTGTTAGAATAGGTAAAAAGTACAATACTAATTACTCACACTTGTCAGCGAGCATGGAACTGTATTTCCTGCTTGACATCATACTGAATTCAACGATTGGGTGCACTGATGTAGTGTATTAATGTATCCAGAATTCAATACTCAGGTTCTCTGAGAATTCGATCGTTTCGCTTGCTAAGTTCGCTCGCAACTGATGAACATGATCTGAACCAGCTTGCTTATACCAGCTCGTGTAAACCCTTCGGATTTAGATACGTTTAGATACGGCAGTAAGATTGATCAAATCCCTCAATAATCCCTTCAAATGATTATTTTTTAATATGAGTCGAGAAATATGGCTAAAGTAGACCAAATCGGTGCGAACGATATGAGCGTGACGCTGAAATCCAGTATGATAACGAGTGAAGCGGCAACACGCGTACAGCGTGAACCTAGACACGGATTAGAAAATTATTTATTGTTCATGTGCTTAGAGTTTATTTACTGGTCATAAACTTGCATATCAATGACTCCTCAATGTATTCCTTCAGTGTAAATACCGCCGCATGGCGGGGTTCTGAGTAGAGGCGATTCGGAACAACACCTTTTGTTTCAGAAGGTCATTGTTTAAATCATAGCGCATTAGTCATGTTCAAGCAGCGTGATAATACATGCTGGGAAATGTCTTTAACATTTCTTTGTATTGGATGCTCTTGGAACGTTCAATATTAAGGACAGCTACCGTCATAATAGCGCCCAAGTTAGGGCATCACGCAAAGATTACGACCGTATTTTCTGGAGTACGCATTTATGCAGGAATATGCTACAACACTGGGCATGTATGTGTTGTGCGGCTAACGCGTCCTACTTTTCAATTTCACAGCAACTCTCATTAAATTGCCGATGATTTGCGTTGGTTATGCTGCAACATACAAAACTTATATGAAATAGTGATAAATTATCATTATAATCCAGCGATATCTGCTGAGTTTAACTGCGTGAAATTTGGGAACTGAGGCATTTTGTTATAGCTCTATTGGCAGCACGATTTTGTGTTGCTCGTGCCTAGGTGATTAAACTAACGCGTAGTTATCAATATGTCAGTCATATTAGGTCACACAAAGTCGCACAAAATCACACAAAGTCACACAAAATTACGCAAAGTTTCAAAGTCACACAAAGTTACACAAAGTCACACAAGTCACAAAGGTTACACAAAGGTATACCAAGTTATACAAAGCTGTGCTCTTCGTGTGCTAGTTAGGCGTGCTTGTGCTTAGTCACACAAACTCCTGAAATCACAATAATCATTCAAAAATACAAGTTCATGCCATATATAAAACATAAAAAAGTCAAATCACAATTTTTTTTATTAATTTGAAAGGATACACATATATACAATGTTAATAAAATAATAATGTAAATTTTACTAGTTAAAATAAATGCACATTCTTGTGAGTAATATTACATACATTTTCTGTAAGCCAAGTTCTTAAAATTTTTGTTGCGAACAACTGACGCTCTCATTTCAAAAGATGCTCGATCCTACAACATCTGTTTGTATTATTAACATATTTGCCATAAAATAATTCCGAATCATCAATTTTTTTAGCGAAGTAATCACAGGAACGCAGCCACCACGAGGTGCCATTGTGAGGCTAAATGAAAGCAAGAAAAAACTATTATCAAATCATTAGTTCACGGAACTTAACGCAATTAGACCTTAAATTTGCAAATAAAGCAAATAAACAGGGCGTCATCAGAGCGTAGTGGAGGTGACTGATGATAAACAACCTGAGCCAATGGCTAAGTCAAAAATTGTATTACTGGATCGAGAAGCAATATTATTTCTTATTGCCTAAGAGTAGTTTCCTTAACATTCTTCATGAAAATATTATTTTATCTGAAAATATTATATTCACGGAAAATATTATTTTCATTGAAAATATTATTTTCACTGGAAATATTATCTTCACTGAAAATATTATCTTCACTGTAAATATTATTTTCACTGTAAATATTATTTTCACTGTAAATATTATTTTCACTGAAAATATTTACCACCTAAGAATTTTCATATTCCGAATCCGTGCCCTGGAATCCCGTGTGAACAACGTTTTTAAGTGTCGTGCCAAATTTTGCGGTTAGAACTTTTCTATCGCTGAAAATAATAACCATGTTTTATTTGTATGTAGAACATAAAGAAGTCATAAGTGCATCATAACCTCAGATGTAACTATTGTTGGTCGACTTTATTCAGGAAAAGCGAATTTGAACTCAGCACCACAGAAAGTTACGTTGGAAAACTAGAGATAAAACAAACGGTCTTGTTACCAGTAGAGATTCAATCTTTTAGGCTCAATTTATTAAAGCAGATAAAATTACGAGCTGCGTAGAATAACTGGCAACATTTTTTCGGATAACTCAACGTCAGAATTACCCATAGTAGCATTCGCTTTCACTAAAAAATTTAATTTTTTTGGAAGCATATGCATGTATTTGCTTCGCAAAGGCTGTCATTTAAAATGCGAGAACAGAAATAAAAACCACTCTAGTTTCATTAAAAAATAAGACCCAGCAAATGTTCACAAATCTGGACTTCCTAGAAATGCTGACCTAGTGCAAGTCAAGATAATTTCAGCTCGAATCTTATTTTCATTCATAGCACTTTCTGCTGCAACAAGTCAACTTCAAATGTAAATCTATACTCGTATTTGTGAAAGAATAAAAATCTGAAACCATAAAATAACGCGTTTCATTTTTGCACTGCACGCCGGTGATAGATATCGAAATAGATACGTTGGTAACTGAACTATTGGAAAAAAAACTATCATACGGAAAATACTTTTTCAGTTTTGGACGTGGCACTGCAAACTCGTTTCCTTTCGCTCTGAATATTTCCAACATTTTATTTTTGCGCAGAACAGAAACCCAGTAAAGCGAAATTTTTCATGGTTTCCTTACAGATTGGGTTTCCAAAACAATAGGAACAATTTTGCAATCCTCTCACTTCGTATACTGGAGTTGTTCGGTTGACATTACTCGGCTAAGCTATGTAATGTAGTACAGTTTTTAACCGACGATGTAGACACGAGCATATTTCACTACGTAAGAAGGTGTTGAGACGCATAATTATTAAAACATTCACAAGCACATTTTTCCACCTCAGTTTCATGCTCCATCACCAAAATGTAGCCGATGATTGGATGCAACAATAAGATGGAAAAATATCATCTAGTTCACTCTGCCTCGGTACCTCTTCAACGTATTTGTCATCACATGTCACGCACGAACATGTAGCGCGTGTCGGCAAGAAACTCCTTTAGCTCGACAGATCTCAGATCTGCATGCTCTCCACAGCTGATATCTTCTGTGCCCATGTTATGGTATGATATTCACGTGTTGTAACGCAACATTCACGTGTTGTAACGCAACATTCATGTGTTGTAACGCAACATTCACTTGTTGTAACGCAACATTCACTTGTTGTAACGCAACATTCACTTGTTGTAACGCAACATTCACGTGTTGTAACGCAACATTCACTTGTTGTAACGCAACATTCACGTGTTGTAACGCAACATTCACGTGTTGTAACGCAACATTCACTTGTTGTAACGCAACATTCACTTGTTGTAACGCAACTTTCACTTGTTGTAACGCAACATTCACGTGTTGTAACGCAACATTCACGTGTTGTAACGCAACATTCACGTGATGTAACGCAACATTCACTTGTTGTAACGCAACATTCACTTGTTGTAACGCAACATTCACTTGTTGTAACGCAACTTTCCCTTGTTGTAACGCAACATTCACTTGTTGTAACGCAACATTCACTTGTTATAACGCAACATTCACGTGTTGTAACGCAACATTCACTTGTTGTAACGCAACATTCACTTGTTGTAACGCAACATTCACTTGTTGTAACGCAACTTTCACTTGTTGTAACGCAACATTCACGTGTTGTAACGCAACATTCACGTGTTGGAACGCAACATTCACTTGTTGTAACGCAACATTCACTTGTTGGAACGCAACATTCACTTGTTGTAACGCAACATTCACGTGTTGTAACGCAACATTCACGTGTTGTAACGCAACATTCACTTGTTGTAACGCAACTTTCACTTGTTGTAACGCAACATTCACGTGTTGTAACGCAACATTCACGTGTTGGAACGCAACATTCACTTGTTGTAACGCAACATTCACTTGTTGGAACGCAACATTTACTTGTTGTAACGCAACATTCACTTGTTGTAACGCAACATTCACTTGTTGTAACGCAACATTCACTTGTTGTAACGCAACATTCACGTGTTGTAACGCAACATTCACGTGATGTAACGCAACATTCACTTGTTGTAACGCAACATTCACTTGTTGTAACGCAACATTCACTTGTTGTAACGCAACTTTCACTTGTTGTAACGCAACATTCACTTGTTGTAACGCAACATTCACTTGTTATAACGCAACATTCACGTGTTGTAACGCAACATTCACTTGTTGTAACGCAACATTCACTTGTTGTAACGCAACATTCACTTGTTGTAACGCAACATTCACGTGTTGTAACGCAACATTCACTTGTTGTAACGCAACATTCACTTGTTGTAACGCAACATTCACTTGTTGTAACGCAACTTTCACTTGTTGTAACGCAACATTCACGTGTTGTAACGCAACATTCACGTGTTGGAACGCAACATTCACTTGTTGTAACGCAACATTCACTTGTTGGAACGCAACATTCACTTGTTGTAACGCAACATTCACGTGTTGTAACGCAACATTTACGTGTTGGAACGCAACATTCACTTGTTGTAACGCAACATTCACTTGTTGTAACGCAACATTCACTTGTTGTAACGCAACATTCACTTGTTGTAACGCAACATTCACGTGTTGTAACGCAACATTCACGTGTTGTAACGCAACATTCACTTGTAGTAACGCAACATTGACGTGTTGTAACGCAACATTCACGTGTTGTAACGCAACATTCACTTGTTGTAACGCAACATTCACTTGTTGTAACGCAACATTCACTCGTTGTAACGCAACATTCACTTGTTGTAACGCAACATTCACGTGTTGGAACGCAACATTCACTTGTTGTAACGCAACATTCACTTGTTGGAACGCAACATTCACTTGTTGTAACGCAACATTCACGTGTTGTAACGCAACGTTCACGTGTTGTAACGCAACATTCACGTGTTGTAACGCAACATTCACTTGTTGTAACGCAACATTCACGTGTTGTAACGCAACATTCACTTGTTGTAACGCAACATTCACGTGTTGTAACGCAACATTCACGTGTTGTAACGCAACATTCACTTGTTGTAACGCAACATTCACGTGTTGTAACGCAACATTCACGTGTTGTAACGCAACATTCACGTGTTGTAACGCAACATTCACTTGTGGTAACGCAACATTGACGTGTTGTAACGCAACATTCAAGTCCTTCGATGCTACATTCAAATGTTAAGGCGTTACTCTTACGTGTTAAGGAATTACTGTCACGTGTTATAGTCTTACATTGACGTGTTACGGCATTACTTTTACGTGTTATGATGTTACTCTCAGATGTTATGGCGTTACAACATTCGTTATGAGTGTTATGACGTAGCATTCACGTTTTACGACGATACATTCACGGTTTATGGCATTTCATTCACCTGTTAAGGCATTTCGTTGATTAGCATTGTCCTAGTGCTAGCATAATGCTCCCTCCATTGGAGAAGTATGCAGTGCTTATGAAAGCTAATTGTTCCTTTGTCCAGTTCGTCATCTTGGTGGTAGTTTCAACGAGGGATGAATATTACTGTGTCTTATGGTTCCAATTTTGACTAATGTATCATGAATTCGTAGGTACCTGATAAAAGATATAAATCTCTGGATTGTATATATACTGCCGATTTTTTCAATAATCCCTTCATTGTATCAAAAGTTCCTGAAGATTTTTTCGGGTCCCGTATTTAAAACACACACAGTATTATATTCACGCGTTAAGACGGTACCTATCGTACGTCATTCATTTCAGTTTTCACGTGCATTCAAGCTGTAATAAATGCTGCTATATGAGTGATTTTACCGGTTGGTTTCAAGTAAGTCAAAAAAATAGAAAAAATCATCTTTTTGAACCTCGATAATCTTTCGATAATAAGAAGTAGTTATAGCCATTCGTATCATATTCTAGATGCAGCAATTCCACTCCTTTGACTTGATTCTGCCTCAGTTTCAGCAGCTATTCTTTCTTGCGCTGCTGTTCTGAAATGCCTTCTACGAACATAACGCTGGTCATCATCCTCCTGTTCACGCCTCTGCGCCTGCCTTAAGCGGCCCATAGACGATGAATTTAATAGTCATTACCATTGACTCAATATATTGATGAAATTTTTTTATGCCCACTAAGTTAATTAATTGACGGTCGTCAATCAAGACCACAGACGATCTATTAAATTGTCAATATTCATCATTGTCAATTATATTGACAATTAAATTGATCGTCTATGGGTCGCTTTAGTCATGCTACTGAGTGTGAACTACTTGCATGCATGCTGATCCCGCCTCTGTTGCCTTACAACGGCTTCTTGTTCTTGGGATACTCTTTCTCTCGCTCTTCTTTTTCGCTCTGAATTCAGTCTTTTTTTCATTCGAGCGGAGTTTCCATGTCTAAGCTTATTTCAAAGGCAACTTATTTTTCTTGTGACAGTAATTAGCATTTAGAATACAGTATTTTTGAGCCGCAATAGAAGTAGTTATTGCCATTCGTGTCATAACCTAGATGCAGAAATTCAGCATTACTAAATGCAACTGCGAGCATGTGAAATTGATTTTGCAATATGCAATACCCTCCCGATCCACGATACGGACTCGTGTATATAAGGCTCTGGATCTTTCTAATTTTTTTGAAAGTGATTTATCACAGCGCACTTGGTCAGCGCAAATGAGTATATTAATTTACAGGTGTACTGAAACCAAGACCGACATTGCTAATTTCTTCCTATCTATTCTTAAGAGCGTGACCCGAAACAAACATATAAACACACGACGGTTATTCTTAGTAGCAGATGTAATGGACCTGCGTCCTGTTTTTTAAACAAATTTAAAAAAAAACCTAGCTTCGTATTACTCAGCCGTGTTCTTCACCCACGCTACTTAACAATGTACCATCTACGTTCACTGGGCATATCAGATAAAGCGGGCAACTGAAATCTTATCAGGGGTCGTATAGCTGCGGTGTGTGAACGATCGAGGCGCTTCTGATAAGCGAAATCCGTCACACTTTCGCTTATCTTCGTGAGTTACGTCAGGCAGGAGTTGAGTGGCTCAGGTGGCAGAGGTTTTGTGGGTGACGTAAACTATCAGGACGTGCAACCATGACTCACCAACTGCACCTAGACAGAAATTGGAATGATTATAAATCATCAACAACAACTAGGCTCATTAAAAATTACAAAAATGAAAAATTCCACAATCACCAGGCTCATTTTCAACCTGGATCAACCTTGATCAACAACCAACACACTTGCCTTCATCAACGATAACAAGACTCACCTCCATCAACAACCACCACACTTGCCTTCATCAACGATAACAAGACTTACCTCCATCAACAACCTTCATCAACAACCACCACGATCGTTTTCATCAACAATAACAAGACTCACCGTCATCAACAACCACCACGCACGTCTTCATCAACAATAACAAGACTCACCGTCATCAACAACCTTCACCAACAACCACCAGACTCACCTCCACCGACAATACCAAGGCTGTCCAGGCTCCAGTCGAACAGTTCCGACGCAGGACGCCTGCGCCGGCAGCTCGCGCAGTTCCCCATATGTACAGTGCACAACTGTCACTACTATGGGATTTGATGAATATTTAAATCACATCCAGGGCACATTTCACTACATCTATCACCTTTATTTATATTTAGATCTATGAATATTTAAATCACATCCAGAGCACATTTTACTTCACATCTTTCAAATTTTATCACCAATATTTTTCGGGAAATAATTCATATCACCTACTGAAAATTAGACTGTGAATGTTTCCAAGTGCATCATTTTTTTTCTACATTCACGTGACCATGTATGACTGCTAAGGGAATGTCGTATGCAGCGGTTCACTTTTTTGAGATTTACTCAAAATTTAAAATTTTGAAATAGAAACTAAAAAAATTCAAGCACAAACACCAAAATTTGAAGGAATGTATTTCCATCGATAAGCCCAAGCAATTCGTCACGTTCTTAAGACAGTGAGGGTATTAACACTGTTCAGAACGGCGCACATTCGTCACTTTTAACCTTCGATCCTTCAAATTCAATTAGTCTTCGTAACACACCTTCGAAATACGAAATGTGCGACAGTAACCCTTAATATTACTTTGATCTTCACGACTGAAAGTTACAAAGAAGTCGCTTCGCCCGACAACTTCTTAATAAGTATAGAACTTATCGGTGGTTTCTTCAAAGTAAACGTTTGTATCGGTGTGAGATTAAGGAATTGCATTATGCTATTGTTCTTTGTCTTCGCCGTGTAGCTGTGGTTGTTTTACAGGTCCGTGTTCCTACGGTCCATCATTGCGGCGTATACATTCGATGATTTTCTTCTAGAGCAGAGGTCTAAAAACTTCTAGAACAGGGGTCTCCAAACTTCTAGAGCAGGGTCTCCAAACTTCTAGAGCAGGGGTCTCCAAACTTCTAGAGCAGGGGTCTCCAAACTTCTAGAGCAGGGGTCTCCAA
This sequence comes from Morinoia aosen, assembly GCA_030386875.1. Lineage (NCBI taxonomy): Eukaryota > Metazoa > Arthropoda > Malacostraca > Amphipoda > Talitridae > Morinoia > Morinoia aosen. Next base: position 36,301,435 of record CM059571.1, on the reverse strand, counting down.
ACTTCTAGAGCAGGGGTCTCCAAACTTCTAGAGCAGGGGTCTCCAAACTTCTAGAGCAGGGGTCTCCAAACTTCTAGAGCAAGGGTCTCCAAACTTCTAGAGCAGGGGTCTCCAAACTTCTAGAGCAGGGGTCTCCAAACTTCTAGAGCAAGGGTCTCCAAACTTCTAGAGCAAGGGTCTAACAAACTTTTACAGCAGGGGTCTCCAAACTTTTAGAGCAGGGGTCTCCAAACTTCTAGAGCAGGGGTCTCCAAACTTCTAGAGCAGGGGTCTCCAAACTTCTGGAGCAGGGGTCTCCAAACTTCTAGAGCAGGGGTCTCCAAACTTCTAGAGCAGGGGTCTCCAAACTTCTAGAGCAAGGGTCTCCAAACTTCTAGAGCAGGGGTCTCCAAACTTCTAGAGCAGGGGTCTCCAAACTTCTAGAGCAGGGATCTAAAAACTTCTAGAGCAGGGGTCTCCAAACTTCTAGAGCAGGGATCTAAAAACTTCTAGAGCAGGGGTCTCCAAACTTCTAAAGCAGGGGTCTCCAAACTTCTAGAGCAGGGATCTAAAAACTTCTAGAGCAGGGGTCTCCAAACTTCTAGAGCAGGGATCTAAAAACTTCTAGAGCAGTGGTCTCCAAACTTCTAGAGCAGGGGTCTCTAAACTTTTCAACGTAAGGGCCACATTATATATTTCCCACATTTATGCGGACCGAAATGAATAATAATTGCAAAAAAAATACTCAGCGTTTCCAGTCGTACGATAATTATTTTTTCAAGGCCACCACTCAGGGATTTATTTGGCAGGCCGGATGAAATAACGTATGTGGCTGGCCGGATGTGGCCCGCGTGCCATAGTTTGGAGACCCCTGTCCTAGAGGGTTCCCCTCAATTACAGTTTTGACTGAAATTATGCGTGCAATGGATTTGATTTCGAGAAAGCGTGGCTTAAAAACCTGGAAAAAGGTGAATTTCTTCGTTGGATTTCAAATTTTTTCGCTATTGCTCGCTTATGTTGCGTGTTCTTACTTCGAGAAGTCGAAAATGCTCGTCCGTTATGATCTTATGTAAATTCACTATGACTTAATTTCAATGGTTTCTACCAAATTAGTTTTTAAATATTTTTATGTGTATTATCTCCCTTATTTTAAGCTGCTCAGAGCTTGCATCAAATAAACTTTTGCGATATAACGCTGACATGATTACTCTATCCTTATATAACAAAACGCCGTGTGTCTCCTTATATGAATAATAAATAATTTTTTCTATTATTGTCCGTAATTTCTCCTATTCTATTGAAATGGGCCTGTTGTCTGTACTGATACGCAGTGTTGCTTGGTTGGTTGGTCCGTCTCTCTGTCACGCTCTTAACACTCTGACCGCAACGTGCGCCACCGGTGGCCACGGAGGGGATTTTCAAATCCTGCTACTAGTTACAGACTCAATATTCATAAATACTTAATTGAAGTTAAATGAGGGCATGATAGAGTAAATGATTGTTTTTTTCGAAATTTCTTAATGCAATTTACTTTAAATTTGAATTGAATTTTGTACTTCGGTTTCACTAGTTGCGGTTAAAGTGTTAAGGATGCTAAATGACCGTATCTGTGCTAAAAAGAATGTTTTAAATGCAGGTACTCTCAGGATGGATATATTTGTTTTGTCATTCACTTCCGGAAAATTTATTTAAGAAAAATGTTGAGTCCCACCCTTTTTAACGGGTCGTGTACACCAGTAAATAACAGTTTCACATGGGAAAAATTTAGACTGGAAATTAATTATGAGACTCCCACGTCTGGCATTTACTTTCACATAAATTTGAGCAGCCAACCAAATGTTTTCTCACACAGTACAGCAAGTAATTGTAGCGAATTCCAGAATTTGAGAAAACAAGACAAACTTCTATGTTATGATTATAAATGACCTTAAGGTACTTTGTTCTAGAGGGATGGAGGAGCAAAAAATAATTACTTGGCCATTTTTTTTAAATAACTTCATAATTATGAACAAATTCATGTGCTAAACTAGAAATATTTGACGCTGAATAGATAAATTCTAAATAAAACTAAGAACAGGCCAACGTCATCCTCAATATAAATTGCAATTTAAATAACGTCACTCATGAAACTGGATGGAAAACTTGAATATAATTGATAATATTCGGATTTATGATTGGCTTACAAGCAGTTATTCACCTCCTTCCCTACCTCTGCACAGGTTACTGTTGTGATATGCAATGTTAAGACATGAATGTTTATACCAGGGCTTCTCAAAGGAGGGGACATGTACCCCTAGGGGTACATTTAACATACTTCATATGTTAAAATGTTGAAATATGCAATAAATGTTTACATACAACAGTATATGTATGCATAATTATTCATCATTCAGTGTATTTTTATAGTTTCTTTAGCCTTTAGCTGTGCTGGGGGTACATGAAGATACACCATTAAGCCAAGGGGGCACACGTCAATAGAAAGGTTGAGAAGCCCTGGTTTATACCGTCTCACGTTCGCTGAGGAAGCAATGGTGTGAGCCAGCGCAAGTTCGTGCTGCTTCATGCAGTCGTACTTCCTCTTAGCTTTGCTTAGTATTTGTAATACTTTTTTATTTAGGGCTTCAAATAACTGTTGTCAGTCCTTGCCTGAACTGAAAACTAAATTCACTTTTTTATCCGCGTGTAAATCACTCTATCTATCTATCAATAAATCCATGAGTCTATTTATGTCTGTCTTTTTATGAATTTATTTATATATTTACTGATATTTGTTCGTATGGTGGAATACATACTTCTATTGTCCACGCTCTTCTTTCAGTGATACGATCTGGAAAATTTCCACTCACGATTTATGGAATACGTCACTGCCCACGTTCTGTTTTCAGTAATAACCTGTAATAAACTAGTGCAAAGTTTGTTATCCGAATTTGTATACTAATAAAGAGCAAAAATCATTTTTCTAACAAGTTGTATTGTGGATACGATCTGCTACAAAGATCAACTTCTTGAAGAACATTCTGTTACAAATATCGACTTCCTGCCTCGTAAAATTATAACGTAGTTTTCAAGGTTAAGGGAGCACAAAATTTTTATGGCGCAAGAAAAATCCTTTAGAGCTGTGTAGTATACTGAATACGATTTTATTTCAAGAAGTTTCGAGAGTCTTACCGTTTGACCTTCGGCCGACAATACAAACGCAGGTTTGAAGTTTTTCGGAAGCGCGTGATCGTCATTTGAATCAGGCTTTAGGATTGTTGTGTGTGTTATTGCTGCCTTTAGCCCCATTTTTTCATGTGTGATTGCTGCCTTTAGCCCCCATTTTTTATGTAAGTTATCGCTGTTTTCAGCCCATTGGCAGTTATTAGAAAGATAACCTAACACAAGTTGCACAGGATTCAATATGAACATCATACCCAGTCAAACTTTTTCGCCCGAGCATGCAGGTTCTTCGCAACCTAAGCCATTTAAATACTTGGGCGGCAAAAAAACATGCATGCAGGCGACGAAAATATTAGACTGAGTAGATATGCGATGTTCCTCCATCGTGTTGAAACCATAGATGGTCAGGATCATGATTGACAAATAATTAATTCGACGTTCTATATAGAGAAAACCCTCAAGATTCTGCTATTAATTTATTCTTCTAAAAACTAAAGGCCCTACCGGCTGAAACCTCCGTTGTCACTTTGGAGTAACTTTTGCAGATTACAGTGGTCGTTGGTGTGATTCACGAGGGTTCCTATTAAATCATTATTAAAAGTATTGTTCGCAAAGCATTCTCGATAAATAAATATGAGCTTCATCACTTCAAATTACAACAGCTGTCCAATAAATGCTGTAAAAAATGCTCCCAAAATTATTCGTAAGAGTTTCTTAGTCCTCCTCACCCAATATCTGCCCATAAAAATTATAATCAGGATACTGTAACATATCCTGAGTGCATTTTTTGTAAAATTGCAGTGTAAAACCTTTTTCAGCGTAAAATGATCTTGTACCAATTTTAATTTTTCCATTAATATCAATGTAACTACCACTCATAGGTTATAAGAATGAGATCCATCCGATCACGGGGATTTAGCTCACGTTACATTTTTGCCTAAATACAGGTTGACAACTACATTCGAGCACGCTGTTTAATTTAAATTTTAATAAAGTTGTAAATAGATACGCTCGCTGAAAAGTGCAAAAACTAGCGTTTCGATAGATTCAAGAATAATACTATAATCCACTGCCTACTATGGGTTAGACATCCTTCCAAGAGCAAATCGCTCACACCCTCAACAATGTTCACAGGTGCTCGGAATGTTGGAAGTCATCGTGAATAACCAACGATTCATTCACAAGGAACTCGTAAAAAGTTGTAGAAGGGAAAGATTTATAATTTAAATCTTTGTAAAAGCATAAAATTATAAAAGTATTCCATAAAGTAGCTGTTTCGTCACGTAGATTTGTATCATAAAGAAGTTTTTCGTGCGACTCTGTATTGCGCAGGTCGTTGTCCTCAGATCTTCATTAGGCAGCGAGTGTTGACCCGTCAGTTGTCCTCCCTACAAACAAGGCTGGCCTAATTGCTCCTTGTTGACACGCTTAATCAAGACGGTAACGTACCCGGAATATAACGAAAATAATGGCGCTGACTGGAAGTACCGCTTTTGTATTTTTTCAATCTTTTATTGTAATGGCGCCGACTGGAAGTACCGCTTTTGTATTTTTTCAATCTTTCATTGTAAAGGCGCTGACTGGAATTACCGCTTTTGTATTTTTTCAATATTTTATTGTTATGGCGCTGACTGGAAGTACCGCTTTTGAATTTTTTCAATCTTTCATTGTAAAGGCGCTGACTGGAAGTACTGCTTTTGTATTTTTTCAATATTTTATTGTTATGGCGCTGAATGGAAGTAGCGCTTTTGTATTTTTTCAACATTTTATTGTAATGGCGCTGACTGGAAGTACTGCTTTTGCATTTTTTCAACATTTTATTGTAATGGCGCTGACTGGAAGTACTGCTGTTGTATTTTTTCAATCTTTTATTGTAATGGCGCTGACTGGAAGTACTGCTTTTGTATTTTTTTCTACATTTTATTGTAATGGTGCTGACTGGAAGTACTGCTTTTGTATTTTTTTCAACATTTTATTGTAATGGCGCTGACTGGAAGTACTGCTTTTGTATTTTTTCAATCTTTTATTGTAATGGCGCTGACTGGAAGTACTGCTTTTGTATTTTTTCAACATTTTGTTGTAATGGCGCTGACTGGAAGTACTGCTTTTGTATTTTTTCAATCTTTTATTGTAATGGCGCTGACTGGAAGTTCTGCTTTTGTATTTTTTCAATCTTTTATTGTAATGGCGCTGACTGGAAGTACTGCTTTTGTATTTTATTCAATATTTTATTGTAATGGCGCTGACTGGAAGTTCTGCTTTTGTATTTTTTCAATCCTTTATTGTAATGGCGCTGACTGGAAGTACTGCTTTTGTATTTTTTCAATATTTTATTGTAATGGCGCTGACTGGAAGTAATGCTTTTGTATTTTTTCAACATTTTATTGTAATGGCGCTGACTGGAAGTACTGCTTTTGTATTTTTTCAATATTTTATTGTAATGGCGCTGACTGGAAGTACTGCTTTTGTATTTTTTCAATATTTTATTGTAATGGCGCTGACTGGAAGTACTGCTTTTGTATTTTTTCAATATTTTATTGCAATGGCGCTGACTGGAAGTACTGCTTTTGTATTTTTTCAATATTTTATTGTAATGGCGCTGACTGGAAGTACTGCTTTTGTATTTTTTCAATATTTTATTGTAATGGCGCTGACTGGAAGTACTGCTTTTGTATTTTTTCAATATTTTATTGTAATGGCGCTGACTGGAAGTGCTGCTTTTGTATTTTTTCAACATTTTATTGTAATGGCGCTGACTGGAAGTACTGCTTTTGTATTTTTTCAATCTTTTATTGTAATGGCGCTGACTGGAAGTACTGCTTTTGTATTTTTTCAATATTTTATTGTAATGGCGCTGACTGGAAGTACTGCTTTTGTATTTTTTCAATATTTTATTGTAATGGCGCTGACTGGAAGTACTGCTTTTGTATTTTTCAATCTTTTATTGTAATGGCGCTGACTGGAAGTTTTGCTTTTGTATTTTTTCAATCTTTTATTGTAATGGCGCTGACTGGAAGTTCTGCTTTTGTATTTTTTTCAATATTTTATTGTAATGGCGCTGACTGGAAGTACTGCTTTTGTATTTTTTAAACACTTTATTGTAATGGCGCTGACTGGAAGTACTGCTTTTGTATTTTTTCAACATTTTATTGTAATGGCGCTGACTGGAAGTTCTGCTTTTGTATTTTTTCAATGTTTTATTGTAATGGCGCTGACTGGAAGTACTGCTTTTGTATTTTTTCAATATTTTATTGTAATGGCGCTGACTGGAAGTACTGCTTTTGTATTTTTTCAATATTTTATTGTAAGGGCGCTGACTGGAAGTTCTGCTTTTGTATTTTTTCAATATTTTATTGTAATGGCGCTGACTGGAAGTACTGCTTTTGTATTTTTTCAATATTTTATTGTAAGGGCGCTGACTGGAAGTTCTGCTTTTGTATTTTTTCAATATTTTATTGTAATGGCGCTGACTGGAAGTACTGTTTTTGTATTTTTTTCAATATTTTATTGTAATGGCGCTGACTGGAAGTACCGCTTTTTTATTTTTTCAATCTTTTATTGTAAGGGCGCTGACTGGAAGTACTGCTTTTGTATTTTTTCAACATTTTATTGTAATGGCGGTGACTGGAAGTACTGCTTTTGTATTTTTTCAATCTTTTATTGTAATGGCGCTGACTGGAAGTACCGCTTTTTTATTTTTTCAACATTTTATTGTAATGGCGCTGACTGGAAGTACTGCTTTTGTATTTTTTCAATCTTTCATTGTAATGGCGCTGACTGGAAGTACCGCTTTTGTATTTTTTCAATCTTTTATTGTAATGGCGCTGACTGGAAGTACTGCTTTTGTATTTTTTCAATCTTTTATTGTAATGGCGCTGACTGGAAGTACCGCTTTTTTATTTTTTCAATCTTTTATTGTAATGGCGCTGACTGGAAGTACCGCTTTTGTATTTTTTCAATCTTTTATTGTAATGGCGCTGACTGGAAGTACTGCTTTTGTATTTTTTCAATCTTTCATTGTAATGGCGCTGACTGGAAGTACCGCTTTTTTATTTTTTCAATATTTTATTGTAATGGCGTTGACTGGAAGTACCGCTTTTGTATTTTTCTAATATTGCATTGCATGTTAACTCAACTGTTTTTCGATTCAAACTCCATTGGCTATACGTGACTTTTTCATCTGATTTTTCTACATCATTTTTTGAAATTAGAGCGTTTGTACGATTTTTTTCAATTTCTCTTCTTCGAGGGGATCTTTAATATAAAATATTGAATGAGTCTTCGTTATTCTACTAACGTCTCTCCAGCAAATGTAAAAGTAAGAGATCGTTTTTTCCCCAATGTGATTGTCTAGCAAACTTACGAGTATGATATTTCTGACAAGTCATTTTCGATAATAATAATAACCAGCCTGGTAAAAAAATGTTTTAATTTTTCGATCTTCGATCGCGATGACAGGAAAACAGTTAAAGAATGTCCACCATGTGACTTGTGTTACTCACATACACACACACACACACACAACACACACACGCACACACACACACACACACACATGCTACTCGCAAATACCTCGAAAGAATTTATAACATAAGCGAAGAAACGATAACGTTATCATCTACGAGGTTCTGAAATAGAGTCATAAACATAAGAAATATTTCAATGTGATTGGGGATAAAGTCTCTCAAGAGGTACCCTCATGTTCTTGTAACTCCCTGTTAAAAATCGGCGCAGTGGTCACAATAATAGGTAATTCAGTAACTCAGACAATAACAAATAATGTAGTGGTTTCAATAAATGTAAAAATGCAGCACTTGCATGATTGCAGGAAATAAAAATGCAACACTTGCATTTTTATATTATGATTTTTTCCGCACCAATAGTTAATAAAAAAATATTTATCAATGTAGCAATGTAGGAGAAAACTTTGATATATGATTTACTAAAATGATTTAGCATTTTCAATATAAGTAAATCACCTTGGAAGAAGTCACTTTAATCTACGAATCATAGAAACAAAACATCGTGAAAGTATTTTAATGCCTCGCTTTGTGCCATGAGAATTCGCAAAGCTCATATGTTACTCATTGATTTCTTGAAAATCTAAGTTTAATGATAAGAAGGAAAAAACACGATCACTACAAACATTCTGCTCGAAACAAGCGATTCGAATTTCGTATGAGCTCATTTTCAGCGTTTTATAAAATCATAATAAAATTATATCACCTCCAAAGCTTGTTGTGGCCTTCAATAATTATTCGGTTAAAAAAAGTTTTCTTTCGGAGTGTAAGATTCATGAAGAAAATTTTTTTTACTGGAGGTTTCGCTGCAACTGCTGTATTGAAATAAATGTTCGCCCTTTTCTGAGTGTGAAATTGGTGCTCGAATGTATTCGTCTATTCAGCGTCAGTGATAAATATGTATTTAAAATTGTAATTTGTGTAGTGTAGAATCGCTGGGCTTCGTCAAATGTGAACCAAAAAATTAGTGTGAAGTAAATAGAAATATTTTAGTGTGTAGATTAATATTTCCTGGAAGGAGGTTTTCCAAACACATCATTTGCAATTAAAGTTTATTAGTATTTTCGATAGTTGTATTTTTAACATTTAAATTCGAAAACTCAGAGGAAAATAGAAGCTTTTGCGACCAATTCAGCGACTGTGTTTTTATTGCTCAAAATCAATTTTTTCTAACCCGTTCAGTTTTAATGTCGCTTTAATTGCGAAATTCATATAACTGATAACTCTTTGTATGTTTCTGCTAGCTCGTTTCAAACGAGTATTCTTATTTCACCGAGAATCCAGAGCAGGAAGACTCTCGATTTCGATAGATTTCAGCACTCTGAACAAATTCTTTTATTAGGTTTTTAGAAACAAAGTCCAAATTTTTGCCCTTATTTGAAAAAATTGAATATCGGTCGATAAATATTCATGTTATTACATGTAGAGAGAGTTCCACTTCTTTGAAAATATCTACCTTTCCGTAAATATCTTAATTCAAATATCGTCCTCGGAAATCACTGAAATTTCATTACGGTTACGATGTAGTTTTTCGAGTTTCCGCAGCCTCAAAATTTTTCGAGATCTCATTGACAATAATTTCAGCAGAAAAAGTCAACAGCGCAATTGCTAAGCCAATAACATACACCATAAATGCTCCTAGAAGATGATCTATTCTCAGTGGTTCTGCCAGAGACTCCTTAGGTCTCTCGTTTTTCTCGATTTCGTTCGCAAATTGTTCCCTAAACTTGATGATTGTTTCTTTTTTACACGTTTACGTCAATCCAGATTCGACGACGTGCGATGTCACTTTTCCGAAGGTCTCACGCAGCGGAGAGAATTTTTGCAGACCAACTCCGATGCTGTATGGCAGAAGACATTGACTGACAATCCGAATTGTAGCGACGTCTCCGTAAGTGTAGCGGCCTGCAACAAAAAGTTCGAGAAACTGTTTGTTGGCAATGATCGCAAATTCGCCACGTTCTACTTCGTCAAAGAGATTTTTTAGATCGTACCTGGCTTCCAAGCGGTTTTCGAAAGATTGTACGTCGCTGTCGATCGAAGCTGCAAATTGAATCTTACAGAAGTCTGTTCCACCTAGACGAAGGTTACTTCCTTTCAACTGTTTCATTGTATCGATTGGCGGCATTTTATGAACGGTAGATAAAAATGCAATTAAGTTTGCGGAATAAGCAGTGGTAATGAGCGTCGCAAACAAACCAACGAAACTAAGGTAAATTCTCACAGGTCCGTACTTCGGTTTTGTTTCTTGTGACCTCACTGTAAAGAAGCCAAGAACATAGAGACAGTCAAATGTCACAGATCTGTACTCAGAAGACTCCTTTTTTGTATTTGCCACAGCTAAGAAGAAAAGCACGCCAGTCGCAACGAAGAAAGAGACGGCGATTGTCACCCAAGTGTTGGGTGAAAAAGGCAAAACGGGAGATGTCCAACGTGGCAAAGACATGGGAGAGGCTGTTGCAAAACAGCCTCTTTCGAAGTTATAAGCCGACGTGAAGTCAATGTATTCCCATCGTCCTTCTTCTATGAATACGTTGCAGATTCCTATGTCAGCGCGGTCGTTTATCAATTCTCCCATCAAGCCAGTCCAAGTCCCGCGATTTTTAGCTGATGGCCCCAAAGTTCTCCCTCGTTCACTTCATTGTACACTGACTGAAAATTTTGCGCTTTTTCCAAAGTGAGTAGTAATTTCATATCGACTCCCAAACGTTCAATGATATTGTGATCGACATCATACGCATAAAGAACGCTCGGTGTGTGTTCAAATATCGGTATCCTCTAAGTCGCCCATCAAAACTAGTCAACTTTTCGCTGAAAAGATCAATTGCATCAGCCTGCCAAGATCTGAAAAACGTTAGCAAACTGTGATAACGGCCTTTGTATGGGTAATCGGTATAAAGCATAACTTCTCCTTTTTTACTGAGTTCCATTTGCAAAAACCTCCTACTACTTCGGAACGCGTAAGATTCACTAAGGTCTCTGGCTTTCATCTGGTTGTTCAAAAGTACCATAATGTTGTACGCTTCGTAGTCCCACAGCGGATGAGGACGCTCGCTTCTTCTGTCTAGGAAATGGTTCACAGACGCATGTTGCGACAATAGTTCTCCGTCCACGACCAGAAACACGTTCGCGTTGCACTGAGTAGAGGACCAAACCCGAGGATCGGATAAGACGTCATGCGAGATGTGATGGAGCTGCAAAAATAAGGAATATATACGTATTTAGTCAAAAGCTTCATTATAGATTTAGAATGACACCCAATCTTGGAATTGAGATGCTTTAAAAATATCCTGTGATCCAGAAATAATGAGCAATCATCAGAAATAATGAGCAATCGAGCAATAAAAGCCTGCTAAAGTAACATACAAATCAGCATTTGAAACCGAAAGTGATACCCGGTGGCGAATTATAGGCGCATCATAGTAATTCCGGGCCCCATTTTTAAACCAAAAAGTGTACTCAATAGAAGGATACGAGCTCAGTATAGTCCCACATTTCCACTTATGAGAGTGATGCCCACGTGAAAAATCAAAAGTTCAGGTGATAATACCATAGCTAATCATGCCATAGTGGAATTTTCTTTTGTTCACATTGGCTTGAGGAACATTAAGAAAAACTTATATCATATTTTAGGGGAAGAAAAACGCAACAAATCAAAGGTGGCCTTGTAGAGGGAAATACGAGGAGTTATTTTAATAATTACTTTCTTTCCATAGTACTGAACTTAAAATCTACTGGCGTGGACAAGTCCGGGGACTGACAAGATAAAAATGAACTTTTTACTATCTTGAAACAGAATAAAATAATTTATTTAACATTTAGCCCTAGCGGCAGAATTTTTCATCCATTTTACTGTTATTATAACCATCATTAATAGGATGACACTAGTGTCTGGTTTCTGCCGAAACCAAAAAGGGTACAGAGCTGTTACTCGGTAATGAACTTCAAAAAATACATGAGGGCACAAATTCGACATGAAATAAAATTCGCGAGCATTTTTATTAAGTGTGCCATATTTGGCACATAGGACAGTTATAGGGTAGCCACAGCTTATGATTTCTTCTTGCCTAATCATAATCCCAATAGTACCCCTAAGACAAAAGCAAAAGCTCTGGTCTCTCGTGAAAGTTTTACAGCATTGCGCATAAAGCCTTGAGAAACATTTTTCCGTGTCTGTTCCAGGGAGCGCCTCAGGGGTTCAATAGTTGCTCGAAAAGAAGCACAGTCTCTTTACTGCAAATGTATCAAGCCAAAGAAATAACCCATCGCTGACTTGAGATCAAATAATATAGAGGCTATATTTTCTAGTTCCAAACATATCAAACCAGTATGTATCAAGCCAAAGAAATCACACTTCGTTGGGTTGAGATCATATAATATGGAGGCTACGTTTGCTTGCTTTAAGCCCCTCAAGAATCCTAAGAATCCTAAACCCCTAAGAAACCCCTATCAAACCAAAGAAATCACCCTTCGCTGTGTTGAGATCATATAATATGGAGGCTACATTTGCTGGCTCCAAACACATCAAACCAGTATGTATTAAGCCAAAGAAATTTCCCTTCGATGGCTTGAGATCAAATGATATGGAGGCAATATTTGCTAGCTCCAAACATATGAAAACGAATCCTCACTCCAACTGTAGTGTTCAGTTTGGTAAGAAAGAGCGCCGAACAGTGTTGCTGGAAAACAAACGGCTTGTTTTTTAAATGCACTTTAGCTTTCTTTCGTGGAGCATTTGAAATTGATCCTGCGTACAAAAAATCTTTGATTCACTTTCGAATCTTCACTGTAAAAAAAAAAATCCGAAACAGCAGCCTGAAATAAGATCCCATGTAGGTAAATGACGCCTTTTTTATACTTAAAAATTGTTTCTGAACTCATGGAGGTCCGAGAGGAGTTTTATCTGAAACTTGCAATTCTGAGATTGAACTTGGCGTCACTAGTGAAAGTTTCGCCTTTGAAACACGATGTCGTCAGTGAAGGGTACGTTCGAAATCACCTTTGTTTTGGCAGCTCATTTTTCTCTTTAGAAGTAAATGAGACGGTGTCGATAGGTGATTCTGATTTTTGACAATGTTCTTGGCCATTAATTTCTTTTGAAAGCTTCGGTATCGATTAATTTAGGCTTCGCCTAACCTGAGCTCAAAGGATTTGAAAAACCTGGTGATGCGAGAAGTTTGACGGTGACGTCTTCGGAAATTTCCGGTCGTTCACAGCTCACCGTAGAGAAGCAGAATGTGAAATTCTGTGAGCTTTGGAGCCCTCAGCGACTTTACAAACCCTGATTTTTCAATCCCCGAGCAATGTAAGATGGAACAACAATAATCGCCTTTTTTCACGTATTTCATTAGAAATTATTAAAGATCATGAATGACCTCAAAGAATGATAATATTAAAAGTCTCTCAAAATTCACGTACAATTTTGGAGTATGGAAGGGGCTTTAACAATACTATAATTTATGTTATAAATTACCTAAAGAGCTTTTTTCGATTTGAATAACTATGAATTCGTCAGAGTAGAAAATTCCCTCAAGGAGGCTAAAATATAAGCGAACATGAAGATGGTGACATGTGCGTCTCATGACCGGTGGCTTCTACACACGGACCTAGAAGACAGAATATCATTCCCGAACTCGGAAGTTAAAAAACATTTTCGACGAAAAATGGAAATTCCAACCCCGATTCGTACAAGTATGTAAAACAAACAACGTATACCTGCAGAGTAGTTGTGGAGTTAGCCCCCACAGCACCCAGGACGAACATAGGAGCGACGCTGGCGCAGTTCTCATCGTCCTCGTAAAATAACTTGACAGAGCAGTCCCTGGCGTACGTTCCTGTGATGGTCAAAAGTGCAGACGCCATTTCGGCCCGCCATTGTTCAGGAATTTCTCCCTTTGGCCAAGAGTCTCCATTTCGCGCAGCACTCAACGCCTGTAATGAAGCTGAAAAAATTCGAGCGTCTGAGACAGAGTAAAAAAATCTTAGCCTCTGAGACAAAAATTAAAACACCGTAGCGACTGAGGCACAAGCTAAAAACTGTAACGATTTGGGCAAAAGTTAAACAAATCTTAGCGTCTGAGGCAAAAATTAAAAAAGCTGTAGCGACTGAGGCACAAGTTAAAAACTGCAACGGCTTAGGCAAAAGTTAAATAAATGTTAACGTCTGAGGCAAAAGTTAAAAGACTGTAGCAACTGAGAAAGAAGTTAAAAAATAGTTGCAACAGTGGCAAGAGTTAAAAAACTATTGCGTATGAGGGAAAATGAAAAAATTACTGAGTCTAAAACGAAGTTGAAAATATGATGTTGTACCGTATGTGGCATGGTAAAAAACAGCGTCTGCATCAAATTTTAAAAAGTTGAAAAGTCTAGAGCCGATTTAAGCAAATTTATGGAAACCTTTTCATTTAACAATGAATTTTTATCGCCACCTGAAGAACTACTCCATAAATGTTAAAAATGTTAATAAATATAAACAAGTGAATGGTACAACTTAGATTTTGCGTTTTCCTCGCAATTAGTTGAGAACAATGAAGACGAAAAGGCTCTATACTGCTGGTGAAAGTCACGTCTCTATAAAGAACTTCCTTTCTCAATATAAGCGATAGTGATCGTATTCATGAACATTATCAGTACAAGAAGTTCTTATTCGTGTGAAAACATTCTTAAAATACGTGCGATAATCTATCGATGTATTAACGTTCACGAGAGGGGGTTGAAAAATAGGTACATAGAAGAATTATTCCTGAAAAATAGGGTCAAAGACAAAAAATCAATTTGACGGAGCTGGTTGGAACGTTCCTGTCTCCACTTCGTGCAATCAAAAAACTTTGTTTTTAATTCTTATTCGAAAATATTCCTCAAAATGACAAAGGAGAAGTGAAAAACTTTGACATATATTTTGTTCACTGTTTTTAGTTTAGCTTCTTAATTCTAGCTACACCGATTTCCATTTTTAGCTAATTCTTGATAAGGCTATTTTTATCATTTTATTGAAGGCAATATATATTTTCTGTGACCAAAGAGAATCATGGGCAGAAAATGTATCTTATCGGGTCTTTCATCTCGTTTTCTTTTTAAAATTTTTTTTACCATTAGCTTACATCCTATTTGCAATCTCCTTAGAACGATTTCATCTCCTTTATACTTCCTCTTTACATTTATTTGCTCCGAGTAAATTATCAGCGTATTGTCTCCAAGCATTTTCTGCAGTTGGGTGTAATTGGGCACTTCGAAGTCGATTCACAGCAATACATTGCGCCGATAGTTCTGATAGCAGCGAAAATCGATCGCAACCGCTTAATATTTACCACCGAAAAAACTAGACGAAAGCTACAGTCTACATAATACCAGAAGACATAAATTGTCAATAGCGGACATTACTGGTTGGCCGACCACTGCGGTTCGTTTCCAACCGGGGGAGTTCACCGACAGAATAACTGCAGGGACACGCTCAGCGACTGTGCAAGAAAACTGCTGTAAAAGCGGACTTCACGTCTGCGTAGCTGCATTAATATCATAATGCTGAGCTACTTTAATTTACAGTTACACAAAGTATTGCCCCATGATTAGGTTGTATTTTTTCGCATCATTATGCTTATTAGAGTCAAAATTACCTCCTACGTCACGGAACTGTTTTTCTATTTATACTTAATTTCATGCCGCAGCTACACTCACCACCGCCGCAGTGAGCCACAGCTCCTCCAGCACAATGATCAGTACTCTACGTAAAGCAGGCATCCTAGCTCTGCATGTCTGCTCGTCAGTTGTGCTTCACAGCCCTGCGAGAGGCAAAGAATATTGTTGTTATGTAGGTGTATGCTGCCGCAAAACTACCTTAACAACTTTCTGGTACGAAAACATCTATTATCAAATCTTCTCATCATGAATGAAGAAGGTAAAATAATCAAATGCATGATCAGAAAAATATAGTAGTGAAGTTTAAAGTACGTAGTGGCTGAAGAACAACTTTACAATCATAAATTTAGATCGTTTCCAAAAATATTTATAGTTCGTGTGCTTGGATGAAAACAGGAAGATAAAAGTACATAAAAATAAAGCAAAATACTGAAGGATTGTTGAAATTTTAGCAATAATATGTTTCTTTGGCGCTATAGAGGAAAGAACTCAAGAGCTTAATGGTTCTTTACATGTCAGAGATATCCTCGAGTATGCGACTCTCCATGTGCAGATTTTTGCTTGCAAGATAGAAAGATTTCCTCCGATCGTCATTTATCATGGAGAAAAGTTCTGGACCTTTGTTTCATCTTTTATTTGTTCTAGAGCAAAATTCTCACTTGTTTTAATTTTGAAAGATTTAAATTCGCCTTGGGTACACAACATTACTGCTATGAGCGACAAGAAATCTTACCCTAAAATCCTAAAAACATCAAACAAATTAAAATAACTTTTCGTCATCTCAGGACAACTCCGTTGAGCAACAAACCATCGTTCTGAGTTCAAATCGGCTGTGCATCTTCCCCTGCATTAGTCTTCAAACTCATTTAAGCATCCATTCGTTTACCAGCTTCTAAACATCAAAATGTAAAATTTTCCTGTATCAAACCCCAGAAGACTATACAGTTTTGAATCATACCTCTCCCTGTAATATAATTTTATATAAAACGTTTCACTGTCATGCAATTCAAAATTAAACCAACCTATGTCTTTTTTGGCCTCAAACTACTCGACATATCACCTTCTTGTTCCCAATTCCACTACCCAAACTTTCTTCGAACCCAACTCCTGTGTGTAAACTTTCTTTGAACTTCAACTCTTCTATGTGAACTTTGTCGCTACAACTTGCAGTCCGTGTATGCCCCATGCAGCACTCCTATTCAAATCCGCACTCCTATTCAAATATGAAATCATCTTCACAGTGAATCTTGACAACGCAAACCTGAACGATTTACAAAATTCAGCGATGCTTTCAATATGACAGACGTGGAACATTTCGCAGTCCGTTTGACTTATTCGGTATTTGCATTGGTTCATCAATCTTGCCAAGTCTCGTACGTCGTTGATTCAATGAGGAAAGATTCGCTTTTCACGTACGCATTATTGAAATATTTTGCAAAGACCATATCTTTCTGATCACTCTACATCAAATCACTTTGAAAAACTCTACCTTGTGAGCGCTGAAATAAATAAAAAGCTTCTCGACAACAAAGTTCGTAACTTCAGGTGTGTACTAAAATTATCAGAAAAAATAAATCGTGTATTCACCGAAATTATTCCTGACTAAAATACCTCTTTAAAGGCTTTGATTCTCCAAACTCAAAGCCCTCAATGCCAGTAAATCCTTAATGTCTTTCGAAATATTTAGCTTCATAACCTCCCCAAACTCAAAATCTTCCATGTTACGTAGAAAATTGACGAGAAAGAATCTAAATACAAACTTTAAACCCAATGCTACATGTTCATGAGTGATTCAAATTTGATATTACCTAACACAAAAATACTCCATGACGCTATCCAATATCAGTCTGAAACTATAAGAACACGATTATATCTACCATACATTTATAACTAAACAGTTAAGTTCTGTTTCAAATACTCAAATGCAGATTTTATCCTAATCGATTCCACTGCGGTGTGCAGCACAGCCATGTTACAGAAGCGCAAGAATCGAACAGAGTATCAAGAGGACGATGACGGGAGAACTAAGATGGCTCGAATTTTCTTTTTCTCTGGCCTATGTTGACAGACTCCCTAATAATGAAATGGACTGCTAGTAAATTGACACTTTGTACAATGTGCACTGTACTTGCGATACAGAACACAATACAATACGGTCGTTCATAGAATCTCTGTGTGGAATTTATTCTCCTATTTTTCATACCTTTATTTCATTCTTTCGGTCCCCTTTCGTGGAATTAAGATAGTCTCGTTAACGTATTTTTTCTAAATGTAAATAGTTTATTTGTCGCTTCAAATCAAGCCAATGTTCTATTTCTCAACATTTACCCTCAACAAATTTTGCTTTATCACATTTGAATACGTCATTTTTCAACATCGCATTTGTCTGCTTCATAATATACATCGTCATATTTGTTTGCGACTTGTTGTACATTTTCATATTTTACTTCAACCAATTTAATTGTATTATTTTGCGTTATTTTTCGATGCAGTATTTGACCACATCATATTGCGCACTGCCATAGACACCTGTCATTGTACATCTTCATATTAAGCTGCGTCATATTTTCTGCATCATAAATGAATGCGTCATATTTTACAGCGTCGTATTTGTCTACGTCGTACTGCATATTTTCATATATGACAACGTCGTATTTTGCTGCGTCATACTCCGAAACGTCTTATTTTACTGGACCTTATTGGTCTGCCTCATATTTGACAGCGTCATACTTTGCGTCATGACGTACATTGTCTTATTTGACTGCCTCATGTTTTGCTGCGTCATGTTTTGTTACGTCATGTTTTGTGGCGTCATGTTTTGTGGCGTCATGTTTTGTTGCGTCATGTTTGGTTGTGTCGTATTCGAATGCATCGTGTTTCACGGTGACGTATATGTGAATGTCACATTGCATATTTTCATACTTGACTGCATCATATGTGAATGCATAATATTTCACAGCGTCGCATTATAGTCAAGTAACCGATATTTATTTTTTGGAACTTAATATTTGTGAGTTCTCATAGCACTAAAAAGTTATATTTGGATATTAAACGTTCAAGAAAATTTTTCCCCTTGAGTAAGAAAATACTGAGATCAAAATCCCAAGAGTTTTTTCAATGAGGGTGTGTCTCTGGGTTTGCTTTGAAAATGCCACACATCCAAAAAATTTTTATAATGTGTCATCTTTGAGCTCAAGTATTATAAGTAACGCATAATACCTCGTTCGAATAATTATGTCTCTTGTTTAAAATCAGAGCAAACTTTTTAGAACTGAATAAAAACTGCAAAATTAATCAGTAATTTTGATAAAAACAACTGGTAAATAAAATCGTAGAGGCCGCTCAAAATCGACGTATTTTTCCGATAATTTTGGAATTCACGCGTGGCATAGCATTGACAGCTGATCTTTCGTGCAGGCGTGAATTGTGCAGCTTGTAGCTCTGCTCTGCATGACAACCCTGTCGCTCCGAAAAGTTTCATAAATTCAAATAACCTTTGTATTCGTCCTTCAGACAGCGGATGTCCATCCATAGAAATTTAAAAAAAAGATTCAGAAATAGAATAGGAATTTAGCAATCCGCAAAAAGAACTCAAGAGTCCGTCGAGTGAACAACTTTTATTGCGTAAACGAACTATTTGCAGGTAGAACGCTCATCCTTTGCGTTTGCTTTATAGGGTAATTCCTTTCATTATGATGATGTACTTCCAAAATTCGCTCCGCTTGCAGCATGTGTCCAAAATTGATAGGTGAATTTCGGCAGTAAATTAAATAGTCACTCAGTTGAAATAGTTAAAATATTCAGCCTTTGCTCATCTATGGCCAAAATTCATGGCACAACTTTTCAACAAAAAGAAAATATTTTGTTAATTCCTTCCTTAAAAATTTACGACATCACATAATGTAGCTTTCTGCTGACCGACGCGCTTTAATTTAGCTGATGGAAGGTATTTACTACTTTTGTAAACATTTATACCGCACAAAACCATCAAACGCTGGCGTAGGATATGAAACAAAAAAATAAGCAGACTCTTTACGTTGTCAACAAAACAAACTACCTCGATCTGCACAGAATACTCTAAGCCTTGAGCCCAATCCCATTGAAATAACATTTCAAATACACACACACACACAAGATGGTTAAAATCAGACGGTTCTTCTCTTCCAGGACAACGATATGCAAGACAGCCATCGTCCCTGTTAAGTGTATGTCACTGTGAAGGTCAAAGACCATCATGAATGGAAACATCTTGATCGGTTCGAGGAGTTGAAAGCAACTGCAAGTTCGCTACGCCACCGAGCACGCAGACGGAGTTTCGCCGGCGTAGTTACTGCACACAAACGTGAGGAGGTCGTGCTCCATCTGGTCCTGGATTTCGTCGGTGTGGTTCTGGAATAGGGGAGGACATGAAATTTCATATTAAGAAAAGCGGTAATCATTTAAAGCCTGTCAAAAATAACGGTAATGCTTGTCTCGTCTATTCGTGTCAGATCTAATTATCTAGGACGTGAATCGTATAATTAAGCATTAAAGACTTATATATAAAAACACAACTTTTAAAAAAATTTAAAAACTAAAATAGGAATCTGTCACACTTTCCGGAAACTTGACAGCGAGTGATGAGCGTATCTGCGTCACTAATTACACTACCTTTTGAATTTTTCAGGGTTACTGAGGGGGAAATTATACATGCATATATATATATAAATAAATTTAAAAACTACGAGTCTTTTCATAATAAATTATTTTCAAAGCCGATGTCAAAAATCTTGAACGTTATTTATTAAGTCATTTGAGCGGGAAAACGGATCATCTCCCTAATTTACAATTATTGAAAAACAAGTAAACATCAAAGCAGTAACATAATCACACAGAACACTAATTAAGCTTGGATTTCTTAATGATTAAAAGCAAATTGCAAGAAAAACTGTAGAAGCAATTCCTCTTAATGAAAGAAAGGTTTTATTTATTATACTCTGAGCATCGTCTGTACATGACACTTCCTTCTCTTTTTTTGAGAAATTCTGTCACTGTGCAGACCTGGATTTTTACCTTCAGTGTTTGATTGAAGGTTTTAATTTCAGGGTCTATTTCAATTTGTCCGAT
Source organism: Morinoia aosen (assembly GCA_030386875.1). Taxonomy (NCBI): domain Eukaryota; kingdom Metazoa; phylum Arthropoda; class Malacostraca; order Amphipoda; family Talitridae; genus Morinoia; species Morinoia aosen. The sequence goes on along the minus strand of CM059571.1, from coordinate 36,281,036 downwards.
TTTTCTCAGGGCTTCTATTTTCGGGAGCTCAATGTTAGATGAATTCGATATCATTCTTTGAATGTTGTTCTCGTCCTTGATGAAAGTCGCACGCTTTGTGCTTCTTTTTTATTTTCACCTTGAAAGATATATCGCCTTACAACCTCGGAAACGGGATTGAATTCAACTTGATTTTTATTCCAAATAAAAGCCAATTTATATCGAACACGAAGCAGAACTTAATCTTGGCAAGAGCATTCGTGAAAATGGTTTATCGAATAAACCTGGAAATAGCAATCATCCAAGGTCAAAATTTGAAATTGAATGAGTTCAGATTTGAGAAAAGCAGCGAGCAAAACATCGGCTGACTACAGTGTTAACTACCAAAATTCAGATAATCCACGGCCAATAAAGAAACCCGAATGGTGAAGGAAATTCTCACAATAATCAGAGAAAGGTTGAAGTGGTCGAGAAGAAAATTGTAAATGCAGAAGATGAATCCTACTGGTTAGTAGAAAGGCACGTACTTGGGCTCATAGTGCATGCAGTGATCTCAATGACAGGTATTGGAAATTCAGAATATCGAGACAATTATGATACACATCGGAAGTTATTTTTTGAAAATTCCTAAGTTTGAAAGAAAAATAGCTTCTAGTTTGAAAATTTTCCTTCTCCTGCATAGATGTCAGCAGTTACATCTACGAGCGAATAGCAACAAACGTATTTTACTCTATTTTCCTGCAACGCACAGACAACTTCGTAGTATCGATAGACGAGCTCACGTGCAAGTTCCCAGCACATGACGTCACATGCGCGCTGTGTGTGCTGATTGCGATGTGAATCGGTGATCACACGTTCAACAGGTTGTTTACGATCGCTCTATAACGTTTTCCATCAGTAAGTAATTTTGACCCAAATTTAATCGGATTTCAATCGTCTAATCGTGTTTTATCACAAAAACTAGTTTTTAAACAATGAAAGGTAACCTCTGACAATCGCCCAATTGTTTTTTCTCATTAAAATTAATTTTGCAACACTAAAAAGTATCACTTGCAATCGCCCTACTGTGTTTCACGCAAAAACTAATTTTCAAGGGAATTTATATCTCGTATGTGCTTTCTTCCACATTATACCATAATTGAATTTTAATACCATTCAAATTTTCTTTGGATAAAAGCATGGAACTCGATGCTTTCTAATATTTTTAGGGAGAAATTTCATGGGACATTTAATATTTCACTCAGAAATTATATCAAGTCTGGACATAACTTCGGTAAAACATAACACTCTCGTCTTCACTATAGATAACAAAATTACCCAATTGTTCTAAAATGAAACCAATCCTTTTTTGCATAAAATGCAGTTATCTCTAGTCTCATAAGGGACATGTTTTGGGGATCGTTTTTCATTCTCACACCTTGAAGAGCTTGAAGATTAAACTCAGTCAGGTCTCTCATAACTTTCAGAATCAATTTATATCTCCAACGTTAAAATCGACTACATTTTATCCTTTATATAAACCAACAATTCTCAAACGGAAATGCATTCAAGAACTTAGGATCTAATTTACGGTACGTGGAACACATCCCACTTACCCCATCGTACACCATCCAAGGAACGTAATCCAAAACAGGGTCCAGAGCGTGAGTTTTGAGTCCCACTTCGTGCAAAAGAGTCTCCCCTTCGACGCTCGTCCAGCACTCGTTTATGGTCGGCCACACCGAGATGCCGACGGTGGCGGAGCACTGTGAATAAATACGGAGTTCAAGAGTCTAGACAATTCTTAAATTCTCTGGAACCGGAGTGATTAAAGAAGCGTGTAATTTCTCATGACTCGAAAATACTGGCGGAAATTGATAACTTCATGGAAATAGAGAAATTGTATATTGATGAATGGAAGGACAAACAATTATTAGTGGAACATCATTTAGGTGCAATGACTGAATTGGAATAGTGAAGAAGCTAACTTAAAAATTTGTGGAAGGATAAGATATCTGTTATAAAAGAGCTGTAATCTCTACAGCAAGACATTCTGCGAGCCAAAACTAAATAGGATTGAGAGTTTAAATATATTAAGAAACTAATAGGATATCAAACTCGCTTCGATAAAAATAGATGTTTTGCATCGACTTTCTGGCAACAGTTTTGCCAGAAAACAGGAGAAAAACAAACTTTAAGATGAAACTTTGAATCCAGATCAGATTGCTACTGAATTTTCAATAATACTTCAGATAATAATTTTAGCGACAATGAAACCACTTTAAAATAAAACCTCATGCACCAACTTTTGCACTCATCTCAAGCAATAAATTCTTGAGGCAGAGAGCACCGTTTTGAAACTGATATGTTAGCGCTGTTCTCCAAATTATAATTAAATATTGATTTGGAGATTCAGATATGAACCTTTTCTCCCAAGTACAGCAAGAAACAGAATGTGTAAATTATAATTTTTACACTCTATTTTAATACAAAAATATCTTACGATTAAAAGTACAAGTCAATCATTTTTGTCTAAAATTAGCTATTACTTCACGTACAGCCTCGCCCGACATGGGCGGGTCCTCGCTGGTCATGACGCAGATGTTGAAGTCGACGTAGTCTTTCTCCTCAGCGATGTAGGACTTGGCGCACGCCAGCATCTGGTTGCCCACACACTCCTCGGGCCCGTGCTGGCACGTGAACGCGTACCCGCCCTCAGCTGTGGCTGAGTCCTGCGAATTCGAGTTCATATTATTAGCACGTTAACCGCGATGGGTAGAACTCGAGTTCAGCATTCAACTTAAGGGGATCTTCCAGGCCCCTGCCTGGCCCCTGTCGCTCCGATGATCATTTTTCATGTTCTTGTTTCAAACCCATTTCGACCCCATATAAGAAGAAAACAAAACGGGAAATAGATAATTTGAAACTGTACTTTTGTTAGAAATGCTCTAAGAATTCTAAAACTGTCTTTGGTTTTGTTCTAGCATAAAAACTCAATGACTAGTCCTCTTTTGAAATATCAATACAAATGAACTAAAAAAACAATATGTCCAATTTTTTCAAAAACTAAGGTCTGAATCGAAGAAATGAATAGAAAAATTGTGTTTCTTTTCAAAAGTTACATAAGAAAGTCAAATTTCATAAGAATCAGTCAGAAAATAAAAGTTTCATAACTTTTTACAGAATTTTATTTTATTAATGGAAATTTTCAATTCACATTGTGAATATGAAGTTATGCTTGGAGATTATCGAAATAAAAATGAAAACAGCATTCAATTACATAAATTTTCCATTATATTACACTTCAACAAATAATTTTGTTTATGGCTTATACCCAACACCTCTAACTTTCAACATTCAAACGCTACTCCTAATTGAGTTTTGTTGCTAGAACAAAACCAAAGACAGTTTTAGAATCCTTGAAACATTTCTAACAAAAGTAGCTTGGCTTTTTTCCAAATTTGAGAAAACATTATGTAACTCAACACCCAGAAATAATTTTTTGTGATGTAACGATAAAATATAGCTAATTACAAAAAAATTTGTCAAATGTTAAAATTTTACAAACTATCTTCGTTAGAAATGCTTCAAGGATTCTAAACCTGTCTTTGTTTTTGTTCTAGCATCAAAACTCAATGAGGAGTAGCGTTTTAAAATGTTCATAAAAATGTACCAAAAAACTCATTTTTTGTAAAAAAATAAGGCCTAAATCGAAAAAATGACATGAGTAAAAAAAGTTTACTTCCAAAAATTTACATATACTGGCCAATTTTCTAACGAATCGAATATAGATTCCAAAGTTGTTAGGAATTTTATAAATACCAAACATTAACTGGGTCCATTGAATACCATTAATTTCCAAAGGTTGTTAAAACTTTTTCAAACGATCCATCGATGGGTCGTTTCGCAGCAGGAAAAACATGAACACGACCCACCGATGGGCCGTATGGCACTCAACTTGTTAATTTAATCTTTAGTTAAATCCCATCGCACTCACGGAGTTTATGCACCCAGCCCGACCCTTCCTCCATCCCCACCTCCCCACACCTACACACCACACTCACATTATGCGATGAATAGGTAATACATTGAAAACGCAAGGTAACCTCAAATGAGTAATAATCATATAATTATTATTGGTTTTTATAAAATGAAAGGTTTTACGCTCGGTCTTTAAATGAAGAACATCTGTTAAGGAAAAATGACGAAAATTTTTATTAGAGTGAAGGTTGAAATCTATAACAAAGAAAGCTGTGTGATAAAATTTTTCCCATGTCCGAGTATTTTTCGGGAATAGAATTTTCATTTTACGCTAGGAGTGTGTTGATTGCAATTTTATCAAAAATAATTCATTCCTAAAAATCGTTACGAAAAACGATTAAAAATTTGTGGCCGTAGTTCGTGTTTTCCGAATAATCAGTTGTTTGGCGTTCATTGACCTTTCCTTTTTATAGAACATAATGTAAAATTTGAGTAAAACTTAAAAAAAGAAAAAAAGTAAAATTTCCAAAAATTGCTTATAATTTTCGACATGCAGCATGCAACTGCATAAAAACTATTTAAATTAATCTCTTTCGTGTCCCGTTTACCTCAGCGTGTTAAATTGAAGTTTAATACTCAACTGGAAATGAAATGAAATTTGTTATTTCACTCAAGATGTAAAATCGAACTCTTGCATTTCCCGTTGAACGGAACTCCTACATTTGCCATTGAACTGAACTAAGACATTTGCCGTTGAACTGAACTCACATTTGCCGTTGAACTGAACTCATACATTCTGCCGTTGAACTGAACACCTACATTTGGTGTTGAATTGAACACCTACATTTGGCGTTGAATTGAACTCACATATGCCGTTGAACTGAACTCACATTTGCCATTGAACCGAACTCTTACATTTGCCGTTGAACTGAACTCATACATTTTGCCGTTGAACTGAACACCTACATTTGGTGTTGAACTGAACACCTACATTTGGCGTTGAATTGAACTCACATTTGCCGTTGATCTGAACTCCCATTTGCCGTTGAACTGAACTCACATTTGCGATGCCGTAAGCGTTAATGTCAACCTCCATGATCTCGTACAGCTCAGGGTACACCACGGCCAGCTGTTCCCGTACAAACCGTTGGCTGTCAGGGCACAGAGTTTCGTAGAAGACGGCAATACGGACAGGGTCCGCTTCTTGACCGGACACCATTTGAATCTGTACAAAATAATCACAGGTATTATCAATTTAAACCTGACCCACTGGAATAAATGATAATTGAGGTCATCATTCGCAGTGTATGTTTGTCTTGAGCAATATTTCTCCCATTTTGCCAATAAATAGAGTAGAATGGTTACCAATGATATCTTTGGTATCCGTTACTGCTCGCTCATTGTACAGTTTTTCACCATGGAAACCTAAATAGATCAACGTAATTTACTTTCTACGGCAATGCGACATCAGATGAAAGTTCGCTTCAATATCACTTCAAAGCGGAGTTTAGTGAAAAGAACAAAATCATTATAAAGTACTCGAATACATCTGAGACCACAACAATTTTTAGCCAAGGGGATTGATCTCGAAAACTGTATCGAATTCTTTCGAAAAAGTATGACAGAAATGAAGCTACTCACTAACTGCGGCCAGAAAACCGAGGTTTGACTGTTAATTGGTTCAGTCTAGTCTCACCTGACAAAGGACGGACAGAACCGCGACAGCGGAGAACAATGAAAAACCAAATTTGCTTTCCATGTTGACGTGAGTCTTCGTGCGTGAATGAAGTTTTGGGGTCTAACTCACCTAGATATAAAGCGCCAGTGTGTTTGTTCGAGATTAGACACGTCTGGGTCACACGCCCCAGCTGAGATAGGACTCAGGTTTCACATCGGCGGAATAAACAAATGAAATAAACTTCGTGACTAGCTTCATTGATTAGAAGTGAAGAGAGACAACACATGACTGTCTTATCTCACCAGGTAACCAGCATGCATCAAAATAAAACACTGTGATTTGATATCCAGGTATTTTATACAGAATCTTTTCGCACAGTTCAAGCAAGAAGAAAATTTTGCACTGCAATGTAAGGAATAAAACGACCGTCCGTTGTGAGGTCGTTTAGGCTTAGAGTCAGTAAGTATACTGGAAAATATGTATGTTCTTATCAAAAAGTTATTACACTCCTGCGATTTTAGTAGCATCATGGGTTATCCGTTTCTTAGTACAAACGAAGTCAGTAATTTGAGTTCAAACAGAAGTAAAAATTAATTAAAAAATTGTAATTGGTTTCAAGCTCAAACATTGTCGGTATGAAAAAATTAAAACGAAAAATGTGCTGACAGATTATAAAGACCCGTAGAGATAAAAAATTGTATTCATGTATTGGGCTATTTTACGTCATCCTTGAACTGCATGGGTAGTTTAGTTCCTATGGGCTTTGAGGGTGACTTGTCTTGATTCAAGCAATGTCATAGCTCTAGAATATAAATGACTCTTCTTGGTAAATAATGACCGTTTGCAGGAAGTACCCTTAACGTGTAAAAATGTTGTACCGACCAAAATACATATATACATAGATATTATTTAACTACTGAGGGTAATTGTCACGAAACTTAGTCCTGCCCCTCATTAATTTACATTAATGAGGAAGCCAGGTTCTCGGAGAGGAATTTGCGTACCTCCATAAAATGATGAAATACACGAGAAGGAAACACAAGAGAACATGGGCAACCCAAAGTACACTAATAATTGAATTTAAAATATGTACCTCACATATACTAAAACAAGGGCGGTACTCACCGATGTGAAGGGACACCACTTACGCAAGCGCGGTTTCAGTGCGCATCTGTGTCGACGAGAGGTGTTGCTTCCAATATTGGGTACATCATACACCGCATGAATTTCGTTTGATTTTATGATTACGGCAGTAAGTCATACAACACTTTTATAAAGCTGACCTACAGTGACATATCATTAGGAATAGTGCAAATACCAATGTTTCGAGCACCCTACCCTTTACAACACTCCAACTCAACTAACGGAATTGAGAAATTGTCACGAGAGAAGGTCCCGCCTCCTTATTAATTTGCATTAATAAGGAAACCAGGTTCTCGTAATAGAGATATTGGCGTACCTCCAAACAAATAACACAATACACAAGAAATGCAAGGAGATATATAAGAACACAGTCACTAAAGAAACAGACAAACAATTGGTACATATATATATATATACTAAAATTAGGGCTGTACTCACCGATGAGTGGAGTTACCACTTACAAAACGCGTTTTACAGTGCACATCTGCAACGTCTAGAGAGGTCGCCTCCAATTCTTAGGTTCATCAATACACTGGGTGAATCTCGTGCTATTTTATGATTACGGCAGCAGGTTATACAATACGAGAACGGAGACTTACATACAATAAATGTTATTAGAAAACAGTGCAATTTACGAACTGCCTCAAAGCCCTGACCTAATAACTTTCACAACAATTTTTATCCTGGTAAATTCGGCTGGCCAGCCCATCAATTTACAATGACTACATATCCTACAAACATAGAATAAGACGCAATCATTAGGGCTCTTCCACCGTGCTAGGCTCGGTCATTCTTCACATCACAGGCACCCATCGCACCATCACTGCTTCAGTTCAGATCCCTTAGTTATGCACCGATTAGGAAATGTCTATTGACGCAGGTGTTCACAGCTTCGCGTACTTCATGTAGAAGTGTATCAAGACGTCGTGAGCCTCCCACCTGTTAAAATGTTTACAACCCATTACTTTTAACTGTACTGATTATGTTCCATCAAATATTCCAAGTTTTTTCTTCAACAAATGACATTAAATTTATTATCATATCAAATACTTCAAGTTTTCACTTCAATAACTGACATTAAATTTCTTATTATATTAATTTCAAAAAGATGTATTTCCTTCAAGGAAAACTGCTTCTCCTAAGATTCACACTGATGCTCACCCGCCCGGCAATGTTGACACTTAATACTCCATCAATGACTACCACAATATGGTTGGGTTTTTAATTAACCCTTCTGTAAAAAAAAGGAGAAAATTTACTGTATTGTTAAAAAAAGAATTTTGATAGGTTCAACAATATATATCTTTCGACGCACACTACATTCAAGTATCTCAACGTGATATTTTCAGTATAACACTTGGTTCTACGCACTTCTTTGCCCGTCGAAGTTTCGCCTGAGACTGCCCTCGGGTTGTCAGCTTTGCGTAATAGTTAGAGAAGGTTATTCTTTCTTTTCACCCACAACCAATCAGGCTCTTCAGAGATTTCATAAGCGCTCTTTCGAGACCTCCTTCTTAGTCGAGATCGCTGTTCATTTGTTGGTTCTACCCTTCGACTTTCCCTCCTGTGATCTTCTTGTTTCCCATTGGGCAGCCAATTCCCTTGACGTTGGCTTGAATTACTCTTCCCTCTCTCAAGGCCTATCGATACCCCTTCGAGCAACAAATATTAGCTGCTCGCTTGTTCTCAGGGTCCTCAAGTTCAAATTTCGCGCCCTATATATATATTACTGACCATTCTAGCGAGTCCTAACCTGAAATGCTTCCCACGTCTCCAGCCCTTGGCCGTTAGTTTGCCCATAAATTTTTCTCCCGTCTGAGGTCTGTGGTCACACCCCTTGCCCTCAGCTTTCAAGCTATTGATTACACAATCTTAGCTAAGCAAAACTTTAGCCCAAACTCAAGTGTACCACTCCACATACACACACACATTGTTCGCACAACATTGAAAGTTTTATCACGCGACACATTTTTTTTACGAAAGGGTCTCAATACATGCTACGACGACGAAAATTTGCTATTAATTTCTAAAACATTTTAGCTCGTTACTCCTTTCTTGACAAAATTGTACGCGCCCAATAGCTTTCATGACAATACTATCCTGATTAATTCGGCCTGCCAGCCAGCCCTTACGTTAGCTACACATCAAACATAATTGAATGAGACCCATTTATCCTGGCGTTGCCAACAGTACAGGAGACGGTCGTAACTTCAGATTACAGATTCATTCGCACAAACACAGCTTCAGTTCAGATTCCCTGCGTTATTCACAGTTCATAACATGTCTTTGGACGATTGCTTCAAAGCTTCTCGTGTTTTTTCCGTGTAGAAATGGAAACAAGAAGCCGCCCACCTGTAAGATCAATTAATAGCCTCGTTACTTTAATCGCACAAATAACGCACACTCAAAAATATTTTAATCTTTACTACAATGAATGACATTAAATTTCCATCACATTCATTTCAAAAGCATTTTTTTTTTTTTTGAGGGAGAAAAACTACATCTCTCACCCGCCCGTCTGACGTCGAAACTTAATATTCCATTAAATGACTACCACGATCTGGTTGGGGTGCTCTTCACCCCTCTGCAAAAAATAGACTGGAAAATTTTAATCTATTGACTCAAAAAATCAAAAAAAGCTTTCTTTTAATAAGTTTTAACTCTTCACTTATTTTTCAGAGTGTGGTATTTTTCAGTTAACACTTAGTACCCGACGCACCTTTTCGCGGACGATCCTCTGCGTAAGACTGAACTTATCTCATCAGCTCTACCAAAATTTTCGAGAGGGGTGTCCTCTAATACTTCGTACAGCCAATCGCGTTCTTCGAAAATTCGGACGTGATTGTTCAAAACCCCTCCTATATGTTGCGTTTGCTGTTTTATTGGCGGTTCTACACTTCGAATTTTCTCTCTCATGACATACCTGTCCCTCATTGGCACCCTTCGCTGGGTTGAGATCATATAATATGGAGGCTACATTTGCTAGCTTTAAACCCCTCAAGCCAGTATGTATCAAGCCAAAGAAATCACCCTTCGCTGGGTTGACGCGAGCTTAGCTAACTCCGCCCCATCTTCCGGTCCTATCTTGATTTCCCAGTCAACCCGTTGCTAGGCAACGCTAGGCTTTCGAGCGTCTCAAGTGTCGGTGATTAATGCCTGTCGACCCTCGCGGTTGGTGTTTGCCCGCTCTGCCCGCAACGTGGGCACTCTTATCTAAGCCTCTTCCAAAATCCTTCCTAATCAAAACATGTTTCTCACGCCTCCAACGCAGGGCCGTTGATTTTGACATTCTTTTGGTTCAAAGGTTGGTCGTAAATTTTCCACTCTTAACGGATCGGCTGAGGCCTCTCAAAACACAACACACACACCCACACGCATCGCTCACTCAATACACTCAGACAGAAGATGTTAAAGTGACACGTTTGTACTGCTGGAATCCGTACTAAGATACAAACGAATATTCCTAGATTGCTGCAAATACATACCAAAAAAGAATTAAAACACGAAGAAACACACGATTTAGCAAGACAAGGAAATTCTAAAGAATTCACAAATTAAATTGTATTGAAATGATCTGCAAAATTTCCAAAAAAATTCACACAATTAAAGTGTTTCCCAACAGTAATCATAAAATTTCACTGACTCCGTCACACACCATATGTAGTTCAGATCGGGTTCTAGAACGTGCGTTTTGACGTGTCTCAGACATGTGCATCTCATCTTCTTCTTTTTTCTTACTTTATTTGAGGTTTATTAGAGCTTCGAAAAAATCTCCATGCAGCTCCACGGTTGAGCGTATGTTTCTCTCGTCAGAGAGAGAAGTTTCATCTATGCAGCACTTAGAGTGAATCTCCTCATCTACGTCCCTCCAGCAGTTGGCTATTGCTGGCCAAACAGAAATGCCGACTGTGCTGGAGCACTTAAATATACAGAAAAATAAACAGAAACTTTGAAAACAATTGCGTGATTTGAACAAAATACCGTAACTCAACATAAATGTAAATTAAGGAGAAATAGAAGTATAAGGACTATATATTAGAAAATAGACGAGAAAATGCATAGATAGATACATTTATGTATATATGCCTATACATATTAACAACGACCTGAACTCTTAAATTTGCCGTTGAACTGAACTCACATTTACCTTGAAAACTAAATATTAATAAAACAAAAACTAAATATGCATATCACGCGCTCGGTAGTAATATCAACCACAAAGAATTATTATGAAGTAAAGAGTACTTAGAAATGTTTTGGTGTGTAGAATAGCATTTCCTGGAAGGAGATGCTCCAGACACATCATTTGCAATTAAAGCATATTAGTATTTACACTAGTTGTATTCGAAATTTGTATATTTTAATTCAAAAACTCGGAGGAAAACAAAAGCTTTTGAGACCAATTCAACGTGCGTTTTTGATGCCCAAAATCAATTTCTTCATCTCATTCAGTTGTAATGTCACTTTAATTACCCAAATTCAAAAAGCTGATAACTTTGCATGCGCTTCTGGTTGCTCGCTTCAAACGAGTATTTTTATTTCACCGAGCATCCGGTGCAGGAAACTTACGATGTCGATAGATTCCAGCACTTCGAACGAATTTTTTTCTTAGGGTTATGGAATATAAAGTCCAGTTTTTTATCCTTGTTTGAAAAAATTAAACATCGGTCGATGAATATTCATGTTGTTACATGTAAAGAGAGTTTCACTCCTTTAAAAATATCTACCTTTCCGGAAATGTCCTAATTCAAATATCGTCATCGGCAATCACAGAAATTTCATTGCGGTTACCATGTAATAACTCGAGTTTCCGAAGCCTCAAAGTTTTTTCGAGATCTCTGTGAAAATAATTCAGCAAAAAAAGTCAACAGCGCAAATGCCAAACCAATCACATACACCATAAATACTCCTAGAAGATGATCTATTCTCAGTGGTTCTGCCAGAGACTCCTTAGGTCTCTCGTTTTTCTCGATTTCGTTCGCAAATTGTTCCCTAAACTTGATGATTGTTTCTTTTTTCCACTTCTGCGTCAACCCAGATTCGACGACGTGCGATGCCACTTTTCCGAAGGTCTCACGCAGCGGAGAGAATTTTTGCAGACCAACTCCGATGCTGTATGGCAGAAGACATTGACTGACAATCCGAATTGTAGCGACGTCTCCGTAAGTGAAGCGGCCTGCAACAAAAAGTTCGAGAAACTGTTTGTTGGCAATGATCGATAATTCGCCACGTTCTACTTCGTGAAAGAGGTTTTTATATCGTACCTGGCTTCCAAACGGTTTTCGAAAGATTGTATGTCGCTGTCGATCGAAGCAACAAATTGAGTCTTCCAGATGTCTGTTCCACCTAGACGGAGATTACTTCCTTTCAATTGCTTCATCGTGTCAACTGGCGGCATTTTATGAGCGGTTGATAAAAATGCAACTAAGTATGCGGAATAAGCAGTGGTAATGAGCGTCGCAAACAAACCAAAGAAACAAAGGTAAATTCTCACAGGTCCGTACTTCGGTTTTGTTTCTTGTAACCTCAATGTGAAGAAGCCAAGAACATAGAGACTGTCAAATGTCGCAGATCTGTACTCAGATGACTCCTTTTTTGTGCTTGCCACAGCTAAGAAGAAAAGCACTCCAGTCGCAATGAAGAAAGAGACGGCGATTGTCACCCAACTGTTGGGTGAAAAAGGCAAAACGGGAGATATCCAGTGCGGCAAAGACTTGGGAGAGGCTCTTGCAAAACAGCCTCTATATTATACTACCTAACACAAAAATACTCCATGACGCTCACGAATATCATTCTGAAACTATGAAACACGATCATATCCACTGTACATTTATGACTAAAAAGTAAAGTTCTGTTTCAAATACTCATATGCAGATTTTATCCTAACCGATTCAACTACGGTGTGCAACAAAGCCATGTTACAGAGGCGCAAGAATCGAACAGAGTATCAAGAGGACGATGACGGGAGAACTAAGATGCCTCGAATTTTCTTTTGCTCTGGCATATGTTGACTGACTCAGTAATAATGAGATGGACTGCTAGTAAATTGACACTGTGTACAATGTGCACTGTAGTTGCGATACAGAACACAATACAATACGGTCGTTCATAGAATATCTTTGTGGAATTTATTCTCTTATTTTTCATGCCTTTATTTTATTCTTCCGGTCATCGTTCGTGAAAATGATGTTGTCTCATTAACGTATATTTTTCTAAATGTAAATAGTTTGTTTACCGGTTCATATCAGGCCGATGTTCTATTTCTCAACATATGACTTCAACATATTTTGCTATATCACATTTGAATACTTCTTTTTCAAGATTGCATTTGCCTGCTTCATAATATACATCGTCATATTTCTTTGCGACTTGTAGTACATCTTCATGCTTGACTTCAACAAATTTAATTGCGTTATTTTTGCATTATTTTTCAATGGAGTATTTGACTGCATCATATTGTGCACTGCCATAAACATCTGTCATTGTACATCTTCATATTAGGCTGCGTCATATTTTCTGCATCATATATGAATGCGTCATATTTTACAGTGTCGTATTTGTCTACGTCGTACTGCATATTTTCATATTTGAAAGCGGAGTATTTTGCAGCGTCATACTTAGAAACGTCTTATCTGCCTCAAATTTTACAACGTCATACGTGTCTGCGTCATGGTGTACATTGTCTTATTTGATTGCGTCAAGTTTTGTTGCGTCATGTTTTATTGCGCCATGTTTTGTTGCGTCATGATTTTTTGCGTCGTATTTGAATGCATCATGTTTCACGGTGTCGTATATGTAAACGTTACATGCATTGCACATTTTCATACTTGACTGCGTCATGCGTGAATGCGTAATATTTTACAGTGTCGCATTATAGTCAAGTAACCGATAGTTATTCTTTGGAACTCCATGTTTGTAAGTTCTCATAGAACAAAAAAGTTATATTTGGGCATTAAACGTCCACGAAAATTTTTCCTCTTGAGTAAGAAAATATTGAAATCAAAATCCCAAGAGTATTTTCAATGAGAGTGTGTTTGGGATTGCTATGAAGATGCCACACATCCAAAAAATGTTTATAATGTGTCATCTTTGAACTCAAGTATTCCAAGTAACGCATAATGCCTCGCTCGAATAGTTATGTCTCTTGTTTAAAATCAGAGCAAACTTTTTAGAACTGAGTAAAAATTGCAAAATTAACCAGTAAATTTAATAAAGCAACCGGTTAATAAAATCGTCTCGGCCGTTCAAAATCGCCATATTCTTTGGAAAATATCAGAAATCCCATGCGGTATGGCTCTGACAGCTGATCTTTCGTGCAGGCGTGAATTGTGCAGCTTGTGGCTCTGCTCTGCCTGACAACACTGTCACTTCGAAAAGTTTTATCAATTCAAATAACCTTTACATGCACCCTTCAGACCAGAGAATGTCCGTTCATGGAATTTAAAAAAAAAGATGCAGAAATAGGATATGAATTTAGAAATCCGTTGAAAGAACTCAAGAGTCCGTCGAGCAAACAACTTTTATTACGTAAACGAACTATTCGCAGGTAGAACGTTCATCTCTTGCATTTGCTATATAGGTTACTTCTATTTTTTATGATGACGTACTTCCAAAATGCGCTCCTGTCGCAACATGCGTCCAAAATTGATAGGTGAATTTCGACAATAAATAAATGAGCAGTTCAGTTGAAATAGTTCAAATATTCAGCCTCCGCTCATCTGTGGCCGAAATTCATGACACAACTTTTCAGTAAAAATAAAAATATTTGGTAATTTCTTCCTCGAAAATTTGCTACGTCCCACAGTGTAGTTTTCTGCAGACCGACGCACTTTAGTTTGGCTGATGGAAGATATTTACTACTCTTGTAAAAATTTATACCGGAGAAATCCGGCAAACGCTAGCGTAGGATATAGAACAAAAAGAATACGCAGACTCTTCATTTTTTCACAAAAACAAACTATCTCGATCAGCCCAGAATTTCCTAAATCAGCCCAATCCCTTAAAATAATATTTCAAACATACACACAAGATGGTTAAAATCCCGGATCTTCTCTTCCAGGACAACGATATGCAAGACAGCCATCGTCCCTGTTAAGTGTATGTCACTGTGAAGGTCGAAGACCATCATGAATGGAAACATCTTGATCGGTTCGAGGAGTTGAAAGCAACTGCAAGTTCGCTACGCCACCGAGCACGCAGACGGAGTTTCGCCGGCGTAGTTACTGCACACGAACGTGAGGAGGTCGTGCTCCATCTGGTCCTGGATTTCGTCGGTGTGGTTCTGGAATAGGGGAGGACATGAAATTTCATATTAAGAAAAGCGGTAATCATTTAAAGCCTGTCAAAAATAACGGTATTGCTTGTCTCGTCTCTTCGTGTCAGATCTAGTTCTCTGAAAGGTGAATCGTATAATTAAGCATTAACTACATATAATATAAAAGCAACACTCTTTAAAAATTTGAAAAACTAAACCTAGGAATCTGGCACACTTCCAGGAAACTTAACAGCAAGTGACTTAACTTATCAGCCGTATCTGCGTCACTAATTACACTACCTTTTGAATTTTTTAGGGTTACTGAGCGGAAAAGTAAACATGCATAAATATGAATAAATTTAAAAAACTACTAGTCTTTTTACAAAAAATTATTTTCAAAGCCGATGTCGAAAATCTTGAAAGTTTTTTTTATTGAGTCTTTTGAGCGAGAGAACGGATTATCTTCCTAATTAACTACTAATGAAAATCAAGTAAACATCGAAGGGCAGTAACATAATCACACAGAACACTAATTAAGCTTGAATTTCTCAATGATTAAAAGCAAATTGCAAGAAAAAACTGTGGAAGCAATTCCTCTTAATGAAGCAAAGGTTTTCTCTATCATACACCGAGCATCCTCTGTACATGACACTTTATTATATTTTTTTTGAGAAATTCTGTCACTGTGCATACCTGGATTTTTAACTTCAGTGTTTGATTGAAAGTTTTAATTTCAGGGTCTATTTCAATTGGTCCGATTTTTCTCAGGGTTTCTATTTTCGGGAGCTCAATGTTAGATGAATATGATATTCTTTGAATGTTGTTCTTGTTCTTGATGAAAGTCGCACGCTTTGAGCTTCTTTTTTATTTTCACCTTGAAAGATACATCTGCTTACAACCTCGGAAACGGGATTGAATTCAACTTGATTTTAATTCCAAATGAAAACCAATTTATATCGAACACGAAGCAGAACTTAATCTTGCCAAGAGCATTCGTCAAAATGGTTCATAGAATAAACCTGGATATTGCAATCATCCAAGGTCAAAATTTGAAATTGTATGAGTTCAGAGTTAAGAAAAGTAACAATCATAACATCGGCTGATCGACTATAATGTTAACTATTAAAATTCAGAAAATCCACTGTCAATAAAAAAATCTAATGGTGAATAAAACGTCTTACAATTATAATCATAGAAAAGTTGAAGTGGTCCAGAAGAAAGTCGTAAATGTCAAGAAGAGTTTTGATGATCCAAAGAAGAATCCTAATGGTTAGTAGAAAAGCACGTACTTGGGCTCATAGTGCAGTGATCTTGATGACAGAAATGGGAAATTCAGAAATATCGGAAAAATGATGATATACATCGTAAGATATTTGTTTAAAATTTCCTTATTTGAAAAAAATAGCTTCTAGTTTGGAAACTTTCCTTCTCGTGCATAGATGTAAACAGTTAAATTTATGAGCGAACACTAACTAACGATTTTTACTCGACTTTCCTGCAACGCACAGACAACTTCGAAGAATTGATAAACGAGCTCACGTGCAAGTTCCCAGCACATGACGTCACATGCGCGCTGTGTGTGCTGATTGCGATGTGAATCGGTGATCACAGGCTCAACAGGTTGTTTACGATCGCTTAGTCTATAACGTTTTCCATCAGTAAGTAATTTTGACCCAAATTCAATCGGATTTTAAATCGTCTAATCGTGTTTTCTCACAAAAACTAGTTTTTCAATGATGAAGGGTAACCACTGACAAACGCCCAATTGTGTTTTCTCATTAAAACCGATTTCGCAGCACTAAAAAGTATCACCTGCAATTGCACTGCTTTGTTTCACGCAAAAACTAATTTTGAAGGGAATTGATATGGCGTATATGCTTTCTTCCACATTATATCATAACTGAATTTTAATAAAGTTCAAATTTTATTTGGATAAAGGCTTGGAACTGGATATTCTCTAATATTTGTAGGGAGAAATTTCATGGGACATTTAATATTTCACTTGAAATTCTATCAAATTTGGCCATAACTTTGGTAAAACATAACAGTCTCCTCTTCACTGTAGATAACAAAATCAACCAATTGTTCTGAAATGAAACCAATCCTTTTTTCCATAAAATGCAGTTCTCGCTCGTCTCGTAAGAGAAATATTGTTTTATATTTCGTTTTCATTCTAATACCTTGAAGAGCTTGAAGATTAAACTCATTCATGTACCTCATAAATTTCAGAATCAATTTATATCTCCCACGTTAAAATCGACTACATTTTATCCTTTATATAAACCAACAATTCTCAAACGGAAATGCATTCAAGAACTTAGGATCTAATTTACGGTACGTGGAACACATCCCACTTACCCCATCGTACACCATCCAAGGAACGTAATCCAAAACAGGGTCCAGAGCGTGAGTTTTGACTCCCACTTCGTGCAAAAGAGTCTCCCCTTCGACGCTCGTCCAGCACTCGTTTA
Source organism: Morinoia aosen (assembly GCA_030386875.1). Taxonomy (NCBI): domain Eukaryota; kingdom Metazoa; phylum Arthropoda; class Malacostraca; order Amphipoda; family Talitridae; genus Morinoia; species Morinoia aosen. The sequence continues at coordinate 36,263,551 of CM059571.1, read as the reverse complement.
TGGTCGGCCACACCGAGATGCCGACGGTGGCGGAGCACTGTGAACAAACATGGTGTTCAACAGTCAATATTATTTTATAAGTTAGTTTAAGCCTCCCTTACCGCTACAAAAAAGACCGTACCGAAGAAAGAAAGGAGGAATGCACCATTTAGTATGGAGGAAAGAGAATGAGGAATCTATTCAGAAGGGGCAAAGAAACAGTAAGTTGAAAAAGAAGTTCATGAAATAAGTTGAAAGTTGAAGAAGAAAGTCAAAGGTGCTGAAAAACAGGAAAGTAGTGAACCGAAAAAAACGGTCCTTAACATAATTAAAAAGTATTTTATTTCAAGAAAAAGAAGGCCTACCTAACTCTCAGCTCGGGCCCTCACATTTTCCCTCTGGGAGCACTAATTCCCATAGATACAGTAGTTGCATCCCCCTGAGGGTTCAAGAAACAAGAAAATTTTAAAATTCTGTGCAAATAAACCGGAGTGATTGAAGAAGCGAGTAACTTCTCATGAATTGAAAATACTGGCAGAAATTGCTGATGTCATGGAAATTGAGAAATTGTATATGAATGAAAGGATGAAGAAACAATTAGTGGAACACCATTTAGGTGCAGTGACTGAATTAATTAAGATAGTGGAGGAGCTAAAAAATTGTGGGTAGAATTAAACGTATGTAGTAAAGAAGTCATTCTGACAGCAAGTCATTCTGACAGCCGAGATTAAATAGGATTGAAAATTTAAATATATTAAGAAACTCACAGGGTATCAACTTTGCTTCCTGATCGAAGAGATACTGCATATATTATAGTACTTCAGATAATAATTTTAGCGACCATGAAATCACTCAAGAAAACCTTATGCCTAACTTCCGCACAAAGAGCACAATTTTAAAACAGATATGTTAGCCAAATTACAATTAAATATTGATTCGGATATTCAGATATGAACCGTTCCTCCCAAGCACAGCTAGAAACAGAATTTGTAAATTATAATTTACACACTCTATCTTAATGCAATTATCTTACGCTTTCAAGTACAAGTCAATCGTTTTTGTCCACAATTAGTTATTAATTCACGTACAGCCTCGCCCGACATGGGCGGGTCCTCGCTGGTCATGACGCAGATGTTGAAGTCGACGTAGTCTTTCTCCTCAGCGATGTAGGACTTGGCGCACGCCAGCATCTGGTTGCCCACACACTCCTCGGGCCCGTGCTGGCACGTGAACGCGTACCCGCCCTCAGCTGTCGCAGAGTCCTGCGAATTCAAGTTCATATTCTTAACACGGTGACAGCGATGGGTCAAACTCAAGTTCAGTGTTCAACTCAAATTTAGATTCAAAAGCTGTTAGGAATTTATTAATATCAAATATTAACTGGGTCTAATGAATAGCATTAATTTTCAAAGATTGTTGAAACTTTTTCAAACGACCCATCGATGGGTCGTTTCGCAGCAGGAAAAACTGGAACACGACCCACCGATGGGTCGGATCGCAGTCAACGTATTAATTTAATTTTTTGTTATACCAAGCTCTACCCTTCCTCCATCCCTACCTCCTCACACCTACAAAACTCGCACCTATTATACGATGAATAGGTGATGATGCATTGAAAACGCAAGGTAACGTCAAAATGAGTAATTATCCTATTATTATTATTATTATTATTATGATTATTATTATTATTATTAGTTTCTATGCAATGAAAGGTTATCCAAAATACGCTCGGTCTTAAAATGAAGAACTTAGAGTATATCTGTTAAGGAAAAATCCCGAAAATTTTTATTAGAGTGAAGGTTGAACTCTACAGCAAAGAAAGCTGGGTGATAAGATTTTGCCCGTGTCCGAGTATTTTTGAGAGTAGAATTTTCATTTTACACTAGGAGTGTGTTGTTTGCAATTTTATAAAAAATAATTCATTCCTAAAAATCGTTACGAAACGCAATTAAAAATCTGTAGCCGTAGTTCATGTTTTTCGAATAATCAGTTGTTTCGCGTTCATTGACTCTTCTTTTTTCAAGAACATATTGTAAAATTCGAGTAAAACTTAAGAAACGAGAAAAGTATAATTTACAAAAATTGCTCAAAATTTTCGACATGCAGCATGCAATTGCACAAAAACTATCTCAATCAATTTCTTTCGTATCACGTTGACCTCAGCAGGTTGGATTGAAGTTTAACATTCAACTCAAAATGAAATAAAAAAATTTATTTCACATTGAAAATGTCAAATCGAACTCTTACATTTCCCGTTGAACGGAACTCCTACATTTTCCGTTTAACTGAAATCACATTTGCCGTTGAACTGAACTAATACATTTGCCGTTGAACTGAACTATTACATTTGCCGTTGAACTGAACTCACATTTGCCTTTCCGTAAGCGTTGATGTCCACCTCCATGATCTCGTACAGCTCGGGGTACACCACGGCCAGCTGTTCTCGGACGAACCGCTGGCTGTCAGGGCACAGGGTTTCGTAGAAGACGGCGATACGGACAGGGTCTGCTTCCTGACCGGACGCCATATGAATCTGTGCAAAATAATCGCAGGTATTATTAATTTAAACCTGACTCACTGGAACATATAATTGAGATCATCAATTGCAGTGTATGTTTGTCCCGAGCGTTATTCTTTCAGTTTCGGCAATGAATAAAGTAGAATTGTAAGCAATGATATCTTCGGTTCTGGCCACTGCTTACTGCTTACCAATTGTTAAGTTTTTCACCATGAGAACCCAACTAGATCATTAATTTTCTTCATACGGCAATGTGACAACAGATGAAAGTTCGCGTCGAGAGAACTTAATTTGTAACGGAGTTTTATGAAAAGGACAAAATCATTATAAAGTACTCTAATACATCTGAGACCATAACTATTTTTAGCCAAGGGGATTGATTTCGAAACCGTTTCGAATTCTTTCAAAAAGTATAATGAAAATGGCGCTACGCACTAACAGTGGCCGGTAAACCGAGGTTTGACTGTTAATTGCTTGTCTAGTCTCACCTGGCAAAGGACGGACAGAACCACGACAGCGGAGAACAACGAAAAACCAAATTTGCTCTCCATGTTGATGTGAGTCTTCTTCGTGCGTGAATGAAGTTGTGGAGTCTAACTCGCCTAGATATAGAGCGCCAGCGTATTTGTTCGAGATTAGACACGTCTGGGTCACACGCTCCAGGTGAGATAGGACTCAGGTTTCACATTGGCGGAATAAACAAATGAAATAAACTTCATGGCTAGCTTCATTGATTAGAAGTGAGGGCAGCCAACACATGACTGTCTTGTCTGAACAGATAACCAGCTTGCACCGAAACAAAATACTGGGATTTGACGTCCAGATATTTTATACAGAATATTTTCGCACGGTTGAAGCAAGAAAGGAATTTTGCACTGCAATCAGAAATAAAACGACTGTCCCTAGTGAGGTTGTCTAGTCTTAGAGTTAGTAAGTACACTGGGAAATATGTAGGTTCTTATCAAAAAGTGATTACACTCCTGCGATTCGAGTAGTATCAAGGGCTATCCCGTTCCTAAGTACAAACGAGGTCTGTAGGTTGAGCTCCAACAGAAGTAGAAATTAATTATAAAATTGTAATTGGTTTCAAGCATAAACATTGTTGGTATGAAAAAACTATAACGAGAAATGTGCTGACAAGTTGTGAAAAAAATTTATTCATACAGTGGACTATTTTACATTATCTTTGAACTGCATGGTTAGTTTAGTATTAATAAGCTATGAGGGCGACTTGTCTTTATTCAAGCAACGTCATAGCTCTGGAATATAAATGAAAGTTCTGGATAAAAAACGACCATTTGCATGAAGTAGCCTTATCGTGTAAAAATGTTGTACTTATCAAAATTATATACATAGATACTATTTAACTGCAGTAGATAATCACAAAACTTTACGAACGGGGTCCAACGGGGGTTCAGATCGGGGTCCAGAACGTCCGTTTTGACGTTTGTTGTACATGCGCTCCTCTTTTTTTTTCTTACTTTACTTGATGTTTATTGGAGTTTCGAAGAGGTCTCCATGCAGCTCAACGGCTAAGCGTATGTTTCTCTCGTCAAAGCTGGGACTGGTTCAACGGAAAGGAGAGAAGTTTCACTCTACAGCACTTGAGACACATTCAAACTTTTTCGCCGGAGCATGCATGTGCCTGAGCGATTTAATTGATTGGGCAGTGAAAATATGCCAGCAGGCGGCGAAAAAGTTAGACTGGGAAGTCCATATCCTCTTCTGCGTTCCTCCAGCACTCGGTTATGGCCGGCCACACAGAAATGCTGACGGTGCTAGAGCACTTGAATATACAAATTGATAGTAACTTTAAAAATAATTGCGTGATTTGAACAAAATACCGTAGCATAAAATATATATAAATTAAGGAGGAAATAGAAGTAAAAGGACTACGAATTAGAAAGTAGACGAGAAAATACTTTTAAAAAATAATATGATTTGATGAAATATATAGATACGTAAGAAATGTGCATAAGAAAACACACTAACTTCAAAACCAATGGCATGATTTGAAAAAAGAATAGAATATGTACGCCATATTTCGGATAGTCTCACAGTCTTTTATTAACGGATTTTCTAGAGGCTTCTGATCATTACAACTGCAAAATTAGTCGTGGTGGACCATTTATAATTACTACTAAGTTCATTACTAAGTTCGGTATACAGTCGTGGATTTTGATATGAACTCCTGCGACAAATATTGTTATCTATTTCACAGAAGTTTGTTAAAGAAAAAGTGCCACATTCTCTTCCCCATTCCTCCCCTTTACCCCAAATTCTTTTCCCCATCCTCCCCAACACCCCAAATTCTTTTCCCCATCCTCCCCTACACCCCAAATTCTTTTCCCCTTTCTCCCCAACACCCCAAATTCTCTTCCCCATCCTCCCCTACACCCCAAATTGTACTTACAGCAATTTTGCAAGCATCAGATAGCATTTCTTTCATTTTACGGAACTTGAACTTTCCAACTACTTCTCCTGATTTGAACCTCAAGTTTGATGTAATAGGGGGAGATAAATTGGGGCCGAATTTATAAAAGTATGGACAAAAACTGTAGTCAGAGAATGGTGGGAAATATTTTAAATATACCCTGAACTCAACCACAAGGGAGGGAAACGAGATGCTGCATAACTTTGAATGTATTTACACCATATTTTTTAATTTATTCATCTCCCAGTATACGTTACTTTATATAATTTTCTCTTATTCGTCATACTCACCCGCCGTAATTTGTTATTGTAGACAAATCTTTCGCTCTGGTTGGTAACTCGTTGCATGCCGAGCACTTTTTCAAGGTCTCCATATTGTTTGCGCAGAGTCTGGTTTTCGATTGGAGTGTGTGGGTCTTCAGTGTGTGCACGAGAAACCAGAATACTCGAATATCAAAGAGTAAAAGATTGCGATACAAAGATGTAAGGATCCCAAGAGTGTTCTACCAAAAAATAACTCCAGTATAAAGTTTCCGAAGTTGAAAAAATTTCTGGTTATCCCTTTGGCGTTGAGAACAAACGCCGGAGCAAAGGCATCGTCGCTCTCAGAGCATCAGAGAAGAAACATGAAAAATTGACTGGAAGTGCTCAATTCTCTGAGGGAATCAAAGTCTCACGCCAGAGGCAGTCCAAACAGAAGGCCATAAGGATAAGAGCTTTTTCTGCTGAAACATTCCAACAGTAAGCAATGTACATTATACATATTGTACAAGGTATAAGAAATTTCTCACAAAAAACTTAATGCAGGTTTTGTGCCCCCTCATAGGCTTGTTTATTCATTGCTTCTTTCCCGTTTTTGGTTTTTTTCGGCAGTCTTTAATTCCTTCAAAAATGGCGAGTAAAGTTGTAGCGGTTCATTTAATTTATCACTGTTTCCGTGCACCCAAAGTTTTCATTTACACTTGCGTGCTAAACTATTCATAGAATTGTGTTTCAATAAAGAAACTGCTTGCACGCGCATAGATACGAAGGCTAAATTTTGTCCTTTCCATTTTTTCAGCGTGTTGAGATCCAACTTTTGTATATATATTTATCCATATATATAGGTTGTCGCAGTCACCCATTAAACTACTTCCGTCCCGTTTTCTATGTTCATGTGTAAACCTCATGTAGAGAGCGACCGAGGGCGAGCTCCTTCTTCTTGTCCTCGCCGCCGTGCCCGACGGACCTATAATACATGTAGTCCTTAGTTTAACTGTTGTGTTTCTCTACCCCACACCTCATACTTATAATCGTTGCCGTGCTCCATTATTCTAAGATAGAAAGAGGCCTCTCTGGTCTAACACAGCGAGAGCATAATGAAGCCTCATGTCAATGAGAGACCCAAAGAAATGTTTTGTTCACGCAACCTAGTGGAGCAGTAAGTGCTATTTCCGAGACTTCCTCGAAAAAAATTGGACATTTTTACCTCTGCATCTAAGAACTGTGCTCACCCCAATCATCAGACTCTCTCCGTTATGCAACACTTAAACCAACCTTATAACTAACTGTAGTAGTCGCCACATAGCTCAATATACGTTTAGTCATCATTCGCAAAGAACAGCTTGAGCAAAGCTTTACCGTGTTTCCTCAACTGAACACTACCAGAGGATGCAAAGTTTCCTCGCAATAGCAAGGATTATACTTTCCTCAAAGCGTAGGTATGTTTCTCCTATTCAATCATTTTACAAAATGCATGATGAGCCAGGCGATGGGAGCGGGAATGGAAGTGGGTACAGTTTAGGAATGGGAGTGGGAGCACATACGCTATGGGAGTGGGAGCAGTTTTGGCCGCCATGAAAGTACACATCAATGTTTTTAAACATATTTGGAGCAAACAGTATCGGTTATTGGCGGTAATTGATATGTATAAGTTGGTAAAAGATGCTTCATCCAAATTTCGGTATTACAAAACGTTAATTAAGAGCGATTGGATAGACGAAAAACTTTATATGTTTGGGTGGGAATAACTTTTATCCCCTTACGTTAGATAAGAGTTGCCAAGTTGTGGAATTAGCATGGGCTGCTAATAATACCTTCACAAAGTATAAAACTAATAATAATACAAGCGACTAATAACCTAAGCATCATCTGCCCGAAGATAGAAAGAGCCGTCAAAACAAAGCGTACCGGCCTACTCGAAACCATTATGCTGAGTAACCAAATAAGAACCTACCATCGCTGCTACAGGTCAAAGTTTCTCAAAAGATAAAGAAGAAAGAAATTGTCTGAGGCAAGGTAAGTCTGAGAAACTCAGGTGAGACACATTTTGCATTTCACATGAGTTGTTTTTTCTAGATTAGAGGTTTTGCTCAGTCATTTCAGGTAGAGCGACACGTGCGTGTTCGATGACCACTGAGTTCGATAAGGAGCACAGGCGGCATTGCATCAGAAAGATTCGTCTATTTCGAAGCATTGAAGAATAATGGTAAAATAGTCCATCAAACGCCACTATACTTCAAATTCTCAAATCATAGCTCTTGAACACAGAAACTTTTTACGGATAAAATGATATTGCTCAAAGTTATTATTTTAGTAAAGAACGGGTGTTTACCTTCACTTAACAGAGTTCAAAGCTAAACTAACAAAACCTCATAATGTTTTTATTTTGCTATTCACAATGCGAAAAAATTAATGCATCAAAATCGCTTATTCTGTTTTTTTCCTTCCCACTGACACTTTTTTACGAACTCATAAGACACGAATGCAATTTGTCGTTGAAACACAGCACGCTCATCTCTAATTGATTTATCGTTAATTCATTTTGTTTAAGAAACCTCAACACACTAAGTATCCGTGCGATAAAAACATTCAAAATCCCCTTAATTTCTACGATCAATGCAACTGAGAAAACAAGAATAACAAATGAGGATCCAAAACTGAGAGTATGAAATCCGAAAGAGTTTCTATGAAATGACATAAGTTCTTTAGTCTACGCTCCCATTGAACGTACGTAATTTCAGGACAACTAAGGAATAATTCCTACACACCCTGTGTCACACGTGCTATGTGTCCCATCAATAATGCTGGCTTCTGCGATCGCTATGTACCCTCTAACTTTAGTTTTTGTATCCTTAGCAATCATTAACTCGCAAAAGACAAGAGTATATTTCAATCAACATGATTATACAGAACTAGGTCTTGAAAGACCCTTAATTAGATCGTCCAGGGTTTGAACTGAAATAATTTCGCGAAGACACATTGGTGATTTGACATTTTCTCAGCAAAGGCGTCAGCTGGTGCCTCTCTCCAAGCCGCTCTGGACCCGTTAATTAGAAGAGCTTCCTCTTTGTCGTCTCCGTTTGCATGCGCCCCAAATTGGACGCGGGGCCGCAAAATGTCTCTTTCTCAGTGGGCTGACTCTAATTTGCATGCATTTTTGAGGCTCGTACTGAGCTGTATGTTAGTAAGTTTCTAGTTTCGCTGTCTCAAATTAACGGCATGCTGTTGTAACTTTGCGTTAGGGATCGGTTTCTATTTCCAATGCATCTACGCATGTTAGTGTACGTTAAGATAAAAATTTGCGTATGCCCTTAAATAAAGAAATAATAATTAGTGTCGGAATTTTTTTTTGTACACCACAGACATTCCTGGTTCCTCAACTACTAAAAATACAATAAAGAAAGCATAATTTTTTCCATGACTTACTCAGCAAATAAAATTATTACAGCCCCACAACTTTTCCAAATCTCCTCATGGGACGGCGCTTGAACTAAGGGAAATGACTTCAAGCAAAGATGTGTATGTAGAGAGAAATTTAGCGTGACAGAAGGAAATTTGAAAGATGCAATGAAGTTCTAAAAACGTTGCAGCGTCTTTAAATTACACAAAACCTGAGTTTTCGATGTTTTGAGGTAAATAATAAAACATATTACTATTACAAGAAAAAGCACGTAATAGAGTCTACAAATAAAATAGTTCTAGAATTTTAGCTTTTGAGGTAAAAGCTTCCCCGAAAACAAGTTTGCCTTATTTGTGAAAAGGGAGACGCAATTTCACCTTGAAAACTGCTAAAACTTTCATAATGTACTCCATTCGATACGCTCTGTTTCGTTGAAATACGACATCGACAATTTCATCAAACGTCTACAGTTAATGAACAAAATAATGTAACATCGATTTTTCAATTTGCGCAGATAAGCCGGCATTGCTGAAAAAAAAGAAACCTCAATTTTAATTCTTTTTACTCTTCCTTAAAGAAGACAAATTTCTTTTCTACAGATATTACAAACGTTTCTTTTTAATTAAATACCCACAATGCTATGTCATTTGTTCTTCTTTCCTCGTGTTCATTATCGATCACAAAATATGTTTTTGTATCAGTTATTCTAGAGCAAAATTACACTCAAGCTCAATCTAAATTCACAACAATAACAAAACTTTTCCGATGACAAACTTACAGATTTCTCGTGGACGTAACTTTTCTATCGGCATGAAATGCATTAAGTTCAATGAATTCCTACATGTCATATAGGTAGTGAAAGAAATTAACTGGAGACTCTTGTTCTCCTCATGTTTTATTATTGCCAGTCACGGAAGACTCAAACAACTGAGCTCATTTAGATGTTTCATAAGATTAAAAACTACATCGAAAACGAATAGTTGCAATGAACGATATAGTCAAACTGTTTATTAAGAATAATAATGAAGGTCTATTCGCATTAGAGATCTTCACGATATGTAAAGCAAACTTTAAACAATTTTTTAGTCAAGTTTACTTTGTAAATGAAAATAAATTTTTAGCTTAATTGTACACTAACTGTAACTTTTGTTCACTAAACGTAATTTTAGAATGTGTTTAAATCCGTATTTGATAAAGTTACTTATCGACTAGCTTCACGTACTATCACCGTCGACCGTATTAGGGCTTAAAATGTAATAAGAATTTAGCATAGGATTGTTAAAGAATCTAATTACATGATCAAAAATTAAATTTCAGTTCGTAAAATATCGGTAGCAGATATGAAAAGAAAGAAAAAGAACAGAAAAACAGTTATTGAAGGGACGCCAGCATCAACATTATAGTGTATGTGTCGACATTTAGTAATTTATGCATCTGAGATTTGAACTATTCCATTGGAAAATTATTTTAAATATGCTGACCTGAATTAAAATATTTTACATGAAGCGAAGAGTGCTTATTGTAGATGGCATGGAAACACCGTTGGCTCAGGCATAACTAACTCTTTTAGAAGCCCCATGGTATGACCGAAATTATTGCTCGCAATAAATTTAAAAAATAGTCATCTACGTTGAAGCCTCTGATATTCTAGATACATTTGCTGGTCAAAAATATACAAGCAAGTAGATATGCTTCAAGTTACCAGAAAAACGGTTTCATGCAATAATTTACTTAATAATTCAAAATATCAAATCCAGTAAAGACGATTCATATTTACGTGAAATTCTACTCCGGCAAAAGCGGGTGCCGCGTTTACAGTAGCGAGTTACACAGGGAGCGGAAGAATACGACATCCGATGTTCCGTTCAGGTAAACTGCAGGCACGCAAAACCTGACTCCGAGTCTGAGGTACACCATGCAGTCATTACAGCCTCAGTGTTCACAATTATCACACCTCGCTGCTTCATAAGTAAACTAGTTACAGTTGCAAGATGGCTGTGAAGGTAAGAATTCTTGGGGGGGTTAATGTCAGGATTATTATAAGATATCCTTCGGCTCTTAGCAGTAGTTTAACCTGAAAATGTGGGGCACTAGTGCTTCAACTTACTTAGTTTGAGAATTGTCATCTTAGGGCCAACCGGGTTATTGTACTATACTTGAAAGTTGTAAAGCGATGATGATTAAGCTAGTCTAAAATAGTCTTCAATAAACCTGAAATACATCGGCAACTATGAAACCTCCCCAAATTCATTTAGCTCAACTGTAGAACAAAAATACACTCTGTTCGACCCTAAGGAGGATCGCCTATCTCGCTAGTTAAAGGAAAGCTTTGAAGCGGGTCATTATCGAAAAACTCCAGCCATCACGTTTCTTGATTCGAAGCGGAAACTTTGGTAGGCAATTAGCGCATGCTGCCGACGGATTTTAATAATCTACACTGAAGTATTAACATGTGAGCGTTCCTTGTAGACGTTAAACCTCGTGGTCGGGAAAGTATTTGAGGCTAAAAATACCATGGACGTATATTTCCTCTACATTAGCCTTCTCATTCGTAGCGGCATCTGATCTTAACATATTCCTTCACCTCGCTTAGTATGACATGTTTACTTAATCTTCAACATTCTGACGGTAACTTGGTACTCTAATATCTCCGCGTCCCCTACCTGTTGATTCCTTACCGAGCTGATTCTCGAGTCCTGTTCTCGACCGCCTCCATATTGAAAAAAAACGTGACGTGGAAATCGCATTAATTCTGATGGTCTTGTCTTCCTTCAATGACCCTGTAATCGCGAGTTTCGCGTTCTTAATTTGTACATTCTCGCGTTGTTGGGCTTCTGGTGGTAAAGCCTTGAGATTTCCCCAAAATTACTAAAATGCTTCCATTTCTCCGCTCGAAGCAATTCTTTCATCTTTCATGAATAACGATCTTGATGAACCTTAGCGGCGTAGAAGTTACGAGCTTCGAATGCTGCCGGCTATTACCACTTTGTCTAAAACTTGCACTTCCGGTGGTACAGCCAATTTTCATGTAGCTACTGACCGGCCGGTAATTTAGGCATTTAGCTTCATGCATGCTTTAAGCGAAGTGAAAAAGCGATCCAGTTCATGCATGCTAATTTAAACTAGTTCACCGCATCAGATTTGACATCTTACAGTTTAGCGTTGAACTTAATATACTGAATAAACTTGATAAAAGTACTCTCTTGAGGCTTGTCCAATGCTCCCGAGACCTATCTAGTCCAAATAAAGAAGAGTCTAACTACATATGAGGAAAATGTCTTTACTACACATCTTACCCCTCTGAAGGGCTCGATCGTTCGATTCGAAAAATAGGTTTGCTCCAGAGCCTGTACAAAGCCGTTCCTCTATAAATGCTTGACCTCATCGTATTTATTTCTCTACCATAGCATAAAACTTGCTTCAATTTGTACTTGTGCAATCGTCTTTTTCCAGATCGTAATCGTGCTTGCCCTCCTCGGCTCGGCGTTCACCGCCCCCACATTTTACGTAAGATAACTGAATGTTTCTTGTGATGTTAATATTCATACATATATTACGTATCTTCGAAATTTTTCGAGAACCATAATCTTGAATAACGTCTTGCATCTTCACACCCACCAGGCCCCTCCTCAACAAAGGGACACAAACATAATTGTTGGAAGCTCTGTTAGCGGCCCACGAACGTTCGACTCTGAAACTTCGTCCGAAGATACAAACGCTCAAAAAGATGGTTTGGTGTCGGGAGCATCGGAACAGGTCTCAGCTCAGTTCTCGAACGCTGCCAATCCAGGGACGCAAGGCTCTTCCATCCCACTAAATTTCCAGAGAGCTTCCTTCCAGAGCAGACCCGTCTCGGGACAATTAGATGTGAACCCTTCCGTTGCCTCTGCAAGCGCTGGGAGCTTGGATGGTTTCGGTCCTTTCGGAGGTCTTGGCTCAGTCTCGTCTGAAAGAGGAAATCTGTTCTCTGGTTCAGTTGGCTCCTCCAGCGGCTCGCAAAATCTTCCCAGTTACGAAGAGCACGTCCTCCCGCGGTCTGGTCCTCTACCGGTCACTCAGACCATCACCAACCAGGTAAGATGCTGCAAATTGTCGACAAATAATTCTTGCCTTAATGGCGTGCTTCTTCTTTTGACACTCTGCCAGTGGGAAAATGGCTTCAATATGAATGAACGATATTGCACTACCTGCAGGTATTCTTGCTCCACTTCATTACCTCCTCTTGGAAGGCGACTAAATATATACTTTTTCCTCACAGCCTTTAAATTTTAATAGAGTATATCAACATCTAACGCACATGACCTTCTTGCCTAAACGGTGTACGGCATAATAACGCCATACATTCCGTACTTCCACCTGTCCCTCATCAGCTGAGGACAGTTGTATCAGTACCGATTTACGCTCCCAGCCTCGGAAGTGACGCCTCGAAAGGATTGGGTCGCTCTTATTGTTAAAAAGGAACTTTTGAAGTTGGGTACAAACTTTGAGTTTCACTACCATCTTTTCAGTACCTGCTATTTTTTATTCTTGACCTTCAGTCTCGTTTCTTGCCAGTCTTCAGCAATTTGCTATTCCTGCGCCCTTCTGCATACACTCTGCGTTCCTGTGACTCCATGCTAAATAGTGACTTCCTTAATTTCTTTCATCCTCTCATGGTGGATAAGGAGCCTTTAAACTGCCTTGTGATCGCACTTATACTTGTATGAACTGCATCCGTCAACCGTGTTCACCTACTTCCAGGTGACCAAAACCCACACCCTGCGCGTGCCAGTCACCTCCGATGTTTGGGTCACGTCTGTGACGATGGTCACCGTCCCCGTGACTCAATTGAGCACTCAGCGCCGCTACGTCCCCGGTGTGGCCGGTACCGTCACCTCGGTGGTCAGGATCACAAGGACGCCGGTCTCAATTATCACCCGCACTGTGGAGGTCTTCCCCGCTAAGACTATGGTCTCGGTCTTCACAACTTTTGCAACGGAAACCAAAAGCGTTGAATTCTGGCAACCTATTGTTCATATCGCCACCAACTACGAGGTAAGCACGTGAAAGCGGGGATGGTTTCCGTACCAAGAGACGGAAACTTGATCCTATGTTCATACGACTGCTTCCAATAAGTATTCTTGCTCAACACTTTATTTGCCTACACTATTAAAATAGCATAAATTTTTTTCTCCCTAGAACTTCGGCTATATAGTAATCTACTCGGGTCGCGACTCGCCATGAAATGTCCTTCAAAAATGAAGGACTTGTCCGCTAAGTCTACAGTTAGTTTACTAGTAACGCTTCTGAACAGCCATATTGCTATGCCTTCTTCACTTAACAGTACAGTTAGTTTTCTTCGAGCCAGACTTCGGGTGTTCACATTTTAACCCTGTGCTCTGCCTCTTTGTCTGCCAGGTTCCTCAAATTATCTTTACCTTCCAGGTGATGACCGTGCCGGTCCTGCAGACTCAGACCCTGCTCCAGAGGGTGTTCACGACCGTCACAGTAACCAGATCCATCGACGTCACCTCCACCAGGCCTATTTTCGTGCCTAGGTCTGGCCAGATCGCTTTCCAGCCCTCCCGCACCTACGGTTATTAAGTTACCTTAAGAGATAACTAGTGTCGGAGATGTTCTTATGTAAACACAATTTTGCTTTGTATCGTCCAATTTTCAATGAAGTAAAGGTTTTGAACATTCCACGACTCTCGCCTTCCTTGACCAGCCTGACGAAAAGTCATTTCGCTCCCCCCGGGGGACGATGCAAACGTAACCTGAGTTACGTTCACCAGTAACTTATCGAATAACTCCACTCGATGTTCCGTCCCCACCAGCAGAAAATTTTCAGTCACCTGAAAGTAATCTCGAAGCTCGCCAGCTAAACGGGAAAGTTCTAAAAATGGAACTGCACTTTTCCCCAACTCCAATTTTCCAGCCCAGAGTTGGTACATTGATCTGGCCATCTAGAAATTAGTACCTCGTGCTCGGTTCCTGATCTCCCTTTTATATCGTCTGCCTTGAGGTGAAGATCCTCGACCCAGTGAATTTCGTGTCGGCTCCGTACACGTACAGGCCGCTACGAAATTGAAATAGCGGTATCCCTTCCTTCGCAGCCAAACGGTCGGTTTCATCGTAACATTCAGGGTCTCGTACCTGAACGAGGTAACTACAAATGCTTTCTTCTTGAGCTCCATGATTAGATCGGTCCGATACACGTTCGACGGCATTGGTACTAAACTTGTCGGCGAGACCTGGTTCTTTCAGACGACACGTAGGTAACGAAGTATGAAAACAACTCGGAACGAATGACCACGCTTAATAATTTTGTCGTGTTCACGCACGTTTGAGGCTTTCCCTAGTGGATTCGGCTGCAGCAGTTTGATTACATGCTAGTCTGAAGTGTCCTTTGTAATTGAAGATTTATCCTATAAATACGCTAGTTGCCGCTTGCGACTCGCGTGCGTAAAGCGGTCCCATGGTGTCACCCCGGACGTACATAATCGTGTATTAATTTATACTTATTGAAGTTACGTTTCCTGGACTGAATTGGTTTCCAAGAGTTTTAGGTACCTGATTGCAGTCAAATATTGAACCTCGTTTCACCCCACGCAGGTTCTGATGCTGAAGGATCACTCGCACAGATTTGTAGATTAACCGCTTGATTTCACAACCAAATTGGAGCAAATAACGCGCCCTCTGCGCATCGAAGCCTTGATGTGCAGGACCGACCAAATGTGTTCATCGGTACTCTGAAATGACAATCTGTTCAAATCACGTACGTTTGAAATAACCTGGAGGCTATTTACATCGAATGGAGAGTCCGAAGAACCGAAAGAATCGGACCACTACGGTGGACGTCTAGGTTAGCTCTTCCAGAATGGCTTCTCTAATAACCATAATGAGAAGTTGTGCTTGTATTAAGTTAGGCATTACTTGAATTAAGTCCATTTGCATGGTACTATCACTGATAGAGCACTCAACGTACTAGAAGTAATTAAGCGTATTATCTTTCGATAATGAAACTTCTTTAAACCGCACCTTACGTTTTCCGAATACGCTGTGGTAAGTTCACTGACCACCGCATGTTGATGTGGCATTAAGGTATCCTTAATCGTTCGCTGACGATTCGCTGTCTTGGTAAGACGTGGGAATTAATCAGTAAGAGGGTGAATTTATACAGGGGAAGCAACTTTGAGACACAATCATGGAGTTTCAAGAAGCGTTTTCGGATTCTAGTTAGTGTCTAGGAACGACGTATTGATGAAATGCTGCGAAAGCTTGATAGTACAGCAACTTTTGGCTCACACGGGTTTAGCAGAAACGCAAAGTTTCTGTATTCTTTGAAATCGAAACCAGGATTCTTTTTTTGTCAAGCGAGTTTTAAATTGTAAATTGAAGAACAAAGACGTTCACTATATACTGTTCAAAGATATCTTCAGAAGAGATTTTTTTTTCCATGTGCTAACTTGCATTGTCCTATCATCGTAGAGAAACAGTTTCGAAGATAGTTGAGAAAAATTTATCGATAGAAATTGAAAATGGGTTTATGTTCACGAGTAACGGTCGAAGGTAACAGCGGTTACTGCGAGTAATTGCTGCTCCTCTTGAGTATATCAAGTATCTATAAACCAAATGGTACCTAAGGAAAGCATATGGCGGCTCAGACGCGTACCGTACAGCAGTTCAGTTGTAAGAGTCGGGTAGCATTTGTTTAACGCCTTTGCTGCGACGCGAGCCATATTGGTTCACTCGGGAAGTTTTCATTAGACTGCTGACCAACCAGTAGTCAAACTCAATTTATAAAATGCTTCATCAAATTTAAATGAAAACACGATCGTGTTAATGTTTGGCATTTTCAATATTACACGCTACAATTACGCCTTGAATTTGAATTGAATATTAAACTTCAGTTTTACCTGCAGCAAACGGAGTGTAAAAATGTTGTAGGCAGTTATGCCCGTCAGAGAGATGCAACTGCTGTATCTGTGGGAATTGGCACTCCCAGGGGGAAAATGTGAGGGCCCGAGCGGAGAGTTAAGTAGGCCTTTTTTTAAAATAAAATGCTTTCATTTGCTATGTTATGGACCACCTATTTTTTCGAATCACTGCTGTCCTGTTTTTTAGCACCTACTTTTTTCTTCAATTTGTTTCTTGTTTCATGAACTTCTTTCTCAACCTACTGTTTCTATGCTCCTGCATGGATTCCGCATTCCCTTATCTCCATACTAAATGGTGCCTTCCACCTTCCTCTCTTCGATAGGTTTTTTTTTTAGCGGGTAGAGAGGCTTAAGCTAACATCTAATCTGAAGGCAGTTGAGACACTGAATTATGCGAACTACAAGCAGCTCAATTTGAAGAAAGTGTTCCTTGCTAAAGGGCATGTTACACGTCCATGATTTCCAATTAGCCCTTCATTTCGAAGCGAATTTCTAAACTAATTAAACCTTTAATGAACTTTTTGGTCCACTTTTGAGAATAGCCTCAATATATTGTATTGCTTTTTAAATTTGTTCCATAGTGTGTTCTCTGGAGTTATCTTCCGAGTGGCAGCTTCTTCCTCATTCTGATGTCGGTCACTACCTGATACCAGAGTAAGTCTAGTGATGGTGGTTACGGTAGCGGTAATACGAGTGGAAAAATGCCGACGCTAAAAGGTTAATGGAATTGTATTTGAAAAATGGCTTCAATTGTGACTACTACACTAACGAAAGAGTAGTTTTGGCTGAAAGATCGAATATAAAAAATCTAGTAATCTTGCAATCTAAATGGTAGAAATATGTAATATTTCATTCCGCATACCATCAAATTTGGGCGTATCAGAGTTCGTTTTACAGCGCAATTAAGGTCGAGATTTCAAGCTAGACACAATACTGATGACTACTGAGGGGCGTTGTGGACATCGGCTCATCACTCGTACTCATAATACAGTTTTAGTCAGCTGGTGAAGTTTCTCACTTGTGAGAGTGAAGAGAAATTATTTGATTAGTGGCTTCATTGAATGTGAAATACGACGTTCAAAGATCCCATATCGCCCTTTCATTAACCCTATCTTTAATATTTACCTTTTATGTTGTCAACCATTAACCTTATATTAACCAAGTCATATTGTTTTTTATAGAATTTAACAATGCAAAGGAGCTAGTTACAAAATTCAACCTTATGGCAGTTAAATTAACCATAAATTTTCACCTTGGAGGTGATCAATGAATTTTTAAATAATTCGGTGAATATAATGCACGGTTAACCTGTTAGATAATATTACTGAAAAGAAATATATTTTGGCAGTAGAAGTATCCTTAAAAACAGATAAATAATCATAGAGAGTTGGCTTGAAATAATCCTAGCCTTGAAGTCAGTGAAGTGCGTTACGGCAGCTCAGTTTGATGCAAATATTCCTAAGAACATTTTTCTTCCAAAGAACCTTCCTATAACCCCAGACTTGATTTAGCTCACAGAGTATGGTAATGCGTGGTAGCTATATCTAAAATAGTGAAATAGTGCGTTGTAGCATGATAAAACGAAATGGTGCATTGAAGCAGGATGAAAGAATACTGCGTTGTAGCAGGATAAAATAAAATATTGGATTGAAGCTGGATAAAATAAAATAGTGCGTTGTAGCAGGATAAAATAAAATTGTGGATTGAAGCTGGATAAAATAAAATAGTGCGTTGGAGCAGAATAAAACGAAGAAGTGCGTTGTAGCAGGATTAAATAAAATAATGCGTCGTAGAAATATGAAACAAAATAATGCAGTATACCAAGATATTAGAACAGAACGCGTTGTAACAAGACACAACAGAATAATGCGGATGACAAAATATAACAATACGAAGCGTGCTATTAGAATATAATAAAATAATGTGCAATAGTAAAAGAAAGCGCTATAGCAAGGTATGACGAAAGTAAGTGTCATAGTAAGTTGTAACGAAATAATGCGGTTTAGCTAAATAGTTTGCTATAGCTAAATAATATTGTATATCCAAAAAGATAAATAATGTGGTATTTCAAAGTATCGTGAAACAAGGCGTTGTCACAAAACAAAACAAAATATTACGTTACAGAATGATGTAACTAAATAGTGCTGTTATAGCAAAAGATCACATAAGGTTGCTGTAAAACGATACACGGTATAACAACGCGTCATCCCAAATTCTAGTGAAATAATGCGCCAAAACGAAACAAAAGGAAAAACCCGTTACTGCTAAAATCTACAAGGGAAATGTTAGAAGAATATGGCAAAACAATGCGAATGCAGTCAAGAAATCAATAATTGTAAAATATATAAAAACACTACCTGCAGAGAAATGTAGTGAAGTAACGCCTTCTAACTTACCATAAGTCACAATGGAGAGATAGAAGTAAACTCTAAAGCTAACATATTTCTGCATATTTCTGCACATAACAGTCACAATAGCACAGGTGCGCTGTCACATAAAATATATACCAATGACATGGGTGTAACGATACCTGTGTATGTTTACCAACTCTATGTTAAGATGTTTCAACAACTAATGATGATTTTTTATGAACTTTGAAATGAAAGCTTTATTTCTTTATAGTATGTCTGAAACCAGCTCCGCACGCCGCGCTACTTGAAGACGACACTCAGTCTCCAAGCCCGGGGTGACTGGAACCTCAAGGCCTTATATAAGGCGTCCAGATCTTCGGAACGTCACAAGCAGTCTGCCCTACGCTGACATATCTTATATTGAAGTAGCTGCTATTCTATAAATTAATCTAAAATGGCGCTTGCTGTAAGTACTCCGGTTAATTTTTTGTAGAATAAGTTGAATGTAATTACTGATAACTGTAGCTATACGGTTTAGCCAAAGCCGTTGGTACATAAATAAGTACTGGTTAGTGCCGTCGCATTATATGAATGCTTATTTAATTGACGCTCAACCATTTATCATGGCGTTTGAACTTTCTTCTACTGAAGAGCGGGAGCGGTTGTTAATATAATGAAATTGTTCGTTGTGTTGTGTGCAGATTCACTTACGTTTGGGGTGGCTGTTGTGACTGGTAGATAGTGCTGGTGATTGGCGACAGGGAAGGTGTAAGCATCACGTGATTATAGTTATAATACCCATTCATACGAGATAGGCTCCACTTCAGGATTAGTAGTACTACCAAACTAACTGTTAGGTATACCTCACACTTGTATAGTGTAGGTATAACTGTGTGTAATTTCCTGTTTCGTCCTCGTGATATCCCTCTAGCCAGCCCTATTGTTGCGACGTAGTGTAACTAGACAATAAAATGAACGGTGAACTAGCTCTCGAAACGGTAGTCTGAATGCCTTTCATTTCCTCGTCAAATAAATATCGTCCTGGTAGAATCCTGTGCTCTGCCCATAGCACATACATTACTCAAATGTCAATTTACTCAAAGCGCAAGAATAATTCACTAATCCCGTCGCCCTGATTCCGCCAGATCATCTACATGCTCTCCTTCGTTGCTGTTGTCTCGGCTACTTATGTAAGTATTAATGGGTGCTTGACGTAACGTGAAAACATATCTCGGTAATGTCGCATATGCGCTAATAAATGTTACTATTAAACAATTCTTCGTTTGATCTTCAATGGAAGACTAAGAAGTTCTCGGCATTGCAACATTGAAACGGGAATTCCACTCCTCAATGATCCCACCTTAAACTTCTTGGATTGAGCTCAGTTCTCGAAATGCTACCTACCTAGGTAGTGCTCCTAGGACCTTGTTGCCGTCCTCTAAATATCGACCTTTCCTATCCTAATGTCCAGGCCTCCAGGCCGATTTGAAGGTTATATCCTCCTAACGGTTCGTCATGGTCCCAGGTACCATTGCGGTAGTGGCATGTTCCCTCAAAAGTGTTTTGACGTATTCTTCTTTTTACACTTGCCGAGCGTGAACTCGCCTTGACTGCCTTTACCTGTACCGTTCATTACGCAGCCGGGGCTTTCCTTTCGATTCTGAGACTTGACGTGCGCATGTTCCTTTTCCTCTACAACCGATATCACAACACGCCGTTCTTGACCCCTCCGCATTACGTGCAGTATTGCGTTGCAGTTTCATTCCGCTAAATCTCGTTCCGTACACTGCATTCAGTGAATCTTGAGAAAGTGAGCTCTCCTTTGTATTGCACTCTAATACCCTTGCTATTCTTGGCACTAGTTAGTACCGTACCTCCACACTAGAGGCAGAGGAAATGCTTCAGAAGTTCTCTCCTGTAACACTCGCGAATTTCCCCTAAACTAAACTAAACTAAACTAAGCTAAAGCTTCTAAAATTCTCTTCAGATCACAACGTTGCTGTAGCGAAACGCCCTCGGCTTTCGATTCATTTCCAATCGCAAGACTGCAGATTGCCCTCGTCAGAACCGCGCCATTTGCCTCATTTAGTCGTACAGGATTTTTTCCCCTCAAAACCACACAAACGGGTACTTCTTTCCGGGTCTAGAGTCCGGACGCAGTTTTCCGTAAAACTTGCCAAGACCTGTTGAAGCAGCCATAAACTGCTGTACCTCACGATTACTTGACAATTTATGCTCTTCCAGTTGTACTACTTGAAATTTTTTTCTCTTCAGGATGACCTGAGAGACGGGCCTTTCGGTACATCTGCATCACAGCCATTCGTCGGTCGCTCGGCCCCGGCCGACTCTATTCCTGAAGATTCCTCGCGGTCCTCTGGCGCTCGATTCACCGATATTGAATCGGGTGCGTCGTTCAACAGCGAAAGCTTCGATCAGCTCACTGGTGCTGGCAGCAACCAATTTGGTGGCCAACGGTTCACTTCAGGTCAAATCTCGGCCGGTTCCGTGGGACAGGGAAAGTCCCAAGCATCTGGTCAGACTTTCGCCGGTTCCAGCTCTTCAGGGTTCTCCGGTGCGCAAGCCAGCGGAAATGTGATCCTGGGACAAGGCTCTTCATTCAATGCTCCTACTTACGAAGAGCACTTGCTGCCTCGAAGCGGTCCTATTCAGCTCACCAGCACTGTAACCAACTTTGTAAGTAGAAATGACTGAAATTTTAGGTGAAGTTCAAATCTCTGAATATATATTGAACTTTACAACGGTCGTGACTTGAAACGTAAATTAACCCCTTTTCGATCCAGGTAACGAAGACCCACACCCTCCGTGTACCGGCTACCTCGGACGTGTGGATCACTTCCGTCACCATGGTCAAGGTGCCGGTGACCCAGCTGACGACTCGCCGTAACTACGTCAGGGGAGCTGCTGATACGGTCACCTCCTTGGTCAGGATTACGTCGACGCCCGTTTCTGTTGCCACGCGCACTGTGGAGATCTTCCCTACCAAAACTGTGGTCTCGGTGTTCACTCACTTCGTGACGGAGACCGACACTGTAGAGCTGTGGCAACCAATTCAGCACATCTCCACCAGTTACGACGTAAGTGCTAAATTCTGGCGTTTGGATTTGAGACTGACTCGTGTGACGTAAAGTAGAAACGCCGCAAACAACGTTCCCTTGAAAATAAAATCTTGACGTATAATCGATATTAGAACATTTGTCTCTAGGACACGCGATAATTTGGTTTTGGGTATATGGGTTAGTTTAAATGACCTTCCCGTTGAGCATCTGTGATGCTAAGGCATACTGCCTTATGTCATGCAAATTCTTCGATGTAAAGATTCTTGCACTCTGCCGCCTACACATAACACCCCCCCCCCTGTCTCCCCTTTACATACTATCCTTAAGTTCAGCCTTTGCTTTAGTGCGCTATAATTGGCCCTTCATCTCCATTGCTCCTCATATCGTGGGGTTTGGTAGCTACGTTTACCCCACAGAAAAAGTATGCTGCTTTATTTTCTTTGCTTAACCTTTTACGACGCTACACTTTATAACTGCTTCCATGACCTGCATTCCAGGTCATCACGCGCCCCATCCTCGAGACTCAGACGCTCCTCCAGCGCGCCTTCAGAACAGTCACCTCGACTCAGACCCTCGATGTTACGTCCACCAGGCAGATCGTCTTCCCGAGGGGTGGAAGAGTCCCAGCGCCTGCTAGGAGCTACCTTTACTAAGCTTCTGTCATTAACTCCTTTGCTTTTTCGACAAATAAAATAACACGAAATGCACGATATTTTTTCTTTAAAAAATATATACAACTGTAAGGGCTCGCGATCACAGGTTTCGTCTCATATATTGTAGTCGGATATTTAGGGACAGAATTCCAGCTGTTCTAAGCTTTACCGATGAAACTGCTGCCCTAATTCATGGCACAGGTATAAGTTAAAAGCGGTTTTTAATAAAGCGCTGTACGTGTTTCAACGTAACCGGTGTTCTTGACATATACCGCGGCAGCAGGAATCGAATGCCCCGACAATTTGAGCTTGATAAAAAGATTCAAGCGAAAAATAATTACTTCCGCACTTTGACTCAGAAATAGTAAATATTTGTACCACCATCTGAATGAATGGTATTCGTACTGGAAGATTTCATTAATTTTCCTACTATTCTGCCACCATTTCCGGAATCGCTTCTCAGAGTCGAGAGTAACGCATTATAGTCGAAGTGTGCTCTTTACGTTTTTTTTTTTAAATACTTGACTTTTCAAACCATACAAGCCGGTTTTTCAGAATGTCTTCTACCCTAACCGAACTAACCGTAGCAACCGCGCAATCGTAGAAACGAGGTTACACCGTGTGAGCAAATGAGCTAAGCTCGGTGAATGCCTCTGTGCAAACGAGTCATACCTTCGTCTTCGAAAAGAATTCGGCGAAGCTAGGTCAAAATAGCCTCTTGCTACCAATGAACCAATTGGGCGATGGGTAGAGATGTGACATTGAGCATGTTGAGTTTATCTGTTTGAGCATATCTTAGCTTGCATGATAAATTCCCGCAAGCATAAATGCAATGAGAATTTGGCATATTTTTCTCAGAACGGCATATAATGACTAACATGTATGAATAACTCGGTCCCAGTAAACGAAAACGTTGTAAAACCTTCCCACTACTTGATAATTTTATTTTTTTCCAGCAAATTTTACGTAAATATTTTTATAACGAACAATTTTTTTATTTGAAATTTTTAGTAAATCCTTGTAGGGCTACAGTTTTGAAATTTTACATTAATTCTGCGGGAATTGGCACAGAAATTCTAAGATATAGTTGATTTGAGTGTTTTTGAGATTAGTGCGACAAGTGGTGAACTACAACCCTGCCGAAGGTGAGAAAAACGCAAGGATCATTCCTAGACTACTCCGAAGAATTCGAAGATTTTCAAGCCAAGCAAGGGTTTCTCGGTTGCCTTCATTGCAAGAGACCGGTGAAATATAAAACTTTTTTCCTCGTTGAGAACATGTTGTTTTGCATTGTACAAAGACTTGGTTTCTAAACATTGTCACGTAGAACAAAGTTGGACGTATTGCACACTTGATCAAATTTTTAGCGAAGGATATAAATTGCTCTTGCATAACTACAATGTCTGAAATAGAAAATAAACTTTAAAGACTGCCACTATACATAGTGCATAAATAATAATACAGGGAATAAATATAAAAGATTTCTGATATTGCGCATTAACATTCGACATGCACATGGTCCAAATAAGATTTGGCATGAGTCGATAGTTTCAATTTGATTTTTTTCAGGTGTCCTATTCAGAGGTATTTGATTGCTCAACATTTGAGAACTGCATGGCATATGAAAAGGAAGGCCTTTCACCAGGAAAGTCTCAACAAAGTTTCTGGAATATCTGCTCACATCCTCAGTCAACCCGTTCAACCAGAGTCGGAGGAACCCGAGTCTGGTAAACCCGTATTAAGTCAAATGGAATCTGGCGGAAAGGGATCTGGCGAAAATGGTTTGAGGCAATCAGAATTCAGTCGATCAGGATATGCTCAACCAGAGCCAAATCAACCTGGCCTGAGTGAGCCAGGGGCGTGAATCTAGGCAACCTGGACCTGGCAGTTCCGATGCTCACATACTTAGTGCAAGCCTAACAAGTCAGGCACTCACAACATCTTCGCGCAATGTTCGTAAAAGATGCTCCACATTCAATGCAGATTTGTGTACCGCCTTAGTTTCAGTGGAAAACCTCTTCACAAATTGAGCAATGTTGACTTCAGGAACTTTCTTTGTAAGTACACCGGCAAGGAAATTCCAGATCAAACCACATTGAGGAAATATTTCTCGTCAGATATGTATATCAATAAGTTTAATTCCCTTCGACTAAAAGCTGCCGGTCACAAAATGTGAACCTCGGGGATGAAAGTACTCATGTTGGACAAAGATATATTGCTTGTTTTGTGTTCGGTGTTTTGGATGTTCAGTCAGAACGGGGCAAATGCTACTTGGCTAACATTGGAATTTTACCAGTCATCAACCAATTGTCTGTGGTCGCATTTTTCACAGATTCTCTCCAGGTTTTAAGGCCCGAGCAAATCCTGTACAAACGTACTTCTCGTGTGTACAGATGCTGCAGTGTACATGATAAAAGCTATGAACGGATTATAAGTTCTTTCCAAAAATGATTCACATAACCTGTTTAGCTCACGGTTTTCACAAATTAGTGGAATTAGTGAGGGCAAGCTATCCTGATGGGAATCGATTTATATCTGCGGGCGAAAAGCGCATTCGTCAGAGTACCTCAGAGAGTGCAACGATTCAAGGAACTTGCTCCGAACACGCCCCTTCCTCCAACACCAAATGTGACAAGATGGGGTACTTGGTTGAACGCTGTCCAATATTTCACTATGCATTACGGTGACGTACACACTGTGTTCATGTCCTTTGAACAACATGAAGCGCATAGCATCCAAGAGTGCCAGAATGTAAAGAAAGACTCTAATTGCCAGTAACTCTTGCATTCAATGATAGCACATTTTCTGTGGTTTCCTCTAATATTAAGGAGCTAGAAACACAGGAACTTCCTACTTCGAGAGCAATAAAATTAATGGATATCGTAGAGGAAACGTTGAAGAAGAATATGATAAAAGGTATTATCATAAGTTGACATGCATTTTGGTGATAAAGAAAGGTTTTGAAAAAAAATCAACTCAATTTTAACTAGTGAGACTCCTGACGCAATGCATGAATCCATTAAGGAATCTTACTTGCTTCACCTTTGCTCATCTTGTTTCTTGCGATGTCGAGCGAATGTTTTAGCAGTATAAAACTCTGCTGGCAGATAATCGTCGTAGAAGACTGTTTTTTTTGTAAATTTGGAATACCAATGAAACTATTAAGTGCAACCCTCGAATTTAATACTAAAAAATATTCCTCGTATAAAAGAGATGCTAAAAAATATTCCTTGCATTCATGAAAACTATTACTTCAGAAACGAACTTGGATTAGATTACTTTTTTTTCGCTCGTTGTCATCGTCCTTTACTCGTTCAGATTAGAATTGTTACTGTTTCAAAATGTTTGTGTTCAGATAAGTTATAAATAGAGCTGTGCCAATATGCACGTGCATATATGCAAGCGCATATGAAATTATGCGCGCATAAAATATGTGGCTTGAGGTTACATATATGCGGTTGCGGAGTGTCGTATGCACAGTACTTGCATTTATATGCAAACAATATGCGATCAAGTCTGGCACATGCACTGCGGAATGACCGACTTCAGTTAGTTGGAACTTGTTTGATGTTGTAAATATTGAACTCTAAGGTTCAATAAATTCAATACAATAGTGTTCAATATTTAGAATATCGAGCATTTACTACTAATGAAGAAAACATGAAAATATGATTACATAAGATTTCAAAGTAAAACAAGGTTTAACCATTGTGGTTACATTTAATAATAATGTACTTTTTAATGTTGTCAAATAGGACACTTTTTTTGCTTATCGGCATGAATAATTTTGTATTGCGAAAACACTCTTTCTACACCGTACATCAGCGAGCAAATTTAAAATTCTTCATGTCAGATGGAAAGAGCTGACCAACTACTTCGTTGGTCAACAAATTTGGTTGGTTGGTCTTCGTTCCTCAACAGGATAGCCACGCAAAATTGACTTGACATCCTTAATCATGGGAAGATCTTCTCGTGCTAGCAATCTAGAAAAAAAGTTTTATTCCAATCAATTCAGCATGATAAATATCATCTTGTACATTGGTTTTTCAAATGCCGTATTACTATAGCACCAGGACGGTTACTCCCCTGTCGAGCCGGTATCCATTTCAGATATCTGGGTAGAGTGGGGTATTGTGTTTGAGTTTTCCTTTTACCCAACGGGGAAAATCGCCGTGAAGCGCCGGAGTTCGAACCCTTGACACCTTCACGGATGGGTACGTTCTCAACAACTCGGCCACGGCGAGCACTAAAAGTTAGTTTCGTACATTAAATGAGGCATGGGGGTTAAACTACTAGCTTTCGGTGATTTTATCGAAGAAGAAAATGGCTCAATATCGGTTAACTTTATGCTGAACCAAAAGGATTATCTTCGTTATTCATGTCTATGAAGTTGCAGCAGATATTTTGATAATACCAGTGCATACTCTTATTAGATTGCACGACAAACTTACAGTTTTCCGGCAATAAGTAAAATACAGATTTCTGTCCCGAAAGTCATATTCTGAGAATTCATTTTCTTAAGTATTATTCCTCACACTTTGGGGTACTTTGGAATGGTGTAACTAATAAAGATTGGTAATCATTAGAATACTACAAAAAATTTGTTCATTTCTTCAATCCTCATCATATTATCCAATACATCTGTAAATATAAATACAAAAATTAATACAAAATTTTGCGAAAAAGTTCTCATAATCTTCCTCTAGGTGATCTCTCTCATTCCAGACATCCCACAAATACCGAACATTTGCGTTAGGTTTTGAATAACCAAATATTGCAGGAATATTCAAATCAGCATATCATCTCTAAATGTCAATTGCAGATTTGATTGTCCTTATGTAAGTCCAGAAAGCGAAATCACTGTAATGATGCAAATTTTGGGAATTTGTGGCATATTCGGAATTCGAGGGATTACCTTATTGAGTTCTTTCTCATTTTTTATGAGCAAGCAGAGCACAACAAAGGTAGTTATTATTAATTCACTAAACGCATATGTTTCGGGAATTTATACAAACTTCACAGTTGCATTTCCACTTCAACACTTTGTACGGATTGTACAGGCCTATGTGTAGGACAAAACAAGAAAACTATAACTAGGTGTACAAAAACTATTACACCACGCAATTCTTAAAAACTTTAAACTCCAATAAAATCAGTTCGGACACCTCTATTGTATTTTATTTATGAACCAAATTTAACTGAAGAACAGGTCAAGTAGGAAACCTGGGCATCAGGTACTGAACATAGCGCACCGGGTAAAACTTGAGATGTTGCTTTAACAACTGATAGTGTGTATGCGAGAGATCCCATCAATGTACAAAATTTCTGGTGTTAATAACCAATTTGCAGTTTCACATTAAAAAAAATCAAATTACAACATTCGTACTACAGCATATATGCAATGATATCGTGCATATGCAATATGCATTTTGCATATTACATCTGTTATATTGCATATGCAAAATTGCATATGTGATTTTGCATATGCACAAGATAATTCTTTGCATTGCATAAAACACTCTGCATATCTCTTGGCGTGCATATATGCAAGTTATGCAATGGCACAGCTCTAGTTATAAAACTTAGTTGAGAATTGCATATACTGAATTATTAGTAGAAAATTATGAAAGAAATAATCGTTTCCGTGTATGAAGAGGTACACTGTACTCTGTATCAATGTTTCTGTATATTCTTCCTCGCAAAAAATTTAAATGTGGAGCTGTTCTGGTGAAGCATATATATATTCATGCATATTTTTGCTTAGCATATAATGTGCGCTTTCACATTTATGCACAACGTGTAGCATATATGCATCGAGTGTTTGTGCATATTTTATGGTTTTACAAGCATCGTTCTTGCCGAAGCTTTCATATTTTACGCTGCATATGCGCTACAGAAATTAGCAAATATGCAGCATATTTTATGCTGCATACTGTCACATCCCTAGTGATGGCATTTGGTTTCTTCGGAGTCACAGTTGTTCATTCCGAGTCCTGTCAAACTACATTTCGAACAAGTTTCTTCCTCATGGCAATACTTAATCCCATGGCCAAATTCCAGTCATTTCTTGCACAGCATTGATCTAGGTTTGATTCCATAGACTCTAGTTTTAACTTGTTCTCCAGGGATGTCGATGAACTCTGGTATGGGTGACTCTCTGAAAGACAGTAGTAAGGGTTTTGCCTGCAGATTGTTAGGTTTATCCAAGTTGCTTGCATAGCATCTTAGACTCCAGTAGACCGCTCTTGAACTGTTCGAAGTTGTTCATATCGTATTCGTAGATATAAATGAGGCCTTTATGAATACCAGTGTTGAGGTTCTCCTCTACTGTAATGGGTAATTGATTTAGTTGTTTCAGCTGCTTCATCTTTTGGCTCTGTGCTACATCACTCACTTCCACAGTGAAAACCGTTTTTCTACTTGACCTTATAGTTTTAGGCTTACCCCCGAGATGGTTTACTATGCATTTTTCCAGTGGCCAAGGAGACATTTTCCGCCTGTCAGATTTCCTCATTTTACAGTCGAAGTGCGTCATGTACTTGGCAGTTGGCATCATGCGTCCAGTTTCCGCTATTCCCTCGTTGATTTGTTTGGCTCTTCGTAGCGTTACTTTTTTTTTGTATTGTTTCTAGCACGCTTCTTTCTTCGGCCTCTCTCTTACGTAGGCTACTTCCCGCTGCATGTACGCCTCCACAATGGTGGCATTTCTTTTGGTCAGAGTCGCAGTTGCGAGTAGAGTGGCCGGCTCCTGCACACTTCCTGCAAACTGCTATGTTGCTGCGACATCTCTTCGCAGTGTGTCCGTACGTCTGGCCGTTATGATACATCATCGGTTTATTATTGAATGGGTAGACTCTGGTATCTTGTCTTTCTTCAGGGATGTATATGTTGAACGGAACGTATTGTTGTCTAAAT
Source organism: Morinoia aosen (assembly GCA_030386875.1). Taxonomy (NCBI): domain Eukaryota; kingdom Metazoa; phylum Arthropoda; class Malacostraca; order Amphipoda; family Talitridae; genus Morinoia; species Morinoia aosen. Next base: position 36,234,045 of record CM059571.1, on the reverse strand, counting down.
GTCTCGAGAAAAGCTTGCGTTTCAGGGTATCGTGGCTTGATGAAAGTTGCTCTGGTAACATTTTCTACGTTGCATTCCTCCTGGAGTCCAGCCTTGAATTCTTCAATGTCAGTGATGTCAAAGTCGTTGATGTATATCAGTCCAACTGAGAGGTTGAAGCGGTCGTACTCCTCCGTCCGGCACTGCACGTCACCAATTTGCGTGACGCCTGTCATTTTTCCGGCCTGTCGCTCACTCTGCACCTCCACCACCATCGTCTCCCTGTTCATGCTGAACAGTCTCCTTGATTTCTGTCCAGTAAGCGCAACTGGATTTTAAATTCCATTATTTTGAAGAGGTTGACAGTCTTCTTCTTTTCTGCTTCGAAGATAATTGAAAAAAATTTCGGGAAGTAATTTTCATCAGTCAGTTGTAGAGGGATATACTTTGGTTTCTTTTTCAGCTGGGGCCCTTCGATTGCGGGTACTCTCGGAGGTCCCTTCACTCCTGATGTCTCCATAGATTGTGGAGGATCCATACTGTTGTTTTACAAAAAGAGGGTGGAGGTCCTTGGTGGGCAAGGGCCCACAAACAAAAGTCAGGGAAAAACACCCTATATTTTTATCTAATACTTAAAACTAATACAAAAAATAAGAAAAAAACCCTGATGGTTGAGGGCACCGCCCGTATTGGTTCTGGCCGGAAGGACTAGACGAATGGAAAAATTTATCAGCGATACACTCAATTGCAATGTAAATTGCACACTAACGCAGCTGGCAATAGTAACGGTATCAACTCGGGAAGGTGTGGGTCGGCTAGGTACAGACAAATTAATGAAGGTACCATACAAGCAAATCCTTTTTTTTTAAATGTTCCCCTTTCCACAAAAATCATCAGCTCAATTAGATACCAGTAAACGTGGTAAAGGGAACACGTAAAATTTCCTGGTTTAATTAGTGGCTTCATTGAATGTGAAATACGAGGTACAAAGATCCCATATCGTCCTTCTATTAACACTATCGCTAATACGAGGCGTGTCCGTAAAATAAGTTCCACGGGCTGCTGCTGGCGCTAGGATCGTTTCTATGCGCGGCCAGGCAACAGAGGCAGGTTGTTTGGTTCCCCCACTTCAATCCCTTACCAAGCCAGCGTCGCTGCGACATTTAGTCTTGGCTCAGCAGCCGTCAGCGATGGAGCTTTCTCTTGCGTCTCCCGCCAGCTGCGAGTTGCGGTCTGTTATTCGTTTCCTGGCCGCTAAAAAGAAATCGGCGAAGGAAATTCACAAAGAACTTTGTCAAGTGTATGAGCTCCGGGATGGTGCGCAGATGGGTCAGGGACTTTGAAAATGGCCGAACAGACGTCTACGACGAAGCCCGTGCAGGGCGGCCATCGGTTTCCGACGAAACAGTTGCCAAAGTCGAAGCGGCTATGCTTGAAGATCGACGGATTACAGTTCGGAAGCTGTGCGAAAAGATTCCGGAGGTGAACAAAACCGTACTTGGCGGAGCAAAACCGTTTCCTCCGGTACGAGGAAACGAATAACAGACCGCAACTCGCAGCTGGCGGGAGACGCAAGAGGAAGCTCCATCGCTGACGGCTGCTGAGCCAAGACTAAACGTCGGAGCGACGCTGGCACTCCCTGCCACGCTGGTTTGGTAAGGGATTGGAGTGGGGGGACCAAGCAACCTGCCTCTGTTGCCTGGCCGCGCATAAAAACGATCCTAGCGCTAGCGGCAGCCCGTGGAACTTATTTTACGGACACGCCTCGTATTTACCTTTTATTTTATCAACCATTAACCTTTTATTAACCATATTTACCAAAGATGTCATGTGATCCTTTACGGCATTTAACAATGCCACGGCATCCACTGACTAGAAGAACGTATAAATCTACAAGTAAAACACCTGACGTTCGGGTCTACAAATAATCGGCAGTGAGGTCTTATACAAAAAGCTAATTACAGAACTCAATCTTATGACAGTTGAATTAACAACAAATATTCACCTTGGAAACGATCACTGAATATTTAAACAATACGGTGACTATAATGCACGATAAACCTGGAAGAAAATATTACTAATAGGAGATATATGTAGTGAATAGACGTATCCTTGAAAACGGATAAATATCCATGAAAAGGTGGCATGAAATAATCCTAGCCTTAAAGTCAATAAATTAAGTGCGTTACGGCAGCTCAGTGTGATGTAAATATTTCCAAAGAACATTTTTCTTTCCAAGAACCTTCATATAAACACAAATTTGATCTAGATCCCAGAGTATGGTAATGCGTTGTAACTATATATGTGAGAAATAGTGTGTTGTATCAGGAGAAAACGAAATAGTGCGTTGTAGCAGTATAAAACAAAATAGTGCGTCGTAGCAGGACAAAACAAAATAGAACGTTGTAGCAGTATAAAACAAAATAGTGCGTCGTAGCAGGACAAAACAAAATAGAACGTTGTAGCAGGATAAAACAAAATAGAACGTTGTTGTAGAATAAAACAAAATAGAAGGTTGTAGCAGAATAAAACAAAATAGAACGTTGTAGCAGGATAAAACAAAATAGAACGTTGTAGTAGGATAAAACAAAATAGAACGTTGTAGCAGAATAAAACAAAATATTGCGTTGTAGCAAAATAAAACAAAATAGTGCGTTGTAGCAGAATAAAACAAAATAGTGCGTTGTAGCAGAATAAAACGAAATAGGGCGTTGTAGCAGAATAAAACAAAATAGTGCGTTGTAGCAGAATAAAACAAAATAGGGCGTTGTAGCAGAATAAAACGAAATAGGGCGTTGTAGAAAGATGAAACGAAATAATGCGTTGTAGCAGAATAAAACAAAATAGTGCTTTGTAGCAGAATAAAACGAAATATGGCGTTGTAGAAAGATGAAACGAAATAATGCAGTGTAGCAAGATATTACAACAGAATGCGTTGTAACAAGACACAACAGAATAACCGAAATGATAAAATATAACAATACGAAGTGTACTAATACAAAACAAAAAAAAATAATATGCTATAGTAAAATAAAGCGCTATAGCAAGTTATAACGAATGTAAGGTTGTAGTAAGTTGTAACAAAATAACGCTGTTTAGAATGATATAGCAAAACAATGCGTCATAGCAAAGTATCGTGAAACAAGGCGTTATTACAAAATACCACAAAATAATGCGTTACAGCGAGAGGTAACGAAATAATGCTGTTATATCAAAAGATCGCTAAAGGTTACAGTAAAACGATGCACAGTATAATAATGTGTAATAGCAAATTCTAGTGAAATAATGCGCCAAAACGAAATCTAAGGAAAATCCGTTCCTTTAAAATGCATTTGGAAAATATTAGAAAAATATGGCAAAACAATGCGAATGCAACCAAATAATCGATAATTCTGATATATAGAAAAAAACTACCTACACAGAAGTAAAGTGAAATAACGCGTTCTAATTAACCACAAGTCTCTATGGAGACGTGTAAGTAAACTCTAAAGCTTACATATTTCTGCCATGCCGGAAGTTCAGCCATTTAATTTTGCCTTATTCCCATCATTTTAAATCTTTTATCAAGCAGCTTGTTATCCCAAAATAAATAGGCCCATGTAAAAATTTGTATATAGTGTAAGTAACACGCGTCAATTTTCACTTCGCTGTGTAACATGACTACATATAAGTAACATACACAGGCACAATAGCACAACTGCGTCGTCACATAAAATGTGTACCAATGACGTGGGTATTACGATGCCTGCGTATGTTTACCAACTCTATGTTAAAATATTTCAACGACCAATGATGATTTTTTATGAACTTCGTTGGAAATAAACTGTTTTTTTATAGTTTACCTGAGAACAGCTCCGCACGCCGCCCTACTTGAACACGACACAGTCACCAAGCCAGGGATGACTGGAACATCAAGGCCTTATATAAGGCGTCCTGATCTCCGAAGCATCACATCCACGTTCCACTTCGCTGGGATATCGAATATCTTTGTCTGCTTAGACGTAAAACGCATTGTAAAATGGCTCGTTCTGTAAGTGTTAAATTTAGTTATGCTGATAGGTGATCAGTACAATATGTGGTGGTGTATAAGTGGTGGTAGAAAGGTTGTGATGTGGACTATTTCTTAACATCTATGTAATTAAGGTATATGTATCTTGAGATATGGCGTTAATCTATTAATCGAGGTGTTAATATGTATGGTGTCCTGAAGTGAATCGTGATGTGGACTATTTCTTAACATCTATGTAATGATGGTATATGTATCTTGAGATATGGCGTTAATCTATTAGTCGAGGTGTGTTAATATGGTGTGCTGAAGTGAATCGTGATGTGGAGGCTAAATACACCAATGGAATCTTTACAGTAATCAAGTTCATTATAACAAACTCGGCTGAATTATGCTGAGGATCCTGCTTTAATCTCCCTTGGCACTTTGTCACCAATGACTTCTAGTTGGTAGGCACTCGAGGATGTCTCTAGATTTATAGTATATCGATTCATCAGCTATGTAATACTAATCGATAGAAAGCTTCTGATGCTCGTTTATTCCCCTTGGCACGCGGATGTGACGGAATTTGTCGTATAACTAGTTTCGCTCTCCGCCGATGTCAATCAATCCAGTACGCATGTCTCATAGCTAGAACCTTAATAATTAAATGAATACTACATTTCTCAGTACGTAAGGCGTTGGTAATATACCTGTAAACGGTGTACATTATAATACAAAGCGCACTCTGCTTTCCCTGTATTAAGACTCAATTTCCTTGAGTTAATTGAGAGCGATAACATAGACTGTATTCGTTTATGAACGTGAAACCTCTCTCCAGCCACACAGTAACACCTCAATCTAAGTTTAGCTATTGCATTCGATATTTCGACTTGTACCTCGTGACGTCATGATAAGGTTCTTAATAACTACTGCAGCATGGTGGAACCGCCAAACTGTCGCATTATACAAGACGAATCTCGTTGCTTTCGGCATTTGAATAACTGTGGTAGTTTCGGTAACCTCGTTCGTAAGCCACGAGTAACATGCTAATTTCGTTACTATAATCCCTCCAGATCATCTACGTACTCTCCTTCGTGGCAGTTGTCGCAGCTACCTACGTAAGTGAAAACCGTCTTTGGAACTTGTCCAGCCAGCGTAAGCCATTAACGTTGCATAGCGTAGATGTCCGGTAGAAGTAGAGATTCTTGCTTGGACTTCGAAAAATGCTACGTTAAATCTACTCTACTCTGATCGCTAATGGTCTAGATCTTTACGTTTTCATCGATGTTGTTTGCTTGAGTTATAGGAAATACTGACTGAAGACCTCACAAATTCTGAATGAACTAATCTTGATTAGTAGGCCTATTTCTTTGTATTTCCACACCTAGCCATTCAGGGTTGAGTACTCTCTCTAATAAAACGGTGCAGGTTCACCCTGGGGCTCGCCCCACCTTGCTGACACTGTAGCTTGCTTGCTCTGACAAAGATGTACTGTAATTACCTCAACAGTTTACTCCGCCTTGCCACGGAAGTATTGCGGTAATTGTACGTACGTTCCCTCCAAGTACTGCTTACTACACCCACTCTGAACTTCACGAACAGTAGGGTAACTTACTTAGCACTCTCCAAAGAGTGCCCTTGAAATCTTGCGTACAACCATAACTCGCGCAATGGTTCAAAATACTAGCGGGGCTTCGATTTTTAACATGCGGCTAGAAGTCGGAACTTCCCAAACACTGCTCGGTATATATAGTTAGGTGCTGTGCTTTCCTAAAATGTAGTCAAGTGAACGTCTAATCACGAACTTTCAGGGCTATTAGATTCATTCATACACTTGCAGAATTCTAAATACTGACGATTCAGTGGATTACTACCACTACATTTGTCTTTTAAAAATGTACTTTCTTAGTTGACAAGACTGTAAAGACCTGAATGTTCCCTACTTCCTGGCTCTGCAAAGTTAGACTTCTCTTCGCAAAAATAATTCAAGCGCACAGTTGAAGCGCTCTGACTTGCATTAGTTCACGAATAGTGGGAGCAGTTTCTCTGAGCTACGCTAAAAATGGTTTCAATCATCCTTCAGGATGACCTCAGAGACAGGCCTTTCGATACGCTCGGATCCCAGCCATTTATCGGTCGCTCGGCCCCGGCCGACTCTATTACTGAAGATTCCTCGCGGTCCTTTGGCGCTCAGTTGACCAATACTGAATCGGGTGCGTCGTTCAACAGCGAAGGCTTCAACCAGATTACTGGTGCTGGCAGCAAATTCGGCGGCCAACGGTTCACTTCAGGCCAGATATCTGCCGGTTCCGTCGGACAGGGACAGCCCCAAGCCTCCGGTCAAACTTTCGGCAGTTCCAGCTCTTCAGGGTTCTCCGGTGCGCAAGCCAGCGGAAATGTGATCCTGGGACAAGGCTCTTCATTCAACGCTCCTACTTACGAAGAGCACTTGCTGCCCCGAAGCGGTCCTATTCAGCTCACCAGCACTGTAACCAACTTTGTAAGTAGATATGATTGAAATCTGAGGTGTAGTTCAAATCTCTGAATATATTTATCGAACTTTACAACCGTCGTGTATTTAGCCCGTAAATTGAACCCTTTTCTGTGCAGGTAACGAAGACCCACACCCTGCGTGTGCCGGCTACCTCTGACGTGTGGATCACTTCCGTCACCATAGTCAAGGTGCCAGTGACCCAGCTGACGACTCGCCGAAACTACGTCAGGGGAGCTGCTGATACGGTCACCTCCTTGGTCAGGATTACGTCGACGCCTGTCTCAGTCTCCACGCGCACCGTGGAGATCTTCCCTACCAAAACTGTGGTCTCGGTGTTCACTCACTTCGTGACAGAGACGGAGACTGTTGAGCTGTGGCAACCAATTCAGCACATTTCTACTAGTTACGACGTAAGTGCTGAAATCTAGCGTCTGGTTTTATAGGACTGGATTTTCATAACATCCAGTAGTCTCTTTGCAAACCACCTTGCCGTCAATTTTAAAAGTGTTACGTACAACCAACGATGTAACGCTTACTTCAGTCTCCAGGTCGCTGTAAGATTTCTTCGTCTTGCGTGAGAAAGTTGATCCCACAAACCCTCCATTTACCCTGGCAATGCTTAAGCGTTGTGGCATCTAGTTCCGTTTGGACTCCATTTTCTGAAACATTCTTGCTCTCTGCTGCCCGCACGCATCCCCACTCTACCTTTACAAGGTATCGGTTCGAAAGTTTAATGCCTTCAATGCGCCTCGTGCAACTAAGACTCAACTTTTCTCTATGCTGCTTGAATCAGGGGCTTTAGTAGCGGCATTTGTCCCATAATGCCGCATACACCCTTAACTTACCCGTTTGGCGTAGTCTCGCGTGACGCTACACACAAATTACTCTCATGATATCCTTTCCAGGTCATCACGCGCCCCATTCTCGAGACCCAGACGCTCCTTCAGCGCGCATTCAGAACAGTCACCTCGACTCGGACCCTTGATGTAACGTCCACCAGGCAGATCGTCTTCCCGAGAGGTGGAAGAGTCCCTGCGCCTGCAAGGGGCTACCTTTACTAAACAACTTTTGCGATTTGCCACAAACTGAATTGCGTACAATAAATAAAATTACATGAACTACACTGTTGTTTTCTTTGACAAAACAGACAACCATAAGCGGTCGCGCTAATACAGGTTTAGTCGCCTGTACTACGGTCATATTTCTAATGACAGAATTGGTTCGGTTCTAAACGTTACTCAATTAACTTGCGCTTTAATTCATGGCGCAGGTTGGCTTGCTTGAAATTCTTCACCGAACGCTCAGTCCTTCAACGTAGCCAAGGTTCTTGGATTATACCATAGCGGCATTATTGTAAGACATGGATAACTTGAGTTTCATGGAAAAAACGGAAGTGGAAGAAGTTAGACAAACCAAAATGACCAGGGCTTGCACGTGTTGAAAATTTTCGAAGCTCGCTTAAGAAAGGCGGCAAACCAGTCGCACTTTTGTGACGAGGAAATTCAGTGAAGCGAAAAGGTCGGTAAGCTTCTTACGACTGCAGAAGCTTTCAGGTGATGGAAATGGAATGCTGTACTAATAGCTTCTCTAGTTTCCGTCGCACGAACTGCCTTGAAGGCGAGCGCAGTCCAGCCTCCGTGAAAACTATTGAACTTTCGGCTGCAGCACGGCTTTACGCTATATATAGTTATATTTTTATAACTTGCTGTAGAACTGAAAAGTTGAACTGAAGAGCTAGGGGAAAAGGGATCGCCGAAAAACCGTGAGCGAATCTGTTCAGACTCGTATCTTGCTTCCATCTTCGCTGCTACTTGGAGTTTTCATCAGTTACTGCCCTGGAGCTGAAAATCGACTGCGCAATCCTAATAGCAGTGGCTTTTATAATGAAAGTACCAGAAATTGTCGTTCCTTGCAGTTGAAATAGAAGACCACTTCTAAGCTGGATCTCGAAGCGCGTTGTCTTTGAGCCATTGAGGAGTAAAGAAAACGGAGGACAACTGCAGGAAGTTTCATTCAAATATTGAACGTACAAAATGCCTGCGTTTGATATGTACACTAGTTGAATGGTGAATGGAGAACATGAAGTAACCTACACTTGCTACTGCTTAGCGAACAGAACAGAAAATATGCCAGGGAAACTTGGGTTATGCGACAGACCTACTGAAACCTAATAGGGTTACTGAAAGGAAGACCTGTACATATCTCAACTTTCAACGTGAACGGTAATCTGTAACCGATAACTTGATAACAAAGAATCGACATTACAATGAATGACAGAAGGATAAAAAATGGTAGCAGCTCTCGGTCGAGTAAGATAAAATGTATGGTTGCTATCTTAAAATTTTTCGGTTGAAGCACCTGAGAACTACTGTACAAATGAAGGTTTCATAAGGTATAGAATGAGCTAGATCAAGCCTTCTCAACTTGATAGACGTATTTATGAGGTAATTGACCAAGGAGTAAGAAGGCAGCTTAACCTTAAACTAAATTCACAACCAAAGCGAAATAAGTGGCAGCTTAGGGAACCGCCAAGCTCCAGTAACGTACTCAGTCAGGGTAAGTTGAACGCTCTGCTCTTTGCTGACAGGAGTTCCTGCCTTTCACACACTTCAAGTATTTCAAAATTGTGAAATTTTATAAATCACAAATAATAAAATGATAGTCGATTGATTAATACAGGGTTGTAAATTGCCGCCTTCTAGAACTGATAGTTGAGAGATATAACTTTTACTCGGCTAGCTTAATTGGAAAACTGGGCTGTAGATTTAGATATTTTGGATCACCATTTTGCAGTCACAGGCAAGGCCGAAACTTTTGAGCAGCAATTGCGCAGGGGATAGTCAGGGTTCAATATTCGCCTATTTTTCAGCCATAATCGTTACCTTGTTTTTCTAGAAAGATAACCATAAAGACCGCTTCCCGATGCCATGCACGCCGTTCCCCAGAAAAAGAAAGGGAAAAGTGAGGTTCGCCTAACTCTAAAGTTAACACCTACAGGCAAAAATCACAACCATTGCTGCTTAATTTGCTGCAGGCAGCTCATAGAATCAGCGCGGATAGTGTGAAGTGAACTAGGCTCGCTGCATAAAAAAAGACTTATTCAACCTTCCTCGAGAGTAGCTTAGGAAACCTGCCCCATCTTTCGATAACTTAAATTCCCTAGCTCTAACCAGAAGAATAGCGTATAATCGTTCCTTCCTTCAATGGGGAAACGCTGGAAAAGCGAATACGAAATTAAGTTTCAAAAAAAGGTAGAATGACAAAGTTTTAGTGTCTTGATCACAAACTAGAGCTTTCGTTTACTAAAAACCGACTCTGAGAAATTTCATGCTAGCAGCAGCTAAGGTTTAACACCTCGACTGCGACACGACGCATTGATGGGTCGTTTGAAAAAGTTTTAACAATCTTTCAAAATCAATGGTATTTAATGGACCAAGTTTGTTTGGTTTAATAAAATTTCTAAAAACTTTTGAATTTAAACTTGACTAATTCTAAACTTGAGTTTAAGCTATCGCAGCCAACGTGTTAACCTAAAGATAGCGATACCTGTAGTAGCCATACACTTGAACCGCGCGTCATCATAGGCACCCAAGTATACTAATTAATGAACCTCTGTTCTATGGTCCACGTGACTGTACTCAGATGACCCATGCAATGGTGACTGACCTGACCAAACTTGCGTTTGAGTTTAACACGCTAATAAGGTGTCCAGTAGCCCACTAATAACTCGATCACATGTTCACCACTTTTTTGTTACCTAATGGGAGAATTTCAGATAAAACTTAGCATTTGCTTATCAGAAATGAGTAAAAACTATGAAAAACACAACTCTTACACCGTTTTAATATCATTGTACTTGTTTAACCACCGTTACCACTACAAGCGATCCGCACAGAGAGACACAGTAGCAAATTATATTTTAAGCGCAATTCAAAATAAATTTGCAAAGAAAATCATCCATAAATGTACATCGCTTCTATAATTTACAACTCACATGAGATTAGATTAGATAGAAACCATCCGTTACACGGAGAAACCTATAGAGACCTCCCCCCAATTCAACCGGGCCCGAGTTACAGCATTATAAAAGGAAGTAACACCGATTGCAGGATCAACCTTCATTATTTTTACGAGTAACCGTCAGCACTGATTAATCAAATGCCAATAACAAGAATGATTGTTTTTACGGTAGGAAATGAGAGGCTTTTCAGCTCTCACCCAAGTGAATATGAATGAAAGACGAAATAGATTAGATTAGTCGTTAGTTTTAGCCTCCCTACCCGCAGCAACAAATGCGATCCAAAGAGAGGAAGGAAGAAGGCACCATTTAGTATAGAGTAAAGGGAACGCGGAATCTATGCAGAAAGGGCATAGAAACAGTAAGATGAGAAAGAAGTTCATGAAACACGATCAAAGTCGAAGAAGAAAGTAGTAGGTGCTGAAAAAAACAGGACAGCAGTGAACCGAAAAAAGATGGTCCGTAACAAAACAAAAACTTCTATTCTAACAAAAAGAAAGCCTACCTAACCTTTAGCTCGGGCCCTCACACGTTTCCCCCTGGGAATGCTAGTTCCCATGGATACAACAGTTGTATCCCCCTGAGGGGTTTTCACTTGCACAACTTCAATTTGAAAATCAACTTAAACAGCAACAAATGCTTGTCACTTGACATTTCTTTTCATTCCCACAACTTGAATTATAATTTTAATGAAATGCAGCATCCAAAGTAAAGAGTTACCTCATTACCTACAACATCACCCCAGTGGTTTTGATTAATTTTCGAGCACCCACAAAGACGCACTTGCATTGTTACGAGTATAAATGGACAAAGCCTTCACCGCGGGTAAGACACAAAAAAATATTAGTAAAAAATAATTGTACATTACGTAAAGAATGACTGATGAAGGTTCATGAAACCCAAAAATAAAACGAGTCAACAAATAACATATCACAAACAAAAAGGATAAATTCTCAAGTGTCACACAAAAGACTCGGTAATATATGAATGGAATATTCTTTCACATCTGCGTGCACCATCAACGTGTTTTATAAGGGGTACATGCCGCAAAACTGGCGAGCGCGTACCCCAAATGTGTAACAATTAGATTATTAGTTAGTTTAGGCCTCCCTATCCGCCAAAAAGGCGATCCAAAGAGAGGAACGAGGAAGGCACCATTTAGTATGGAGTTGAGGGAACGCGGAATCTATGCACAAGGTGCACAGAAACAGAAAGCTAAGAAAGAAGTTCATGAAACAAGAAAAAGTTGAAGAAGAAAGTAGTAGGTGCTGTAAAACAGGACAGCAGTGAACCGAAAAAAGATGGTCCGTAACAAAACAAAAACCAATTGTATTTCAACAGAAGGAAGGCTATCCTAACCCTCGTCTCGGGAGTTCGCATTGTCCCCCTGAGATCGCCAATTCCCATAGATACATTAGTTGTATCCCCCTGAGGGGAATCAAGGATCATCAAAGCTTTACTCGTGGGGGCAAGCGGCTGATAGCCGTAATTTTACAAAAAGGATTTGTACTTCATTTGCATTGGGTGTTCATCTAATTTTAATATGCACTTCTTGCATGTAGTGTTTAATGGCATCCAATTGAATATTATGAGGAACAGAACTGTGCAAAATTAATTCAGGTTCTTATTTTTTATTGATTCATTGATTTTACATTCGTCTTAAAATAGATCCATCACAACAATGATTCAGTTTCTCTCCGTAGTGATGACTTGGTAAACTCAATTTTATTTATACTTTAAAAAGCAGAAAATTTCACACGTACTTGAATTAGTTTTGCCACACTAATCTCACTAAGCACAAATCACGAACAGGATTTTGTGCACGATTACAAATTCATTAAAAAAAATATATAAAAAACACTTCGCTCTTAGAAGAAATGTGAAATTATTTCTAGCCACAAAAAAGATAAAATTCGGCAGTAACAAAAGAAAACACACTGTGGCCTCAGACGTACTTGCCAAGAAATGGTACCGAGTCTTACCCCGGGTACATTTAGGGTTAATTTCTATAATATGTATATCAATAGAATCAATTCGACATTCTGATAAAGCAATGTCTCCATGTCATTTGTGACCAACATTCCACATATTACACGAGATATAAGCCTTCTAATAAAAAAGGATCACGCTTGTATGCATTACTAAAATATGTTGCAATCCTCTGATATGAAGTTAATTCGAAACCGCAATAATCATCCTCCCTTAGATAAGATTACATAATCATACTCCCTTAGATAAGGTTAAATAATCATACTCCCTTAGATAAGGTTAAATAATCATACTCCCTTAGATAAGGTTAAATAATCATACTCCCTTAGATAAGGTTAGAAGAGTTGGATGAAGGGTACAATTAGATGTTAGTATAAGCCTTCCTAAGCGAAACAAAAGCGTTCTAAATAGAGGAAGGAGAAAGAAACCATATAGGATGACATTAAGGGAACGCGGAATTTATGGACAAGATGTGTTCCCGCACAAGATCCCCTGTGCATAGAAACAGTAGGTTAATAAAGAAGACTAGGAAGCAAGATAAAAGTTAAAGAAGAAAGTAAGAGGCGCTGAAAAACAGGCCAGCATAGAACTAAAGAAAAAGAGGTCCGTAACCAAACAAAACAACCCATTCTATTTATACAATGTGAAGGTCTCCTAATTCTGAGCTTGAGACCTCACATTATTCCCCCTGGCAGAGCCAAGACCGATAGATATTATAGTTTTATCCCCTTGAAGGTTCAAACGCCCATTTGCCGGACTATCCGCTCCCAATATAATAATAATAGCACGTATGTCTACTGCATCCTTACTACAATGAATAGAGTACTATTGTTATTATATTCCTGGTTTTACCACCTCAGTCATACAAGCGCAATGAATATAGTAACATCGAACATACAAAGCAACTGGCGGAATGCTTTAAAGTTCTCTGCTACGTGAAGTTCACTAGGATGCAATTTGTATTATACAATCCATGCAGTTCTGATTCATGGATTTTTTGTGCGAGCAAGAATTGATGGTGGTAGAATAATGACTGCGGCAGAAAATCTCGCAAGTAAATCTATGCGTAAAAAATATACATAAATCTATTCATAAAATCTAAAAAGTAAATCTATACATAAAATAAACGAAGTACACACAGAAAACCAGTATGAATAAATTAAACTCGAACTAAAAATTGATGTACAAAAATAGAATAAGAAACAGAAAAATAGTTGAGAAAATTTAAAAACCAACAAATACTATCACGATGAAAACACGACCAGTAAAAGATACTGACATAAACATAAAAAACTTAATTAACACTTTGACAGCGGCAGGTAAAACTGAAGTTCAACATTTAACTCAAATTCAAAGTCAACTGTAGTAAGCAATGTTAAAAATAACGAACATTAACTGGATCGCACCCCCATTTAGCTTTGATTAAGTATTTATGAAAATTGAGTTTGTGACTACTGCTCGGTGAGCAGCATTACGAAACCCTCTCCGTGACCGCCGGTGGCTCACGTCGCAGTCAAAGTGTCAATGGATAAAATAATTCAAAAACGACCAAGCCACACTACAAATATCAACGTATAAAACAATCTAATTCAACGTAAACCTTCTCTAAGGCTCGTAAAGAAAGCACCCGAGCCCTCATTTACCTTCATCAGTTCACCAGTTGAACACACCAGCTACAAACAGAAAATAATAATAATATGAAAAGACTTTCTTGGCAAGATCAGTGGAGAACGCAGTGAGCAAAAATAACTACCCAAATACCTCACATAAATTATAAGTTTCAAATACAAGACCACAACCGTGACAGCTCAACTGAGCAACACATTCATCCACGCTGGAAATTACAAATCGAACTCGGTTGCAAGATTAGATTAGATTATTAGTTAGTTTAAGCCTCCCTATCCGCAACAAAGGCGATCCAAAGAGAGGAAAGAAGAAGGCACCATTTAGTATGGAGTTAAGGGAACGTGGAATCTATGCAGAAAGGGCACAGAAACAGTAAGATGAGAAAGAAGTTCATGAAACAAGAAAAAAGTTGAAGAAGAAAGTAGTAGGTGCTGAAAAAACAGGACAGCAGTGAACCGAAAAAAGATGGTCCGTAACAAAACAAAAACCTATTCTATTTCAACAAAAGGAAGCCTACCTAACCTTTAGCTCAGGCCCTCACATAGTCCCCCTGGGAGCGCTAGTTCCCATAGATACAATATCTGTATCCCCCTGAGGGGAATAATGGTAACTAAGAAAGAGGACTCAGAGATCACCTTTTGACAAAGTGAAGCACAGAAGCCATCTCTCTTCACGTACGAGGCCTTACATTATTCTTACAATTTATGATAAACGTTCCGGTTAATTAACTCGAACGAACGTTTTTCAATGAGTATTACAATTTAATATGTTCATTGTTCAAGTTGATCAAAATTTTTTGATGTTGAGCTCTATCCAAAACTTAATATACACACAATACACTTCCTTGCATTAAGAATGCTGTTGGAAAACAATGAAGCTAACATTATTCAATGAGACCAAAGTTAAAATTAAATAAATTTGTGAAAATAGCGGTACAATGAATTCTCCTACAACAACCTAATATCAATTGAATTTTATCAAATAAATCTTTTTTTCCGTATTTATTACAAGCAAACGCCCAAAATATGCTACGCAATCAATCATCTGATGAATTGAGCCAAAGTTATTGATAATTTTCGTGAAATTAGGTACATGATACTAGGCCTACGTCAGTAAATGTCGAACTGACCAAGTTTCGATCGTAACTTCAGCATCACGACACTAAACCCAACGGTAATCTTACAGATGTTCTACAGAGATACGAGAGTCTCCACAGAAAGTTTATTATTTATTTAAACAAGTCTTGCCTTCCCATAAAAGAAGTCTAGCATTCAATGAAGATAAGTTCAGTCTTCTATAAAGTTGTCTTCTAAAAGATAAGTCTAGTATTCTATAGGGATAAGTTCAGTCTTCTATAAAGTTGTCTTCTAAAAAAAAGTCAAGTATTCTACACAGTTTCGTCTTTAATAGAAAAAAGAAATAAGTATTCTTTAAAATTAAGTCTCATCTTCTATAGAAATAAGTCAGTTTTCTAGATAGATAAGTTTCGTCTCCTATAAAGTTGTGTCTTCCATAAATTGCAAGAAAAGTCCAGTCTTATGGAAACACAAGTCAAGCGTTTTATGTACACAAATCTAGTGTTCAGGAAAGATAATTCGAGTTTTGCGTATAGATAAGTCCAGTCTTCCATTGAAGCAGACCTAGTCCGGAAGCTAGTGAAGCAACACCAGGTAGCAGACCTAGTCCCGAAGCTAGTGAAGCAACACCAGGAAGCAGACCTAGTCCCGAAGCTAGTGAAGCAACACCAGGAAGCAGACCTAGTCCCGAAGCTAGTGAAGCAACACCAGGAAGCAGACCTAGTCCCGAAGCTAGTGAAGCAACACCAGGAAGCAGACCTAGTCCCGAAGCTAGTGAAGCAACACCAGGAAGCAGACCTAGTCCCGAAGCTAGTGAAGCAACACCAGGAAGCAGACCTAGTCCCGAAGCTAGTGCAGCAACACCAGGAAGCAGACCTAGTCCCGAAGCTAGTGCAGCAACACCAGGAAGCAGACCTAGTCCCGAAGCTAGTGAAGCAACACTAAGAAGTAGACCTAGTCCCGAAGCTAGTGAAGCAACACCAGGAAGCAAACCTAGTCCCGAAGCTAGTGAAGCAACACCAGGACACAGACCTAGTCCCGAAGCTAGTGAAGCAACACCAGGAAGCAGACCTAGTCCCGAAGCTAGTGAAGCAACACCAGGAAGCAGACCTAGTCCCGAAGCTAGTGAAGCAACACCAGGAAGCAGACCTAGTCCCGAAGCTAGTGAAGCAACACCAGGAAGCAGACCTAGTCCCGAAGCTAGTGAAGCAACACCAGGAAGCAGACCTAGTCCCGAAGCTAGTGCAGCAACACCAGGAAGCAGACCTAGTCCCGAAGCTAGTGCAGCAACACCAGGAAGCAGACCTAGTCCCGAAGCTAGTGAAGCAACACTAAGAAGTAGACCTAGTCCCGAAGCTAGTGAAGCAACACCAGGAAGCAAACCTAGTCCCGAAGCTAGTGAAGCAACACCAGGACACAGACCTAGTCCCGAAGCTAGTGAAGCAACACCAGGAAGCAGACCTAGTCCCGAAGCTAGTGAAGCAACACTAAGAAGCAGACCTAGTCCCGAAACTAGTGAAGCAACACCAGGAAGCAGACCTAGTCCCGAAGCTAGTGAAGCAACACCAGGAAGCAGACCTAGTCCCGAAGCTAGTGAAGCAACACCAGGAAGCAGACCTAGTCCCGAAGCTAGTGAAGCAACACCAGGAAGCAGACTTAGTCCAGAAGCTAGTGAAGCAATACCAGGAAGCAGACCTAGTCCCGAAGCTAGTGAAGCAACACCAGGAAGCAGACCTAGTCCCGAAGCTAGTGAAGCAACACCAGGAAGAAGACTTAGTCCAGAAGCTAGTGAAGCAACACCAGGAAGCCGACTTAGTCCCGAAGCTAGTGAAGCAACACCAGTAAGCAGACCTAGTCCCGAAGCTAGTGAAGCAACACCAGGAAGCAGACCTAGTCCCGAAGCTAGTGAAGCAACACCAGGAAGCAAACCTAGTCCCGAAGCTAGTGAAGCAACACCAGGAAGTAGACCTAGTCCCGAAGCTAGTGAAGCAACACCAGGAAGCAGACCTAGTCCCGAAGCTAGTGAAGCAACACCAGGAAGCAGACCTAGTCCCGAAGCTAGTGAAGCAACACCAGGAAGCAGACCTAGTCCCGAAGCTAGTGAAGCAACACCAGTAAGCAGACCTAGTCCCGAAGCTAGTGAAGCAACACCAGGAAGCAGACCTAGTCCCGAAGCTAGTGAAGCAACACCAAGAAGTAGACCTAGTCCCGAAGCTAGTGCAGCTACACCAGGACACAGACCTAGTCCCGAAGCTAGTGAAGCAACACCAGGAAGCAGACCTAGTCCCGAAGCTAGTGCAGCAACACCAGGAAGCAGACCTAGTCCCGAAGCTAGTGCAGCAACACCAGGAAGCAGACCTAGTCCCGAAGCTAGTGCAGCAACACCAGGAAGCAGACCTAGTCCCGAAGCTAGTGAAGCAACACCAGGAAGCAGACCTAGTCCCGAAGCTAGTGCAGCAACACCAGGAAGCAGACCTAGTCCCGAAGCTAGTGCAGCAACACCAGGAAGCAGACCTAGTCCCGAAGCTAGTGAAGCAACACCAGGAAGCAGACCTAGTCCCGAAGCTAGTGCAGCTACACCAGGACACAGACCTAGTCCCGAAGCTAGTGAAGCAACACCAGGAAGCAGACCTAGTCCCGAAGCTAGTGCAGCAACACCAGGAAGCAGACCTAGTCCCGAAGCTAGTGCAGCAACACCAGGAAGCAGACCTAGTCCCGAAGCTAGTGCAGCAACACCAGGAAGCACAAAATTACAATAACAAGACTTGGTACACCTCACAACCTACTGTAAGAAACTCACACAAAGGACGAGTAGAAAATGCAGTAATGCCTTAAAAAATCTGTACAGCGGACTACGTTTCCAAATGGAATGACTAAAGCTAGAGAAGCCACCGAAATAAAAAAGATGAGGAAAAATACAATTAGTGTCTTGACTACAGTAAAAAAAACACAGGGCGTATAACCAGCTAAAATTGTACGTAAACGTTGGTGCTGAAATTTACATAACAATCATGTCATGAATTGCAATTTGAACCCAACCACAATATACAATGAAAATTCAATGCTAAACGTATGAAGTAAATCCCGCACTCAACCTTTTAACGCCCAAGTGGACTGTAAGGTACTTTTTCAAAAATAACAATAATAATATATTGTATTTCTTATTCAATTTGTTCACTAATGTGTCCTTTGAACTTCACTGCCGAGTGGCAGTTCCTTCCCCATCTTGATAAGTGACTACCTAATGCAAGTGTCGGTTTAGTGATAGTGGTTGTCATAACGGTAATATGAGTATAAAAATGTGGGCGTTAAAGGGTTGAAGGCAATTTAAACCCCAACATAAACGTAAAATTTAATTCCCATCAACAGCCAACAACATAAATCCAGTCATCACCCTATAATAAAAATCCAGCAGTAACTGTACAGTATAAATTGAGTGATTTGGTCGTGTGTACAGAAATCAATCACACCAAAAACGCGTAAATGAATCCATTCAAGATCCCGCACATGAATCCATTCAAGATGCCACACATGAATCCGGTCAGAATCCACCCATGAATCCGGTCAGAATCCACCCATGAATCCGGTCAGAATCCACCCATGAATCCG
This sequence comes from Morinoia aosen, assembly GCA_030386875.1. Lineage (NCBI taxonomy): Eukaryota > Metazoa > Arthropoda > Malacostraca > Amphipoda > Talitridae > Morinoia > Morinoia aosen. The sequence goes on along the minus strand of CM059571.1, from coordinate 36,215,266 downwards.
GTCAGAATCCACCCATTGATCCGGTCAGAATCCACCCATGAATCCGGTCAGAATCCACCCATTGATCCGGTCAGAATCCACCCATTGATCCGGTCAGAATCCACCCATGAATCCGGTCAGAATCCACCCATGAATCCGGTCAGAATCCACCCATGAATCCGGTCAGAATCCACCCATGAATCCGGTCAGAACCCACAAAAGAATCCGGTCACAACCTATTCATAAGCCTGCACATATATATATCGTGTTACAGACTCACACATAGAGAGATCCAACCATAACCACGGTTATGAATTCATCCATAAATCTGACCATAACCACGATCATGAATTCATCCATAAATCCAGTTATAACCGCGGATATGAATTCATCCATAAATCCAGTCATAACCACGGTCATGAATTCATCCATAAATCTGACCATAACCACGATCATGAATTCATCCATAAATCCAGTTATAACCACGGATATGAATTCATCCATAAATCCAGTCATAACCACGGTCATGAATTCATCCATAAATCCAGTCATAACCACGGTCATGAATTCATCCATAAATCCAGCCATAACTACGGTCATGAATTCATCCATAAATCCAGCCATAACCACGGTCATGAATTCATCCATAAATCCAGCCATAACCACGGTCATGAATTCATCCATAAATCCAGCCATAACCACGGTCATGAATTCATCCATAAATCCAGCCATAACCACGGTCATGAATTTTTCCTCAAATCCACAACGAACTCACCCACAAGTCCGGCCATAAAGCTAAGCTGTAAATGCTAGGGCGGCGAAAGCGTTCAATTGAGCTACAAGTTCACAGCGCTGCCTCACTCAACAATGTATGTACAAGAGCAACATGAATGTCAACATCGTTTCTAAATATTTGTCCACGTTAAAACATCCCCAGCCTCTAAGCAACTTCACTCATTCACACATATAAAAAATTCTAGTATTGAATGAGATATAAAATGGAATTGTACAAAACAAAATGACGGGTAAGGGGAATAAAAATTCGATCACTAAAATTGGTGAGCTATCAACTTGTCATGCCATGTTGTGTTCAACACACATCTTGGCAGGTGTGATCACGCCAACTATCGTCCAGCACGCATTTTGGCAGGAGGGATCCCGCCAACTATCGTTCAGCCCACATTTTGGCAAGAGGGATCACGCCAACTGTCGTCCAGCACGTATTTTGGCATGATGGATCACGCCAACTGTCGTCCAGCACGCATTTTGGCATGAGGGATCACGCCAACTGTCGTCCAGCACGCATTTTGGCATGATGGATCACGCCAACTATCGTCCAGCACGCATTTTGGCATGAGGGATCACGCCAACTGTCGTCCAGCACGCATTTTGGCATGATGGATCACGCCAACTGTCGTCCAGCACGCATTTTGGCATGATGGATCACGCCAACTGTCGTCCAGCACGCATTTTGGCATGAGGGATCACGCCAACTGTCGTCCAGCACGCATTTTGGCATGAGGGATCACGCCAACTGTCGTCCAGCACGCATTTTGGCGGGAATTTTCACGCCTTTATAGTTCAAAAAATATTTCAACTGAAGTAATAACACCATCTTGCGACCACTTCATTTTCAACACGCCAAAATTTATGAAACACAAATTTTTAGAAACACGAGGCCACAAAAAAAACGGAGATCTCGTCAAAACTACGGAAACAATTGTTGACAGGGAGATACAGCAACCAGTCAAGATGCGGCCGTCAACACGCTCAGACACATAGAAAGTAACCCCCTGTCAACTGAGTGACATTAACAGGAAGATGAGTGACAGCACGACAAAACTTACAGATGATTAACAGATCTGTCGGTCTAATGAGAAGTTTGTCACGCAAGCAGCAAACCACAACAATGAATTTCTCTACACCCACAAACGAGCTGTACTCGCTAGCCAAATTGCACGTTAGCCAAGCCTGAATGCCTACAAAGAGCGCCGCTGAACGCCTTGCGAGGCGCGACAGAATGCCGCTGAACGCCAGCAAGCCGCCCCAGAACGCCTTACAAGGCGCCTAAGTGAGGCTCTGGGAGCAGGGCGGGGGCGGCGTGCCCCGGAACCTGCCGCACAGGTACCGCGTGAAGTCCTTCAGTATTGCAGACTGCCCGTCCTGGCTCTGGGGGGAGGGGGAGGATGTTAGTGAGAGACGCGGTAGAGGAAACAAGGTAGGGTCATTTCTATGGGGGGAAATACACCTCCTCTTGTTGTGCTAGCCAATAGAATGGCTTCACTTCAAACTTTATGACGTCACCATTGCGGTATGTCGTGAGGCCAATAGTGGTGCCAGATTTTGGGCTATCAGTGTTGTCAGATGCAATATGAGCAGGGTTGGCACATAAATAACCCACCCAAAAAACCCACCCAAAAAAGCCAAAAAAAAAACATATTAAAAAACCCACTAAATAGTGGGTTTTTTTGGGCTTTTTTGGGTTTTATTGGTGCTATTTGAATTTCACTTGTTTTCAAGCTTATAGAATCAAAATGAGCTAAATATTTATATTGTCAAAAATTTGTTCAAGGCATTTGCATGGCTATGACAATAAATATTGAAAAAAATACCACTATAAAAATAAAATAAGAAAACCCTAATCACAAAAAAAAAAACTCGAGGGGCTAGTATATTTCTATGAGTTCCATTTCCAAAGTAAAAACAAAAACTAAGAAACAAATGCAGTTTGACTATTTGAGAGTAAAGAGACTTCTGAATTCTTCCTCTGTCTTCTAGACAGGGATGGAAAAAACCCTAGGTTTTTTAAAAACACTCAACCCACGCGGGTTTTTTTGGGTTAAATTGAGTTTTTTGGGTTTTATTGTTTTTTTTGGGGGCTTTATTGGTTTTTTGGTAATACCTTTTTTTGTTTAAAAGAGTTATTCACATGGCTCCAGTTGCCTCTTTTCCAGATATATATATACACTTATTGAGTAAATATTATTTGATTACTTTATTTCCAACATCATATTACATCATTATATGAATTATTACATTCTATGAACAATATATGAATTAAGTTTGTCCATCACAATTACCACTTACCAATTACCATATGCATAGGGACATAGCTGTGCAGTCTGTAAAGATATAAGATGTGCAAAGAGAATCGCTATGCTTGTCAATTCATAGTAAGTTGTTTTAGCAGAAGGCAGACGCCAGTCATGTGAGAGGGAAGCATCATGCAGATCATAAGTAACCACCACAAGCCACTTGAAGCAAGACAGCTGCACATCACTTAACAGTCATGCTGTTAACAACTTAACATGTGTATTGTGTGAGCTGGAGGGCTTAGCAGTGCAAGCCAAGTCAGTCAACCACACTGTTACATGTTACAACATGTACAAAAATTTGTCAAAAAAATCACTTTTTGCAGTTCAGGATAGCAACAAACACTAAAACGATCAGAAATAAATGCTTTAACAGATTCCATCGTCAAATTTGTTCCAGTGCAGCTTGAATGCTCACTATAGGGCAATCGTTTATTTACTTTTTTACCCCATGATGGCTGCGGTCGTGTCTTGCCCTATCTGACTATAATTGTTAGACTTATTTCCGGCAAAGCTCTCAAAGGAGACAGATATTGAAGAGTGGTTGGCTGAGTACAATCTGGAGTTGATCGGTGCGATTTATTTGTATAAATTGAAGGACTCCAACATCTTTCCAAAACACATGTTCAACATGAATATCACTAAGACAACGACTCCTCGTTGATGGTGGGATATTCAAGACATGAAACAGCAGAAAATGCAGATTCTTAAAAAAACACTGGCAGAAGGTTTTTGCAAGTTTATAAGAAATCTTCATTCTTGCTTCGCAAGTTCAGGATTCGTTGAGAGAATTTTCTAAACATTTGGAATTGTGTGGAATAAATTGAGAAATAGATTAGGATCGGAACGCGCACAGAAATTGGTCTCATTATATCGCCACCTCACAAATGATCATGATGTGGATGACAATGATAAAATGGCAGTGGATGTAGAAAGAGAAATAAAGTAGTTCTGTATTAGCGGTCTAGTCTAGAAAATAGAGGAAGAATTCAGAAGTCTCTTTACTCTCAAATAGTCAAACTGCATTTGTTTCTTAGTTTTTGTTTTTTACTTTGGAAATGGAACTCATGGAAATATACTAGCCCCTTCGAGTTTTTTTTGTGATTAGGGTTTTTCTTATTTTATTTTTATAGTGTTTTTTTCAATATTTATTGTCGTTGTCATGCAAATGCCTTGTACAAATTTTTGACAATAAAAATATTTAGCTCATTTTGATTCTATAATCTTGAAAACAAGTGAAATGCAAATAGCAGCAATAAAACCCAACAATGCCCAAAAAAAAACACTTTAAAGGGTTTTTAATGTGTTTTTTTTGGGCTTTTTTGGGTGGGTTTTTTATGTGCCAACCCTGCTTCTAGACTAGACCGCTACTACAGTACTACTTTATTTCTCTTTCTACATCCACTGCCATTTTATCGTTGTCCTCCACATCATGATCAGTTGTGAGGTGGCGATATACTGAGACCAATTTCTGTGCGCGTTCTGATCCTAATCTATTTCTCAATTTATTCCACACAATTCCAAATGTTTAGAAAATTCTCTCAACGAATCCTGAACTTGCGAAGCAAGAATGAAGATTTCTTATAAACTTGCAGAAACCCTCTGCCAGTGTTTTTTCAAGAATCTGCATTTTCTGCTGTTTCATGTCTTAAATATCTCGCCATCAACGAGGAGTCGTTGTCTTAGTGATATTCATGTTGAACATGTGTTTTGGGAAGATGTTGGAGTCCTTCAATTTATGCAAATAAATTGTACCGATCAACTCCGGATTGTACTCAGCCAACCACTCTTATCTATTAATATCTGTCTCCTTTGAGAGCTTTGCCGGAAATAAGTCTAACAATTATAGTCAGATGGGGCAAGACACGACCGCAGCCATCATGGGGTAAGAAAGTAAATAAACGACTGGCCTATGGCGAGCATTCAAGCTGCACTGGAACAAATTTGACGATGGAATCTGTTAGAGCATTTATTTCTAATCGTTTGAGTATTTGTTGCTATCCTGTACTGCCAGAAGTGATTTTTTTGACAAATTTAAAGAAAAAATTTTGGCATGTCACCACATGTTGTAACATGTAACAGTGTGGTTGACTGACTTGGCTTGCACTGCTAAGCCCTCCAGCTCACACAATACACATATTAAGTTGTTAACAGCATGACTGTTAAGTGATGTGTAGCTGTCTTGCTTCAAGTTGCTTGTGGTGGTTACTTATGATCTGCATGGTGCTTCCCTCTCACATGACTCGCGTCTGTCTTCTGCTAAAACAACTTACTATGAATTGACAAGCATAGCGATTCTCTTTGCACATCTTATATCTTTACAGACTGCACAGCTATGTCCCTATGCATATAGTAATTGGTAAGTGGTAATTGTGAAGGACAAACTTAATTCATATATTGTTCATAGAATGTAATAATTCATATAATGATGTAATATAATGTTGGAAATAAAGTAATCAAATAACAATATTTACTCAATAAGTGTATATAAATCTGGAAGAGAGGCAACTGGAGCTATGTGAATAACTCTTTTAAACAAAAAACGGTATTACAAAAAAACCAATAAAGCCCAAAAAACCCAATAAAGCCCAAAAAAAAACAATAAAACCCAAAAAAAAACAATTTAACCCAAAAAACCCACGTGGGTTGGGTTTTTTTAAAAAACCCAGGGTTTTTTCCATCCCTGAATATGAGCGCTGATATTGGTCAGTTGCGATGACGTCAACATTGCCACACACTCGATGAAAAAAGACTGGTTTTACCCTACCTTGTTTCCTCTACCGTGGTGAGAGGTGAGTTGTTGTGACTATGAAAACAAGACTTCTACAGGGTGATTGAAAAGTAGCTCCCTATTTTAAAAATCTTACAATATTATTTGTAGTTATTTTTGTTCAAACATTTAACGTACGTTCCTTAATATAAGACAACTTGACCGTCCTTGTTTTTATTTTCAGATTGATAATTTTGTATTCAAATTCGAAGGCCCATAGAGGTCTGGCACGTCCGGACGTACCAGACCTCTTGAGACCTCAGTAGTCACAAGTGCCTGTACCAGTACTCCAAACAAGACTACCAGTATCTCGGTATTATCACCGCAGCACCTGTACCAATACTCTGACCAAAACTACTAGGATCTCAGTGCAATCCTCCTAGTACCCGCATCAGTATTTCAACAATGACCACCAGTACCCCAGTACCTTCACCTGTACTCCCACTATGACCACCAGCACCAGTACTCCTACCATGACCACCAGTATATTAACCATGACCGCCAGTACCAGTATTCCTGCCATAACTACCAGCACACCAGTACCAGTACATTACCACGACCACCAGTACCAGTACATTTAGAAAGACCACCAGTAGCCCAGCACCTTGTCAACAGTGATGGTGGGAATGAAGTGCACGGAGGGGCTGAGGGCGTGCGTGAGGCTGCCCATGTGCTTGAGGATCTGGTCCCCGAGGCGGGAGGTGGAGCAGTTCTCCACCGCTGGCCATGCCTCTGCCCCCATCGTCGCCGTCACGCACTGCACACGCCACATTCTACTTTATTCTCTTGCTTATATCTAGGACTGTGACAATATGCTCTAATGTTATTTTCACAGCCCTAATAATCACATATATACATGGCACACGCCACATTGTACTTTATTCTCTTGCTTATGACTAAGACTGTGACAATATGCTCTTATCATATAGTCACAGCTCTAACAACCACATACATGCATGTGTATCTGTGATTTACTCATTTATTTACACATTGCATTAAATCACATGTATGTGGTTTATTACAAATCACATACAAGAGTGTGTGGGTGATTATTAGAGCTGTGAAAATATGATTAGAGCATATGGTCACAGCCCTACTCAGATCACTTCTAGCAGGCATGGCATTCCGTTCTTTTGCTTTTATTACTTCTGCTAAAACACCTGAAAACCTAATCCAACGTCACTGTCGTAGCCACTCACGCACCGCACAGACGACATTCAATGCCATTCTCTTACTTCTATCACTTCTACTTTGACACCTGAAAAGCTTATCAGATGTTACTGTTGCAGCAACTCAAAATTTTACTGTTGCAGCAACTCAAAATTTTACTGTTGCAGCAACTCAAAATTTTACTGTTGCAGCAACTCAAAATTTTACTGTTGCAGCAACTCAAAATTTTACTGTTGCAGCAACTCAAAATTTTAATGTTGCAGCAACTCAAAATTTTACTGTTGCAGCAACTCAAAATTTTACTGTTGCAGCAACTCAAAATTTTACTGTTGCAGCAACTCAAAATTTTAATGTTTCAGCAACTCAAAATTTTACTGTTGCAGCAACTCAAAATTTTAATGTTTCAGCAACTCAAAATTTTACTGTTGCAGCAACTCAAAATTTTACTGTTGCAGCAACTCAAAATTTTAATGTTTCAGCAACTCAAAATTTTACTGTTGCAGCAACTCAAAATTTTACTGTTGCAGCAACTCAAAATTTTACTGTTTCAGCAACTCAAAATTTTACTGTTGCAGCAACTCAAAATTTTACTGTTGCAGCAACTCAAAATTTTACTGTTGCAGCAACTGAAAATTTTACTGTTGCAGCAACTCAAAATTTTACTGTTGCAGCAACTCAAAATTTTACTGTTGCAGCAACTCAAAATTTTACTGTTGCAGCAACTCAAAATTTTACTGTTGCAGCAAATCAAAATTCTACTGCTGCAGCAACTCAAAATTTTACTGTTGCAGCAACTCAAAATTTTACTGTTGCAGCAACTCAAAATTTTACTGCTGCAGCAACTCAAAATTTTAATCTTGCAGCAACTCAAAATTTTACTGTTGCAGCAACTCAAGATTTTACTGTTGCAGCAACTCAAAATTTTACTGTTGCAGCAACTCAAAATTTTACTGTTGCAGCAAATCAAAATTTTACTGCTGCAGCAAACCAAAATTTTACTGCTGCAGCAACTCAAAATTTTACTGTTGCAGCAACTCAAAATTTTACTGTTGCAGCAACTCAAAATTTTACTGTTGCAGCAACTCAAAATTTTACTGTTGCAGCAACTCAAAATTTTACTGTTGCAGCAACTCAAAATTTTACTGTTGCAGCAACTCAAAATTTTACTGTTGCAGCAACTCAAAATTTTACTTTTGCAGCAAATCAAAATTTTACTGCTGCAGCAACTCAAAATTTTACTGTTGCAGCAACTCAAAATTTTACTGTTGCAGCAACTCAAAATTTCACTGTTGCAGCAACTCAAAATTTCACTGTTGCAGCAACTCAAAATTTTAATGTTGCAGCAACTCAAAATTTTACTGTTGCAGCAACTCAAAATTTAAAAACAAAACGCAGCCAAACCACAACAAAACGCAGCCAAACCACAACAAAACGTAGCCAAACCACAACAAAACGCAGCCAAACCACAACAAAACGCAGCCAAACCACAACAAAACGCAGCCAAACCACAACAAAACGCAGCCAAACCACAACAAAACGCAGCCAAACCACAACAAAACGCAGCCAAACCACAACAAAACGCAGCCAAACCACAACAAAACGCAGCCAAACCACAACAAAACGCAGCCAAACCACCACAAAACGCAGCCAAACCACAACAAAACGCAGCCAAACCACAACAAAACGCAGCCAAACCACAACAAAACGCAGCCAAACCACAACAAAACGCAGCCAAACCACAACAAAATGCAGCCAAACCACAACAAAACGCAGCCAAAACCACAACAAAACGCAGCCAAAACCACAACAAAACGTAGCCAAACCACAACAAAACGCAGCCAAACCACAACAAAACGCAGCCAAACCACAACAAAACGCAGCCAAACCACAACAAAACGCAGCCAAACCACAACAAAACGCAGCCAAACCACAACAAAACGCAGCCAAAACCACAACAAAACGTAGCCAAACCACAACAAAACGCAGCCAAACCACAACAAAACGCAGCCAAACCACAACAAAACGCAGCCAAACCACAACAAAACGCAGCCAAACCACAACAAAACGCAGCCAAACCACAACAAAATGCAGCCAAACCACAACAAAACGCAGCCAAAACCACAACAAAACGCAGCCAAAACCACAACAAAACGTAGCCAAACCACAACAAAACGCAGCCAAACCACAACAAAACGCAGCCAAACCACAACAAAACGCAGCCAAACCACAACAAAACGCAGCCAAACCACAACAAAACGCAGCCAAACCACAACAAAACGCAGCCAAAACCACAACAAAACGTAGCCAAACCACAACAAAACGCAGCCAAACCACAACAAAACGCAGCCAAACCACAACAAAACGCAGCCAAACCACAACAAAACGCAGCCAAACCACAACAAAACGCAGCCAAACCACAACAAAATGCAGCCAAACCACAACAAAACGCAGCCAAAACCACAACAAAACGCAGCCAAAACCACAACAAAACGTAGCCAAACCACAACAAAACGCAGCCAAACCACAACAAAACGCAGCCAAACCACAACAAAACGCAGCCAAACCACAACAAAACGCAGCCAAACCACAACAAAACGCAGCCAAACCACAACAAAACGCAGCCAAAACCACAACAAAACGTAGCCAAACCACAACAAAACGCAGCCAAACCACAACAAAACGCAGCCAAACCACAACAAAACGCAGCCAAACCACAACAAAACGCAGCCAAACCACAACAAAACGCAGCCAAACCACAACAAAATGCAGCCAAACCACAACAAAACGCAGCCAAAACCACAACAAAACGCAGCCAAAACCACAACAAAACGTAGCCAAACCACAACAAAACGCAGCCAAACCACAACAAAACGCAGCCAAACCACAACAAAACGCAGCCAAACCACAACAAAACGCAGCCAAACCACAACAAAACGCAGCCAAACCACAACAAAACGCAGCCAAAACCACAACAAAACGTAGCCAAACCACAACAAAACGCAGCCAAACCACAACAAAACGCAGCCAAACCACAACAAAACGCAGCCAAACCACAACAAAACGCAGCCAAACCACAACAAAACGCAGCCAAACCACAACAAAACGCAGCCAAAACACAACAAAACGCAGCCAAAACCACAACAAAACGTAGCCAAACCACAACAAAACGCAGCCAAACCACAACAAAACGCAGCCAAACCACAACAAAACGCAGCCAAACCACAACAAAACGCAGCCAAACCACAACAAAACGCAGCCAAACCACAACAAAACGCAGCTAAACCACAACAAAACGCAGCCAAACCACAACAAAACGCAGCCAAACCACAACAAAACGCAGCTAAACCACAACAAAACAACCAAATTACAAAATTAAATTAGATTAGATTATTAGTTACTTTAAGCATTCCTATCCGCAACAAAGGCGATCCAAAGAGAGGAAGGAAGAAGGCACCATTTAGTATGGAGTTAAGGGAACGCGGAATCTATGCAGAAAGGGCATAGAAACAGTAAGATAAGAAAGAAGTTCATGAAACAAGATCAAAGTTGAAGAAGAAATTAGTAGGTGATGAAAAAACAGGACAGCAGTGAACAGAAAAAGATGGTCCGTAACAAAACAAAAACCTATTCTATTTCAACAAAAAGAAGGCCTACCTAACCTTTAGCTCGGGCCCTCACATGGTTCTCCTGGGAGCACCCAATTACAAAAAGACGCAACCAAACCACAAAATAAACACAAAAAGACCTCACCAAACCACAACAAGAACCGCTCCCACTGAACAGAACACGGCGCACCTTCTTGGCGACGAGCATGGGCTGCCTGTTGTTGTCTATCATGCAGGCGATGACGTGGAGCTGCTGGAGCGCGTCACTGACATGCTTCACGACGCAGCCGTGCACCTTGTTGGCCAGGCACTCAGTAGGGCCGTGCTGACACGAGAAGCTCAGCTCGCCGCCCGACTCCGTCGTCTGCAGGGACACCGCAGTTTGGTGAGCGCAGCGTCAGTTGTGGTATTTGTTCAGAGCGAGGGTTGTGGTCTTTGTTCAGAGCGAGGGTTGTTGTGTTTGTTCAGAGCGAGGGTTGTTGTGTTTGTTCAGAGCGAGGGTTGTTGTGTTTGTTCAGAGCGAGGGTTGTTGTGTTTGTTCAAAGCGAGGGTTGTTGTGTTTGTTCAAAGCGAGGGTTGTTGTGTTTGTTCAGAGCGAGGGTTGTGGCATTTGTTCAGAGCGAGGGCTGTTGTGTTTGTTCAAAGCGAGGGTTGTTGCGTTTGTTCAAAGCGAGGGTTGTTGCGTTTGTTCAAAGCGAGGGTTGTTGTGTTTGTTCAAAGCGAGGGTTGTTGTGTTTGTTCAAAGCGAGGGTTGTTGTGTTTGTTCAGAGCGAGGGTTGTGGCATTTGTTCAGAGCGAGGGTTGTTGTGTTTGTTCAAAGCGGGAGTTGTTGTGTTTGTTCAAAGCGAGGGTTGTTGTGTTTGTTCAAAGCGAGAGTTGTTGTGTTTGTTCAGAGCGAGGGTTGTGGCGTTTGTTCGGAGCGAGGGTTGTTGTGTTTGTTCAAAGCGAGGGTTGTTGTGTTTGTTCAGAGCGAGGGTTGTTGTGTTTGTTCAGAGCGAGGGTTGTTGTGTTTGTTCAGAGCGAGGGTTGTTGTGTTTGTTCAGGGCGAGGGTTGTTGTGTTTGTTCAGAGCGAGGGTTGTTGTGTTCGTTCAAAGCGAGGGTTGTTGTGTTCGTTCAAAGCGAGGGTTGTTGTGTTTGTTCAAAGCGAGGGTTGGGGTCTTTATTTGTTTAGAGAGAGGGTTTTAGTCTTTATTTGTTTAGAGCGAGGGTTGAGGTCTTTCTATCGAAGTTTGTTGTGTATGTGTATCACATGAATTTCTGAGTATCAATTTATTATATTTATAATTATCAATTACTATATCAGGCCTCAATCTCAGAGTTTCTTTTCAAAAGCTTTATTTTTTTCAGCAAAATTAATTCAACAGAGGTTGAACAATGCGTTAAAAAAACTTTTATAACTTGAAGAAAACGACAAATATTGACAACAATGCTGAGAAAATTAAATGGTCAAATCCATAGGTAAAATAAGCGAAGTACTCGTCTCGAAAACAAGAGAGAAAATTATGTAAGTAGGCGCTGTAAGTAACCAAGCAACTTTTCATCAAACCTGGAGAATTTAACACCATAACAATGACAGCAAAAAAAATCACGTCTGTGCACGCAGAAATCGTAAGTATGAACAAAAATCTCCTAAGGAGCAGAGAACTCAACAAATATCAACCTATCCTTTCACGAGACGCGGAGAAATCACTAAAAAATCAACCTATCCTTTCACGAGACGCGGAGAAATCACTAAAAAAAATCAACGTGTCCTTTCACGAGGAGCAGTGAAATTCACAGGGGAAACATCCAAAATTGACCCAATCCTCTGCACCCACCGTGGCCTTTCCATAGGGCACCATCTGCAACGAGATGTGCTCGTAGAGCTTGTCCAGAGCAGGCCGTAGTTGCGCCCGCACAAAATGTCTGCTGTCGGGGCACAGAGCTTCGTAGAAGACGGCAACGTGCAGAGGTTCCGTGGCCGCCACCTCCTGTAAACAGGCCAGGCATTTGTACCATTGTCATAAGTTTCAGCGTGAACTGCAAGCTAAACAGGAGCAGCGTGACCGAACCTCAAGCAAAAACAGAAGCAGCGTGACAACCTATTCCTGTAAACGGGGCAGGCATTTATTGCAGTGTCAACAAGTTTCAGCGTGTACCGCAATTGAAAATGGAAGCAGCGTGACCGTCGTGTCTTGTAAAAGGAACAGACGTTTGTAGCAATGTCATGTAACTTCAGCGTGAACCGCAAACAAACACAGAAGCAGCTGAGATGAAGTTTGGAGCACAGCTCCAGGCCCCGATGAGTCGCCGCCTCTATGAGTCGCAGCCAATAATATAATTAGTCGGAATAAGTGCCAACCCTCTATGAGTCGCAGCTGGGGCGTTGGGCGTACAAGTTACCGACATTTTACGATATCCGACGCCATGATGTTCAGCAGCGCACCGCGAGTCGGAATAAGGGCAACTGGAATGTGGATTAAATAAATTGAAGCGAGTACTACTCTCAAAAAAAAAATTATGTTTTCCATTTAATGAGGCAACACGCATTATATAACACCTACTATAAAAGTTTATCAACTGCATAGCCGCGCTCAGATGAACTAAATTACGGATAAGGAATCCCATTCGGGTGACAGCTCATCCATTTCTCACTCAAAAATAACAGCACTTTGTACTCAACACTAAATAACCGATAAACCAGGATACTGAGACGTAAACTCTCAGGAAAAAGATGCCTAATTACTAGATTTATGCGAAATGTAGAGGTCTCGCATCTCTCATTCAGAAATAAAAACATCAACGAAGAAAATACAGGGAAAAAATCCTCCACGCACCAACCAGCAACGTGTTCATTTGAAAATAACAACGAATTCTGTTGAACATAAATATTTCACCCGCCAATAACACGCACCCAAGAAACGAAACCTCTGCCTTTTCACCTGCAGTGAAGCCTCGGTAGCACTCAGTTTGTTCACGTCTTCATCTAAACGCCCGATTGAAGTGGCGCGATGAAGCGCCAAGTAATTAAAATCGCCGACGTTCTCCAATTCGTTCCGGTGTATCTGAGAGTCGAAGTTTTTGTTCAGTTCAACTGTAGAAGTCAAACGCATTCGCTTCTTTACGTTGATGGAGAAGTGCAGATCAGATCGAATTCCGTTTCCATGGGTTGGAACCAACAAGAATTTCTTCATCGCAGTATTCAGGTATTGGCGAGAATCCCCAACATTTTCTTTTGATGAGCTCTTTAATGGAACTTTGTTATGTGACCTATTTGCATGCCCAGGAAGTGACCAAGGCATCGTAGATCCAACTTTCGCAGAATCAGGTAATTTGTAACGGCGGCCAGAACCAAACGAATCTTTTCCAATGTTCGGATCAGATGTTCCCATGCCGAAGAACTCTGTATCACGCTTCCTTATTTTGCTCTTCGAAGTCTTCATGTCACTCGAAATCTTCGAAGTTGCAATAAAATCATGAGCAGTTTTCAACTTGGCATGCAGAGATCCAGGAGCTTGAATGATATCGGAAGCTTGACCAAGCGTATGATTCATCAATGAAGTTGTCACCTTTGGTGTTGGGTTCGTGGCCGGGCTATTGGCGAAGTAGAGTTGAACATCACAAATGAACATCAAAGCTAGAACCCAAACGACGAGTATGGACGTCCATACGCTGAGAAAATACCGCCAGCCGTGAATGAAGTTTTGAAAAACCCATGAGATTGAGGAAGATTGAGCATTATCACTGTTCCCGCTCGGTACACCTTTCCTAACTTCCAAACAGTTCCTGTAACTAGGCTCTGAGGTTACATTCATGCCGGTAACTGAGACACCAAAGACCGTGAGTGAATTAAAACACGCAGTTGGATTGAAGAAAGCACACGTATTGCCCAAACGCCGGGTGCTGTTGTGATGAGGAACTTTCTGGGGCCTTAAGCGAACAAATCTGACATCATCTAAAAGATTTTCAAGATCTAATTTTTTCCCAGGAGACTGCAGTAAACTTCCACGAGTAAAAAATTTAGACTTGGATAAGGGTTCGTGGCTCAGCGTTTTCAATAATAGCCGCTGTCGGTAAGTCCTTGAAGAATGCCGGTTGCGATTTGAAAAATTATTCCCGAACGAAGAAAAATTTTGTGAAGGTTGGTGGGGTCTCGACGGTTCAAGGGTTGAAGTTCCCGAAGACAAATATGATTGAGAATAGCTTGGTGAGTACTTGTTCAAATTTTGAAGGGAACAAACCTCATTTTCAGGCACAATAACAGACCGTACATTCTCGTAAGAATTTGAAGCATGAAATTGTCCGTTGACTGGAGGAGAGGAGCAAATCCCTTTCGTGGATCGACTCCTACTCGAAGACACAACAGCAGAGTTATCCTGTCTGGAACCAAAATAGCCTAAAGGCGTTGTGGAAAGACGCCCAAGCTGTGAATGAGAATTCCTTGCGAAATCAGATATCGGTCTTTGATATTTCTGTTGGGTGATGAAACTGCAATCTTTACCTCGCTGACCCCAAGCTCTCTCTCGACTTTCGTCTGCATACACTTTTGAACGTTCACGGAAAAGGCAAAAAACCGCAGTCACGCGGTGGGGAGAGCTGTCAACAATCGCAACAGAACCGTTCGTATTACAAATACAGTAAGTGCTCTGGGATTCCTCTATCACACTTGAAAGATGCCTAAGCTTTTCTGGATGTGGAGTTTCCTCGTAGATGCTCGGAAGCATAGGAAGGTAACATCTCTGTGGCATAGCTACACATGACAAAAAAATATAAATTTTACTAGCATCACCGGAGGAAAACGAAGACTTGACGTAAGTTGTGTTCTACGAAAAATTTTACCCACAAGAAATTTTTCAGTAGAAAGATTATAAATAATTAAAGCCAAATCGTATTACGTCCGGAATAAGAACGAAAAATACTTATTTACAGAACTAGGTGATCAAAAACTGTATTTGTTTGCGACACCCCCGTATTGACAAACCGCACTTGTTTGTGCTCAACGAAAGCTGGACGACAATTTTCAAATAAATTTTTGTCCACTTAAAAGTTTTTAATGTTGAAATTGAGATAAATTAACGTTGAATCTAAAATTTTCCCTTACCCTACCGCAGTCGATGTGTCAATTCAACAACACAAAAACAGAATGACAGATGCCAGTCTTTAAGGCACACAAGAGAGCAGGAATCGGTACTATCCTGATTATCAACTCTGTATTATACGCCCATTTTTGATCTTCGGATTATGTTCTTTCTTTTCTTTCTGACCGCAACATTATCCGTAGTTTTCCCGACATTCGTTTTGTGATCCCAATTCTTAACTATTTTTGTATTATCATCTATGCCCCTTTTCTCCTCAAGAAAAGTTTTAAGTCATCGGGGTAAAGAAAAAAAGATCAAACAAATTCGTATTGGACTAAAAACAATTCAAGACCTGAATTCTCCCAAAATTCAAGGCGGACCAGCTGAACTTTGCAAAAAAAAGGGAAAAAGTTTATGAAGTTTCGCCAGCCGCATTAAACAATTCTCATTTAAGAGCAAATGTTTTTGACGTTCACAAGGAAAAGTCAAGTTCTATATCGAACTAATGACTCAAATCAAGTAAAAATACGTTTCAATGAAAAACAATTGTAATTTTCAACAGTAGAGAGAATAAACATAAATAAAGTGTTCCAATTCTATCGAAAATAAAAGAGGATTTTGATTCTATTCGGAGAATCAATTAATTTGAATATCCAATGTGTAGAAATAGTTCCGAGGTAGCCACGTAGACAACCGCGCGACCCAGGAACGAGCGCTAGACAACCTCCCCCGACAGATGCCCGAGGTCAACTGACCATCTGACCTTGTCGAGGAATCGTTGTGACCGCCACCTCATAGGAATCGAAAAATTCGCCGGAACAAGGAAACACACAGGAACAAGGAAACTCGCGTAAACAACAAGGAATAATTCAAATTTTCCTATTTCAAAGGAAAAATTATACAATATTAAATGAAGCCAATTGGCGTTTTTGTCCATTAAAAATCAATAACCTTTTCAGCATACTTAGTTTACTGCATCTCTCTATTTTATAACTCATTTCACAGTTACTTCTTCTGTATTATTTGAACATGACTGCAGAGCTTTGATACAGCAATATAGCCATGTTTCACAAAGCACAAGTCACAGTCACCATGTAAAGAAAGCACAATTGCAACGTGCCATAGAAAATAACATCCACAGCTTGGCACCCACATGTCAAACTAAGCCCAATTTAGAGAACTTCCAGATGTTGACATATTTAGAAAGACTCAGTCACCTGTCAGACAATTTCAGATACAACCCTTACAGTCGCAGTACATCACTAGTCTGAGAAAAATGAACGTCTTTCAAGAAAAATAATTAGTGTATCACAAATCAGATGAAACAGGCTTGCCAAACATACTAAATTTAACACTTAGCTCCCCAGCCACAGCTACAGCTGCTCCTCAACTGCTTAGTAAAGAGAAATCAGGACCTATTCAGATCCAACGTCACCACAAATGGCAAGTTGTAGGCAAGAATCACATCAGATAGGCTTGGTGATGTGCGTCTGTCTTGAGTTTTAAAACTGTATCACCAGGGCTGTCATCAGAGCTAAGCAAGCTCAACAAGTTAGATTATAAGAACACTTCATGCAGAATATGTGACTGAATTGCTTCAAACAAATGTTTCATGAAATAAACATAATATATCTCATAAAATAATATTTGCAGACAAAACCATCCACACCTGACAAACACATACATACCAAACTAATCACAACTCAGTCATTTTTCAGCCAGAAATTTGCACTAGTTGACCTTAGCATATTCCATTCAACATTTAAATTGTTTGTACACCTACCTGTTCATCAGCAGGTGCTTTTTCTAAGAGGACTGGCTTCTGATGATTACTAATATCAAAGTAGCTCCACATTTTCCATATGGCCACACCAGCCAGCAAAACAATGAGTAGTCTAATGAGGCGGCTCACGCTCAACATTCCGTGGGTCAATTCCATTCCTTACTCCCAAGTGGGCAGGCTAGTAGGCACTCAATTTTGCCCTGCTGGAAAATTGAATGTTCTTACTTAGTACTACATTTAATCAGCTGATACTTGGGAACTGTATGATTAAATAATCAGTCTGGTCTTGATTTATGATCTCAAATTTGACGTATGTTTTATATACTCCAATGATACTTGACAGAGTAAAATAGTTCAAGCGTAATAAAAACAATGGTGTAAGGATCCAAAATCTCAACCAATTGACAGCCACAATAGATAAATAACTCTCAATGATCCAAAATGTTTATTTACAGATAAGCTTAGTTAGCGTATTAACAGATAAAACTGAATAACAATCAAATAAAATCAACCAAATGTTATAAAATTATTTATCTTGAGGTATGCCATACAAATGAGATTACATCAAAATTAGTTGATGCCTGCTTATAATGAAGACGTTTCTACAAGAAGGAAAAAGCAATATTTAAAGTGAAACTAAGGGAAGCTATATATAAAGTTAGTTCACACGTCCTACCTACAGAAACGACAAAATTGATAGAAGCTAATGGAACCAGATAATACTGTGGAAGAATAAATAGGTTCTGAAGAAATACACCACAGTGAAATAAAAAAAGCTATAACCAAATAAATAAATAGTAATTTTTCTTAAAAAAAAAAAGAGGTTTGATCTATCTAACCTCCAGCTATGACTTCACATCTTCCTGGAGTGTAAATTCTCAAAGATAACATGGTTGTATCCCACTTAGGGGCAAGGGGTAGATTAATTTGTGATTTACAAATACCATATATAAAATGAATTCAAAAATGCGTCGAAGCATAATATATATCATAAAATAATATAATGCTAAAATAGCTAAATTCAATGCTAAAATTATTTTCCTTATAATCTGAATTGGCATCAAATACTATAATATACAAATTATATTCACTAAAATTTATATAACATTAATTACTGAAATAAAGAAGATGATAAGTGACTAATCAATTCTAACCTTAACATAATAATTTCAAGACTTCTTATCATTTATTTATCAACTCAATTATTTCATTTCAAAAATAACTTTGGTTAATGTTGAGGATTATTCGGGAATCGATTATCCACTTTTCGAATGCTAAACATAGTAAATTAGATCAAACTAAACAAGTTTTCTTCTATGCACTTTTCATCGTAAATGATTTTACGAATTATAGCGGTAGGTTTAGTTTCATCTTTGATGACAAATGCGCTCAAATAAACAGCTACTCATTGATTTTCAAATTTTTGTTGCTTGAATCATGGTAATAACATCAAAACAAACTACTTTTCTTCACGCACTTTTTTCGTCAAATGAATATTTTACAAGTTAGCGCGGAAGATTTAGTTTCGTCTTTGAAAACGAGAAAACCAGAAACGAGACAACATTGCAGCGTTGCCATTTGCCGGGCCAAATAAATTACTTCCCGCTTCAAACACTTGAGTTGCGGTAACTAATTTACCGCTATAACTCAAAAAATACTTATTTACAACGGAAAGTGCATAGAAGAATACTTGCTTATTTTGATCTAATTAACTATGTTAAGGCATCTAATAATCAAATATTGATTCCCAAATAATCCTCAACATTAACCATATCTTTATATAAACATAATGAAGGCATCAAGACATACTGATACATTCAAACTTTTAGGAATAAACAACAGCAAAGCATTGGTGAGAGCTCTGAATTCTTGGATCAGTAAAGCACGCTTACTGTCTCTTCATCTGCGCAACTGAGTAAAACCCGCACAGTTTTCAAAGGCTATTTCAAAAATCAAAAACCTGGCAGCATGAAATTTCACTCTTTATATTGTTATCGAACTGTACTTTGCATGGTCATGTTTGGATTGGTAATCTATAATGTAAATTTAAAATTGCTCCATATATTCAGTAAATAAAATTATATATTTACAGTGAATCATTCTAGTGTTACATTGTGGTAAGAGGGTATAGTCTGGTTCTCGTAGCTTTTTCTAAGTTTGACATTTTTTTAGAATTTGCTTTTGCAGAAATATGCAAAATGGGCAATCACGCCCATTACCTAAACAAACGGTCAATGTGAAGTTTCATGCAATCACGGAAATTGATAATGATATTCCAAACAATCACTAAAGGAACCCATTTAAGAACGTTTTTCAAGAACGACATTCTGCTCGCTGATGCGTTATTTTCGAATTATTGAACTTTGAAGTTGGCCGTCGCGCGCCCAAGGAAGCGAGCGTAATTTAATTAAAAACGGAAGCTAACCTCCTATTACAAACGTAAAGAGGTTGGGTCGTGAGGGGTAGCCACAGTTCTTTTAGTGAAAAGTATATATAAAGCTTCTAAACCACCCATTAGGGTGACGACCGCAATCTTGTTTACATCGGGTCTAACATGGCGACCACCATGGGCGCCGCCATTTTGGACCCGATGTCAACAAGATTGCGGTCGTCACCCTAATGGGTGGGTTAGAAGCTTTATTTATAATTTTCACTAGAAGAACTGTGCCTCCCCCTCACGACCCAACCTCTTCACGTTTGTAATAGCTTCCGTTATTAATTAAATTACGTTTCACGCGCTCGCTTCCTTTGGCGCCAAGGCCAACTTCAAAGTTCAATTATTCGAAAATAACGCATCAGCGAGCAGAATGTTATTCTTGTAAAACGTTCTGAAATGTGTTCCTTTAGTGATTCCCGGGATCGGCATTATTATTTTCCGTGATTGCATGAAACTTCAAATTGACCAAACAAACAAATGAGGCTTGATGATTTCTGTCTCGTGGGAATGGGCATTTATAATATTTTTCTTGTGTCATCAAAGCTAGCTGGTATCATTTGACTAGCGTTCGACCGATCAGTAAATTTTCTTCTCGGAATCAACTTCAACCTCATTCACTATGTAAAATTTAGATTTTAAATGTCAAGTTATTCATTCTGTATTATACTTAAACACCACTAATTTTCCGGCAATCATTTTGAGCTACATCAAACGTACACCAATTTCGGTGACAACATCCTTCAGGCAGGTTACACGCAGTTGTAAATATTGAATTCACATTTTTGTCTAAAACATCTTGATATGGAACAAACTCATATTGCCTTGAAAATCAAATTAACTTCCCTTGACTTCTATTTTTTAGCGCAAAGTTTGTACTATGCACAATCATTATTTACAAAAATTATTAAATTAATCATTTTTGTTGAAATGTGAGACGCTCTTTCATTTTTTGGTGCAACTTTTCATTTTTCTGCGTTTGGAGCTGCCGTTGTGATTTCTTAACTCTGAGACGTACATATGTCGGGTTTTTCCGCCAAATGATATTGATTTTTGTTATGGCAAGAATAACTCGATCTTTTTCTCGAAGCGTACTGGCTAAATTGCGAGAGTGATAATGAAACACGTTGGTGGAACTCAGCTTAGTTTCCGTGGCGGAGTTTATTGTGGAAGCGGAACCAGGAAAAAAAAGAAGAACTGGCTTCTTTGGTTCTTGATCTAGGAGAGCTGGTTGAGGTGGCAATCCGTGCCGGAGGACCAGGCTGGAGTTGACGAAGGCCGGCACGCGATGCAGTACTCGTGGTGAGTGAGTTGTATTTGGGGCAAAACTTGAAGGAGTTCTAAACAGGGACTTAATGTGATCACGTTATGAGGTCTGCTTTCACAGCGTCTAGCAGACAATCGAGCTTGGGTGAATGGAGTAGCTCAGAGGTTTGAGGCTCAGGTAGATTTGCTGGCCTTTCGCAAGGTAATGCCAAAGGGCTGGCTCAATAATAAGGTAAGTGGTATGTAGTTACAGCATGACTCAGGTTAACAACGTAACATTTAACATGACATTCAGTGAAAAAACCCAGGGAGATTTGACAGTGAGGGTTGTGTGTATGGCGCTGTTGTAGAGGTCCTGCACAGGAGTCCAGGAGGCTGGATTAGGTGTTCCAGGAGAGACATTAAGACATTCCCTACTGAAAATCCAACACAATAATGACAAATCTTCCCACACGGAGAAGTCTGAGAAACTCCTACAGGTTCGACTCCCGCTAACTTGAGAAGAGAGAGAAAGAATTTACTCAAGAAAGTCTGATACAACTGCTGTTGCTTTAAATGCAAAGCATGAAATTTAAGATTTTTTTAGTAGACTATTTTGATTTTTCAAAAAGGCAACCGGGGAAAATTCCCCTGAAATCATGGAAGGCACATGATTTAACAAGGCATGGCTTATGAAGCAAAAAGGAGAATTACATCAATTAAGTAAAATACGTAGCATGTGGATTTAGAATTTTTAATGTACTCTAGAAACATCTCGATAGCTGTACGAGAATACAGGGAGAAAAATTCCCTAAAGTTAGTTGATAAAGGTTTTACTGAATTGTTCTGATAAATATCGTTGGCAAGGATGAACGGAATAAAAAGAATATTATTCCCTCTGATAAAAGAAAACAGGAACACTGCGTTTTGGATCTCACAGAAGGAAAATACGCAAAGAAAACGAAAGCACGAAGTTACGCGTGGAGTTAACCGGCGGCTTACGCATCGGCCTAAGCCAAAACCGCCAGCAATTTACACACTCTTAAGATAGGCAGATGGTAATGGGTGTTTGTCACCCGAGTGCGATGAAGTAAATTAATTCTATTGAGATGATTGATATCGAATTGAGTGAGGTTCGTAACTATATGGAATTGGAATGAAGTTCCAAACTTTAGCAAGTAAACATGAATAACTTCGTAATTTATTAGAAGCTATTTAAAAAGGACATCTTTAATGATTATTTTGCGTTTCAACAAGTTTAAGAGAAACTGCTAAAAATGATTTGTAAAAAAAAAATAAGTGAAAATACTATTAGAACACATGCTTAAAATACAAATAAAAATCACGTAGTAGTGACAGAAGACGGCAGAGTTTCCCGCCATTAAACAAGACGCTATCGGCAACGAACGCCGGCAATTTGGTCGCGTTCGTCCACAAGTAGTTTATGAAAGATTCGTGATATGATACTGGCAAAACCCGCAATATGTGTTTGCAGTAAGGAGAAAAAACCAGTACGTTAACTGAATAGCTAGTATGAATTTACGCGGGAGTTTGAGAAATGACACGCAATATTCACTCTATAAAACACATGCTAATCTCAGGATCTTACACTAATTTCATTATCCCTAATTCACGACACTGAGCAGATCCTTAGATTAAAAACACACAATACACCGAAAAACACATGGCACATATTCTTACCCGGTTTTACTCTTATTTTACCCTAAATATCACTGGACTTACGAGATGTTCGCGCCACCGGGCCACAAGCAAAAGTGAATGGACTAGGCGACGCGCTTGTATGTTGCCAGACAGGCTGCTTAAGAACTCGAAATGTCGATTGATTATTTGATCTCTCATGTATTTACACAAAAATTTTAATGATTACGAATTAGAAGTAGAAAATAATTAATAATAAATTAGAGTAATATTTTTACTGCTACTAATTAGTTTATTTAAGTATGAATAGCGAATTTCTAATTTTTACGCTTATGTAGCGGTATGCTACATTACCCCCCCAAGGCGCAGACCGAAAGGTCCACCCGCTGCAATCATCTGTAGCGGGAAGGAGGGCGAACTACACGACCCTGCCGAGTTCGGCAATTGGCAAATGATACTGAGCGGGGAAGTTTCACCAAACGGGTCTGCAAGTTCAGATCGGCAAGAGTCCTAGAAACAGGAGTTACTGCAGCGGGCTCGTCTGGTCTCTCCAGACTTGTCGCTGTGTCAGTAAGAGGACTAGGATTAGAGTCTACGATAGGCGTAGGGATAGAGTTTGAGTGTACAGGCACATAGAAAGGGTTACACTCGAGCTGACTAGGCAACAATGCAGTCAACTGAGGAAGCTGAGATGGTAGATATGATCGAGTCTCAGTGGAAGGAGAAATCTGCGGAGAAGATGATGAGTTATAAGTTACACTATGATCAGAAGTGTATGCGACTTTTAATCTGTCTATGCTCACAGGGTCGCTCGAGCCGAATCTGTCGAGGATGAAATATTTTTGCTTGCGTTTAAGTACTTTGAATGGGCCATCATAAGGACGCGTGAGTGTAGGCTTAATAGCATCATTGCGGACATACACATGTGTGCAATCTTGCAGGGCAGAATCTAGTCTGTCCTCAGTCTGAGGCATTCGTGGAGCCACATACTTGATCTGGCGCATGCACTCTTTCAGGGAGGTTACGTAAGCGGAGCGGTCAGCGGATGAAAATTCAGGCAAGGGTTTTGGGTCAACAATGTCGCCGGGGAGACGAAGCGTCTGACCGTATAGCATTTCAGCCGCTGTGCATTGCTGATCCTGTCTGAACAGATTGCGTATGCTCAACAATACAACTGGAAGTCTGTCAGTCCAATCGTGACTGCAATTAAGGCAGCGCAAGGCAGACTTGAGGTCTCTGTGGACTCTCTCAATAAGTCCATTTGACTGCGGATGATATGCTGTAGTGGATGTGTTTGCACACCCTAAGGCGGAGCTAAGCTCCCTCCAGAAGTTGGAGGTGAATTGTGATCCCCGGTCATGTGTGACACTTAAGGGAACCCCAAATCTAGAGATCCAGTTAGATAAGAAGGCGCGCGCTACCGTCTCAGTTTGGGTATCAGGTAAAGGGACAGCCTCAACCCAACGCGTGAACCTATCGATGATGGTCAACAAATAAGAATAACCGCGCGATACAGGCAAGGGACCCACTAGGTCTAGGTGGACAGAGTCAAACTTTTGACCGGTGAATGCGCAACTCTGCAGCGCTGCACGATTATGTTTCACCACCTTACTACTCTGACACGCATGGCAATTTTGCACAATTTGCTTGACCTCCTTACGCATCGCTGGCCAGACGTAACGATCAGAAATCAAACGCAATGTACGGTTAATACCAGGGTGACTGAGGGAATGGTAGTGGAGGACAGCTACTCTGCGGAGAGTCGCAGGAAGATACAAACGAGAAAGTCGCTCGGCATCACGATACACGCCGTCAACCAAGGTTAGTTTTGGAAGGGAAGGGTTAGAAGATTTGAGAAGGTCCTGAAGTTCAGGATCCTCCTTTTGAGCAATAGCAAGGTTGCCGAAGGTGATTTCGCCACTGGTTTGGACATTATTGATGCGGGACAAGCAATCGGCCACAGTATTGTCGAGGCCTTTAATGAAACGTATGTCAGTTGTGAACTGACTTATAAAGGAAAGGTGTCGAGCTTCTCTAGGCGAATGTCTTTCAGAAGGCATTTTTATAGCTGAGGTCAAAGGTTTGTGATCTGTGTAGATCACAAACTCCCTTGCCTCTAGAGCATAGCGAAAGTGTCTCACAGATAGGTAGATAGCAAGAAGTTCCCTACCGAACGCGCTATAACCACGCTCAGTGGGCGACAGCTTTTTGGAAAAGAAAGCAAGAGGAGAGATGTTAGTGCCCACTTGTTGTTGCAACACAGCACCTACGGCGGTACTGGATGCGTCAACAACGAGGCTGAAATCAGCATTAGCAATAGGGTAGGATAGTTCAGTCGCGGAAGCTAACTTATGTTTTATCTCTTCGAACGCTACCCGTGCTGCGTCTGTCCATTTTATCTCAATAGATTTTCCTTTTCGTTTCGGCTCGAGGAGGTCCGATAAGGGCGCTAAAGTTTGAGCACAGTTGCGTATGAAACGATGGTAGAAGTTAACAGAACCTAGGAACCTTCTTAGTTCCTTCTGGGTCTGTGGAAGAGGAAAGTTTTTGATCACTTCTACTTTGGAAGGCAAAGGTTTTAGACCTAGGCTAGAGATTTCATGACCTAAGTAAATCAGTGATGGCTTTCCGAGCTCACATTTTGCAGGGTTTACGAGGAGTCCATTGTCGGACAATCTTTGAAAAACGACCCTAAGATGGTCTTTGTGCAACTCTGGGGTTGAGGACGCCACAAGGATATCGTCTAGATAGACATAAGCGAAAGAGAGATCAGAGAAGATTTCAGCCATGTGTCTCTGGAACGTTTGAGGTGCGTTCCGGAGACCATATGGCATCTTGAGGAATTCAAAGAGACCAAACGGGGTGATTACCGCGGTCTTAGGAATCGCAGACTCATCCAAGGGAATTTGATGAAAGGCGGCCTGAAGATCGACCTTAGAGAAAATTTGTGCTCCCTCTAAATTTGCACTGAAATCGTGAAGGTAAGGGATAGGATATCGATCAGGTAAAGTAACGGCGTTCAACCTGCGGAAATCCCCGCACGGTCTGAATTCACCGTTAGCCTTGGGTACTAGCAAAAGAGGGCTAGCCCAAGGGCTTTTGGAAGTGCGAATTATTCCCTCTTCGAGCATCCTAGCGAATTCTTTCTTAGCTAACGCCAATCGATCAGGCGGCAGTCGCCTAGCACGGGAGAAAACTGGCGGACCCTGCGTCTCTATGAAGTGCTTTGTACATGTTTGCATGCTGTTAGAAACTAAGTTAGGGTTTGTTAATGCAGGGAAATTTTTAAGTTCCTGTTCAAAAATACACTCCTCCTTGAAAGCAATCGAGAAGGAATGCAAGACATTAGCTCTAGTTATGCTGCAAGCGGGAATTGAGATCTGTGTCTCCTCGTCCCTAATGCACCTATTTTTAACATCTACAACAATCCCAAATTTTTCGAGGAAGTCCGCGCCAATGATAGGCTCTTGGACTTCCGCGATGAGGAAAGTAAACAGGAAAGTTCGCCTCAATCCCAGACTGCACTCTAAGGCTCGTTCACCGTAACAAGGTATTGGCGTGCCGTTTGCGGCGCGTAATGTAGCCACTAGTGGCTGGTTTTTGACTTTTGCCGTGGCTGGGATAATTGATACGCTAGATCCAGTGTCGATAAGAAATCGATATTTGGTAACGGGATCGAGGATAGTAAGGAGGCGAGTAGTCTGGGAATGAGGCAACGCAGTACTCGCTACTATGCGTCGCTGTTCGCGTTTCCCGAAGTCATTTCGGTATAACGCGGGCAGAAACGGGACCCGCACTTTCGTGCTTGGTCACCATACTTTGTGTGATACCAGCATAACTGGCTACTAGCATCACGAGAGCGCGACCTGAAACGGCGGTCTTGAAATGACCTATCAAAAGATCTACCTCTATCAAAGCGTTGAGGAGGAGGAGGAGGATAGTTAGAGTGATAGTCATAGGGATAGTCGTAGGCATTTTGGTGGCTTTGGAATCTCCCTGGGCCTTGCTGAATGTGCGCCACACTTTGACTCTGACCTATTTGAAAATTTTGAAGAGCTTGCTTTATTTCAGCGATGTCCTGCTGCAGCTTATCTATTTTGGCTGAGGATTCACTAGGCGCAGTATTTGACGGGCTACAAGTTGTAGCTGCTACATTTAAGGAAGCATCCTGTGGTTCTCGAGGCAAATTGATATTCCTAATAACAGTCTCGGCGGATTCAGCTAATTTCTCTAGTGTTTGCTCGGGCCCTGCTAGCGATAGAAAAGGCCGCACATTAGGTGACAGCTTTGTCATGAAGACTTCCTTCAGAAATCCCTCAGCTACGGCAACTCCAGTAGCGAGTTTCCGCAACTCTTTTACGAGCGAAGAAGGAGAGAAAGAAGCAGAGACAGGTGGAATTGCTGAGGCATCTACAAGACTTCGGAATTTGTCCGCATCGGACATCTGAAGCCTTGCCAAGATTTTGCCTTTCAAGGTTCCGTAAGGATTATGATCTGGAGGGTTTTCTAATAGATCATTAGAGTCATTAAGTAGTTTTGTGGGCGCAGCGCTCACAAGCGCATAGAATTTGTCTATCTCCTGATTTATCCTATTGTACCTAAAGACCGCCTCCACCTGGTTGAACCAGGTGTGAGCGTCCCCGGGAATGAAAGGAGGGAGCCTAATGGGATTTGTGTTAGCTCGATCCTCATTATCTGAGTCCGGCATGCTAGCAATCTCTTTTGGGGATGCGCAATTAAGATATCAGTGCCTATGACTTGGGATTAAGTAGCAAGGGGTTTGCGTTAATTCTTTACCTACTCAATCACTCAAATTAAGTTGAAACAGAAAATAGGAAATATGAAATTGGAAACGAAGGGAAAAAAAAATTATTATGCGGTATGCGGCAATTTGCGTAGGCAAAAATTAAGCAGGAGAGAAAAGAAAAATTATATTTCTACCTACTCAATCAATCAATGCGTTGAAGAAAACGGAAAGAGAGAAAATGGGACGAGAATTTTACGGTGGTCAGGAATAAATGCACAGCACGGAAATAGTAGAAAAATATTTCCCTACCTACTGAGGCACAAAAAACAAACAAAGACAGGAAAACAGCATAAAAGAAAGATAAAAAAAATTTTTAAGCTGCTCAGAGAAAATTCATTAGCATGGTCAAAATCCACAGGAAATCTCTCAAACCACTACGACATGGGAAATTTATCACTACAATTACGCCAACATTACACTCTCACAACCCCCAGAACACTTCGAGTTTAGTTCTTTCTTTTATTTTAAAAAATAAGTTCCCGGCCAATGCACCAGTGTCGGGTTTTTCCGCCAAATGATATTGATTTTTGTTATGGCAAGAATAACTCGATCTTTTTCTCGAAGCGTACTGGCTAAATTGCGAGAGTGATAATGAAACACGTTGGTGGAACTCAGCTTAGTTTCCGTGGCGGAGTTTATTGTGGAAGCGGAACCAGGAAAAAAAAGAAGAACTGGCTTCTTTGGTTCTTGATCTAGGAGAGCTGGTTGAGGTGGCAATCCGTGCCGGAGGACCAGGCTGGAGTTGACGAAGGCCGGCACGCGATGCAGTACTCGTGGTGAGTGAGTTGTATTTGGGGCAAAACTTGAAGGAGTTCTAAACAGGGACTTAATGTGATCACGTTATGAGGTCTGCTTTCACAGCGTCTAGCAGACAATCGAGCTTGGGTGAATGGAGTAGCTCAGAGGTTTGAGGCTCAGGTAGATTTGCTGGCCTTTCCCAAGGTAATGCCAAAGGGCTGGCTCAATAATAAGGTAAGTGGTATGTAGTTACAGCATGACTCAGGTTAACAACGTAACATTTAACATGGCATTCAGTGAAAAAACCCAGGGAGATTTGACAGTGAGGGTTGTGTGTATGGCGCTGTTGTAGAGGTCCTGCACAGGAGTCCAGGAGGCTGGATTAGGTGTTCCAGGAGAGACATTAAGACATTCCCTACTGAAAATCCAACACAATAATGACAAATCTTCCCACACGGAGAAGTCTGAGAAACTCCTACAGGTTCGACTCCCGCTAACTTGAGAAGAGAGAGAAAGAATTTACTCAAGAAAGTCTGATACAACTGCTGTTGCTTTAAATGCAAAGCATGAAATTTAAGATTTTTTTAGTAGACTATTTTGATTTTTCAAAAAGGCAACCGGGGAAAATTCCCCTGAAATCATGGAAGGCACATGATTTAACAAGGCATGGCTTATGAAGCAAAAAGGAGAATTACATCAATTAAGTAAAATACGTAGCATGTGGATTTAGAATTTTTAATGTACTCTAGAAACATCTCGATAGCTGTACGAGAATACAGGGAGAAAAATTCCCTAATGTTAGTTGATAAAGGTTTTACTGAATTGTTCTGATAAATATCGTTGGCAAGGATGAACGGAATAAAAAGAATATTATTCCCTCTGATAAAAGAAAACAGGAACACTGCGTTTTGGATCTCACAGAAGGAAAATACGCAAAGAAAACGAAAGCACGAAGTTACGCGTGGAGTTAACCGGCGGCTTACGCATCGGCCTAAGCCAAAACCGCCAGCAATTTACACACTCTTAAGATAGGCAGATGGTAATGGGTGTTTGTCACCCGAGTGCGATGAAGTAAATTAATTCTATTGAGATGATTGATATCGAATTGAGTGAGGTTCGTAACTATATGGAATTGGAATGAAGTTCCAAACTTTAGCAAGTAAACATGAATAACTTCGTAATTTATTAGAAGCTATTTAAAAAGGACATCTTTAATGATTATTTTGCGTTTAAACAAGTTTAAGAGAAACTGCTAAAAATGATTTGTAAAAAAAAAATAAGTGAAAATACTATTAGAACACATGCTTAAAATACAAATAAAAATCACGTAGTAGTGACAGAAGACGGCAGAGTTTCCCGCCATTAAACAAGACGCTATCGGCAACGAACGCCGGCAATTTGGTCGCGTTCGTCCACAAGTAGTTTATGAAAGATTCGTGATATGATACTGGCAAAACCCGCAATATGTGTTTGCAGTAAGGAGAAAAACCCAGTACGTTAACTGAATAGCTAGTATGAATTTACGCGGGAGTTTGAGAAATGACACGCAATATTCACTCTATAAAACACATGCTAATCTCAGGATCTTACACTAATTTCATTATCCCTAATTCACGACACTGAGCAGATCCTTAGATTAAAAACACACAATACACCGAAAAACACATGGCACATATTCTTACCCGGTTTTACTCTTATTTTACCCTAAATATCACTGGACTTACGAGATGTTCGCGCCACCGGGCCACAAGCAAAAGTGAATGGACTAGGCGACGCGCTTGTATGTTGCCAGACAGGCTGCTTAAGAACTCGAAATGTCGATTGATTATTTGATCTCTCATGTATTTACACAAAAATTTTAATGATTACGAATTAGAAGTAGAAAATAATTAATAATAAATTAGAGTAATATTTTTACTGCTACTAATTAGTTTATTTAAGTATGAATAGCGAATTTCTAATTTTTACGCTTATGTAGCGGTATGCTACACATATTTTATGTCTAGTTGGTCGGAATTTAGCATATTACCAACTACAAAACAAAGATCCCGAGAAGGTTTCAGATTAACGCGAGGAAGGTAGCGTGAAGACGCATTGGGGTTACTCAGCTTGTAAGCGTCTTTATTTGAAGGAGCCGGGAGGATCCCTGAGACTTGTTTCTGCAGATCTTGGATGAAGATATATAAAGTTCTCCCAAAGTGGGGAACTAATTGAATTTGATTTTAAAGTTTGAATATTGAGGAATTTATCAAGTGCACAAGAGGATGTTCTTTTTTAATGGCGAGGTCACCAGTGCTTTTTCAAGCACACTTAATTGCTAATTGAATGATTTCCGGCCTCTGACTCAGAAGGAGTTCGGGGTATTCGGACGCAATATTTCAAGCGTCAAATAATCCACGAAACAACAAAATTACCACAAGCCAACACCGGGGAAAATGAGAGAATAGTTTCACTCGCCGGTATGGGATTTATTGAGGAGAAGGTTGCACGCCGACGTGCGAGGCTTGACTCTTGTTGCGAGACTTCTTGGGGAGAGTCCGAGGAGGTTGGAGGACTTCAGACGATTCGTTCAGCTCAGGCTTGTGAAGCGCGTGCTGGAGGGTGAAGTCTATGAAGGTGTAAGTGTGGAGGTTCTGACACTAAGTGATTGGTGATTTTGAGTGCTGAGTATGGGATTTGTTACCGGTTGGGAAAACTCGGTAATAATGGGACTCTCGACCCAATGGCAGTCACGACTGGAGTTTTTTAGCGGCTTAGCTGCAGGGATGCAGGCCTTCCAGTTTCATACAGTAAATTGGAGGGGACTTGGAGAATCAACTCAGAGGCAAAACCCGGAGGATGAACCCGGAGGAGATTTGAAGGCGAAAACTTGGAGTCGAAAACTTGGAGGAGGTAAGCTCCTTAAATTAAGAAGTTAGGGTTTGGTTTCATACGTGTTTGTGAGTGCGTGGATGTGTGGTCCAGTCGATCAATTGCCCGCTCTGGGGCCCAAGCGCTAGTCAGGAGGATCTATACGAGAATGACCACTCTGCCTGGTAAGCCGGCCTTATATGCGCTTTGAGCGGACGAGCGTTTCCGGAATTTTCCGGAAACGGATGAACTTGCGATATGGTTCTAGGTAAAAACGCCGTTCTTTCTTGTCGAAGTATTTCTTTGGTCAAATTTTAATAGATTTAAGGGTAATGTTGAATGAAAATAGTGATCTAAAATTTTAAGAATGATTACGTTAACTTTATTTAATTTTTAGAAGATGGTTTTAATAATTTATGAAATTTAGATTGAAGTGCGGCTGAGGGCGATCACTACAGCTACCCTCCCCCCAAAGGAGACCGAAAGGTCTGGTAACAGTGAAGCTGTTACTTGTAAAGTGCAAGTCAGAAATACGAAGGAGAGATTCCAAAAGATGCTTCGACAGAAGAAAATAGATGAAAATAGTGGAAGGTTAACTGTGGAACTATGAAAGTTTCAGCTCGGATCCCGAACTGGGACCATAAAAAAATCTGTGAGGTTAGCATCACTGGGCATACGGTGCCAGAGTATCCGCCGAAATGGAGGCGCCCGAATTACTTGATTCCGACTGCGTTCTTTGAACGGTGTAACGGGGAATCTAGAATTGGTCGACTTCCACGACTTTAGAAAATTCAAAGCGAACTAAGACGTACGAATTTGTTGGCTCGACAGGTGTTGACCTGAGGCGAAGTCGTAGTCTAGGTTTTTATAGTATGCCATAGTACAAAAAAATCAGTTCCTTACTTTCCCAAAACACATATGCCGGTTAAATACAGCAAATGTGCGACGTAAGTCGTTTGCACAACCACCCTAGTCAACGTGCGTGCTCCTCAGGCGTCCCCAAGGCTACCAACACACCGACCAGGCAGCAATACAAAAAATGGAAGATCGGGAAAGACTTAGTCAAGTGATGGTAAAATATTTGCGCTGAGCATTCCGTACCCGTACGGGATACGGAGAACTATTAAAGGACAACCGGTGTACAGACGGCAGTTCCCTTACATACGTAAGTTGCTCAGGATGGCAAGGTAGTGTTTCGCACATAGACATTTTTTGTTTACTTTTGTGCTTCAGTAGCAATTGTGCTGCAGTAGCAATGGAAATTGCGAAGGTTATTAGTAAGGAGCTTCAGTAGCAATGGAAAAATAATCCTAGAAGATCTCCTATGGTTTGCTTCAGTAGCAATGGAAATGCATGAAGAGTTTCGTAAAAGGTGGCTTCAGTAGAAATGGAAAAAAACATGAAGAATTTGTTAGAATAGGCTGCAGTAGCAATAACTTATTATTAGGGAAGAGTTTTAAAGAGGAAAACTATGTTTGATTACTGAGAATTAGAGGAAAAGGATGGAAAGGAACACTACCTCCTCCAAGGTTCAACATGCAACAGCTGCAACAGCCTAGACATGCGCTCAAAAACCTCCCGATGATGGCTGCGGCAACTTAGTTGTTTGATTATTTATCTAGCTCTGGGATGAATTCTGGTCACCAGTATGAAGTTCTCCCAAATGTGGGGAACTAATTGAATTTGACTTTTAAAGGTTGAATATCGGAAATTATCAAGTGACAAGGAAGATGTTCTTCTTATTAAAAAGGGTCACCAGTGCTCCGGGTAGAGCACACTTAATTGCAAAAAGGAATGATTTAAAGCCTCTGACTCAGAAGGAGTTAGGCGGTATTCGGACGCAATATTTCAAGCGTCTACAATCAACAACAAAAATTACCACAAGCCAACACCGGAGGAAAATGAGAGAATAGTTTCACTCGCCGGTATGGGATTTATTGAGGAGAAGGTTGCACGCCGACGTGCGAGGCTTGACTCTTGTTGCGAGACTTCTTGGGGAGAGTCCGAGGAGGTTGGAGGACTTCAGACGATTCGTTCAGCTCAGGCTTGTGAAGCGCGTGCTGGAGGGTGAAGTCTATGAAGGTGTAAGTGTGGAGGTTCCGACACTAAGTGATTGGTGATTTTGAGTGCTGAGTATGGGATTTGTTACCGGTTGGGAAAACTCGGTAATAATGGGACTCTCGACCCAATGGCAGTCACGACTGGAGTTTTTTAGCGGCTTAGCTGCAGGGATGCAGGCCTTCCAGTTTCATACAGTAAATTGGAGGGGACTTGGAGAATCAACTCAGAGGCAAAACCCGGAGGATGAACCCGGAGGAGATTTGAAGGCGAAAACTTGGAGTCGAAAACTTGGAGGAGGTAAGCTCCTTAAATTAAGAAGTTAGGGTTTGGTTTCATACGTGTTTGTGAGTGCGTGGATGTGTGGTCCAGTCGATCAATTGCCCGCTCTGGGGCCCAAGCGCTAGTCAGGAGGATCTATACGAGAATGACCACTCTGCCTGGGAAGCCGGCCTTATATGCGCTTTGAGCGGACGAGCGTTTCCGGAATTTTCCGGAAACGGATGAACTTGCGATATGGTTCTAGGTAAAAACGCCGTTCTTTCTTGTCGAAGTATTTCTTTGGTCAAATTTTAATAGATTTAAGGGTAATGTTGAATGAAAATAGTGATCTAAAATTTTAAGAATGATTACGTTAACTTTATTTAATTTTTAGAAGATGGTTTTAATAATTTATGAAATTTAGATTGAAGTGCGGCTGAGGGCGATCACTACAGATACTTCTCGGTCCTGAGGCAGTGGCTCCGGCCGGTTGACGAAGTCGTACGTGTATTTTTGTTTAGGGTATTTAGTTCAATGAGGGGCAATTTAAAATAGGCACAAGATCGACTCGTTTCTATGTGTGGGCTAAAACCTGCTGGATTTGAGCAGGTGAGATATATCAGGGGTACCGTGACTGGAGGCGATAATAGATCTTGATAGAGGTGGCAATTAAAGATCAAGGCCCACCAAATTAGCAGAATGATGTTTAAATCAACTCGTGTCCGTAAATAGAATCAATTTAAAATTTGGCCAGTATTATAGATAATCTAAAGGCCCAGGTGATTCTGTGTTAATGGTCAGTGTGGTGTGTGTCAACGTCGGAGAATCTGGAAATATTCAAGGACGCTGGATGACAATATCCACGGAAAGACACAGAAGAAAACTACAAACCCTGTTCACCCAGGAAGCTCTAAATTCACATGTAGCATTCGCTACAAAAGCGTAAAATTATAAACTTTCTCATTCGCACTTAAATAAAATAATTATTGACATTAAAAATCTTACTCTAAATTATTATTAATAATTCTCTATTTATAATTAGTAATCCTTGAAGTTTTTGTGTAAATACATGAGAGATAAATTAACCTTCGACAATTTTGAGAGAGAAGCCTCTGGGATTGGCAACACTGGCGCGGGACGCTTGAGTCCGCGTTCACTCTCTCGTTGCCTCTTTGGCCTGTGCGTTATACCGTTCTTGTAAGTGAAAGAAATTAAGTGTTCTGTCACGCTTACCGGCAAGAAGCGTCAACTTCCAGTTTTACCTGGCATTTAACATAGTCTCTTCTGAACCGAGATAAATAAGATAATGACAAGCTTGACAATAATAGAAGAGTGCTCACCTGAAGCTTCGAAGAAATTGTTCAGGGAACATTCTCCATTGTTAGCCGGCTATCCGGGGGTTTGGATACCCAGATGCAGGGCCGGTAGAAGTCGTCGCACGCAAGGCTCACGTGCATCCGACCTCGTAGATGAACTCTCACTGAAGTGGCAGGCCCGCGAGAGCTGCGACTTCAAGGACGCTTCGAATCCGCAGCAGTGGCTTCGGATAAGCTCGCAAGAAACAAACGAACACTTTATGGTTGTTCGATATTAACTTTTGCTGCCAGGAAGGTGAAGCACTCCAATCATTGCCCGCTTGTCATATTTAATTAGCGTTTTAGTTCTTTAGGTCAGTTTAGGGTAAATTAACGACCTAGTCCCCGATTGCAAGATATTAATGAACTTGCAAGGGACGTAAAATGGGAAGCAAGGCTGGAGTTGCGACAGTTCAAATAGAGCAAAATCTGGTAAAGTATATTGACACGGTATATTATTTCTTAGTGTGCATGGTGTTAAGTATAAATTGTGACAGTGCTGTATTAATTAAATACGTAGATATTCGTAGAAGTCGTGAAGTAGCATGGTTTATTCAGAGTGCTATCTCTACATGACATAGCGTGAAGATTGCATGTCATGTGCATTTCGTGTGTCAAGATTTCGTTATCAACATTCAATCATGTTCCTTTTATTCTTGCGGCAAAAATATATACTTGCATCTGTCATGGTGATTATGCTACTCGCGTATTAAAATACTTCGTCAGAGCCTGCGGCGCAATGCCGGCGTTCTCGCGGGAAGATGGCGAACGCGAAAACTGCCGTGTCATGTCATTTCTATATTCAAGAATTTCACCTCCTTTATGTGTAAATATTATCCGTTTACTCTAGGATATTCTTGCAGTGTTTTTCAGTTTTCAATATTAATAACAATTATGTCATTTACCAAAAATTCTTGTGAATTTCATGCTCTTAATTTTAAAGCAAGGGCAGTAGTAAAGAGCTTGCCAGCTGCTAAAAGTCTATCCTATTTCATGAGCTTGACAAAAGGAGAAACAGTCATTTCCAGTTTCTAACCTTCCTATTTTCTTCCTGAGCCTTTAATGGAACTAAAGCTTTGAGTTAAATCTATGGAAAAGGTTCAGGGTTTCTCCGTGATGGGAAAATTTATCTTTGCAGTGTAGGGATTGTCAGTTGTGGAACTTCTTTGATGCCTCTTCGAGAACCTTCTCATTCAGCGTTTTCGATTATTGCAGACGCTCGACGGCGCCAAACACCACAACACAACATTCCTTGGGTTTGAGCTTTACACGTAAACTGCCTACCTGTGACTTTAGCCCTACAAGTTCAGTTCATGTGGCATATTATCTCGCACTACACCATCGAGATAGATCACGTAAATTGCTCAGTTGTGACTTGAAACGTTTTGATTTTGGTCACATATCACTTGCAACCACTTGATTTGGAGCTAGTAGAGCCGAGTATATTACTACTAACGGCAAACTAATCTGCCCGCTCAAACCACGACAAGTTGCCTTTCTTACTAAATTATGTCAGTCGCAAAAATTTAACATATTGCGAACCTCCACAAAAACACTCACTTCCATCCAGCCAACGTCACTGCTCGCCGGACGCCGCCTGCACGGAGTTACCCATCTAAGAGAAGCTCTTCAGAAGCCAAGCACGCCATCGCTCATCACGGCTTCCTTCAATAAAGAAACCTCCCAGATGAGTCAAATCCCAATTCAGTGTCGTCATTGACCTCTCTTGCAAACTTCGAAAACCTTATCGATTCATGATTAGCGTTTGGCCATACCCCTCCAAACGTTAACACACATCACGGGGAAACCCAGAGTTCTTTCTAATGATTTCCGTCAGCGTTTTTATTTCTCTTTTTAAGCTCAATGATAGAATAAGGACAGATTAAACATGCTGGCAATATACCCTTCTACTAATCTCCCGATTTCAATATAAGCCGGACACGAACGAAAAGTTAATTGCGTCAAAAATCGTAAATGGTTAGACATATTAGTAGAAACTACATGCGATTTTGTACGCGATCGGGCGTATTGTTCCGTCCCTTTCCATGTACAGGTCGAAACTAACGCGGATGAGGTTCGGGAGTGACTAAAATGCAGTAACGTGGTTATCCTTTATTGGTACTTCGGAATTGGCACAGGCTTCGGTATTGGCAAAGAATCTGTTATATCGGACGGTAGGGGCTAATACGAAGTGATGTTACTTCTATAACGCATCTGTGATCTGTACAGGTGCTTCCTCGACGGTCACGCTTCCGCTACTGAACAGCGACGACCCTTACTAAGTGCTACCTCTACGGCAGGCCACCGCTAATGAACGGCGATGTCTCTTGCCGACTCTATTTATATACTCGGCGGGCGCACAGTATAATTTTTAACCACGATCATCATATAAATCTTGGTAAATTTATAATACGTCCATATGGCGCCACAACCAATGTTTCTGGCACAAGGAGTCTCACACTATTTCACGAAACCCCCCCCCCCAGGTAGCAATACACTGCACACTGTGCTGACTATACATGGAAATATTGAATACTGCACAAGTGTGCTGAATATAAATGGAATAATCATTACCACTGCACAAGTTTGCTGAATATAAATGGGATAATCTTTAACACTGCACAAGTGTGCCGAATATAAATGGAATAATCTTTAACACTGCACAAGTGTGCTGAATATAAATGGAATACTGAACACCCTACTCAATACGCCAGCGCCACTAACGCGAAAAGCTTAGGAATGCTAGAAAACACACAAAAATATCTTAAGGAAATACTAGCAACGCATTCACCATTGTGAGTTTAATACTAACACTGAATTTATAAAAAAAAGGCACTTATTTATACTTACGCGACGAGATCTACACAACACCAAGTCACAGCCCAAAATGACGCTAGGAGACGCGTGGCTGGATGTTGCCACCACGCCTAGGTCTAACTCAAGCGGTTGTTTGGTATTATTCATATTTGTGTGATTCACACAAAAACATTAAGATTAATAATTTATAATTAGAAAATTATTAGTAATAATTTAAAGTAAGATAGTTTATGCAAATAATTAAGTTGTTTAAATGTTAATGAGAAATTTAATGAAATGAGACATTTTTGTAGCGACTGCTACACATAGACACTCGAAATTAGTACCAAATTGATGCTCGTAACGAGTACAAGATTTGTATGTACGGTAAAAATTTGTTACGCTTCCGTGGAGGGCAGGGAGCGAGGTTCCCGTGTCACCTCAATCCTCGGCTGATTTTCTCAATAAACTTCATCGTGTGCCCACACTAATTTCTAAACAATTGTACCCACAAACTCTAAAGTAGTTTCAATTTAAACATAAAATCAATTTTTACTGGAGCAACTAATTTGCAGTTTGTGGATGAAATTTTTTAGAAATTTTTGTGGGCACAAAATGAGGTTCATTGAGAAAATCGGCCGAAGATTGAGGAGGTAGGGGAACCTCGCTCCCTGGCCCCCAGAAAACGTACGACAATTTTACCATACATGCTCTTATGGAGATTGATTTGATGTTTAAATTGAAGCTAATTTGAAGTTTGAGGATGCAATTGTTTAGAATTTAGTGTGGGCACAAAATGAGATTTTTTCGAAAAATTCGGCTTAGGATTGATGGGTGTAGCATTAGCTACGAAGTGTAAAATTATAAAAATTCTCATTCGCACTTAAATAGCATAATTATTGACATTAAAAATCTTACTCAAAATTATTATTAATAATTTTCTACTTATAATTAGTAATCCTTGAAGTTTTTGTGTAAATGCATAAGATATAAAATAACGCTCGACATTTTCGGGGGTGAAGCCTCTGAAATTGGCAACACCGCGCGGGGACGCTTTGTTTTTGAGCGTCACTCTCTCGTGCGTCTTTGGCTTGTGCATTACAGCGTTCTTGTCCTCGACGGCACCAAACGCCACAACACACATTCCCTGGGTCTGAGCTTTACAAGTTGTACGTTTTCTCGTTTTCTCTCACTAAACCATCGAGTTACACCACGTAAATTGCCTATCTGTGACGTGAGACGGTCTGACCTTTGTTCATATATCACTTTGCAATCACTTGGTTCGGAGCTAGTAGAGACTAGTATATTACGACAAATGGCTAACTAATCTACCGCTCAACCACGACAACTTGCTTTTAACATCGTG
Organism: Morinoia aosen; assembly: GCA_030386875.1. NCBI lineage: Eukaryota > Metazoa > Arthropoda > Malacostraca > Amphipoda > Talitridae > Morinoia > Morinoia aosen. Next base: position 36,176,240 of record CM059571.1, on the reverse strand, counting down.
GAATTATTCTAAAGTCTGACCCATAAATAGTGACTCATCCACACGTCACGGGTGGAATTTATATTCTGTCAGTCGCTTAAATTAAACAGACTGTGAACCTCCACAAACACACTCACTTACACCTGGCTAACGTCTTAGCTCGCCGGACCTCGCCTGTACGGAGTTTCCCATCTAAGAGAAGATCGTCCGAAGCCAAGCACGCCATCGTCATCACGGCTTCCTTCAATAAAAATATCCAAGCTGAGTTTTCCCATAAAAGTGTCTTTATTATCCCTCTCTCGCAACTTCGAAAAACACTGATGAGAAAACGTTTAAGATTGGATATTAATAACTATTTAAGTTGAACCATTCCCACCAATCTTAACACTGGTGACAACCCAGAGTGACCCCAGCTTTCAAGCTTAAAACAAAACTATTCAACTCGATAAGTGTTTGAGAAAACGTGAGAGAGGATAATGTTGGCATATCATTGTAATGATAAGTTTCCCATTGTCGTGGTATTCCTTGAGAATTTTCCATGGATGTACTGTGCTAACGTTCTCTGAGCAGCTCAAAAATTTTTTTTCTCAGTGCTATTCTGTCTTTTGTCTTTTGTGCCGCAGTAGGTAGGAAATTTTTTTTCCCCTTATTTCCGTGCTTTACGCTTATTTCTGACGACCGTAAAATTTTCTTTTCCATTTTTTTTTCTTTCCGTTTCAACTTTGTTTGAATGATTGAATAGGTAACTAGTAACGAAAAACCTTTGACACTTTAATACCAAAGTTATTAGACGTTGATTACGTAAATTCCGTGCCGTTATAACTTAATTTTGCATTCAAAAGAAAAAAACTGCCAGTATGTCCGACACAGAGAATGGTCCAGATCCAGCGCGCAATAAGCCTATAACTCTTCCTCCTTTCATACCAGCAGAAAGCCAAACTTGGTTTAACCAAGTTGAGGCTATCTTTCGCTACAATAGAATCACCAATTCTTCAGATATGTTTCATGCATTAATAGCTGCTGTGCCCACGCAAATGTTAAGCGACTCCAATGAGTTGATAGTGAATCCGCCTGCTATAAACCCTTACGGGATCTTAAAAAGTAAAATCCTCGAAAAATTACAGTTGTCCGACGCGGACAAGTTTAGGTCTCTTGTGGATGCCTCGGCAATTCCACCTGTCTCTGTCATTTTCTCTCCTAATTCGTTAGTCAAGGAACTTAGAAAACTAGCAGCCTGTGGTGGTATGAACACACACCACCACACAAGCTTAGAAGCGCCACCTCATAGCCTCAAAGCGCCAGTACTAAACGACCAATAATCAGAGCTAAAGTCTGGCGCTGGGGTGCCGGACCGAGCTTTATAAGCAGCCTGCTTCGAACAGTCGGGCAACGTCGATAGAAACCTCCGTACGTATAGCACAAGCCTAGACGGCGAAAAGAGGGCACCCCAGTCTTGGCCAATCGGAGACCTGGACGGGTAGAGTCAGCCTCCAGCGAGGCCTATATAAACAGCCGCGCAGCCAGCGGAGCCTCAGAGTTCACCAGTGAAAACCGTCTAAGAAGCATCTAATCTTCAACAACGACCTTCTCACTACCAAGATTTCACAACAGCAGCCGACTTCCTACCTCGCTTGCCGAGCCCTAGCCTCTCAAGCGGGTGTGAGTAGCCTTTTCTTAATTCGCTCTTACGTTTACCGACCGTTGAGCGTCGCCGGAAGGTATTAGAGTCTGGTGTACCGAAAGGCCCCAGACCATCTGGGCAAACCCCATTATAGTAGGGGGGAGCGGGGCACTATACACCAACACTTAGGACTAACACCATGCACCACCACCAAGGAAGTCGTGGTTCATGGAGAGCTGGCTACAGCCAGTTTTCCCGCCCCTTACTACAAACACCTACCCATATAAGACCCAACACTATGCAACATAACACCAACACACGCACCAACGCCATCCCTGGCAACAACACCCAACCACGTACGACCAAACAAACTACCACAACCATCCCAGCACAGCCCACCAACAAATCCAACACTACCTACAAAGTCCAACTCCGCAAGATCAACCCCAGCCAAGATACAAACCGAGAACAAGTCTTTGAAACTGCTTTCAAACACTTGGAAGCCCCTCTCATACGACTCACCAGCAACTCAAGCGGATTCTACGCCATAACCGATGACATCACTCCCATCGATAAACTGACCTCGGACAAAGCCACCAAACAATTTCAGAAAATCAACCTGAAACCGATCATTCCCCCAGATCTAAGAGCCAAAAGAACCATATTCATCAGACAACTGGACAGCAGCATTGGCCAACGCCAACCGCAAGAAATACAGGAAGAAATAACACGAGTGCAACAATGGGCAAAAATCATGGAAATAAACAAAATCAAAAACTACACACACGTTATCAAAGTAACCTTCACCGACACTGCCATGACACAGCGCGCTCTCCAGAATGGGCTCCTCATGTTCAACTCAAAGATCACACCATCGCAAATGGAACTTGAAAAGTACACTCATCTACGGATCTGCTTCAAATGCTACAAAATTGAGGACCACTCCACACATCAATGCACTGTCAAGACATCGAACTGCTCTGAATGCGCTGCACACGGCCACACCTACCAACAGTGCAATTCACTGTACAAGAAGTGCCTCAACTGCCAAGGAAACCACCGCAACCTTGCAGCTTCCTGCCCATACAGGAAAGAAGCTATCCGCAAGAAGAACGACGAACTCCAAAAAAAAGAAACCGACCAAACCAAGAGCACATACATTGAAATTGCAAAAACGGCCATCCAACAAACTGCAAAAACAGAACATACACTCACACTCACCAGCGAAATACATATAAAACTGGCAGCCATCATCATCGAGGCCCACATCGCAAACCTCGCACAGGGAGGGGATTTCGGATCAATCTTGTCGAAGTCCCTCAAAGAAAATTATGACGTGGACACCCAGTTCCCCAATCGCGACTCACAAAAAATATTCAACATGTTCATCGAACAAAACAAACAACCCCAAGCAGGCCCAACGGAGACTCCTGCAAATCAAGCAAGCACCCACCCCAACGATGACGCAATGGACACAAGCTACCACTCAACAGAAGAGAACTCAACCCAGGACGAAACAAGCGACGACAACCTGAAAGAAAACTGGAGAACGCAGTCCAGCCCGAAGAAGAAAACAAAAAAACGGAAAAAGAAGAGACAACCCTCCTCGGAAGAATCCTCCTCACACGACGACGCAGTTCAGCTTACACTCTTCCGCAGCGACACGCACCCACGGAACATTCCAAGCAAACTCACCAACGATCAGATAGTGAAAGAACTCACTGCAAAACCCCCTGGCCTCAAAATCGCCGTCGCACATCCACACCCGGAAAAAATCTGGAAAAAAATCATTGACGGCCAATTCAACCTTGAAAACGAACCCATAGCCACACTCCCACACGAACATTTCGACATGATGAACACATGCTCAAAACCCGACACCCTCCACAAAAAAAACCAAACACTCGACTCCATAATGGATACACACAATATGAACAAAACACTAACCGTCATCCAACACAACGTCCAACACTGGCAAAATAATAAAATCGCATTATGCAACATCTACCGTCAATACAATCCACACATAATTCTACTCAACTCGCACTGCATGCGTAACGACACCCCAACCAAAATTTGGAATTACAACACATATACCACAAACAAAGCAAATGAAAATCACGCTGGAGTAGCAATAGCAATTCGAAAAGACCTCCCATTCAAGCTGCACGATACCTTCCACACAGATATGTTGGCCATCACAGTAGAAACACCACAAGGCCCAATCACACTTGCCACAACCAACATACCTCCACGCATTGATTACATAAACTACATTGACATGCACACTCTCTTTAACCGAAAACACCCCACTTACCTCCTAACCGACATGAATGCCATACACCCCACCTTTGGATACACATACGCAAACAGGAAGGGAAGACAAGTCCACTCACTAATAGACAGGAACAAATGTCTCCACATAGGCCCCAATTTCCCCAAGATAATCACTCACCGCGCTTGTACCAGCCCAGACATCGTACTAACAAACACGCAAACATTCCACAACATCATACTCGAACCAGGTCCACTAACACTTTCCGACCACATCCCCATCATAGCCACAATATCAGCCAACCCCATACAAATTCCCATCCGCCCACGACCCTCTTTCCACAATGCAAACTGGGAACTATACCGCAACCTTCTCGCCGAACACACAATACCGCAGGACCTAAGTCCTACACTAGAAGACATAGACAACCACCTAATCACATGGGAAACCCACATCAACGAAGCCTCCAACCAATCTATCCCAACTATCACACACAGAACCACACCAGGCATCAAACCCACTCATGCCATACTCGTCCTTCAAACGAGACACAAACACATCTACGACCATCTCCAACAACACGGCCACTCACCCAACCTATACAGAGAACTCCTCAGCCTCAGACAACAGATAAAAACTGCATATCAACGTATCTACTCGGCGACATGGAACAACACTATCGCTAACATCAAAAAGATGGACAATCCCAAACAATTCTGGTCCGCCTTCAAACGTATGTCAGGCCACAACAAAAAACAAAGCACCCCCTACATTAAAGAAGGCGGCATCTTTTACCACTCACCACAATCCAAGGAACCTCTGTTCCGACAACATTGGTCAAACATATACTCAGGTATTGATGACCCCAACAACGATTTCGACGCTGAACACATACACACCATAGAAACACAAATGAACGGCATCGCTCCCCAAAACGAACCACACGCGACAGGAGACACTTCCCGCCTTCAAAATTTCCACTACCCAGCAATCACAATCGAAGAACTCAAAAACGCACTTCGGGCGTTTTCCCAAAAAGCTCCAGGACCAACTAAAATAACCACACACCACCTTAAACACTTACCGCAAAACATGCTCCAGTACCTTCTGTACATATATAACAACGCCCTCTCAGCGGGTTATTTCCCAAACAAACTGAAACACGCAATAATGATCTTTTTACCGAAGCCCTCCACCTCCCAACACGAGGTGCAAAATTACCGCCCCATATCCCTACTCGACACCCACGCTAAGCTTCTAGACAAGATATTAACCTACAGGCTAGCAGACCACCTAACCATCAACAACATCTACAACAGCCGCCAACACGGATTCCGCCACGGAAGAGGTACACACACCGCACTTGCCACGCTACACGAGACTCTCCACATTAAGCAAACACAGAGAAACAAAACAGACATCATTCTACGAGATGTAAGCAAGGCATTCGACAAAGTTTGGCATACAGGACTCAAATTCAAACTGTCACAGCTACAAATTCACCCCCTATTCACAAAAATCCTGTATAGCTTCATCACTAACCGCACCGCAGCCATACGAATCGCAAACTACACTGGCCCACCCTTCTCCATCAAGTCAGGAGTCCCCCAGGGAGCAGTCCTCTCCCCAACACTGTACAACTACTTCACGCACGACCTCCCCCCACCAATACCCAACACTGACTACATAGCTTTTGCAGACGACATCACACAAATCATATCCGCAAAGCATTCATATAACATGGCAGCTCTTCTAACAACACGAGTCATTGCCCAAATCAACGATTACGAACGAAAATGGAAAATCCAAACCAACACAAACAAATTCAAAATAATTGCTATCAGCCGCCGCAAACACCCAACAGTGCACATCAACAACACCCCACACCCTTACACAAGCTCAGGCAAAGTTCTAGGTCTCACAATCAGCACAACCGGATATGCAACCCACACCAGACAACGAGCAGCAATAGCACATCAAAACCTCTCACGCCTTTACCGATTCAAACACCTGAACCCAGAAGTAAAACGCCAACTCTACATCGCCCTAGTAAGATCCACTCTCATCTACCCAGCCATTCCCCTACACACACTTCCACCAACATCCATCTCAACACTCCAACGTGTACAAAACCGAGCCACAAGATACATAACAAATTCAGAATGGCAAGATTTCTCCACATCTGCACAACTACACCGCCGAGCAAACCTGAAACCAATCAACATTACACTCCACAAACACGCAAAAAGAATCTGGCAAAACATTAACGACACGCACCCACAACTCTACCTACAACTCACATTCCCGCAAGACACTCCGCAAACACCGCACAAACAATTCCAGAGCTCAAAAATGAAAACACTCGCACCCCAACCGAGACCAAAATGCACTTAACACGACTCTAACGACGGACGGACGGACAGACTCGACTGACCAGCACCGACTCAAGCACATGTTTTGTGCTAGAAGAGAGACTTAACCCCTACGGCAAGCCAACCCCCCCACGTCCGGTATTAAAGATGCATACTAACTAAATACCCAACCATACAAAACCCTGACGGGTAATTTACTTATACCACCCTCAAACTACCTACAAAAAATTACCCCCTAACACTAGCATCATATGCGCAAAGCGCATCTCTATCAGTTTCCTATCTATCCTTTTCCGTTTCACCCCTTCTCTTCCCGACACACTCTGCGTCAAACCCTATCTCCGTCTTTTCTATAAGCATCGAACGAACGAACGAACGGAGCCTCAGTACACTCGCAGCGTCCCTGATATTCACCCTAAGTCTCGACGCTCCGCCAGCACCTCACCCGTGGCCTTCACCGCCTCCTCGACTGCCAGCCGCCACGCCTTGTTGCTTGCTAGACGCACCAGTTCCCTGCTTGCGCCTCTGGTACTCCCTGGTCGGACGCTCCGCCAGCAGCAGCCCCACCGGTCTGCTCTCGTCCTCCAGCTACGCAGCGTCTGCCCGACAACCGTCGGTCCGCCAAGGCGTCATCGGTTGCTGTACTGCTCGACTGTCATATTCCCTTGTGCCATTATTGTCGGCAATCTTCATAATAATACGGCGTTTATTCCAGTTGTGTTTTCCTTATCCTGTCGGGTTCGTTTGCACCTCAGGCACTCACTTCGGGCAAAAATATTTCACAAGTCTATCGATATTCACAAGTCAATAGATATTCACAAGTCTGCCCGGAGTGTAAAGCAGCCTGAGGGAGAACACCACACTGGTGACCCCAGAGTGACCCGGCAGGTGGAAGCATGGCTGGGAGAGATGTCCGGTTACCCGCCTTCAGTGGGGACATCAAGGGATGGCTCCTTCACTGCGATGTTTTTCTCGCACAAATCCCGAATCTGGACGACGCTTCAAAGTTCGGGGCGCTCCTAGGAGGACTACCCACGCACATTGTATCCGGAGTACAAGAGTTACTACTGAATCCCCCGGCAAACGGAAAATACGACGCATTAAAGGCGGCGTTGACGCAACGTTTCGTGCGTCACGACGAAGAAACAAACTACAACGCCATCGTTAAAATAACGCTGGGAGACAATACGCCTTCCGAGTTGCTCCTGGAAATGACGCGTCTCAACAACTGTAGACAAGCTCCGCTACCCCCGTCAGTCATCCGCTCGATGCACCTTTCAAAATTGCCAGTGGAAGCACAGCCACTGATTGAAGCTTTAGGAAGAGGAAAAACGGACGAAGAGCACAGGGAAATTGCCGATCAAGTCACAGCAAGGCAATCCGCGTGTCGGTCCTCAACTGCTGAGTCCCTCACCGTAAACGCTGTCAAGCCATCAATGTCTCCGACAGTGTCAAGAGCCGAATTCGACGCATCTATGAAGGAGATAGCAGAACTCAAAGAAATGTTAGGAAGGGCGTTACGCCCGCAAGAAAATGTCCACCAAGCAGACAATTGGCGGAATCAAGCCCCGGCGCCCAGAAACGTCCAAAACGCTAACAAAGGAAGCAGGCTCGAACAAGTTTACTGCTACTACCACCGTACCTTCGGCGACCGTGCAAGAAAGTGCACGCAACCGTGCAGCCTTGCGGGAAACGATTGCCGCGGAGGATGGTAGGCGCCCCATCTTTCGCGCAGGCAAGAGCAGGCGAGCTGTTGACGTTAAAGACGCGAACAACGTCCGATATCTGGTCGATACTGGCTCGGCGGTCAGTTTAATCCCTCCCGACGGAAAAAGTTCGACCAGACCCCCGTCCTACGATTTGCTAGCAGCCAACAATACTCCAATAGCTTCATACGGAACGGCAGGAAGGAACATCCAGCTCGCCCCTCAATTGTTCGTAAGATGGGATTTTGTGGTAGCCGATGTCGGTCAACCCATCATAGGAATTGATTTCCTACACGCGAACAAAATCAACGTCGACGCAGCAAATGCAAGATTGTACATCCAAACTACACAAACAGAAATTTATTGTGAGCGAGCAAACTTGAGCAGCGCAAAAATTCACAGGATCGATCATCAAGCATCGCCGGAGTTCAACGACCTTTTTAAGGAGTTCCCCGAGATAATGGCTTCACACGAACGCACTCCTCAACCAGGAAGAAAAGATGTAGAGCATCACATCGAAATGGTCAGCCCCCCGGTGTACGCGAGACCGCGGAGACTCCCTCCAGAAAAACTCAAAGCAGCACGGGACGAGTTCAAAAAGATGTTAGATCAAGGCATCATCAGACCATCAAAAAGCGCCTGGGCGTCTCCTATGCATATGGTCCCTAAGTCGTCCGAACCCGGGGCTTGGAGAATCTGCGGGGACTACAGGCGACTAAATGCAGTTACGAAGCCCGATCGTTACCCCATTCCACACTGCCAAGACTTCCACTACAAGCTGCACAAGAAGACAATTTTCTCAAAAATCGACCTCGTAAAGGCCTTTCACCAGATACCGGTGAAAGCTGAAGACATCCAGAAAACGGCCATCACCACACCGTTCGGCTTGTACGAGTACACTGTAATGTCTTTCGGACTCCGGAATGCTGCTCAAACGTTCCAGCGCTACATCGATGCGATCACCAGAGACATGGATTTTGTCACGGCGTATATAGATGACGTGCTGATAGCATCTTCGTCCGCCAAGGAGCATAAAGATCACTTAAGGCAACTGTTCCGTCGTCTGCGAGAAGAGAGACTACAAGTGCACCCAGCAAAATGCATTTTTGGAGTGCCCGAACTAGACTTCCTCGGGCATAGAGTGTCTGCTCGGGGGATCTCGTCGCTTCCACAGAAAATAGAAGCCATCTGCAACTTCCCACGACCATCGACGATAAAAAAACTAAGACAGTTTCTGGGAATCGTCAATTACTATCATCGATTTCTCCCAGCTGCGGCAGAAAAAATGCAATCTCTCACCGAACTAACGAAAGGCTACTCACAGAACTCAAAGAAAATCATCAATTGGACCCCGGAACAAGACGCAGCTTTGTGAGATTGAAGAACGAGATTTCCCAGCTCACCATGTTAGCGCACCCGGCTCCAGAAGGCAAGACAATCCTAGTTACGGACGCCTCTGCCACCGCGGTGGGGGCCGTATTGCAACAGGAAATCGAAGGAGAGCAACTACCAGTAACCTGCTTTTCAAAGAAGTTGGACGACACGCAACGCAAATACAGCACCTACGACCGGGAGTTAATGGCCATCTTCTTAGCAGTCCAAAACTTTGAACATTTCTTGGAGGGCGGGAGTTTTGAGATCAAAACGGATCACCGACCACTCTGCTTCGCTCTTCACAAATCTACGGAGGGCAGCAATCCACGCGTGGCCAGGCAACTGTCATATCTCTCGCAGTTCGACTGTGAGATCAACCACATCAGTGGCACCACCAACACTGTAGCAGACGCGCTATCGCGTATGGTGTCAGCAATCCTGCCAAAAGAACCTTCAATCGACTACGAGGAAATAATGAAGGAACAGAATGAAGATCCAGAATTAGAAGAGCTCCTGAATCCAGCGTCGATGAGTGCTCTGAAGATACGACCTATCAATACACACGGCGGCAAAATACCCCTGTGGTGCGACGTGTCCACCGGCCAGGAGAGGCCGTACATCCCCAAGAGTTGCCGAAAAACAATATTCACGCAATTTCACGGAGCCAGTCACCCCGGAATTCAAGCTACGCGAGATCTCCTGAGACAACGAGTAATCTGGCCCGGCCTCAACAAAGATGTCGGCAAGTGGACACGAGAATGTATTCCGTGCCAATCGAGCAAGATTACGAAGCACGTCAAGAGCCCACTTGGAAAAATGCCAGTTCCAAATGAACGATTCCAAACCATACACGTGGACATCGTCGGACCGCTGCCCGTATCGCAGAATTACCGGTACCTTCTTACGTGCATCGATCGTTTCACAAGATGGTGCACGGCTATACCAATGATGGATTGTACGGCAGAAACGTCTGCCCGCGCCTTTCTCCAGGGTTGGGTGTCTTCGTTTGGAGTTCCGACGACGATCATCACGGACCAAGGAGTACAGTTCGAATCAACTCTGTGGAGGAACCTCCTAGCAGCTTTGGGCACAAAGCGACACCGGACTACAGCCTACCATCCACAAAGCAATGGCTTGGTGGAAAGACTACATCGACGATTGAAAGAAGCCCTGAAAGCTACTGTGACCAACGCGAACTGGGTGGACGCTTTGCCCCTCATACTTTTTAACATCAGAGCCACACCACACTCAGACGCCAACGTTTCGCCGGCAGAAATGGTGTACGGGCAGACGTTACGCCTCACCGGAGAACTACCTGCAATGAAGAACGAAACTCTCCCAGCGGGAGAATTCCTGCAAAGGCTACAAGAAACAATGACACGATTACAGCCAGTACTCCCAAGGCAGCAGGGGCCTACAGACATCAATGTCCCAAACGCCCTGCTAACGGCAACCAACGTTTTCGTTAAACATGGAGGGGTCAGAAAATCATTGCAGAGACCGTACGATGGCCCTTTTCGCGTTCTAGAAAGGACCCCGAAGTACTTCACCTTAGACATACGAGGGAAACCTACCAATATAAGGATTGACAGGGTGAAAGCAGCGCACCTACCCGACAGCAGCGAAACAGAAACGGAGCACGTGGAACCAACAAGCGCAAAAGTACACGATGTCTACGAAGGAGTTCCCTTCCCCCAGGCAGTGGTGGCTCCTGAACAAGGAATCGTAACTAAATACTGAAGAAGAATCAAACCTCCACTGAGATACTCGGAAACTTAAAAAGCAACGGGGGGGCACCTGTGGTGGTATGAACACACACCACCACACAAGCTTAGAAGCACCACCTCATAGCCTCAAAGCGCCAGTACTAAACGACCAATAATCAGAGCTAAAGTCTGGCGCTGGGGTGCCGGACCGAGCTTTATAAGCAGCCTGCTTCGAACAGTCAGGCAACGTCGATAGAAACCTCCGTAAGTACAGCACAAGCCTAGACGGCGAAAAGAGGGCACCCCAGTCTTGGCCAATCGGAGACCTGGACGGGTAGAGTCAGCCTCCAGCGAGGCCTATATAAACAGCCGCGCAGCCAGCGGAGCGGAGCCTCAGTACACTCGCAGCGTCCCTGATATTCACACTAAGTCTCGACGCTCCGCCAGCACCTCACCCGTGGCCTTCACCTCCTCCTCGACTGCCAGCCGCCACGCCTTGTTGCTTGCTAGACGCACCAGTTCCCTGCTTGCGCCTCTGGTACTCCCTGGTCGGACGCTCCCACAGCAGCAGCCCCACCGGTCTGCTCTCGTCCTCCAGCTACGCAGCGTCTGCCCGACAACCGTCGGTCCGCCAAGACGTCATCGGTTGCTGTACTGCTCGACTGTCATATTCCCTTGTGCCATTATTGTCGGCAATCTTCATAATAATGCGGCGTTTATTCCAGTTGTGTTTTCCTTATCCTGTCGGGTTCGTTTGCACCTCAGGCACTCACTTCGGGCAAAGATATTTCACAAGTCTATCGATATTCACAAGTCAATAGATATTCACAAGTCTGCCCGGAGTGTTAAGCAGCCTGAGGGAGAACACCACAAGCCGGTGTTGGCGTAGCTGAGGGATTTCTCAGAGATGTGTACATGAACAAAGTGCCGTCTGCGGTGCGGCCTTTCCTGTCGATGGTCGGTCCGAACGAAAGTCTCGAGACCCTAGCTCAGGCCACTGAGACAGTGATGCGCAATCTAAACATGTCACAAGCACCGCAGGTAGCTTCCTTGAACGCATCAGCTGCGAATTTTAGCCCGTCAAATACTGCTAATAATCAATCCTCAGCGGCAATGGATACAATGCAACGCGAAATCGCAGAACTGAAAAAAGCTGGCCAGAATTGCCAGTTAGGTCATACTGTAGCTCATATCCAGCCAGGCCCAAGGAATGTCTCACGTTACCATGCCTACGACTATCCCTATGACTATCCTCCTCCTCCTCCTCAACGCTTCGATAGAGGTAGATCTTATGATAGGTCAAATCAAAACCGCCACTTTAGATCGCGCTCTCGCGATGCTAATAGTAACCTATGTTGGTATCATCACAATTTTGGTGACCAAGCACGAAAGTGCGGGTCCCGATTCTGTTCTCTTTATGCCGAAATGACTTCGGGAAACGCCAACAGCGACGCATAGTAGCGAGTACTGCGTTGCCTAACTCCCAGACTACTCGCCTCTTAACCATAGTCGATCCCACTACCAAATATCGATTTTTGATAGACACAGGTTCCAGTGTTTCAATTATCCCAGCCACGGCGAAAGAGAAAAACAACACTTTAGTGGCGACACTACGCGCCGCAAATGGCACGCCAATAGCTTGTTATGGGGAGAGAGTACTCGAGTGCAGTCTGGGATTGAGGAGAACATTCATCTTCAATTTTCTAATAGCGGAAGTAAACGAACCGATTATCGGTGCTGATTTCTTAGCAAAGTATGGGATCATTGTAGATGTTAAAAACCGTAAAATTAGGGACGAGGAGACACAGATCTCAATTCCCGCTTGTGGCATAACTAGAGCTAATGTCTTGCATTCCTTCTCGATTGTTTTCAAGGAAGAGTGCATGTTCGAGCAGGTTCTCGCAGAATACCCTGCATTAACAAACTCTAACTTAGCTTCTAAAAATATGCAGACGAGCACGAAACACTTCATTGAAACAACTGGACCGCCAGTTTACTCCAGAGCTAGACGCTTACCGCCTGATCAATTGGCTTTAGCCAAGAAAGAATTTGCTAGGATGTTAGACAGCGGCATCATCCGCAGTTCCAAAAGCCCTTGGGCTAGCCCTCTCTTGCTAGTACCCTAGGCTAACGGTGAATTCAGACCGTGCGGGGATTTCCGCAGGTTGAATGCCGTTACTCTACCTGACCGCTACCCTATTCCTTACCTACATGATTTTAGTGCAAATTTAGAGGGAGCACAAATTTTCTCAAAAATAGATCTACAAAGCGCCTTCCATCAAATTCCACTTGAGGAAAGCGCAATACCTAAGACCGCGGTAATCACTCCGTTTGGTCTCTTTGAATTCCTCAAAATGCCTTACGGATTAAGGAATGCTCCTCAGACATTCCAACGACACATGGCTGAGATCTTCTCGGATCTCACCTTTGCCTATGTGTATCTGGATGACATTTTGATGGCATCCGCAACCCCGGAGCTACATAAAGACCATCTTAGGGTCGTGTTTGAAAGATTGTCCGACAATGGACTCCTGGTAAATCCTGCCAAATGTGAGCTCGGAAAGCCATCACTGATTTACTTAGGTCATGAAATCTCTAGCCTAGGTCTAAAACCTTTGCCTTCTAAAGTAGAAGTGATCAAAAACTTTCCTCTTCCACAGACCCAGAAGGAACAGAGAAGGTTCCTAGGTTCTGTTAACTTCTACCACCGCTTTATACGCAATTGCGCTCAAACCTTAGCCCCCTTGTCAGATTTGCTGGAACCAAAGAGAAAAGGTAAATCTACCGATGTCAAGTGGACGAATGCAGCGCGCAAAGCTTTTGATGAGATTAAGCACAAGCTAGCTACCGCGACTGAATTATCCTACCCTATTGCCAATGCTGACTTCAGTTTGGTGGTTGATGCCTCCAGTACTGCCGTAGGTGCCGTTTTGCAACAAAAAGTAGGGACTAATATCTCTCCTCTTGCCTTCTTTTCCAAAAAGCTATCGCCCACTGAGCGTGCTTACAGCGCGTTCGGTAGGGAACTCCTTGCTTTCTATCTGTCTGTGAGACACTTTCGCTATGCTCTAGAGGCAAGGCAGTTCGTGATCTACACAGACCACAAACCCTTGACCTCGGCGATCAAAATGCCTTCTGAGCGCCACTCGCCAAGAGAAGCTCGACATCTGTCTTTCATCAGTCAGTTCACTACGGATATCAGATACATTAAAGGTCTCGATAATACTGTTGCTGACTGTCTATCTAGAATAAATTCTGTCCAAAACAGTGGTGAAATCACTTTCGGTAATATTAGTAATGCTCAGAAGGAGGATCCTGAACTCCAGGATCTTCTCAAACCTTCTAACACTACTTCTTTGAAATTAACCTTGGTTGACGGCGTGTACCGTGATGCTGAGCGACCTTCTCGTTTGTATCTTCCTGCGACTCTCCGCAGAGTAGCTATTCTTCACATTCATTCTCTCTCTCATCCTGGTATTAACCGTACATTGCGTTTGATTTCCGATCGTATCGTCTGGCCAGCGATGCGTAAGGAGGTCAAGCAAATTTTGCAAAATTGCCATGCATGTCAGAGTAGCAAAGTTGTGAAACATAATCGTGCAGCGCTACAGAGTTGTGCATTTGCAGGATACAAATTCGACTCCGTACACCTAGATTTGGTGGGTCCGTTGCCTTTGTCGCGTGGTCATTCTTATTTGTTAACCATAATTGATAGGTTCTCTAGATGGGTTGAGGCCGTGCCTCTTCCTGATACCCAAACTGAGACTGTAGCTCGCGCTTTCATGAGTAATTGGATTTCTAGATTTGGGGTTCCCTTAAGTGTCACGCATGACCGGGGATCACAATTTACCTCCAAATTCTGGAGTGAGCTTAGCGCCGCTTTAGTTTGTGCAAACACCAGTACTACCGCGTATCATCCGCAGTCAAATGTACTTATCGAGAGAGTCCACAGAGATTTAAAGAGTGCATTGCGTTGCCTGAATTGCAGTCACGACTGGACCGACAGACTTCCAGTAGTATTGCTGAGCATTCGGAATTTGCATCGGCAGGATCAGCAGTGCACAGCAGCAGAAATGTTGTATGGGAAGACGCTTCGTCTCCCGGGCGACATTGTTGACCCAAAACCTTTGCCTGAATTTTCATCTGCTGACCGTTCCGCATATGTAACCTGTCTCAAGGATTGCATGCGTCAGATCAAGTATGTTGCTCCACGAATGCCTCAGACAAAAGACAAACTTGATCCTGCCTTGCAACAGTGCACACATGTGTACGTCCGTAATGATAGCATCAAACCAACTCTCACACGCCCGTATGATGGCCCATTCAAAGTATTAAAACGGACGCCAAAGTATTTCGTCCTTGAAAGATCTGGTTCACCCGACCCTGTGAGCATAGATCGATTAAAGGTCGTGTATACCTCCGATAATAGTGTGATTTCTAACTCTGCATTCTCTCCACAGAACTTCCTTTCCACTGAGACTCGATCATATCGTCCACCTCAGTTTCCTCAGTTGGCTGCATTGTTGCCTAGTCAACTTGAGTGTAATCCTTTCTTTGTGCCTGTATCTTCAAACCCTATCCCAAATCCTATCGTAGACTCTAATTCTAGCTCTCTTAGTGAAACAGCGACAAGTCTGGAGAGATCAGACGAGACCGCTGCAGTAACTCCTGTACCAAGAACTCTTGCTGATCTAAATTTGCAGACCCGTTTGGTGAAGCTTCCTCGCTCAGTAACATTTTCCGACCGCCAAACCCGGCATGGTCGCGTAGTTCGAACTCCTTCCCGCTACAAATGATTGCAGCGGGTGGACCTTTCTGTCTGCGCCTTGGGGGGTAATGTAGCATTAGCTACAAAGTGTAAAATTATAAAAATTCTCATTCGCACTCAAATAGCATAATTATTGACATTAAAAATCTTACTCTAAATTATTATTAATAATTCTCTACTTATAATTAGTAATCCTTGAAGTTTTTGTGTAAATGCATAAGATATAAAATAACGCTCGACATTTTCGGGGGTGAAGCCTCTGAAATTGGCAACACCGCGCGGGGACACTTTGTTTTTGAGCGTCACTCTCTCGTGCGTCTTTGGCTTGTGCATTACAGCGTTCTTGTCTCGACGGCACCAAACGCCACAACACACATTCCCTGGGTATGAGCTTTACAAATTGTACGTTTTCTCGTTTTCTCTCACTAAACCATCGAGTTACACCACGTAAATTGCCTATCTGTGACGTGAGACGGTCTGACCTTTGGTCATATATCACTTTGCAATCACTTGGTTCGGAGCTAGTAGAGCCTAGTATATTACGACAAATGGCTAACTAATCTACCGCTCAACCACGACAACTTGCTTTTAACATCGTGGAATTATTCTTAAGTCTGACCCATAAATAGTGACTCATCCACACGTCACGAGTGGAATTGATATTCTGTCAGTCGCTTAAATTAAACAGACTGTGGACCTCCACAAACACACTCACTTACACCTGGCCAACGTCTTCGCTCGCCGGACCTCGCCTGCACGGAGTTTCCCATCTAAGAGAAGATCGTCCGAAGTCAAGCACGCCATCGTCATCACGGCTTCCTTCAATAAAAATATCCAAGCTGAGTTTTCCCATAAAAGTGTCTTTATTATCCCTCTCTCGCAACTTCGAAAAACACTGATGAGAAAACGTTTAAGATTGGATATTAATAACTATTTAAGTTGAACCATTCCCACCAATCTTAACATGGGCCACGGGAATCTCACTCCCTGCCTTCCATGGGTGTGTGAGAAATTTTTAACGTACTTAAAAATGCTGCACTCATCACGAACGTCAATTTGGTACTAATTTTAAATTTGCACGTCACATACTTCAGAAGTCCCCCAATTTTTCCGGGTAATCTAAAGGTTCTCTCGGAAGGTATCAGTGAGGTACCCAAAAACGGCTAGCTGGTCTGCCCTGACTTGAATTTTACTCACGTTTACTAACAGTTCTCTACATGAGTACCAAATCATAATAACAGCACAGAAAAATCTGTAGCAGTCGCGACAAAAATGTCTCATATCATTAAAATTTTCATTAACATTTAAATAACATAATTATTGGCATTAACTATCATGCTTTAAATTATTATTAATAATTTTCTACTTATAATTATTAATCTTAAAGGTTTTTGTGTAAACCACACAAAGAGAATAATATCAACAGTCGTTTGAGTTGAGCTAGGCGTTGTGTCAACATCCCAGCGCACGCCGTTCCCTTAGCGTCATTTCCTATTGTGATTTGGTGTTGTGCAGAACTCGTCGCATTCTCTGACGTCACCAACACCACAAACACCAATCCCTGGGCCTTAAGCATTTAGATTATCTATTATACTGGCCAAATTTTAAACTGCCTCCATTCACGGGCATTTTCTGAGTAAACCATCATCTGCCAAATTCAGCATGCCTTGATCTTAATTACTATTCAAATGAAGAGTCATCATCGCCATTTTATGTTTGGTTGGTATGGCTTAACTTTTGCGTTGATACCAATTTTCAAAACATAAATTCTCGAGATAGGTTTTCGAATTACGTGAAAAGAGGTTAATGACGACACGGTTTGGAACTCAGCTTGTCATCGGGTTTATTTGAAGAAGCCGGAAGGACCGCCGGGACTTGTTAACTGAAGAACTTGGCTGAAGATGGTTCGCAGTCCATGCAGGCAAAAGGCTCCGGCGAGTGACGAAGTTGACGGTGCATTTGGGTGTTTTAAGGTGTTCAGTTTATGAGTAGGGCACTTAAAAAAGGCACGGGAAATCGTGCTATTTCAGGTGTAGGCTCAAGGCCTGCGGAATTTGAGCAGTAGAGTGATATCAATTTGAGCCGTGATTGATGGCGATAATAGATCTTAATTGATTATTAATTAAAGGTCATGTCACACTGAATTTAACAGATTCGGGCTCATTAACTTGTGTCCGTGGTTGGAGGCTGTTTACAATTTAGCCAGTAATTAGATAATAAACAAGGCTAAAGGCAAGTTAAAGACAGAGCTCAAGGCAGAGCTAAAGGCAAAGCTCAGGCCAAGGTAAAGGCAGGTAAAGGCCAAGCAAAAACCACGGTAAAGGCAGCGCTCAAGGCAGAACTAAAGGCCCATGGATGGATGTGTTGTGGTGTGTTGTGACGTCGGAGAATGCAACGAACTGCCCACACGAGATCACCCAAGAAAAATGACGCTAAGAAAATGGCGTGCGTTGGGATGTTGCCACACGACGGACTTAACCTCGAACGACTGTCGATATTGTTCTCTTTTTTGTGCTTTTACACAAAATTTTTACGATTAATAATTATAAGTAGAAAATTACTAATAATAATTTAAAGTCAGATTTTTAATGCCAATAATTATGTTATTTAAATGATAATGGGTAATTTGCTGAATTTATACATTCTGTAGCGACTGCTACAGCCACCAGGCTCTGCACCTGTGATCAAACTCACCTGCTCCAAAAATTAAGCAGGCTTTGCCCACATAAATAGCAACGCACCGATTGTTGTGCTTGGTTAAAAATTGCCCTCAGTAAAGTGAATAAACTAAACACAATACACATAGGACCTCGTCAACCGGCCAGAGCGACTGCCTCAAGACCGCGAAGTACTGTGGTGGTTCCATCTAGCTGTACGCGCTCACCACCACACAAGCTCAAAAGCGCCACTCCACAGCCTCAAAGCGCTCTTACTGGCCGACCACCCAGCGCTCAAGCGCTAACCAGAGGGCTAGCTCTCGTCAACGAGGCCGTCGCCAGCCCTATATAAAGAGCTGCGCGCTAAGCGCAGTTCAGTTCGCACAGCTCACTCAGTGCACTCGCAGGAACCCTGATATTCACACAAGTCTTCTTCCTGCGAGCCTCGTCACTGCAACGGCTCACACAAGCCTTCCAGCGAGCCTCCTCACAGCAGCATCTCACACAAGTCTCCCAACGAGCCTCTTCACAGCAGCGGCTCACACAAGACTTATCCCTGCGACTCTCCGCGCAGTGACTCCGACATTCACTAGTCTCGGCTGCTCAGCAAGCAGTAACCTCACGGCCTCCATCGCCACCTCGACGACGCACCGCTACGCCACGGCACGCACGACGTGACTATAATAGATTAGGTAACCCTACACTAGAGCACAGTATAGGTTCCACATAGACACAACACAGTCACAGTGCTGACCAACATAGACAATGCAATGACACAGCAATTTAGGTAAATAGTTCACTCACCTCCTGGATACCTTAACTTAATACTCAATTTGCAGTACTGTGGCTAGCAAGAGTAGAGCGGAGATAGACGGGAATATATAGAATAGAGTAGAATAGAATTAGTACATTAGTTTTGAACTTAAGAAGTTAGATACCAACTACAGTAGGTAATTATATACACACTCGGTCAACATTTACTTGTTGTTGAACCCGAGGCCACTAGCAGACTGACTTGCGAGTGTTGCTCTCTCGAGCGTTGCCAACTTTTGGTCTCTCTAACTAGAACTTACACTACTCGCTATATTACACCCCTCCCTCCTTAATTAGAAACCCCTCCCTGAATCCCCAGTCCCCTTATTCAATATAGCCAATCCTAAAGGTCCATTCTCACCACAGGCTTCCGAGCCCGGGTAGACCTGCGTGAGATGCTAGCACTTGGAGGCTCGTGCATCCTAGCCTCCTGGGTGGGAATCGGGTACTCAGGTGTTTCGGAGTCAGGTTCATTGGTCGGAGGTGGTGGGTATGAATTTTGAGCAGGTTGTGGAAATACAACGGTTTCCTCCGTAGGTTGTTCTAAGGGTTCAGGGATGGTGTTCGAGCAGGTAATAACTTGGTCCTGGTGTCGACGAACGACCTCTCCCCCTTCAGTTGGCACTTGTAGGATACCGGGCCTGTTTTCTCAATGGTGGTAGCAGGGGAACCCGGCGTGTATTGACGGACCATCACAGGTGACTCCGGCGGAATATCAACCGCGCGAGACCCTGGGTGGTATCTTTTCTGAGCGTCCTGGCGTTGAGCAACTTTGGACGCGATTGCTTCTGACGGCCAAAGCAGATCAAGACGAGAGCGAACTTTCCTGCCTAACATCAGTTCGGCCGGCGTAACACCTGTTGTTGAGTGGGGTGTCAGCAGATAGTTGAATAGAAACCTGTCTAGTGCTAGGCGTAGGGGTTCCGTTGACTTCCTTATATTCTTCTTGAACGTTTGTACCATACGCTCTGCTTGTCCATTTGTTGAAGGATGATATGGTGCGCTTGTAATATGCCGCATATCACATGCCTTCACAAATTCTTGGAATTCCGCCGAAGTGAAACACGTTGCATTGTCCGAGACAATCGTTACCGGAAATCCAAAGGTTGCAAAAGTGTGTTTCAGGCACGAGATCGTTTCGCTAGAGGTTGTAGTAGTTGTGGGAAAAATTTCAACCCACTTAGGGTGTGCATCCACGATCACTAGATAGAATTTTCCATCCATTGGGCCCGCGTAGTCAATGTGTATGCGATGCCAAGGCTTCGCAGGCCATTCCCACGGATGGAGTTCAGCTTTCGTTGGTGCAGCTCGAGTGCTCAGGCACTCGCTGCATGACTTAGTCGTTTCTTCTAGATCTTTGTCCAGCAGCGGCCACCATACATAGCTGCGAGCTAACTCCTTCATCCTGGACGATCCAGCATGGCCAGAGTGAAGTTCGTCCACAATGGCTTGTCTGAGAGCTTGGGGTACAATAATTCTTGCTCCCCAGAGCACACAGCCATTTTGTGTGGACAATTCGTCTCGCCTCCTAGTATACGGAGCGAGATCAGGGTCACCAATTACCGTCGAAGGCCAGCCTACTTGGCAGTATTTGTATACCTTTGAAAGTACTGGGTCCCTTAGGGTGCCGTCGCGGATGTGGGTGCTGGTGACTGGAGCTGACTCGAGGAAGTCTACTAAGGACGTCCATTCCGCAGGAATAGGTGTGGCTTCCTCGGGAGTTGTCAAAGGTAGACGACTGAGAGCATCAGCCGTGCCCAACAGCATGCCAGACCGGTGACGCAAGGTGAACTTGTAGGACTGCAGTAGTAAAGCCCACCTTTGAATGCACCCGGATGCCATCGGAGGAATGCTTCTACCTGGATCAAATAGTCCTAACAAAGGTTTGTGGTCCTTAACCACAGTGAAATCCTGTCCCCACAGGTAGCAATGAAATTTTCGAAGTGCGAACACCATAGCTAGGGCTTCTTTCTCAGTTTGAGAGTAGTTGCGTTCTGTTGCTGTTAGAGTTCGGGAGGCAAAATAGGCGGGGCGTTCAATCCCATCAATAAGGTGACACAGCACCGCTCCCACACCATACGCACTACTGTCAGCCACTACCACTATGGGTTTCTGAGGGTCAAAGTGGACTAGAGTCTGAGAGTCCAGGAGGGCTTGTTTAGATTTTTGGAAAGCTCTCTCCTGACTTGCATCCCATTTCCAAGGGGTTTTATCCCTCAGTAAGGTATTTAGGGGCTCCAGCATGGTTGCAGATGATTTTAGAAATTTCCTATAGAAATTTAACAGCCCAAGGTAGGCTCTCAGTTGAGTCACATTAGTAGGAGCTGGTGCATTCTGCATTGCTGCTACCTTCTCTGCAGTGGGGTGCAATCCATCCTTGTCAATTTGGTATCCAAGGTAGGGTACCTGTTGTACAGAAATCTTACAGGCTATCCTGTAATTGGTTAGAGTTAATTAAATTTAAGCTTGTTTCCTCATGAACTTGAAATTAAGGACTAAAATTAAATTAACATTTAACTTAAAAGTAAAACTTAATATCTGAATATTAAATCTAAAATTCATGTAGCAAACTTCATTACCTTAACATATGAAAATTCCTATAACCCAGCTCTAGGCTTGTATTTGGTTTCTTGAACTTTAGTTTGCCATCCTGAATACAGCCAATTGAATACACCATTTGAGCCAAACTGCACTGACCTCTCAAATTTTCTCGAGGCCGATTCAGATCGCCTCCAGCCATTGACCACACAACTTCAACTTTATAACTGAGCCTATTCAGCCTTTGCCGTTTCCACCGGCCTCGGCATCCCCAGCGGAATCTCCCGTGCTGCCAACGCAGGGACGCCAGTGGGGTTTCCTTCGCATCGCTACGCTGCGCTTCTCCGTTCCACCGAGGACCGAGCGGACTGGGATGACGGGCTAAGGCATCCTACTTGCTGCTGACCGCTCCGCTCACCAGCCACCCGCCTGACTCCACTTCCCGGCACGTCCTGATGCTCACGAGCTTATTAGAGGTTTGTGAACTATTAGTTTAATAACCAATTACTTGCCATGCCGTGAGCTGGGTGGTTAGGACGACGTTTCCCCATGCATTCTTAAAAACTTATAACTTATAACTTATTACTTATAACTTACCATAAAAAACTAAAAACTAATAACTTACCATAAAAAACTCATAACTTATAACTTACCTTAAAAAACTTATAACTTATAACTTACCTTAAAAAACTTATAACTTATAACTTACCTTAAAAAACTTATAACTTACCTTAAAAAACTTATAACTTATAATTTATTTTACAACGATAAACCGTATTAAACCTAAGACTAAACACTATATCGTAACTAACTGCAACTAACTCCACAGAGCACGGGTGCTTGCTTCCTACGACGGCAGTCAGAGATTGCAAGTGGACCGCCCGCCTGTCTCCCAGAAGACCGGCTCTGAAGGACTCTTACCTTTGTTGCCCTTAGTTTTAGTGCATTGGTCTTGTTTAAATGTCGTTCTGACATTTGAAGTAATAAATTACGGTAAATTTTCCCATTACGGAACTCCACATATTTCAATATCCTATATATAACTTCAATCAATCCTTTATTTTCTATACCTGTGGCACTCCAATTTGGCATTTATCCATTTTCAGTTTTAGCCCTGCCTCCTGTAGTTTAGATAAGACTTGATAGAGACGCTTGTTGTGCTCTTGCTCATTAGTGGCACTCACCAGGACGTCATCCAGGTAGCAGAACACTCCTGGGAGGCCCTGCAATAGTCCTTCCATGGCACGCTGAAAGATTCCAGGTGCGGACGCAATTCCAAAGCTGAGACGGTTGTAGGCAAATAAACCTCTGTGGGTGTTTATTACCGTGAGTTCCTTGGAGTCTTCCTCCAAGGGTAGTTGAGCGTATGCCTGAGACATATCTAGCTTGGAGTATATAACTCCTCCTGCTAACCCGCTAAATAGATCTTCCACTCTGGGTATAGGGTAGGTATCAAGCCTAGTGGCTCTGTTGACGGTTAGTTTGTAGTCCCCACATATTCGGATGCTTTGATCAGCCTTGAGCACAGGGACGATAGCCGCTGCCCATCTTGAGTACTGTACAGGGGTGAGGATACCTTCCTGCACCAGTCTATCAAGTTCTGCCTCCACCTTAGGTCTCAGTGTGTAAGGCACGTTCCTGGCCTTACAAAACTTTGGTGGTACGGCTGGATCCACTTCTATTTTGAAATTCCTTCCCTTAAAGCAACCTAGACCTGGTTGAAAAAGTTCGGGGAATTTATTTGCTAACTCTTCAGGGCAAGTGATCAATTTGTTGACCTCATTTGCTACTATAGTTAGCCCAAGGGAATCAATCAGGTCCCTACCCAGCAAAGCTGGCCCCTCCCTGTCTACAATCACAATAGTTGCTAGCTGAGGAACCATATTACCAGATTCACGCTGGATGTTAGCCCTAAGCTCCCCACAAATCACTAGTGGGGTTCCCCCATAAGTCCTAAGCTTAACATCAGAAGGTCTCAGCTCGGGTCTTGACTTAGCTGGTATTTTAGAGTAGGTGGCCATTGAAAGGATAGACCTGGCAGCACCTGTATCTACCTTCATCTCTAATGGCACACCATTTAGTAACAATTTTATTTTGATTGGGGGTTTCATTTCCTCGGCTAAAGAAAATATTTCCCCATAACATCCTTGATTGGGGGCTGGGTAGTATGCACTGGTTCCGTTGCTAGTTCCATTAGGGTTAGGGTGGTTTTCCCTCCCCCTTTTTTCATGCATAGCATGCACAAAATTATTTTTGTTGCCTTTATCAGATTTCTGCCCTTTTGTTAGTTTGAAACAGCATTTTTTTAGATGACCTTTTTCGCCACAACCATGACAATTACTGTCTTTATAGGGGCAATCTCTACGCCAGTGCAAACCACCACAGCCGCTGCATGCTGATTTGGGGCTAGCTTGTGCCTGAGTCTTGCCCTGAGGCTTGTACGCAGTTTGCTTAACTCTGCTCTGACCTACATTCAGAATTGAATTTGGTTGCCTCAACCCCACTGTTTCTCTCAGTGGAGTTTCTTTAGCAGTAGCTAGATCCATGGCCTTTTGCCATGTCAGGCCAGCTTCATTCAGCAAGCAATTTTGAATTTCATTACTGGACACACCCAAAATTAGTCTGTCCAGTAAGGTTTCTTCTAGCACTTCCTGTTTGAAATTACAGGTATGAGAAATGGCTTTCAAACTAGCCACAAAATCAGCAATGCTTTCCCCTTGTCTCTGGTTCCGCTTATGGAACCTAAACCTCTCAAAGATCTGATTTCTTGTTGGCTTAAAATGCCGTCTCAACGCTTCCACAATCTCGTCATAAGTAGCATCAAGGACTTTTTTCGGAGACATAAGGTCTTTTATCAACCTAGCAATTTTAGGACCCACTAGTGAAATAAGGGTGGGGCTTTTTGATTTTCCCCTATTTTGTTTATTAAAAATAGCAGTGTAATCTAGTTTCATAGTCTCCAAATTCTTCCTCTACAGGATTAAATTCTCCCACTGAACCTATCAACGGCATATTGAATTTTTAGTAAGTCAAACACACTGTGAAAAGTAAAAAAAAAATTTCACAGCACAAATAGTACAATCACTTGATCAATTCTGAGTTTCTTCACTAGTCTAGCCAGTCTAGCAACACCAGTGAGCAGAACAACAACAATAACAAAAAAAATTCACTAGGCAAATTCTATGTTCCCTCACTAGTCATTCCCAGCATTTCTACCAACACCTCGTCGCCAGTATAATAGATTAGGTAACCCTACACTAGAGCACAGTATAGGTTCCACATAGACACAACACAGTCACAGTGCTGACTAACATAGACAACGCAATGACACAGCAATTTTTTAGGTAAATAGTTCACTCACCTCTTGGATACCTTAACTTAATACTCAATTTGCAGTAATGTGGCTAGCAAGAGTAGAGCGGAGATAGACGGGAATATATAGAATAGAGTAGAATAGAATTAGTACATTAGTTTAGAACTTAAGAAGTTAGATACCAACCACAGTAGGTAATTATATACACACTCGGTCAACATTTACTTGTTGTTGAACCCGAGGCCACTGGCAGACTGACTTGCGAGTGTTGCTCTCTCGAGCGTTGCCAACTTTCGGTCTCTCTAACTAGAACTTACACTACTTGCTATATTACAGTGACTTACCGACAACCGTCGGTCCTCCAAGTCGTCCTTGTGTACTATACTACCTGCCTGTAATCATTTACCTCGTGTGCCATACTGTCGGCGATCTTCTCAATAATACGCCCTTTATTCCAGTTGTGTATTCCTTATCCTGTCGGGTTCGTTTGCACCTCAGGCACTCACTTCGGGCATAGATAACACAAAGTCTAAAGATATTTACATAGTCTGCCCGGAGTGTAAAGCAGCCTGAGGGAGAACACACAACAGTACCTTCAGCCAAGATCTGCAGGATCAAGTCTCGGCGATCCTCCCGGCTCCTTCAAATAAAGACCTTACACAAAAGCTGAGTTCCCCGGTGTTCTCATTTGTCCTCTGTTACGTAATCGAAAACCTTCTCGAGATCTTTATGTTTTGAAATTGGTAATACGCTAAAAATCCATACCAACCAAACAAAAATCTCAACGCTGGCTAAGAAAACCTTGTTAAAGAATCATTTTCAGATGATGTTCCAGTCTACGATATAATTGCAGTTTAAGTATTGTTTTAGCTTTTGAACATATAAGAAAGAAATGAAGAGCAGCCTTGCAGCGTTGAAAGGTTTCTTATATATGACCTTTTCTCTTCTCCATTTTCTAAATTTATGATGAACTGCTTACTCCGGTAGAAGTGCAACTACTTTTTTTCTGTACTACAATAGTTTTATGAGAGTGTCACAACTAATCGATTGATCCGAACATCATAATAGCAAAGTATCATTTACTACTTATGGCTCGCAAACATTTCAATTCACTCACATGCTAAAATATGTTCATCAATATTTTTATCTACTTCTGTACAAAAAACTTGAGCCAAGTTTCCGAAAAAAGAATCATTTCACGAGCAGAATCATTTTCTATTCGCTGTTTGTAGATATGTTATTACCTTGTTTGCGTTGCTCGCGATAGCCATGTGCTAGAGGTTCTGCCGCCGTGTGGCAGAGACCCGGGTTCGAAACTCGGCGCTGGCGGTGGCTATTTTCTCTGTTGGGTATAGGAGAAAAATTCCAAGCACAATACCCCACTCTACCCAGGTGTCTGAAATGGTTACCGGTCTTGACCGGGGGAAAGCGTCTTGGCGTCCTGGCGTTAGTTATAAGGCATTTGAAAATCCAATGTACATGGTGATATGTATCAGGCTTGATTGGAAATAAAGCATCCGTAGATGCCTTCATTATTAAAAGAAAATCTATTGAGCTAAAATAACTGCAAGATTGACCAATGTGAGAATGTATGTTATAAGCTGTTAATATTCCGGGGTGTTAGTAATGAGTAAGCCAATTACAATAAATGAAATATTGCACCCTTCCACTTTTTTAGAGTTCAGCGACTACTGGGTGTTGTCTTACTTGAGAGGTTTAAGATGACGACAGGAAAAATGAGGCTCATATAGTATATTTATACAGCAAGAAGCAGGTCCCCGCGAAGAAAAACCACATAACTTTGTAATAAAAGTCTAAGTTTTGAGTGACGATCGCGGGTAGGTGTATAATAAATAAAATCAATCTGTAAGGAATTTATGAACACGACCTTGCAAATTATTCTGTATTCTATCAGAAAAATACAAATCGGTTCAAAAACAAAAGTTGAACATTCTAGCGGTACAGATAGAGATTTCATGGATAGAAATGCGGCTTCGCTTCGATCTTGAAGATTACTCTTCACTGGCTGCCGGAGAACGCGTTAGCTGTGCAACGCCAAGCAGAAACCAGCCACCGAAGCGATCGCCGCCATTTACTGAAAAGAGAAAGCATAGTTATGAATCGCAGTTAAGTATTGGAGTTCCAGGCAGTCTGAACACCAACGTTATATTTGAAGTTATCGTTATTAGTTATATTTGAAGTTATCGTTATTAGTTATATTTGAAGTTATCGTTATTAGTTATAGTTGCTGAGACACTTTTACTGTCAGTTAAAGTAAAGAAGTTTTTTCCGTATTGATGCATGGGAATGAACGTGCAACTCTAAATCCAGCTCACTGAATGGACCGTATGGTTAACGTAGGGTGAGCTAACCTCCAAAACTCAGTGAGCGAACGAGACTTGAAGAGACGAGACGAGACGAGAAGTACGGGCGCAGCGGACGGCGGCAGGTGTGCGGCCTCAGCCCATCATAGCGAGGGCGCACAGAAGGTTACTGGTTGGTAAAGCGCCAGGGCACAATTCCACCAGCGTGGAAGGCGGAAGTCAAAAGTTGAGTGAACATCCGCAGGCTGTGAGAAATGGCTGAGAGTAGCGATTAGTGCGATGGTAGATGAAGTAGTGCCGGGCTCAATCCGTCACTCTGCAGGTAACTTCTTAGGCGGAGAAATGTTGTATTCATAGGAGGTATTCCGGTTAAAATAGAATTTGATGTTTTTAGCTCGCACAATAAATAAATTCAGTGATACTGGACTTAGAAATTGCAACTGTTATGAAATATTTAACAATTATGAAATTTGACAATATACTGATAGTTTGCTCTAGTGGGAGGAAATACTACGCTCATAAAATGTTTTTGGGAATTTTTGAGAAATACTCTCGTAAAATATTTTTTCGGGGAAACAGGCTCGTAAAATGTTCTTGGGAAAATACTTCACTTTATGGTTCAAAGATGCTGTGCTTTATTTTGTGAGAGATGTTACAGCAAGGATTGGAATTTGACGGTTAGGCCGCCAAGCGGGGCTGCTTCGAGGGGTAAAAGGGGAGACGTTAGCAGAGAACCTATTGTGCTACACCAATGAACGCTTGCCTAGCGATCACGCGAGAAGGTGTGTCTGAGCACACACCAATGGGAGGCCCAGACGTCAGAACAAACAAGGATTCCGCCAATCAGGATGCAGATGCTGCCTCTGTACAATGGAATGATCTGGATCAATCTCGAAGCAAGGAGGCGAAACGCTTATAAGGAGGGTAGATGAAGCCTAAAAAAAGGAATTTTGAACGCACGAGAGAGCACTGCGCACGAGGTCTGAGGGTGCACTACACAGCAGGTCGGCTAGCGCCGACTTGCCTTCTACCAACACAAAAGAAACCTGATCGAAGTAAACCAGCCTCGCATCGGTGATCGTCATGTGTAAACATGTCGGAGATTCAACCGAGATCATTCAAATATCTTTGCATCGGGGTCGAACTCACAGGCAACTTCAGCGTCAAGATTTGGAGCCACGCAATTGCTAACGTTGCAAGTATCAACAGTCAAGTTCGTTCACCAACGATGCGAAGATCAGCGCACAAAACTACAGTGAATTGGCTCACCAACGCTACAAGGAATCCTGGGCTGAACGAAACTCTTAAGAGATTCCAGACACCAGGGCAGCAGCGAATACGAGTTGTAATACCGGCAGCACGAAGATGGAGCGGTGGAAGGTACCGCTACAGCACGTTAGCGAGACATCAGCACAGGACAGCAGCTATTCTCAGCAACGACGAAGGAGATCAGCGAGTGAACGATAGCACATCGGCAGTGAATATCTATCAGTGAATCACTTATTATCAAAAAATGGCGAGTGTTTTATGGTTGTGGGAGCTCTTTAAGGTGGTGATAGAAGTTCAATTTCAAATGTAGAACAGCACCCAGAAAGGTGCTTGTCAGAGTATCGCGCAAATCATCTAAATTATAGGAAATCGGTTACCTGTGTTTATTTGGTCGAGGATCGAATTCACGTTGTGAATGGTGCGGCGTCATATAATTCTACCCCTTGTCACAAGTCCAGGTTAAATCGTGATACATTATTCTCGCAAATATTGTGCTTGGTGTTGCTTGTGGAACCTGCAAATTTGTGGATGCGTAAATTGTTGTCAGCGATGGAGTATTGGTAACTTGAATTCTCGGTAAGCATTACATTTATATCATGTCGTGATTAAAGTCTTATGACGGTAGATATGTGTGTGCCTTTCTTTAACGCAATTGTGCCATTTCAAATCATTTCGTTCCAATGCCTTGTGTACTTTAACCACGTGTTTTCCAAAATAAATTCATGTAAATCTTCAATCCTTTTATTCTCCATGTCTGGTATGCAGGTGTACGCAAGCATGAAGGACAATACTTTAACATTTGCGGGGGTTGAGAGTCCCTCAGCGTCTGGGAAGGGGGTCCTAAACCCACCCTCTTCTCTGTATCGCGACACTAGTTTTCTAATTTTAATTCTTAATACTAATTTGCCCGTACTAATATCAATACTAATGTAATACTAATTTGCGCCATGGCCAAATACAGGAAGACCTGTAGAATATTCTGCATAAGGTGGTAGAGGAACGGAAGTATGGAGTTGAGCCCGGAAGACAATGGCAACTCAGAAGGATCAGCTATGGTAAGTTAGACCCAGAATGTCCTTAAATTTCAGGCTGGTGGGAAGGCTGTTTAAAAATATATTCATTTGTGTTAACAAAAACATATCTACACAGTGTACCTGGCCCGTGTTGTGCTAGTGTTCAGTATATAAAAAACTCATAATTAACCGTCATTCCCAAATGAGACATTTTTCTCGAAATTGTATAAACATTCAAAATGCTGAATACCCTATCACATCTACATCAGTGGAAACTTTTTTTGGAAGAGGAGGGACGCGCTATGCTTTGCAAACCAACGCAATATATCGGGGCTATTTTGTTGTGTGATCCAATAGTTGATATGATTTAAAAATTTTAAACACATAATTTAATAGCTCAAAAATTCAGGCATCATCTCTGATAGCTTTAGTCAAAATGAAAAAAAATGCGTAATTCCTAAATCATATTTTCTTAACGTGTGCGTTTTTGGCCGATACCGTAGTAGTGGAAATGGGCACTCGTTATCGTGGTGCAATTACTAGTTGAAAAAGAACATATTTGTTTACATTTGTTTTTGTAGTCATGATGTACCTTTTCATACTGTGCTCCTTTGCATTTATTCAATTATTATTTTATGTTTTAAGATATCCACAATCAATATTTCTATTTGCCGGCTTTGTACGAGAGTACAAGTTGCTATTGCCTGAACATGGTTTTGTTGCTCAGCCACTTTATAAGAACCTACCAAGTTTTTGCTGCAGCTGCGCTTAAAATCGTTCATATATATTGCTTACAAATGATATGGCTAATATTGAAATAGATTATCTATTACATTGCAACTGAAACATTTTAATTTATTTACCTATTACAGCATTACTGCAGTAAAAGGATTGAACTTTCTGAGAGTTATGAATGAATTGATAGCCTTGTAAAGCCTATGTTAAAAAATATAAGTATGTTAAATGTCCTTTTTATTCTCAGGTGTTCCTCATAATTCAAGCTTTACTTTAATGTTAGTCTTGACATGAGTTCTCACTTTAGTTTAACTATTTTTTATGCATCATCCTCTTTAGAATTCTTGGAGGCTGTTTAAAACATATTCATTTGTGTTAACTAATACATATCTGCTCAGTGTACCTGGTCTGTGTTGTACTTGTGTTCACCATATCAGCTGGGAATCCAGAAAGCTTCCATTATGACTTCAGATGTGAGTAACACCCTCATTATTTAATCTTAAGTATCCTTTTGATTTTGTATTATTTAAAGTATTTTGTCTGTACTGGTATAGTTTTTTGGGTAAATGTTGAGGACTTGACCATAATCGATTTTACACTTTTTGATCAATAAAGGTTGTTGGTAAGACCAAAATAAACAAGTTTTCTTCAATGCACTTTCCGGCAGAAATAAGTATTTTAAAAGTTATGGCGTTAAATGAGTTGTCGGAACTCCAGTGGGTAAATGTTGAGGACTTGACCATAATCGATTTTCCACTCGTTGATCAATAAAGATTGTTGATGAGACCAAAATAAACAAGTTTTCTTCAATGCACTTTCCGGCGGAAATAAGTATTTTAAAAGTTATGGCATTAAATGAGTTACCGTAACTCCAGTGTTTGAGGCGGGGAAAAATACACCGCGCGGTCCGACGTGAAAGTAAACAGGCGTTCCCGCGCGCCAACCAAGCCGACGAAGAGCAAACCCCCTATTACAAACGTAAAGAGGTTGGGTCGTGAGGGGTAGCAACAGTTCTTTTAGTGGAAACTATAAAACTAAAAGAACTGTGGCTACCCCTCACGACCCAACCTCTTTACGTTTGTAATAGGGTGATGCACACTGGAGTTCCGGTAACTCATTTAACGCCATAACTTTTAAAATACTCATTTCCGCCAGAAAGTGCATTGAAGAAAACTTGTTTATTTTGGTCTGATCAACAATCTTTGTTGATCATAAAGTGGAAAATCGATTATGGTCAAGTCCTCAACATTTACCCTCCAGTGTGCATCACCCTATTACAAACGTAAAGAGGTTGGGTCGTGAGGGGTAGCTACAGTTCTTTTAGTTTTATAATTTTCACTAAAAGAACTGTTGCTACCCCTCATGACCCAACCTCTTTACGTTTGTAATAGGGGGTTGGCTTGGTTGGCACGCGAAAACGCCTGTTTACTATCACGTCGGACCGCGCGGTATATTTTTTCCCGTCTCAAACACTGGAGTTACGGTAACTCATTTAATGCCATAACTTTTAAAATACTTATTTCCGCCGGAAAGTGCATTGAAGAAAACTTGTTTATTTTGGTCTCATCAACAACCTTTGTTGATCAAAAAGTGGAAAATCGATTATGGTCAAGTCCTCAACATTTACCGTTTTTTGTTATTTTGTATCTTATTTTGCTCAATATTGAATATAATGTTGTCAACAAATTTCATAATTTCGTAGGTCTAGATAGGTAATATAGTCAATTTTAAGACGTTTTACATGAATGACAATGTGCCCGGAAATGCTTATTTTTGGAGATATTCAACTTTGAAGTTTAAAGGAACGTCGTTTATAAAATTGAAGAAACGGAGAGGTAAATAAGCAGAAATCCGGTTCTGACGTAACGATAGGTAAGGTTAGGTTTGGTAAAGTTAATTTAGTTAAGTATCCTAACCTAAGTAATCCTAAAATATCTTAATTTAACTCAACCATACCGAGGCCGATGACTCCCGCCAAAATACTTGGCGTGGTCCGCGTCCGCAAAACGCCGGAAGAGCCATATCGAAACTGCCGTTAATGCTATTCTTACCTGGCGTTATTTATCCTATATCTCTTAAACTAAGCATATCCGGGCACATTGTGATTTCTGTGAAACGTCTTAAAATTGACTCTATTACCTATCTATACTTACAAAATTATGAAATTCGTTGACAACATTATATTCAATATTGACCCTTGTTTTGTTCATGACTTTGATATTGTTATAAATGTGAATGCAATTTAGTTGCAAATTTGAAAAATTTTCTTTAGTTATGTATTAAGTGGCTATTGAATTCAGAGTTTATCTACACAAATTATGGCACTGATGCTTTAGTTATCTGCTGTAAAGTTAGCCAAGTTATATTAGGTATGATTTTGTTTCCTTAGTTTTCAGGTACTGCTTGTCACTAACAAAGATAAACTTAAGGTAAAATATCGGACCAGATTACCTGATATTTGTCTGTCAAACATTCCTAAGTTTGAAAATTTTTAAGGAGAGCTAAATTGTATGAAAAATACCAAAAGTAAAGGTCAATATTGAGTTTAGGTGATATGGGAAAATTCAGAATTCCGTTTCTATTAATCACTTAAGAAGTCCATTTAAAAACATTTTACATGAATGACATTTTTTCCGCTGATGCTTAGTTTTTAAGTTAGAGCGGTAAATTATTGCGCCAAAAGAAGCGGGCGCACCAAGCAGAATTTAATTAATAACGGAAGCTAACCCCCTATTACAAACGTAAAGAGGTTGGGTCGTGAGGGGGAGGCACAGTTCTTTTAGTGAAAAATATAAATAAAGCTTCTAACTGACCCATTAGGGTGACGACCGCATCTTTGAGCCGGCCGATGTAAACAAGATTGCGGTTGTCACCCTAATGGGTCGGTTAGAAGCTTTATTTATAATTTTCACTAAAAGAACTGTGCCTCCCCGTCACGACCCAACCTCTTTACGTTTGTAATAGGAGGTTAACTTCCGTTATTGATTAAATTTCGCATGGCGTGCTCGCTTCCTTGGCGCCCGAAAGCCAACTTCAAAGTTTAATAATTCGAAAATAACGCATCAGCGGAAAAAATGTCATTCCTGTAAAACGTTCTTAAATGGGCTTCTTAGGTGATTATGTGAAACGGAATGCTCAATTTCCCCACATCACCTAAACTCAATATTGACCAAAGTAAATTATATAAAGGTTATGACTATTTATAAAAATCATCAAAAAATTTATTTCATAATATAAAAATGATTAATAAAATTGTAGATATATAAGTTTATATGATTGTGCAAAGTCAAAAATATGATGCAACATTTTTATATAACTCTGACTTTGGCCCTACATAATGAGTTGTTGCTCATTGTGTTTGTTTCCTTTAAAGCCATAGAAAATGGCTTTCACATCTCTGTTGCTGCATCCTGTTACTTGTATGATTGTGTTGTTTTTAAAATTAATAGTAAGATATTAATACTATTTTTTTACTTCATTGTAGTTTGGAGTCAGAGTTTGTTCAGTCTCTAATCTCGTCTTTGCGTTTACTCTTTTCAAATTAAATATGAAATAGATTTCTCTATTTAAATAATGCCAGATCATATCTTGGTCAATATGAAGCGTGATGCAATCAAAGAAAATCAAAATTTTATTCCCAAGAATCACTAAAAGAACCCATTTAATAACGTTTTACATGAATGACATTCTGCTCTCTGATGTATTATTTTTGAATTATTGAGCTTTGAAGTTATACGTTAAATCGCTTTCCCGCACAAAATGTGGAACACAGAGTACGAACAGGTTGGGTCAGGAAAGGCAAAGTTCGGATCACGAGGTGGTAAAGTTTTCGCCAGAACTTTGTAGAAATAAAAGAATGATGGAAATTGTTAATAAAATAATAAGAAATATTGTTATCAGTTGATAACACAAAAAAGTTAACATACAATATCTTGTATTTGGTGCTTTTGACTTTTTTTTAGTCGTCATTATTATGTCGTCACCTTTACAGTCAGCTCATAGATGGTGCCACGCAATACCGTCACCTTTACAGGCAGCTCAGAGATGGCGCCACTTGGTACGGTCGTTGCCATCATGGAGCAGATGTAAACACAATTGTTTGTGACCTTTATAGGTTGCTTTCAACCTTTATTTATAATTTTCACTAGATGAACTGTGGCTATCCCTCACGACCCAACCTCTTCACGTTCGTAATAGGGGTTAACTTCCGTTATTAATTGAATTCACCTTTTTTTGGCGGCTTCCTTTGCCGCGTGGAAGCCAACTTCAAAGTCGATTAATTCTAAAATAACGCAACAGAGAGCAGAATGTCATTCTTGTGAAACGTTCTTAAATGGGTTCCTTTAGTGATTCTTGGGAATACAATTCCCATTTCCTTTGATTGCATCACGCTTCATATTGACCCATATCTTTGCGTGTAAGGATTTTTTATGATGGAAAATTGTTCTCTGAATATCTTGAATGCTGGCAGGAGGCAAAATAATATGTTGTCCTGGAACTTATAAATTGTTCTCTGCCAGCGAAAAGATGCTCATTTGAAAATATATCATATTTGAATGTCCTTGCTACTTCATACTCTAATAAACTTTTGCTTAACCCTATCAGCTTTTTTTTAGGTATATGAGATGCTAAGACTTTTGTATCTAAAGTCTTCCTTAATATTTCTATATTCTTTTTTTCTGCTTACAATTATTTCTTTTGCTAATATCTTGAATTTTTTATTTTGATTTTGACTGACTCATGCACTGCTGGCTCTGTTCATGGCTATGGTCAGAAAAGGTCTAGTAGGACCTTTAGTGTTTTTGAATTACCTTAAATTTGAACTGAAGCAAGCCATAGGTTTTGTTATTGTTTTCTCAGTTTTATGCAGTATCTCCTGCATTCAACTATGCTGCTTGGTAACAGCTACTCATTCAAGTTAGCAAACATTCAAGGTAATCTGATACCTGCAAAAAAAAGAGGAAATTAGCTTTGAAGTAATATTTATGTTTACCGGAATGATGATGTAATATCAGTCCATTGCAAGTATTTGGTAATAATTAGTCAATTAACTTTATACACCACTTTGATATTAACATAACCTGGTCAGCATTTGCTCTATGTCAGCATGTATGAGTTTTCAAATGCTAAGATAAGATTCATATCAAAATCGTGAGTCCTCAAAACTAAAGGAAATTAAATATCAAATGTTCATTTGTTTAGTACATTAAGAAGAGCTGCAGAGTTTCAAAAGTTTTGAGAAGATGATTTTGTATAAATCCTTCCATTTTATGCTGTTTACAATAAGTGTAACAATATTTTTTATTATTTCCCATGATGGTGAGCTTTGTGGTGTTCCAAATGGAACACTTCACTCCAGTTAATCAATCACTAGGTCTGTTTGATATTCACTTATGCTCAAATAAAAAAAATGAAAAAGTGTCAAATTTAATATTCAAGTTCTGCTTATGTGTTAAATTAAGTCTCACATCTAAAATTTGTATTTATGCTGGACTGTTGTGTGGTTTTGTTCTTAACTATCAATATTTAATATTCTTAGTTTCTAACATGTATTATTGGTACAAAATAGTGTTAACATACTGTACTCATAAGTAATGTGTATTGCAAGTACATATGTACACTTGAAAACTAGTATGTATTTGGATTATTTGAGAAACTATGCTTAAACCATCATTGTACTTGAAACTTCTCTCTTAATAAAGTTGAATAAGCTCTACTCTTTTGAAGCCTGTTATAAAAGTTGATGTGCTTGTTTAATACAATTTTCTGGTTCCTTGTTCTCATTTTCTCTTTGTGTGAGGAATTGTTTGGCTCAAGACCTTATTAGTAACAGTTACAGAGAAAAGTTTGAAAATAATTGTGCATGTTAGAAATGTATCAATTCTTATGTTTTAAAACAATTATGTTTACAATTCCCATTACCTTCCACTGTTAGCAATTTTTATAGATAGGCATCCAGAAATGATAATTTTTGATAACTTTTGTTTTTGACATCACTGGCAGGCACCAGTAATGTTCGGCCAAGATGGAAGTGACGACATTCTGCCTCCCATACGCATCATAGACAATCCTGCTCACCACTGCTGTCGTGAGTGCACTTGATCGGTTCACTGCTTTTCATATTGTTTCCATTTGCCCTGCCTAGAAAGTGTTCTTTTTTTGTAAATATATTTGTAGGAACTATAGATGTGTGTTTATTGTATTGTATTAGTATTTATTGGGGTAGTGAACAGTTTTTCAGCCTTCTACCTGATAAGTATTTTTTAACTGTATTTGTAGAAATTCACTTTATTTATTGTGTTTACAGTGAGTAGTTTTAGAGTATGTTTTTCTGCTGGTTATGTAGCTTGTTAGGGGATTTATTTTACTGGTGAAATTGCGTTCTCTTTGATGAAGATTAAAGTCTGCCTTCCTTTCATTGAAATAAAATAAGCTTATGTTTTGTTTTGGCCTATATTTTTGATTCACTGCCGTTATTTTCAGTACCTTTCACATTTTTCTTCAACTTTTTCTTGCTTCTTAAGCTTTTTTCAGGCTTAATTTCTGTGAGCGAGGTGTGGGGACACGCACCTTGAGCATAGATTCTCAGATTTCTTAATTGTGTACTAATTGCTGCCTTTCTTCTTCCTCTCATGGGAACACTTCGTTGTGGTTAATTAGGCTTGAAGATACTTGAAATATAATCTGACCTATCGTTTTTGAATTCAACTAAAAATAAGAGCATCTCTCGTATTAGATAAATTGTAATATTTACTCAGGCGTTTTCAATTGAACGAAAGTTACAATTCCTGCTTTCGGGGTCAACTACGAGCAATTCTTTTAGTTGTAAAAACTCTTGAGTCGCCGCCCTTGGATGTGTCACCAAGCTGACCACAGGAAGCCTTGCGTGAGACCACCGAGCTTTGGAGTAGGCAAGTGTTGACCTCCAGTCTGAATTATGTGTCTTTGTTGCACCGCGTGGGTGTTTTCCTTCCCTGGCTTCATTGTTACCTTTGTTGAATCTTGTATGTTTTCACTGGCCAGTATTTTTCCTGACCCAATTTGTCTTGCTGCTCCGTACTAATGAGTCACCGTATTTGATTTGCTCTAAGTTTTCTTCAAAAATAACTCGTAATATTGATTGCTTTTCAACACGCTGTGACATGTTAAAAATGCTCTAATTCTTCTTACGAGAATACTCCGTAATTTTTACTCTTCGATACGCGCTGGCGTATTCGAAATCCCTTTAATCTCTTTTACGGAATGTACTCGTATGTGGCTAAAATGCAAGCATGATTTGTGGAACGAAATTTTTTGCTTAAAGACTCAATTTAAAAATTGATGTTCGGTGCAAGAAGTTTCACCCACGATGTTGATTTGCGCCTGAAATTGAATTGTGCGTTAAAACAAAAATTATACAGAAAGAAAAGAGAACTTGGAAATTGTTTCAAGACATTTTCGTTTCACGAAAAAATCCTAAGTATTTATTTTTAAAGTAATTGCAGTATTCTTCAAATCCTGTTTTTTATGTACATTCCTACCGTTTTATTTTTATGATGTCGGTCTAAACGAAAATATCCGCGAATTTACATTCTAAAGTATCATTAGTGTAAACTAGAGCCCACGTCTGAAAATTTATTCCGCGATAGAATGCAAAGTTGAGGTACGCAAATTGTGAAAACCTTGCTTTGAAACGAGTAACTTAGAGTAAACCTGAATGAGTTGTTTTTACGGGATTTTCTCGTTGTGATAAATGTGATACGTTTAGAATTGTTACTTTGACTTTTAAATTATTTCTCTGAGGGAAATAACCTGCAGTTTTGTAACGGCGATTTAATTGTCGCTCTCTTTAGCGGGTAAGTATAGTTTGTATTTTACTTGTAAACACGTAATGTGTTGTTTTCCCTCATTTCGGTATTTCCCTCATCGGTATTATCAGTTTCCTGATATCAGCCGTAGCTGTTTGCATGCATCGGGATTACCATTTTCCATGGTTCGGAATTACTTCTTCTTCCATATTGATTTGAGCCGTTTCTGTACATTGGGATTACTCGTTTCCCGGTATCAGCAGCATTAGAGGTTTCTGTGCGGCGAAATTAGCCGTTGCTAGGCAACGGGATTAACAGTTTCCATGTTCTGCATTAGCCATTTCTGTGTGTCGAAACTAGCCGTTTCTTTGCTCTGCATTAAACATTTCTGTGCGCCGAAATTAGCCATTCATATGCATCGAAATTCGTCCTGGACCCGTAACGGCTAAAGCCGTTCCGCGTATCAATTTCATTGACAAAATTAATATCGGTACGCCCCGAGAACTGGCATTCGAACAGCAAACAAGAACTAAATTAGCGCTTGGGAAGATTGCCTGGCTTCCAGCGTTACTGCGGCTTCCCTCGGAGTGTGTCTGCCAACCCACGGCCAACTCTTCCAGACCGCCACCGCTGGAGACACAGAAAGCTTGCCCAAGCTTCCGTTCAGCGTTCTCTTTGCATGGTGTGCTCCGCCGCAATAACGCCTAAATTTTTAGCCGCTGATCTGAGTGGGCGTTATCAACATTAGTGTGCGTTTGTAACGCTTTGGCTTATATGAGGGTCAACATTAGTGTGCATTTGTAACGCTTTGGTTTTTATGTGGGTGAACATTAGTGTATTTTTTAATGTTTTGACTTATTCTATGTCGGATTCGTATAGTCGGGACGACAGTGAGTAGCGCAGGTGAATTAGGTGACCAAGGCAAGTGTGCACGAGTGTAGCCAAGAGTTTTGCGTCTTGCTTTGTTTCATACTAGGACGAATTATAATACAGCATGGAAGTTGTGAAAATGTACGTGCAGCCTCGCATAACGAGCCCTCCCCTCAAAAGACAACGATCGCACACTTTCGCTCCCAGAGGCCAGTCGAGTTTGTACGGAAGAGATAACGACGCAAACTGCAGCTACTGCTACGAATACCTTCCTTCGCCTGCCAACCTCCCCTTGCCGTCCAGCGAACCCTTGGGAAAGAAATACTCCAAATCAAGCCTCAGCTCACGAGCATCGTCTCTGAGTCCAAACATTGAGCGGTCTGCTTTCTCTAAACCGAAGGTTGGGTTGCGCAGGTCTGCGACTAGCATTATTTTATCCAAGTATTGCAAGCCGAGAAATGCGAATGACTCAGACCACAACGGTCGGTCGCGCATGCAAAAAAGCGCGAGCGCTCTCGAGAATGTCTCCCAAGACCTGCTCAAGAAAAGAGAAGCTCAACTGAAAACTGTGAAGGAGGGTACGAAAGATGCCCCTCGAGGAGCTTCAGCACCTGGCAGCAGGTGGAAAAGTGCCCTCAGCCTGTTCAGGCTGTCCATTGCGAGGTCTCCGTCTGGCGTCGTGTCGCCTGCTTGTCTCAAAGGCGACCAAGAGGAGAACGAAGAAGGTAAGAGTTTTAGTGTCCGTTTCTTCTTTTGAAATGCGCAGTATTTGATTTCAGGTTTTGTAATACTAACTACGAAATTCGTGTGCCGTATCCCTGATTTAGCTGTCTCTGACCAGGTTGGACTCGTAAAGGCTGTAGATAGTTTATGCCAGCGGTTCCTAACATGTGGGGAATTCCCCTCTGGTAGGGAATGGCGGAGTTACCAGGTAGGGAATTTCGTGCATTTGTTTCCACCCACAAAAAAATCAATAGTATTTCAAAATCTAAAACACTGCATCCAACTGTTGACTTACTTCACATATCACAACCATTTACAAACTATTTTAATAACAAAAATAACCATAACGAGGTATTGTATGTCATGTTTGGGTAAAGTGACAACACTGCTGGGTTAGAAATGTTACAGATAAGTAAAAGGAAGATGAGGTGGGGAATAGGAAGTTGGCTTACTACTAAGTAGGGAATGGGAGAAAAAAGGTTAAGAACCACTGGTCTAGGCGAAACTCGCATTGCTGAACCAAATACTCTCCACAGTTATCCAATCTTATATTTTTATTACTACCGTCGAAACATAGGTTAACATTTTTAAATCGTACACTGCAATAGTGTAGATAAAGTTTGTGAAAATTTTCAGTTCCACAACTTCAGTTAATGCTTAATAGCAATTTACTAGTGACAACCTTGTCTTCAGTTTTTGAGTCAATGACTCGCGTGGTTATTCATTTTTACATAGAAGCGCGAAAAAAGTCCGCGAACAAAAGGTAAGATACAACATTCTGCGGTGAGCCGTATGGTTCGAAGGCACGGAAGGACGCGAGAATGCAGGAAATTTTCTCGCTGTGGCTTGCTCGCTGTGCGCTGGAGGGCATGAAAATAATAAACACGGAAGGTGAGAAATTCCCTCTGGCGCCGTGCATCTCATGTCATTGAACGCTCAGTTAAAGGAGGATATTTTGACACGCTCAGCTTCCAACTTAATGTAGGAGCGTACACAGTGTACGCGATAATTTGAACGTGCTGTCTTATACTTTTTAATGTTTACCCACATCCCCTCCAATTTTTTGAGGAAGCGTACATAGTATTTTAAAATTGAACGCGCCGAAGGCTGAAAAGGGCTCGAAATCGACGTATAAACTTGTTTGTGGCTGATTTCGATACATTATTTTTCGGACGAGTTTACTCGCCGCACAATGTATGAAATAAAATTTAGTGAAGACGAGTTAACTCAATCAGGCCGGGCAGGGGCTTTTTGATGACTCGGCTTCTTCAGTTCGGCATGTTCTCGATTGAGGAAATTATATGTGCTCTAACTGACACTCCTTCAATCATGTCGCTTGAACAATATTGAGAGAAAGGCTTCGAAAGTTTTGTTAGTTAAGTTATAAAACTGTGTAGCTTGTATACATTTCTTATTCTTTGTTACTTGTTTTTTAATAGCTGTGCGTAATTTTTTCTCAAGTGTCATCATTTCGCTTTCGTTATTTAGTCTGTTCGCCTTTTTTTGGACTGCTGAGCTGATTTTCAGATATTACTTGTTTTGCCTGCCGTGTTTAGTCCAGACATTTGAACATCGTACTTGTATGCTACCATTAAAATATGTTCGATAGGTCGACGTGTATACGTAACGTTAACTCGACGCAAATGCGAATTTCTATCTGGACAGGGTGATAATAATCGTGCTCTGTAGGAGCAAGTCCTTAATATTTGTTGAAGCATGATTTGGTAAATTGATCGCACAATTCTTGAAGATTCCTTGAACCTTATTGCACCGGTGGCACTAAGTGAGCGGATAACGTACTGTATATGTTTGTCATCAGAAAGCGAGTATCATGAACTCTGTTGAGAGCGACTGCGAGACGATCAGCTGCATTGTTCTCTATACTTTCAGAACATTTGCTATAC
Source organism: Morinoia aosen (assembly GCA_030386875.1). Taxonomy (NCBI): domain Eukaryota; kingdom Metazoa; phylum Arthropoda; class Malacostraca; order Amphipoda; family Talitridae; genus Morinoia; species Morinoia aosen. The sequence continues at coordinate 36,134,493 of CM059571.1, read as the reverse complement.
CTATTCTCTATATATTCGCTTGGTGGATAGCTAGAATATGTTACTCTAGATAATTTTTTTTTCTTTTGAAGCAATGCATGTTGAATGACGGAGCTGCTAGTAGGACGTTCTATCTTTCCAAATTAAAGCCCAGTGAAGTTCAGTACTCCAATCGCTCTGTTGGCCTCAAAAAGTGAGCATGGGTTAAAGCGAAGTATCTTACTTATGAGAATTTATCCTATTTTCAATATATTTCTTTGATATTCTGAAGACATTGCTTTCAGGCTTGCCGCGCGTTGATTTTATCTCGAGGACGTGATCTTGAAAGCTTATGTCCGTTTTAGCAGAGTCTGTGTTTGTCCGGTTGTCCGGTAAAACTTAAACCTGGCACAGCAGTTTTCAGATGATATCTAGTGCTTGCATTCAGTACCAGCCTAACACTGAACACTCATGTCTATTCACGTCACTTCAATATTTCAATATGTATGAACATACAGTAGGTTGACAACGAAGACAACACTTATATGACTGTTTTTTCCGTCTTCCAAGTCCTCGAGCTATTCTTATATTTTAAACATCATTTGTCAGGAACGTGGTCCTTCGTCTGGACGACCTATTCCTTTGTTGCCTCTTATATCCTCAAAAGATGTGTTCACTTAAAACCAGTATTTCTCAGGGCCTGAACACTTATAGCCAGACATATGGTATCACCTCTCAATATGTGTCCGTAGGCTTTACTCAATACATGTCCGAAGGTTTGCAAAGCCTAGTAGAAGAGTTGGGGGTGCCTCCATCATGACTTAGCTGTTGAGACTTTGCCAATACCAAAGCGTTGGTGTTCCTATAACATTCTAGCTCGGTTTTATTCGTTGAAACTTCTATTTCTGACTCACGTCTAACTGTGGTATCATATTCGCTTTGGCCTGAAATTAGATCAATCAAACTTCAGGCAAGGAACACTGTGGTTCAAGTTTTGGAATCGAGTCCCGCAATAGTGGTATTTCAATCTGAAAAAAAATAATTTCCTCTGGTAATTGTTGAAAAGGAATGACGGGTGGAAAAAAATCAATGGGGAAACCTTTTGTAATTGCACTTCCCTGTCTCTATCTCTTAACAAGTTATGAAGCTAAAAACTCATGGTAGACACCGATTTTAATGATCAATATTAAAGTTACAAACTATCGTGACCTCACACTGTATCGTTTCGCACTCGGGAGGGATTTCATTTTCCTGAATGCTGTCATCAGTGACGTGTGACTGCCTGCTTCGTTTTACTGTACACAACAAGGGAAGAGTTATCTGAGTTCGACTTCGCTCCCCTGTGAAAATATTGTCATTGACTCAATATGTGATAGATAATGGTGTGAATTTGTGTCATGCGGGACTTCCAGTGTTTCCACGAGCAGGGTAATTACCCTAGTTTAGGGTAATCAGGGGTACCCTAGGGTAATGTTTAGGGTAATGAAAAATATGGGCGAATCTAGGGTAATCAGAGCTCCGTGAAGGAAGTGCGCTCCTTATCTACGAAAATAGAAAATTGAAGCCAATATGCAAGCACCCTACTGGTTACCACTTGAACGAAATGTAATGAAACGGTTCAGAATTTAGTGTTCACAAAACTGCACTGCTGCTGTGGTTAGTGTCGCATATTTGAATGTCATCAGGTATCGCTCACCAAAGACGGCGTCAAGATACGAAGCCATGATATCTCTTGTCCACTTCGTTCTGACACATGATTCTGATTTGCATTTCGCTAACAAAAAACTCGATCGGTGTCAGCAACAGCCAGTCGACGAAAGTCACTGTCCTATACTGATTGCGTTAGTGGTTATAAGCTTAGTCAGAATATTGACAGGTATGTTTGTTGTATTGCTAAATATCACAGCTAATATATTTCATCGTAGAAATAATTAATGGGTTCTTTCTTGTGATAATCATTTAATTAACAGCAGAGTTACCTCACAGCGCTGGTATTTTGCAGCTAATTAGATGGAAGGCGTCCTATTTCTTAGTCATGTTGCACGCCAAAGAAGCATGTTATTGTTGCGATGCTAACAAAAAAATTTAGACAGGGTTCTTTGACACTTCAAGTTTCAAAAAGTTCTAAAAGCGAAAGGAAGAAGCTATAAAATTAGTTACAAAAATTCATATAAACGAAAGAGTACAGTTATCGACTTGAAACATTCAATTTATGTTTGTATTCTCTCTGTCTTTCTTCATGCCTGGAATTCCTTCAACCAAAATTGAAGCACTGGGGGTTCTAGCATCTGAGTGTTGAGGAAAGTTCATGCATATTCATAAAGGCAAGGTAGTTTTTTCCAAAAACCTCTGAATTTCCTCACCCGCCCTTCCGGAAATGAAGAAATTTGATAACTTTACAATCAACTTTATGAGTTGATATGTGAATGTGATTGCAACGAAGTCTCTGAGAAGCACATGTGGTGTAACGAGATTGGATAAAATCCGTTATGAAGAGATATGACGAAGGTCATGTGTGAGGGAAGCCAGAAAGTCATCGCAGTGAGTGGAACAAAGTGTTAGTTATATTGCGCATGTGGAAAGAATGCCTGAAGTGCGTGAATGGATGGAAAATTAAATAAAAAATAAATAAATGTACTAGGGATAGGTACACAAATTATTGCATTTCTTGCAGCATAGCAGATGATCGTGCACCGCACCAAGTGAGGAAGAGCCAACGACCCCACCTCGAAAAAAGGAAAGCTCACTTGAAAGCTAGAAACTACCATCAGAAAAATTCGTTGACATCGGAACCTGAGTTTGAGGGATGGTTAGCCAAGTCCTCAAAATCAACAGAGTAAAAGGATGTGGCATTGTGTAAGGTTTGTCGAACCTATATTACCTGTGGGAAATCGGAGATCAGGCGTCACATGCTCTCAGCGACACAAACAACGATCCATGGTGGCAAAAAAAACATCAATTGCCAGCTACGTGCTATCCAATGATCCTCTCGAAAATCATGCTCGTAAAGTGGAGCTGCAAGTTTGTGCATTTTTAGCTAAGCACCTCTTATCTGATTGTGTGAGCCTCTTTTAGTTTGATGAAAACAATGTTCCTGATCAGGAGTCACAGAAAAAAGGGGGCCTTGGGAAACAGCGAGCATCAAAATTAATTCGACAAGTTTCTGGCAAACATCTTGTACGTGATATCGTTTGGATATCAGACCAGCATTCTAACGTCGTTCGACTGGATTTCCCTCCTGACGCTCATGTAGTATGTAACTCAGGGCTTATTCATACTGACGGAGCTCTGGAAACCAGTCCATTTGCCTTTTAGTTAATTAATAGACCATGGATCAGGATTAGCTGTTTTAGGGTAATCTGGGGTAATCAACACCCTTCAGCTAGGGTAATTAGAGTTGCCTCGCGTGGAAACCCTGCCCGGACTTCCTAATCCTAGCTCCATGTTATCAGTAGCGTATGAGACACGGTGGTGCTAGGTGCGTCGTGTTGGCATCTCCTGTGTACGCGGGTAGTGCGTCACGGATCTATTTCTGCGGCGCAGCTTACCATTGCCATCCTGCCCAGTTGTCCGTGATCATTCCGCGGTCAAATTCCTGTGGACAAGTAATTTGTCCCCTCCCGCTGCTGAATGTGTTTTCGTTGGCATCTACTAGATTGTGTTCTGATAATGCCTTCAGATATCGGGGAGTGAATTTCAGTATTTTTCGAATTCTTTAGTGCTTAACTGAGTGGCATGGTTTCCGATTGGATTGACTAGTAGTTTAGGAAAATCGTTCGTTACATAAAAAGGAAGATTCTTCTGAGCTTAATGTTCGTGGTTGTAAGCTTTCATATTTAGGCGTAATAAGTATAGGCAAAGACTTCCTACTGATGGTTGAACAGTCGTTTTATTGTGCGAACTTCAATTTTCTTAGTTTCTGGCGTTGCTGATGTTTGAGTTCATGATAATGGACAATAAGCCCATTATCAGGTTGAAATTGTGGTAGATATTCATGTTGGCGCTGTTGTATGCGCACTACCTGTCATGGTTGGTTTCTGTTTGTATCGGAGCCAACAGATAGGGGCGTCCTTTTATAAAATGAAGTGTATTTCCCTGTAGTAAAGCAGCTGGGTGTATCCACTATACAGGGTGTCCTCAAAAATGTATCCACTGACTGATGTATATTAATATGATACCGGAACATTATATCAAAACTAAACTGTTGTATGATTCTGGTATCATACGTAGATGTATCGGTTAGTGGATACGTTTTTTTGTGGACACCCTGTACAACTGAAGTCTACCTCGCAATTAAGGGGTGTGCTAAGCCGCTTTTCAATGTTCCCTCTGTTGTTGTTTTTCCCTCACGCAGTCCGATGTAGTGACGCACACAGCCAAGTTCCGGCGCAACTTTCGATGCCTCTCGCTCATCTGCCAGATGCGTGCTGCTGAAATGTTACGGGCGATCAGGGCTGTGTCATGTTCAGCGGGATGTATCTTTTTGAATGGTTCCTAAAGTACTGATTTGTTAAAGAGCAGCGGATGTGAATTTTAGTGCTTAAGAGATGCGGTTTTGTTTCAGTACGACTCGAAGAATTGAAGGTATCATTTTGGAATGCGTTTTCCTTTCATTCGCTGAGCTATCATTAAGCTACTCGTACATTTAACATGCATTGCATTTCATGGAAAGACAGTATCACCTTATTGATGTCTGTGCCGTATTTGAATGAAGAAATTTGCTATGAAATCGTTTCACGTCATAGATATTAGATCAAACTGAAATCTTACACATGGAATTCTCGTTTACCGTACGTATTATTAACCCTAATATCGATTTTTAATTATTGTGTTTTTAGATAGTAGTTACGCGAATCAAGCCTGCTTGCTGTAACACTAAACGATGACGGAAACGCCAGTCACAACTTCTTATCGATAAGAGGAAGGGTAATCCATGTGTTCTCTAGAGAGCTTGACGAGCATTCTTCATGCGTAGATTACTAAGATATTAGCTATCTCTAAATACGTTCACTGTTCAGGTAGTGAACTGATGCTGGCGCTCCCAAGGGAGATAGTGTAAAGTTACCTCAGCTCTAGGTAGGCCTTCGGGACATATCTTTTGTGCTCGTTTTTCTTCTTTTAATTTTCGAGCCTTCTTCGTTATCTTTTCTTTGTCTTTCCTTCCCCTTGCGTCATTACTTGCTGTTTCTGTGTGCATGGTACCCTGTTGGAATATACCTTATGCATATATTACTCGTTTTCTACACTAAACGGCCTCTTCTTTCGCTCTCTTCAGGTCGCATATGTTGTAGCCGATCTCTTGTTCATCGCCTGTGTAAAACTAACCAATAATAACAAAACAAAGCTCACACCTGAGTCACGATGTCAACAAAGCGCTCTGACGTGGCTGCGATTGCGAGCTGATGGCCCGTATCAGGCAAATGACGCACGTGTAAAGAGATACAGAGAAAGCGAGGTGGGTTCGCTGTGTGCCACCAGCGCTTTGCTTATTTGCTACCTGTGCAAATACTTGGCCTCTCCACTGCGCCCATTTCAGACGCATTTGCTGCAGTCAACACTCCGTGTGCTGTGGCCAGTGTCGAGTGGCATGCCACTCCGAGTTAGCCGTGGTGTTCAAGTTTCACAGAGGTTTCCGAGTTCTTGTTTCCAAAGTTTTGCTTTTATGGAAGGCCCGCCCTCGAGTCGAAGTTAATCACTGTTTGCTGTCCTGCGTTTTCCACCACTCGATCGTCACAAACCGTCGTTGACTGGATATTTTTCGTAATAACTAATATCTGTTTTTGGCACAGCCTAGTTTCCGTGTGATTCAGTTTAGGTCCAATTTTTCATTCGGGTTTACCAAAAATTGAGTTTCCACTGTATGTAAATGTGAGAGGTTTCTTTATGCCGTCTTTTAGGTTTCGTAGTTGCGGGTTTACTAACATCAAGTCATCACAACAACATCTCAATCATCCTCATTGTTCCATGTTTACCGGTCTTACGGAGTTACTTTTTTGCAAACATTTAGTTTGGCTTTAAAAGTTTACGTTCAATTTTTTGTGCTGAGTCACTCTGCTGACGTGCACACTTTTTCTGTACCACGTGTTATAAATTTAAATAAACGTCGTGAAATTTCTCGAAATCAACATTCGATTCGAACTGATCACCGTAGTGCTTCTCGCTCAAAATTTGCTTTCGCAAGTTACACTGAGGAAGCCTTATGATATTTGTGACCTCTAAAATATGGAACGCATCATTAGGAAAATGGCATACAGAACGTCAACTTCGATGGAGCATTACGGCTGCTACTGTTAGGTAAATTTACGAAAGAATTTTATGAACATTTACAAAGTAAGTGGCCTCGAACAAGATGCACCGGGTAAAAATCTTTCTGTATTTATAGCGGTTTAAAGCGTGTCCTAACGTTTTAAAATCTAAAACTCTCCATCCATTAAATTATCCATTATGATTTATAATTTCTTATTTAACGTCTGATTGTATGCAAACTTATAGGTCATATGACAAACAGCTTCAAGAGAAATTGAATGCAGTTGTGTTCAATATACCAGCAATAAAGGTACAAAAAAGACAGTTTCGCAGTGCGTGCGTCAGAGCACCACCAGCACCTGCCGCCGCTTGTCCACAGAAATGCGGCGTTAGGTTAGCCTTGTGTTGCCAGTTGCTCTTATTATTTCTGTGTTGCCAGTTTAATTGCTCCAGGAACTTTCGTTGCCAGTTGATTTAGTTGTTATAGTTATTTCTGTGTTGCCAGGTGGTTGAGTTATTCGATTAATTTTTTCTTCCAGTTGAGTTGATTGTTCCTGTTATTATTCCTGTGTTGCAGAATAATTTAGTCATTCCATGAACTTCTGCTGTCAGTTGCTTTGACCGTTCCTGTTATTGATGTGATTGTTCCAGCAACTTATGTTACAGTTGATTTAATAATTATTGTTGGAGGTATTTTAGTGTTGCCAGTATGAATGATTGTTACCGTAATTTTTATTACTAGTTAATTTGATTGTTCAAGAATTCTTGCGTTGCGAGTTGTTTTGGCTGTTGCTGTGTTTCTCCTGCTGACAGTTAGTTTTTTTTGCGTCAGTAATTCTTGCGTTGCATGCTCGTAAGATTGCTCCAGTATTATGTGTTATTACCTTCAGAGGATTGCGTCGTGTCGCAGAGGGCATGTGATGTTTGATTTTGTTTAGTTGAGTTCATCTATCCTGTGCACTGAGGACGGCCGCCTCTTCAGGGGATACTGTTAGGTTACCGGAGCTATGTTTAGACTTTCGGGAATTTAATTTTTCGTGTTCGCTTTGGTTCTTTCAGTTTCCGTGCCTATTTCGCTATCTCTTATTTTTCCCTTCCTAACTTGCTGTTTTTATGCCCAGGCTGTCTTGTGTAGGAACACATCTTGTGCGTAGGTTCCCCATTTCTATAGTTTGTACTAGATTGCCCCTTCTTTTCGCTCTCACGATATCACCTTTGATGTGGCTAGGGAGTCTTAATTTAATGAGTATAATAATGATAATGCGGAAAATTTTGTGGTAAAATCTTCGGAATGTCATTCAGTGTTCAACGAACTAATATCATAGCATGTTAACTATGTTTGCTTCCACTTATTCTATTATCGGTAAACAATATGTTTTTACGCGAAGTTATGGAGATAGCCACGTTTATGAACGAAGAAGGAACTCAACTACGCAACTCTGTGTACGCCAACATTTAGCTTTCATTTCTGTTTTAGGTAATTTGACTTTTGTGAAGTGGTAGTCGGAATAAGTGTGAGTAATTGGCGAGGGACGTCAATGTTCGAGTCGCTGGTGAATATTTGGAGCTACGTATTTGGCAACGACAGCATGGCCACCAAAGCTGGAGGTGAGTGTGTCTCATTTGTGCTGTCCTACGGCGGGACCGCCTTCTGTGTTATTTTTACCGCCTACTGCAGTGTTGTTCACTCATTTGTGCAAGGGAGACTTCGGTTAAACGCGTTGATTGAGAGAGCCGCAACTAGTGCAAGTTAACGAATATTATATAAATTATATATTAATTAATGAATCTATGCATTTTTCGAGAGCCGTGCAATGAATACTACTGGCCTGCTGTGTGACCGCCTTGTTTCTCTGTGTTGTTTTTAACAAATAGACAACGTATTGGGACATATGTGTACCACTAGGTAAATTGCTCAATTGCGTGCAAGCGTAAATGAATAGCGTTTCAATTATTTCACCACTTCTCTCAAAATTGATTTTAGCGTTCGAGATAAAATATTGTCGTGCAATTTTATTTTTCATACTTTTTAGAAAGGATAAGAATGGATTTCAGTAGCGATGTCGGTTTTTCAATTCTGCTACTCACAACCTAACCGAATCAAACCTAGCAACCGCACAAAAGTAGTCAATGTGTTAAAATCATTGTTCTCCTGTAACGGGGCAGTGGAAATTTTGGTGGTACGAGTTATGACGGAATTTCCCCGTGCCAGTTTTTTAGAAGCGTAAGTCGTGAGAGTAACAGTAAGAGAATATGTTAAGGGGAATAGTAAATCCTTCCCCGAAAACTTCGAATAAGTCTTGGTGGTCGCATGGTGAATTGATCGCTTTATGAATGTTTTACCGTGATTCTTGAATACTAAATAATTTTGTACATCCATCATTCGCGTAAGCATTAGTGAGCGAAAGCTTTGTGGAGCAGTTTGTTAAGCCCTTCTGGGCAGGTATTTGTAAACGAAATCTTCGAGCATCAAATCCTATCACTAACTAATCCCTCTGCAATTGCATTCATTCGAGTGACCTTTACATAGTCGAAATGACGTTCCTGTTGGCTAATAGCCTGCGTACTCAATTAGAGCTTTTGAGAGGTCTAGTTATGTGGCGGAGCTCGCACAATTTCCTTCGCGCTCTTGTTGATCTGACGGCGGTGGCTTTAGTGACAGCAGCGTTGTACGGCAGCGGTTGTGCCAGGACGTTAATTTTTATGAATAAAGTATTTGCCTGTAAAATTTTGAGAGCGTTTTCAGTTCGAAGTGAACTTTTCTTTAGCTCTGTGTTTGAGGTTTCAAATTTTTGAAGAACGTTTGCAATTGATATTTCTGAAATAAACGTCGACTCTGAAGAACTCCCTTTTTCAATACTGTTTTTTTTTTATTGAATTTCATTATGATGACAATACAAGGTTAAAAAGACACAATTTGTTCCATGTCGCATTGTGCAATTAAAACGTGCACGTTTACATTAACATTATTCTCTGTTGTGTTCATGCACTGAAATTTCCTCGCAAGGATTTGAGCCAGCCAACTAGCTTCAGTGCTGCTCATGTGGAGACCAGTGCAGGTCTCCGGACTTCCCAGAAAAAGAAACGATAACATTTCAGTAATTTACCTGTGTGCGCTTCGATAAACTTGTTTTCTTTTACATATTTATCGGGTGACCGCATTTTATCGATATATACGTTGACCTTTACGTGTATGTTCATTGTATAAATTGATACTATTTAGAAATGTGACTCATCCTTTACACAAAGGAAAGAATTGTTGACGTGACACATAGCGTTTTGAGATGTAATCCCTGCTCTACAGTAGTCGGGGTGGTTCAGAACACGACTGCAGTCACGTTAACTAATAATGGATCGAGAGACACTGCTTTTTAGAACACGTATTATTGGGGGTTCAGAACACGAATGCAGTCAAGTTACTGTGATAGCCAATAAACACTTCGCACATGAGGGTAGAGTGTCGGATCACAGCGTCGGGCTGTGCTAGGCTACAGCCAATGTGTTGTAGACCTGGGCATGGGTGCCGCTATCTCGGCGCTAGGGTGCTGGTGATAAGCTGGAGCTTGGAGTGTGGAGATAAGGGAGCATGAAGCTGAAGCTCGGCCATGTTTTGATGCTTCAGATCAGCTAGGACTTGGAGCTGGACTTAACTGTTGGGTCTTGAAGCTAGTAGAGTATAGCTTGGACATAGTCGTCAGGCTGACCCAATTGTAGGCCGATGTAATTGGTTGCAATTGCAGTGTTACAAGTCAAGTTGCAGCAATTTTAGTGACTATAGCAAAATCTTGTAGATTTAGAAAGAAACCTAATTGATCGTATGGAATGAAATGCAATACTTATCGACGATTAGAATGTGTCATATTGCATCGTGCATATTCTTTTTCGGGATGGAAGTAACCCTAATCTATCAGTTACAATTCAAGATTCTTCTTTGAGCTTTGCGCATGAAAATCATGTTGAGTAACTTTTCAGTGAGATAAAACCAATGTATCTATGGAAGTCTGCGCTCACAGAAGGAAGATGTGAAATCCTGAGCGTAAAATCAGGTGCGCTCTCCTTTAGTTGAAGTTTAATTATTTCTTTTTTGTAGCGGTTTATCTTTTTTTGTCAACTGGTATCAGTTACTTTCTTATCCAATTTGTATTGTGTTTCATAAACCTATTTCAGGTTTGCTCTGCATTTTCGTAGGGTGTTGGAAGATTGAAGTTCTTTCCGTTCCGTTCTTTTAGTTTCTGATTGAACGGTCTTCTCTCCTTCCCCCTACAGAAAACGCCTTTGTTCGGATTTGAGAAGCTTCAGTTAACTTATAACTTGAGCTAATCTAATCTTTATTTCTCCAAATAATCAATGTCGGTGACCCATGTACTAATAATAATCTGTGGGCCATAGATTAAAACATAGGAGTTTAGTTCGTCGTAAACTGTACTACTTATTTCAAAATATGCTCCATACGCTGCCTCTGAAATGTCCACTTGCGTCTCTGAACTGCAACAATGCCACTCAATAAATGTTACTGCAACAGTGCCTCTCAATTGTCCCGCAACGTAGCATTTGATCTGCGCACAGTCGTCGGTACGAGACCGTTCGAGCGCCGTCGTGTCTGTGTCAAGGATGCGAGGCTGCCGAGGCGTGACCGTGGTGTTGGTTTGTGTCTGCTAATTGCCTGGTCTTACCAGCCCCCATTGCGTTCCAGTCACTGGAAGCTGCATGACGAGTTTCTTCTGGCGAAGTAATTATTGCGCTGGGCCTTATGAGGAATCTTTTTCCCTGGTATGTGTGATATCTTTTTTGCTGTAGTTGTGGTTATAGAGTGAAGGTTGAACAAGGGATTTGCGTTGCATAGATTCCGTTTCCTTAACTCCATACTAAATAGTGCCTTCCTCCTTCCTCTCTTTGGATCGCATTTGTTGCTGGGTAGGGAGGCTAAAACGAACGACTAATCTAATCTTGAATAATATTCTTCCCAACTAGATCATTCGAGCTGTACGACATTAATATAGCTAAAAACTGTTGAGGCGTACAAATTTTTAACACTTGAATTGAATAACAAGAAATGCAATGCTTGTTTTCATGTTTCTACTTTTTCCTTGCTTTATATTTCATTGCATCCAACTTATCTTGTACAAAGACCTGCCATTTAACATTGTTTTTCTGCTTGGCGTGGTTTTAAAGCCATCTTGAGAGACGGATACTACGATCGGATTTGTTACTTCTTTTCTTGTAGAAATTTCCTTTGGTAGTAATTTCTAGCGGAAATTTAAACCATTTTTGTTTCCAAAATTGCGGTTGTCGCGAATTTCGCTAGTTACGAAGCAACTTCAACATTTTGTGACATCATCAAACACTCGGCGTTTTGGTGTACGTTGACGTTAATTCTTAGGCTAATTATGGACCATTTATGGGCAGAGATCCACACACGCAATGCCTTCCTAGTTCTCTTGATTCTGAGGTGTGAGTATTTATGTCACTTCTACCTTGTTGCGATCTAGGTGTCCTGGAGGACTGCAGGCAAAGTTCACTTATTGATAGCGTCATAAAAAACACACTTCTATAAATTGTCAGTCATCATTAGAGCGTATGGAAAGGTTTTTAATACAAAAATGTATGTCAATGTATGACTTACACATTCTCGTCATTTGTCTAGTATCTGATATTCTTGCTGTGCTGTTGAAGCTACCATGGCAATGAGCCATTCATTACATCATGTGATTTTATTCTAAACATCCTTTTATTATTGGCCAAATGAACTCCTTTTTCGCTGCGATGGTTATTGATTTCATGCTAATAGCCCGACTCAGTCCTATCTAGGCAATTTATTATTCAATATTCTTATTTTCCCATCACTTTATAGTGTGCTTGCATTTTTGCTAATATCCAACTTAGTCCTGTCTAGATACTGTATTACTCAACATTTTTATTTTCCCATCCCCTTGCATTGTGCACGAGTCGAAATACAACCTCCAAAGTAACCGAATGTTACCTTATGGAACATTGCCTGCTTTAGCCTGAACTACACCCATCCAATTATGGTTAACTCCTTTTGCCAGCTGCATTGTGCATGAGTCGAAATACAACCTCCAAAGTAACCGAATGTTACCTTATGGAACATTGCCTGCTTTAGCCTGAACTACACCCATCCAATTATGGTTAACTCTTTTGCCAGCTGCATTGTGCATGAGTCGAAATACAACCTCTAAAGTAACCGGATGTTACCTTATATAACATTGCCATCTTTAGCCTGAACTACACCCATCCAATTATGGTTAACTCCTTTTGCCGGTTTTTTAAATCACAATGTCCTCCAAAGCATGCGTGAGAAGTTGAAGCATTACACAATGTGAACAGTGGCTGATGACCCAGAAGTATCACCTCATTGGTATAATTATCTATGTTTAAATATTATTTGACGCTGCTATTCTTTCAAATAAATTACGCACACTCAAGGGGAAAATGGAATACGCCAGACGAATAGAATACACCGAACGTAATAACACGCGAAGGCTTTCCAACCAAACAACTTCTTTGGTTTTTTCATTTTTTCATTCCTAAATACGCGAGGTAAAATGAAGCACGAAGCCCGTTTTTCTCTGGTGTCCCCAAACCGAGAGTGGCGGACGGAAAGGGGCGTGTGTGGAGGGGCGAATTTATCCGGCGCTTGCGCACGCCGGCCTTCCCATCGATTTCCACCACTGCCAGTTGACGGTGTTCAGCTAGCGTGTCCAAGTGTTTCTTCTCCTATTCTTATTGGTGTGTGTACCTGGGTGTGCTCGAAAGAATTGTTTCTGTTACCTAAATAAAATGGAACCAAACGTTATGCGTTCTGAGCTTTCTGCGAATTTTCGAAACGGTGTTGGGAGAGAGATAGGACTCCGTGAAGGCCTAACGTTCGAAGTTCTTCGTCAAGAGCGCACCGAAACTGATAATCTAGAAGTTAGATAGTGTGGTGTTTTTCTTTTTGAAACGCATGTGTTCATGTTATTCACAGCAATGAGGATATCATCGGTGCTTTAAAAACTCCTCGTTACATGCAGGGACGTTTAGCTCTAGATATTGATCGACATCTATTTTCGAGACCTGAATCCTTCAAACGTCGTGTGCCACTGATTCGTTCCTGAGGACAGAGTTGTTCTTGCTCATTGAAACGAGAATTGATTCCCTTTTGAAATATGGTCATATTTTTGTGTTTTCAAACACTAGCCTTAAATTCATTCTTAGTTATGTCTCTTCAAGTCCGCGATGAGACTAAGTTCAAGTCCACGAGCCACGTCCTTCCGGTGGCCTGTGTGCAATTTTTCTGCACATCAGCGTTTTTGAGATGAAGTCTACAATTAACTTGACATTTTAAAGCCTGCACTGTTGATAGTTTAACCTCCTCTCAGGAGACTTGTGTAGCAATTGTATCCATATAAGTAGTGCTTCCTAGGTAAATATGCCAGGCACCGAGCTGAAGGTTGGGTGGTCCTTCCTTTCGCCGAAATTAAATAGGTTATTGTTTTTTTTTTTGACCATTTTAATCGGTTCACTGTTATTTTTCACCACCTAATACTTTTTAATTTAATTTTTCCATCGCATTTCCATCTTGCTGTTTCTATGCGCTATGGATCCTGTATGGGAACACTCTTCTGTATACTTCTGTAGATTCTCCGTCCCGTTAATGTTATCCTGTAGTCTAATCTAAAATAACAGTTCTTTAGGAGGTCATTTTCCTGCTTGGCTCTCGCTGTATAATTGCCCTGAAGAGTGCGCAGTCAAAATTCTCCTTGTAATGCCAACTTTATCACCTGATCATTGTACGATCGTACGGATTGAATTTATTTCAGATAGTTGAAGGTGTCACATTGTTGGCAATGTGAGCCGCTGGTGTACCCGGAGGCAATTTTCAAAATGCTGCTGACCGACCAGTAGTCGTAAACTCAATTTTCATGAATACTTGATCGAAGCTAAATGAGGGCACAATCCAGTTGCTGTTTACCGTTTTCGAAATTACTTAATAAAGTTGACTTTAAATTTGAGTTGAATATTGAACTTTAGTTTGTCCCGTCGCGGTTAACATGTTCAGATTACAAATATCTTTCCGTGCAGCTTCGAAAGTGTTAGCGCAGACCAGACATACGTATATATTGGTCGTCTGGTGGTGAAAGTATTCCAGTCTCCTTATTAACCTTGGAAGTGTTCCAGCTTACTTAGCATTGTTGTTGTGAAGCAGGTACCAATATTGGTGATGATGTCAAAAAGAGCACTGTTGAATTATTGTGGCCTCTTTGGCTTTCGGAAGGACAGTATTTCGCGGCGTTCGTTCTTCTGACACCGCCAACAAACGTTTTTAGCTCACAAAAAGTTTTATGTTGGCTCGTTTTGAAGTTGTTGATTGTGAAAGTAGCATGGGAACAGTTTTATTATACGATAAAATGTTTTTCATCTGATTTACTGTAATCTATACTATAATAAGAGCCGCGTCCGTCCGTCGGTCTGTCCGAAGCCAGCCGAAAGTGTGTGATGAGCGTATCTGTGATACAAGCTCCAGCCCTATATATTCTGACGGGCCGTGTTCACGCGGGCTTATCAACTCTCGAGATATTGTATTTTTTAATTTTTTACGGCCTTTCTCTCACTTCGCCCTCTTTTTTTATTTCGATTAAAGGGGGGTGGACTACATAGTATTTCATAAATAAAGCTTCGCAGTATTCGAGCATTATATCAAGAAATAAGAAATTCGAACGTAAATTAATGCACGGTTAATTTTGTCACTCTGGTGAAGCACCCTAGTTTGAGTTCTGTTGCGTGTCTGTTTTTCTCTTTAAAACGAGGAAGTTTCTGGGACTCGACTGAGTGAGTAAACAGATCAATGCTTGGTACACAATGGTCGGATCTAGGAAGGGGCGTACGGTGCTAAGTGGCTCGGATCCGCTGTAGGAACAAATGCAATGCTGCTCCGTGGCTGTAATAAGAGCTGGCCAAATCAGGTTGGCTGTCGGTAGTTCATTAACGAGTCTAATATGCCAAGAGTTGATGAGGAATTTAATTAATTAAATTAAATTAATTTCATTAATTAAATTCAGTATCTGAAATTAAGTAAAATCAGTAAGTGTACAACCAATAAATAGTTTCTATTACTAAAATTTAATCCAGACTATTCAATTTATGCGTACAACAATGAACACAAAGGCGATAATCTTGAAGGTGATATTGACGATGCTCATCTCGTATTTTTTTACAAAAGCATATGTTTTGAATCACCCTATGTTCTTTCAGTGTTTGGAAGTGTTCAGTGTTGGCAAGTTGTGACTAACTCGAAAACCCTCTTCTCGCCTGGTATGTAGGATACCCGTGGCCTGAATTCTGAAATAAACGTCTTGAGGCATAATCGAGTTGCCGAGCACGTCCATGGCCAGTCCAAATTTGGCTTCGAATCTTAAACTATACAAACTGAGAAAACAGTGTCGCGATTGTCCGGTGACCCTTACTGAGCTCATTGGCGGTTCTGTTTTAGTCATTTTTTGTCAGGAGAGCATGGCAGTGTCTTCGAATATGAGAAATTGAACAGTTTGAACGGCGACTTATTGGGTTCAATAGTGAGGTGATTGTTCAAATGTAGCAATTTAGATGTCCATCGTCAGTTACCTTAATTTAAAGTTCTTAGATGCCTATGCCTCCCTTCATACATTCGTGAGCCGAGCCGCGTAAAAGCGCTCGTCATGTCTGAGCAATCGCATTTTGACTGAGCATTTCCCGCCGGTAGCACCTGACACCTGACTAGCGAGTTGAAGGATATTATCTACTCTAGCTTTCAAATACTACACGTTCAATCATAAATCTGTGGATGAATAATTCGAGGAAGTAATCAAGGAACCCATGTGCGAAATGAGTGTACTCGTTAATCTAACTTTTTTTTTTGCTAGTAAAACCATCAAAAAGATTATGCATGATATCCTGCACAATTTTATATAGTAAAGTGTTCGTAGAAGTTCATGGATTTTAATACCGATGGCATGTCTGTTTTTCATTAGTGTAGATATGTGCATGTGTAGCTTGCCTTCGAAGTACAGTGGAGCCAAATGAACGTAACTTGCTAATTGCAGTAAGAGCAGGTGTTGCTTGTTTTTTAGTGACAGTATTGTCAATTACACCTGCCTTTTAATTACAGTTATTACCTATGAGTTACTTGTTTAATTACAATAGGGGCTAATGAGGTGAAAATGCAACGTGTGGTTTCTCTTATTCAAGCGAAAAGAGTAACTAACCATTCAATGCTTCAGACTCGAGCAAAAAATGTAACCCAGCTCTTAATTACAATGTATAGTAATTACAGTGGTCAAATCAAGGAGGTTAAAACTCTTTGGGTCAAATAATGACAGTAGACCAGAGTTGCATCAAGTTGGCGAGCTGAATAAATAGACTAGTTACGAGCAAATTACATTGTTTGTTGCGCTTAAATGAAATCCAATTCAACACCAAATAATATGTTAACGCCGGTAGAGGCTGGCCATAAAAAATTATGTTTGGGAAATTTAGCTGTTGCGACCACTGCCTTTGAATGCGTAGCTTTTTCGACGTGGATTATTATGTTATCTGATCTTATTTCTCCCAGCGGGTGTGTGATCGCTTAGTTCGTTTCGTCTGTCCTATGCTATAGGAATGGGCGCCCTCGAGGGAATTTTGATACTGTAAGGTTACCTCAGCTGTAAATAGGCTTTCAGGACTTCTGTCTTTAGAGCACACTCTGTTTCCTTCAAGTTTTTATGCTTTCTTCGATATCTCTTATCCTTTCTTCTTCCATAATATTTTTTTATGCGTATGGTATCCTGCACGTGAACACTTGCATAGATTCCTCTTTCGTGCTCTGGAAATCGCCTTTGTTGTGTCTAGGGAGTCTTGAAGAAGTATAATAAAATCGGCTTGTGTTTTCGAATACTACCCTTGCATTCATTATTCTGAGACTGATTGCAAAAAATTATCAAGGAGCCAATGCTTGATCAATGTCATTCTTGTTGGTCTTCTAAAATTCTTTTTCTTGTAAAACCGACACAGATATGACTTGTAAAACCGAAACAGATATGAACATGAATTTTTGTTGAAAACCTAAATGAGAAGCCCAGATTTATAAATTCCAATTGTGTTACAATACAGCTTTAATGAGCAATGAACTCGAATCGCCATTATTTTTGTAGATAGTCTCCATAGCCTGTCAAAAGTGTCGAATCCAAGCCCCTCTCGCTGGCCTCGTGCCCCCTGGAGACGAAGATCTGTCGAGGGAACTTCTGCATCCGAGGGTCTGCAAACAATCGAAAATTCTGTTAACTCCGAAAATACCTCAGATCATCCTAAACGAACATCCTTGTGGTACCCCTATTCTTCCAACCCTGACGACGGAACAAATGAAAGCTCGGTCAAACAACGTGGTTCCTCGAAGACTCCCAAAAGATCGTTCTTGTGGTCATCCTCCCCTAACGTTGAAGAAACCAAACTCGACGTGTTCGATGTGAGCGGCGGTGAACTCTCTCCGTTGTCTCCTTCTTCTGCGGCGTGCTCGTCGACCAGAGTTGTGCTGAGCCGCGGTGTGGTCGAGTACCCTGATGTGGAACTGAGAGATACATCTTGCATTAGTTTCTCTGAGTTCACTTCCAACACTTCCTCTACTGGAGATCCGTTGTTACCCGTTGACACCCACTCTTCTTTGCCTAATTCTGTGCTCAACTGGGAGACTCCTCAGGGCCAGAATAGACACAACCTCGAAGTTACCGACTCTCCGGCTTCTGGTTTGCGGTTCAGCTTGAAACCCCGGATATTTACGGTCATGGGGCGGCTGAAAACTGGCGTTAATGAGAGTAAGTATGAAGAAACATGAAAGCCACTAGTATATTGTGTTCAGAGTTCATGAGTCGAAACCGTTCATACTAAACTTTGTACCTGGTAACACTATTGGTTTATGTGTGTGCTTTTGTTTTTTCCAATTTTGTACCAAATCTATGGAGTTGGGAAATTATTTATCGGTTGCCAGGTCATGGTTATATCGACCTAAACGTCTACAACCCTGGTTCTCGAAACACATGTGCGTATAAAATGTACATGTATTGTGTATATGATTATCGATGTCCACTGCTTGAACAAGTAATGGTGTGAAACGAATGTCGGATCCCAGTCAGGCTTATCATTGAGATATCAGTTAGGTTTACCATTGAGATACCAGTTGCTTTTAAACTTGATAATATACAGATAGAAGTTATCCCAATTTCTAGCTTAGAGCACTTGTGTGCGACTGCGCACTCAGAACTCCTGTCAGGAGAGGTCACGTGACCAGTCTGACCCGTGTGTGAACTACTGTTCTCAAAATCTTCCAGTTCGTGTTCATTACTAGTACATGGCCAATTGACTGGTGCCCTCAGTATGCGATCCTAAGGGGGATATAGCTATTGCTTCTATGGGAATTAGCGCTCCCAGAGAGAATATGTGCGGTCCCGAATTTTGTCTAAATAATTTTTTTTTATGGTAAGGACCATTTTTTCGGATCATTGTTGTATTTTTTTCAGCACCTGCTACTTTCTTCTTCAGCTTTTGTCCCGCTTCATAATTTTCTTCCTCAACTTAATGTTTCTATGCCCCTTCTGCATAGATTCCGCGTTCCATTAACTCCATAACAAATGTCGTCTTCCTCCTTCCTCTCTTTGGAACGCCTTTGTTGCGGCTTGGGAGGCTTAAACTAAGATAATGTCATCTAACCTCAGCATGCGATTCCCATTAACTTTCAATATGCTGCTGACCAACCAGTAGTCACAAACGCAATTTAAAAAATGCTTACTCAAAACTTGATGGAAATATGATCCAGTTAATGTTTGGTTTTTCAACATTGCTTACTACAATTGACTTTAAATTTGAATTGAACATTATACTTCAGTTTTACCTACCGCAGTTGAAATGTTAATGAATGCTGAAAGTTGTGGTGACTATGTTAATTAATTCAGCAGAGCTCGAATTCGTTTGCCCGCCGCTTGCGCTCTTATGACTTCAGCTGTGCTGATTTAAATTCATCAGTATTCGCAAGTGAAGCTGTTTTAATGCACACTTATTTGTCCATTATTTATGAATGACTTCACTTGATGTTTCAGTGAGGTTCCTCGAATAAGTTCATGACAAGACTTTGTGTCGCTCTGCTCCCCTTTTAGCACATTTAATTTTCAACGTTGGAGAAAATTTCTGAGAGTAGTTTTAAATGAAACCTTAGAATTTAAGAACTGTTTGATATATGAAGTTGTGGTGGCCATTTTGATACCGGTGCTACATAACTGCAACGTTTTCACCTTGTCACGCAATCAAGCCCTTGAGTGATGTTTTAGTGCTAGAAATTTGTTTTTAAATTTTACACACACCCAGCAGAAAATTGTGATATTAAATTGCTATTAATTTATCCTTCGGAACGAAAGGGCTCTGTTAGAATTATTTACTTTCTGAAACATTCTGATGCTTGTTTACATTTCATGAACTCAACGTTTTGTGATATCACGGTCTACACATTATGGGTGGGCTTATGTACTTGTTTTTGGTTTCGTGACTCCTTATTGCGTTTGCAATTGATTATCATTTTTTCGTACAAAAAATGTGTTGAAAATGTGCTCTTTTAAGGAAATCTCATTTGGAATTACTATGATGTGAATGTATCGGAATATGAATCGTGTGCTTTTAATTCTTATCTTTAAATTTCATTCAACTGTTTTTTCATTGCTCGTAACCACAAAAGAGGTCTCAAATATTTGGTCTGTAGAAAACCTTACCGTATCTACTGTAAAACTCATCGATGCGTGCTACTCCTTCATTTGATCTTGCGTACGTCCGTTTAAACAGTGTCATAGTAAAAATTATTCTAAATAAATTAAAAGCTGATCCATTGTTGTGGAAAAATTTGTGTTCAAAATTCAATGTTGCATGTTACCGTGGCTGATGGTTTTCCATCAGTGTATGTCTGCAGGTGGAGCCCTTAACGAGTGCGCTCGTAACGTTGATCTGTCTATCTACGGCCTCATTTCTCTCTGAAATCACCTTGACTGCCGCTGTCAAAGCTATCGCTTCTGTATTTGCTTGCGTATCCTATATGCACCCAAATTCTGAGTGCGCATCTAATTGGCTTCTAGGTTTTGACAACGCATTTTTATTGCTCCCAGTTTTTGACAGCGCATCCTATTTGCCTTCAGTTTTTTGACAAGACAACCCGTTTGTTTTTAGTTTTCGACTTCGTATCAGTTCTTGAATGGATACCCTATATATCGCGAGTTTTTGATGGCATATCCCATTTATTCCCAGTTGTAGAGGTCGTATCCTTTATGCTCCTAGTTCACTCGAAAGGCAAGCTCGAATTACAGAAGGACGCTCATGGCCACGAACGTCCCATTATGCTGATGGCTTTCCTTCTGCTCTCAATGACCGGGGCTCCTCTGACCTATACCGGTCATTCAATTCCTTGGTGTTCCCCTGCTGCCGGTCTTGGCTTAGGAACGACTTTTGGGTTCGGAATTCTATTTGAGAGGAGTCGGACGTCTGGAAATGTTGGAGTGTGAATTAAATCGCCTCCCATTTCTTATCTTGTGTTGCTTTGCTTTAGAGGAATTGGCGTTGGATGCCCGAGAATCTGGGATGTTGCAAGAGGATTTCAGAGTCCTTCCAGAAGTGTGTATTTAGAGTCGTTATCGAGTGATCACAGGAAGTACAAGAGTCTGATCAGAATTTTAGGAGGAAACCTCAGTGTGATCTGAATGAATGGACGAACTTCTACTGACGTCATGTAATCATTATAAAATTAACGTTTCTGAAAACCAACGATGTGGGGTGTTGAAAGAATCAGCGCCGTAGTTGAAACTAAATCTCTGAACTCCAGCAGCTTTCTTTCTTTTGTTTTAACGATTTTTTAGGCATTTTTAAAAAAAAGTAAGGCGATATGACCTAATTATTACCTACAGCGACATGTGGAGTAAACCCCCCCCCCCCCCTCAGGGGGATACAATTAATGTATCTATGGGAATTAGCACTCCCAGGGGGACAATGTGAGGGCCCGAGCTGAAAGTTAGGTAGGCTTTCTTTTTGTTTAAATGAAATGTTCTTGTTATGTTAAGGACCACCTTTTTTCGGTTCACTGCTGTCCGGTTTTTTCAGCACCTACTACTTTCTTCTTCAACTTTGGTCTTGTTTCATAATCTTCTTTCACAACTTATTGTTTCTAAGCCCTTTCTGCGTAGATTCCGCGTTTCATTAACTCCATACTAAATGGTGCCTTCCTCCTTCCTCTCTTAGGATTGGATTTGTTGCTGCGGGTAGGTAGGCTAAAACCAACGACTAATCTAATCTGTGGAGTAAACGATGAAGGATAATTGGTTGTATGCAAAATATTGTTTATTTACTTCGCACCCAATTTGTAGGAATCAGTTACTTCTTTTCTCATGTGTAAAATCGAAGATCGTCGCAGGACTAATGAAACTCCTCCATCATCAAGACACTCGTTCTTTGATTGATAATATATTTATGATGCCACTGGCTTTCTCTGAACATCATTTCTTTTCTCCACTTGTTTTCTAATACATGATTCTTCCTCTCGATCTCTTATGTTTCATTTGATAAAGATTTTCCCTTCCCATTTTGAGAATCCGCGTTTGAAATCAAGGTCACGTTCGTTAAGGCAACCATTGGCGCGCATTGAATCTGTGTCAGAATTGTCACGTAAATTTAGCGTGGACATTAAGGACGTCGTCACATTAGGAAGACCTGCAGCAGAAGCTCTTAATCAGTCGAGGGCCGGCAGCTGTGTCGGGACGTAGGCGTTGTGTGGGAAGCGTCGCTCCGTCCGCAACTTGTCTGGTTATTAGAGGGTGATGCCCCTCAGGGGGATGTAACTATGTATCTATGGGAATTAGCACTCCCAGGCCGAAAATGAGTGAGGGATCGATGTAACAAATGTAATTTTGAGAGAGGATGTTGAGGCTCGAATGTATACATAGAAACGTTTACATCAATACAGAGATGAAACCACATTCGGGCGCCGAAAGCGTGTTTGGTTTGTTCAGTTTTGTGTTCATTGATCATATTGAAATGTGCAGTTGCTAGGATTTAATTTACTACTTTTCACTTGAATTAAATTTGCATCATCAATGTTCGCAGTAAAATTTTAGCTTGCGTACGATCATCTACGTTATTATGATCTGTGGCGAGAGATTTTGAGATTATTAGTAAGACTCGATACCTTAGCTTGCGTATGAAACTCTTCATAATTTTCGGTATAACTTGTAGTAACATTTGCAAGAATTAAAAAATTTTTCTCAGTCTGCGACGTGTGATGTTCTGCTTTTGAAAGTATTACGCATTTATGGTTATCTTCATGATCAATGGAATTATGTATTCTCCACGTGAAGTGTACTTTTTTGCGTGCGAGTGCCTCCGACCGCTGGTGTAACGAACCTCCCAAGTATATAAGTTGATTTTGAAAAATAGATCATTTGGGAATTATTGGTTATTTATTTGCTTCGTCGTAGCCGTTCAGTTGTAAGCGAAAAGCGCACGTGTACTTTTTGAATTTGAACTTTTCAATTAAACTGCAACACCTAGCATAACGTGGTCCCAAGTCAGCTTAGAAGCACGTAAGCTGCCAGCTGTGACCGCATAAATGTGTGGAAAACTTCTCTTCTGGAAAGTTCAGGACGTACCAGAACGAGCATCTTCTGTTACGTACTTCCATAAGGATACGTTCGGTGTTCAACTACTAAAATAGAATGGGATCCAGTTGTTAACCGATATGTTTCTAGTAATGAACTTATGATCATTTTTTGTTTTCTCGTTTTGAAGTTTTTCGAAATTGCTCGTTCATTTTAAAAATATTCCCTCTGGATATTGTTTTATTATAATTTCATATTATTCAGGGACAAAACTTTCACTGATGAAACTAGTTCGGCGAAACTTCAAATATTTCACCATTTTTACGAGGATATTTTGATACTTATAGTTAGCTATCCCCTTAGAGAGATAAAACTATTATATCTATGGGAATTAGCGTTCCCTGGAGAAAATATGAGACCCCGAGCTAAAGGTTAGGTAAGCCTCCCTTTTGTTGAAATAAAATGTTTTTTATTTACTTAGGGACCATTTTTTCAGTTCACTGCTGTCCTGTTTTATAACACGTACTAATATCTTCTTCAACGTTCATCTTATTTCATAAACTTTTTTCTCAACTTTCTGTTTTAATGCACCTACTTTGATTCCGCATTCTTTCAAATCCATACCCCTCAGGGGGATACAGGTAATGTATCTATGGGAATTAGCGCTCCGCAGGGGGACTATGTGAGGATATGACTTGTAAAATTTTCTTCTTCAAATTTTCTTCTTCTTCAAATCATTTTCTCTTGAGGAAAGAATTTCATGAAACAAGATAAAAGTGGGAGGAGAAAGTAGTAGGTGCTGAATAACAGGACAACAGTGAACCGAAAAGATATGGTCCGTAACAAAACAAAAACTCACTGTATATCAACTGAAGGAATGCCTTCCTAACCTTTAGCTCGGGACATCATATATTCCCCCTGGGAGTACTAATTTCCATAGGTACATTAGTTGTATCCCTCTCACGGGTTGTTTCCTTATTAACCTCTATATATCCCCGCACGACCCACAAATGAAACCCGCGCATTGAAAATTCGGCTAGCCCTACCAAGTTGTTTGTTTGACGAAGTAAGAGCTGGATGTAAAGGCTAACGTTTACGCGTAAACAACTAGCCGTTAATTAATAATACATCTTAAAAGTCATTCCTGAAATTCCGAAACTTATGTCTGTGGTGGCAGGCAGCAACCTTCCCTTCTTAATCTTATGAATTAACGTATAAAGAACGTAAGAAAGTAACAAGAAATAAAGTTCATTTCGTTTATATTTGCCGTGCAAGTTTTGCAACATCCGTCATTGCTTCACTGATAAGAGGAGGGAGTAGACATGGTAGGGGACACTGAAATGAAGTACCTTCTGGCCGCCAGTTCGACGAGCTCGTCCAGCTGGAGTGCCTCTCCTCTACGGGGAGCTTCTCCAGGTACTGCTGCCGTAGAGACGGCTAGAGTACAAGACTGAGAGCTAGACTTACTAGACATATTTTGGAGAGGACGAGGATGCAAGACTTGAGTCGATGGGAACCTAAGGGATGCGAGACGTATATCGCTGAAAATATATAGATGCGAGACGTATATACTTAGGAGCAATAAAGGATACGGAACTTCCCGTTGGAAGCAATAAAATACGGAACTTGTATGTATGGGAGAGAAATGATTTGAAACTAAGATTGTTGTAGCACGAAAATATTAGACAGATGAGCTTTTTTTCGCCATTGTGTCCAAGGGTCTCATGGCACTTGAACGTATAAAAATACCTGTTAAGCTGGATGCAATTTGACGATCATTTGGGAACGAAGTATCTCCGGTGAGGTGATTCGTGCGAGTTTTTTTATATTGACGGTAAAAACAATTGAACATTGCTCCTTTTGAGGCTTGCAAGTACATTGCGGGGAAAAAATATGGTTCTACTGGGCACGTTGATTTCTAAGTATACATGATAATATTGAGCTGTTTGGCTGCTGCCGAAGCTAAACGTTTACAGTATATTGATTAGCTGATCAATATCATGGTATTGGACTGGCATTTTGGACGTGGTCGATCACTTCTGTTTCTGTGCCTTCTTCATCTTTGGTGGTCATAGTGAGTTAGTTTTACTTAGAAGAATGCCCTTTTTTGTTTGTGTATTAGTTCAGACAAGCACTGCCTTCTGCGTCTGTGAACATTGGAATGGTACGATGGTCAAAGGAATTATTCTTGAAATGACATTGTCATTCTTGGGGTCATCCAAGGACACTGATTTGGCCCAAGGACCTTGAAGTGATCCAAGGACACTTAAGTGGTTCAAGGGCACTGAAGTTGATGAATAGTGACCAAGTTGGTCAAGAAGCTGTCTAAAGAAACCGCTTGTGGTATGGGCTCTGTTATCGGAGAAAATACTATATTATGATGGGTTTGTCACGCATTAAGTACGATGTAGGTTGTCTTTATCCTTCACTTCAGCTCCTTTTATTGTTTCAATGAATCCTGGTAGTTGAAAATATGCCCGCTGAGCTCACCTGCATAATTTCTACACTGTGCAGCTGTCGGTTTCTAATCTCAATGCAAAAATGTAACTGTATATTAGCAGGTTCGAGTCATTATTGCCGAACTTTTATTTTTTCAGTAGAATTTAAACATGACGCTACCGAGATCAGTCCATGTTTTAGACCGATGAGTATACTTGAGGCTTAGTTGTATATTGAACCTTCGAACGGTATTGAAGAATTTATGAGCGTTTGACCTGTTAAACACTCATATCACATTTCAACATGCCTTGTATTGTAATGTGAGGGCCCGAGCTAAAGGGTAGGTAGGCTTCCTTTTTGTTGAAATAAAATAGGTTTTTGTTTTGTTACGGACCATCTTTTTTCGGTTCACTGCTGTCCTGTTTTTCAGCACGTACTACTTTCTTCTTCAACTTTTTTTTTGTTTCATGAACTTCTTTCCTAGCTTACTGTTTCTGTGCACCTTGTGCATAGATTCCACGTTCCCTCAACTCCATACTAAATGGTGCCTTCCTCTTTCCTCTCTTGGAACATCTTTGTCGTGGTTAAGGGAGGCTAAAACTTTCTTTTATAATAATAATAATAATAATAATAATAATAATGCCTTGTATTGTAATGTCACGTACAGGAATAATTACTGTATGTGGCATGGGTGTATAACAGCGAGGATGTAAATTGAACCTTGGTGTGTTATTTTAAAAACTCTCGGTATACTGTTATCTTTGGCATTACTACCTCTGCAATTGTAATAATTACACTATTGAAAACATAGATGCTTGACTTGGCGGGAGTGTCAAATGGAGGTGATGTGGTAACGAGACTAATTAATTTATGAACTAATTAATCTGTGTAAAACGACCCCAATGAAAGAACAATTTTTTTTACCTTTTTCATCTATATTCAAACAAAATCAAATTCTTGCTCGCAGAGAGCAGTGATGTGGCGAGAGCGTCAAACCGAGAGGTCATAATGCTGGTCCTTGAAGAATTATTGTTAATTCATGTGGAACAGCACAAATATGACAATATACGCTATTTTGACAACTGTATACACAAAATATTTTACTATTGCTCAAAGAGAGCAGTGACGGTACAACATCAAAGATGAAGTATTATTGATGCCGGAGGTGGTACTTCCCGAAAAACAGCCCATATATAAGAACAATTCACATTTTTTATTACCTCTGTATTCACCCAAAATTAAATTTTTGCCCGTAGAGAGCAGTGACGTGGCGAGAGCGACGTAATATTGATACCTGAGGAGCTACATAACCAACCGTTCGAGTAAAACGGCCCATATATGAGAACGTTTAATTACCACCATATTCGTACAATAAGAACAATTCACATTTTTTACCTCTATATCCACAAAAAATAAATTTTTTTCTCGCAGAGAGCAGTGACGTGGTGGGAACGTCGGCCGGGAGCGACGTGGTGCTGAACCTGGGCGACCACCTGAGCGTCGGGGAGCACTCGTTCAGCAACATGGAGGAGGACGTGGACAGACAGCGGCTGCTGGGGGGCGGCCAGCCCACCCTTGGAACCGACGCCGCCATCACCACAGACCTCCAGAAGCAGCAGCGGTCGGTCCTCGCTTCTCTTTACTCGGCCTCTTTATATCACTGTTGTATTGGGCTTGTGTGCTCAAAATTGTCCTTCTGTTGTACTTCTCTTTACTGATATTCTTCCTACTACTGTTGTTTTGGGCTTGTGTTCACCAAGTTATCCTTCTGTTGTCCTTCTCTTTACTGTTATTTTTTCTATTACTGTTCCACCTCAGGGGATGCAACTGTTGTGTCTTTGGGAATTAGCTCTCCCAGGAGGGAAATGTGTGAGAGCCCGAGCTGAGAGTGAGGTAACTTAGGTAGGCCTTCTTTTTTGTTGAAATAATTTTTTTTTCTTATGTTAAGGGCAATCTTTTTTTCGGTTCACTGCTGTCCTGTTTTTCAGCACCTACTACTTTCTTTTTCAACTTTTATCTTGTTTCATGAACTTCTTTCTCAACTTGCCTGTTTTTATGCCTCTTCTGCATAGATTCCGCATTTTCTTTCTCCTTACTAAATGGTGTTTCTCTCCTTTCTCTCTCTCTGGAGCACTTGTTTTGTGGCAAGGGAGACTCAAACTTATATTCTAATTCAGGTTCGAGCGGCTGCTGCGTCGCAGCAAGACTGAAGACCTGCGCGAGATCTCGGGCATCGGGTGCCTCTATCACTGCGGGCACGACAAGCTCGGCCGGCCTGTCATTGTCTTCATCGGCAAGTGGTTCAAGTACGGCGAGATCAACCTCGATAAAGTGAGTTCCAAATAGGACTTGAGAACTGTAATTTTCGCTCCTTTTCACAGTTGTATTGGATACGATAGCCTTTCACCTTTCCACGTCGAGGAGAGAAGGAATAAGAAAGTTTCCTGTACAAGTTTTGGCCTCCAATTTTTACACGAGTCATTTAGCTAACAGACACGAGGCATTTACGTTCTGATACGATTCATCTAGGCATTTGTCGAACCTGAGTCCGTTTATTTGTAAGGTAGTAATGCAATTGTAAGGTCCCAAGACTATTTGATATTCATTTTTCAAGCAGGTATTTTTACGCTACCAGGAGAGCTGCTTGCTCCTGTTGATGTATAGCGCAAATGTGACGATGGAACTCGGGATCTCCTAGTTCTATATGTGACGCTCTGCTTTCGCATCTCGTTGAAGACACGAGGTCCAGCGTAGCTTCCATTTCAAAACGGGCTGTGAATGTGTCATTGTGTGTGCGGTATGTCAGTTGAAATTTTACTCCCCATTGCTGGATGATATTCGAATATGGCAAATGATACAGAATTGCAGCATAGACTAACCTAACGCCAGAAATATGAAGATCTTAGTCTCACTGCAAAGTGCAGGTTGGAGCACGGAACCACTCTTGATCCATTAGAACTTCAGGAACAAAGGTATAGAAATGTTCTTCCTTGCCATAACCACTCGCCAGTTGCAACTCGACCAGCACGACGTCAGAGAATGTGTCATGGAGCCTTTTCTTGATGTCACTCTTTAATTTCTTTTCTCGTAAATGGCTCTCTTTTATCAGTCGTGATCCATTGATCACTTTCTTTTATTTTAATTAGTAGATATTGATGCTCAACTGGAAATATACTGGGACTTTTCAATGTCCACAAGTTCAATTAATGAGTGGGCGGCAAGTCAATTGAACGGCAAATTGGCAATAATTGGTAGCGCGGAGTAAATAGTAAGTTGAATGTATTGGTAGCGTGGAGTGTCTCCACAGATCATGACAGTTCATCTCCCTAACTAGCAGGTAATTATACGCGATGACGCATCGACATTTATTACTTATTCTCGTTACATGAAATTGGCGTTCTTGAATACAAATAGACCTAACGCACTAAGTTACATTCAATACTCATTTTAGCTATATACTGAAGGCAAGAACACAATAAGTGCTGAGGGCAAATACATAACATGTGCTGAAGGCATAACGTTTACAAGAGAATGCTTAAGGCATGATGAAACCTAGGCACAGAGAATCGATACAGGGATGCTCATGGAAAAGTATACAATACTGAATGAGACTCATCTTAGTTTCAGATTCCGACGTGGTGTCGCTTTATATAACGCGGGCAGCCATTTACGTTATTACAATACTTCGGAAAGACACTTGATTTATTATGACACTGAGTAAATATAATGACGTCAGATGAACAGAAGACCCCTAAGGGTTGCCCGAGGGCGAGGAAAGAAATCTTATGTGCGTGCTCTTTCTCTGGCTGCCGCGCTCTAACTAACTCGCCCACGCTTGGTAGCTGCGCGGTAGTGCGCTTCTCGGTAAGGTTGACTTTGCATGAGAACATAAACCTTTACGATGAATTGACTCACAATTGAGCGTTATAAACAACTCTATCGTCTTTAGTTACTTCGTGCGATGAAATATCAAGTTATGATAATGGCATTAATGGTCTAAGAAAAGTTAGGTATAAAACAATACGGACATTATACAGAGAAGATCTTCTAGTAGCGATGTCTTGAAATCCCTCTTCGGTTGGTTGACGTCCTTGCTTCTTCCGCGATCTCGGAGTCGACGTAGAGGAGATATAAAGGGGAAGAAGAATAACTACTTAGAACGATTCGCGAAGTCTGATAACCGTTTCTCGAAGCACACGACGTCTCTCCTCGGCTGCTTTGGATCATCCTGAACATATAGAGGCGTCCCTCGTTCTGAAGATCCTTACGTTGTGATAAGATCACAACAAAATCTCCCCTTGTTGGCGATGAAGACGATCTCCTGATCGTTGACTCTCTCTACAGCTTTTGCGTGCATGTGGGGGGGGGGAGACGTTGATAAGTCAGATCTTTTATTTTTTGGTATATCCACGTATCCAGCTGTGATGATTTTACGGCAGCGATTACTGAGTTTGTTCTTCTGTCGAACTCTGATTTGAAACCTCCAGACATGACCAAGTCCTCCGTCCGTTTTTGGCAAACGTTGTTCCCCGCAGAAAATGGCGAAGGCTTCCTCAGCTCGCAGAATACCTCTAGAAGATATTCAATGAAATAAAAATTTCATTAAAGGACACGGGACAATTAAAGTCTCGGTCGCCGTGATCATACTTCAGCAGCATCCAATTATGTGGAAGGATAGACATCCTCGCAATTCCTGTATTCAAGAAAGTCATTTTAACCGCGCCTTATCATACACGATCTCCTTCGCGATGGGGTTTTATTTTTGAGTCCTGAAGACTTCTT
Organism: Morinoia aosen; assembly: GCA_030386875.1. Classification (NCBI taxonomy): domain Eukaryota; kingdom Metazoa; phylum Arthropoda; class Malacostraca; order Amphipoda; family Talitridae; genus Morinoia; species Morinoia aosen. The sequence goes on along the minus strand of CM059571.1, from coordinate 36,104,440 downwards.
TTAAACAGCCACGAAGACACGCCGATGTCGCAAGAAGATCATCAAAATCTTTGTAGTTGTAGTTCATTTCGTTGTTCATGATGCGCTGGTATATCCCGGAGCTTCGTCGTAGTCGAGTTTCCCTCTTTTTCTTGCCGATGTTATCTCCACTCAGGTTCCGTGATTCGAAATATCCTCCCAGAAAATTTTAAAGTAGTTGACCCAGTCAACTGGCGGACGGTTTTCTTTCGTCGTTTTCCTCGAGGTCGTGCGTCTAGCTCAGACTGTTCTTGTTGGTGAAGTGTCGCTGAGCGGACCATTTTCTACGACGTTTTCTCCGCGCTCGTGCGTTGAGCTCGTCGGAGTGTTGTTATTGTTGTTGCCGCCAATGCCCCGTTGTTGCGTCGCCGCTGCCACGTCCACGTCCGAGCCATGTCGACACTTAGCGGGACCACGTGAACGCGAAGCCTGCCACGGGTGTGGGTCGCGGCAGTGAGCTTGTGAACTGGGATTGTGGTGACTCGGTGGCGCCGGTGGAGTGCGCGCCTAAGCAGAGCGTGTGGTGATACGCCGGTAGGGATGACGCAGCCGTTCACCCGACCGCTCGCAGAGCCCACGGCACCAGCTGAAATTACCGTTATTGTTATTTATCGTTCTTGTTAATTTTATTCATTCCCAGACAAGTTCTCATTCATTCCATACGATTCCCGCACCTCGACCCGTTCTATTCTCTGTGCTTACAATAGGACATAATACACTTACACTACGTTCCAGTTTCGAAGTGACATTATAATCTAGTACGACGTGAAGCAAAATTTTTAAATAGCGCATTCACGTTGAGCACGTCAAATGACAAAGAACTCCTGCGATTAGATTAATATCAAGGGTGTCTTTATAATGATCGGATTTTAAATTTCGTTATAAAGTCCATTATCCTGATGATGGGTAAACTCAAATTTTTAAATGAATGAAATTAATACACGCTCATGCTATTATTTATCACACGTTTACAATATTACACCAAATTCAAATCATTAAAAGTCTATCCCAAGTTCAAATTTATCGAATCTTTCAGCGTAATAGAACTGCTATGCAAAGTAGCGTTCGAAAGACGGCAAGAGTCTAAGTCTGCTATCGTGCCTGCGAGGTAGAGTATGCTCGTGTGACAGTTAGGCCTCTCTCTTTGAACAAAGGCGAAGGAGGGAGCAAGCCGAGGGTCTGAGGGTTGGAATTAGAAGGGGGGTGAATGTGGGGTTCTTTGAAACAACGTGAACGACGAGTGGGCTCTAGCTTGAGCGCACTCTTTCACGTCGCGACTTTCCTTCACGCAGCCTTGCCCAACATACATTCCGTCACCACAAAACATCCAGGCAAACTTTCATTACAATCACATGGTTAAGACAATACCTAGAAATGAAAATTAGACACGAACATCATGATGGAAAGAAATGGTTCTTTGCATGATCACTTCTTGCATATACAAGGTACATGAGCGCGTGAAGTTGCACGTCGGGGTAAAATGTTAGTAACGCGAAAACGTTATTCTAATTGAATGAAATTCACTTCTGGATGAATCTCTTTTTTTTAGAGTGGAACGCAATTGAATTTCAAAGATAACTCGATGGATTTAAATTTAAATCATTCATTAAGTCAGACGTAAGGAAAATTTTTCAAATTACCTTATATATTTCGTTAGAGTTGATTACGTGGCAGAATGATAAATGATACACTATCACATCTATAATATCAACGAAATACTAAACATTTGTCAATGTTAAGTTCAAATTTTATCCTTTGAGTTTCTCAATGCGATGCAATATAATTGTCGAAAAGAAAAGCTGTCGAACAAGGTGGAATCCCTGATAAAGCGAGAGAGAGGGGGGGTGAGGTAGAGTGAACTGAAGCGAGAGTGTCTGCACTGGCCGCCATAGAGGAGGGCGGTGTCGGGGTTCGTCTCAAAACAAAGCCGAGCTCAGGCCCCTAAAACCACAAGCACAGCCAGCCTGCCTCGCGCATTCCCTTCCATCTCGATACGTACACTTCAAGCGAATTTTCATGACGATAATATGAGTAAAATTAGTGCATTAAACTGTAATTTGTATGCGGACATCCGAGTGAAATGAGTCGCCATAGACTTAGCATTATAGAATCCACGATAATTTGTGAATATGAATTTTTAATCATGTAAATAATTTCTGATTAAATGAAGTTTACTTCTAAAATGAATTTTCTTTTGTGTATAAATGTGGTCGAATTTTTAAGGAGATGATTTACTGAACGTTATTTATAAGCCGAATTTAAAGGAATGTCTCAAATTATTATATATTTTATAAGAATAATTTTGCGACACGAAGATTCAGAGTTTAAATGAATAGCACGACGACGTTCGTCTAGAGTCATGAAAGAGAGTTACATGGTAAATTGGGGAAATTTATACGGTATATCAAAATTTTACATAAATCGTTGGAGTGCAGTTATCCCGCATCGTAAATAATTGAATGATTCGCGTTGTCAACTTAGCCTTTAGTAATTGAATGCTCTTGGATCAGAAGGTAAATTCATATTATCATATTCCTCATAATCAAACGATTTGACATATTAAAAGAATTGATACGTAACAATCAATGCACACCTACTAATGGTTGTTAAATGAAGTAAATTTTAATTAGTTATTAAAATAAAGTTCACACGTAAATGGTAAATTATGAAATGCACAGTAAATCACGTAAATGGTAAATTATGAAATGCACAGTAAATGGTTACACGAAAATGCAATAGAGATCAAAATGAACACATAGCGATAATAGGTTCACAGAAATGGATTAGAATTTTAGCAACACATACATGAAATATTAGATTATACAAACATCCTAACGTGGAGACATCCTAACGTGGAGATGAATTTATCAAGATCTGTTGGAGGTTTATTTAATTTATTTTGTTTTTGAAGGCGCGAGCGTTTCGGAGGAAGAGGGCAAGGGAATTTTAACTCTTATTCAGAAAATAGGAATCAAAATCCACTACCGCTGCTCACCAATTTGTCATGGAGCCTTTTCTTGATGTCACTCTTTAATTTCTTTTCTCGTAAATGGCTCTCTTTTATCAGTCGTGATCCATTGATCACTTTCTTTTATTTTAATTAGTAGATATTGATGCTCAACTGGAAATATACTGGGACTTTTCAATGTCCACAAGTTCAATTAATGAGTGGGCGGCAAGTCAATTGAACGGCAAATTGGCAATAATTGGTAGCGCGGAGTAAATAGTAAGTTGAATGTATTGGTAGCGTGGAGTGTCTCCACAGATCATGACAGTTCATCTCCCTAACTAGCAGGTAATTATACGCGATGACGCATCGACATTTATTACTTATTCTCGTTACATGAAATTGGCGTTCTTGAATACAAATAGACCTAACGCACTAAGTTACATTCAATACTCATTTTAGCTATATACTGAAGGCAAGAACACAATAAGTGCTGAGGGCAAATACATAACATGTGCTGAAGGCATAACGTTTACAAGAGAATGCTAAGGCATGATGAAACCTAGGCACAGAGAATCGATACAGGGATGCTCATGGAAAAGTATACAATACTGAATGAGACTCATCTTAGTTTCGGATTCCGACGTGGTGTCGCTTTATATAACGCGGGCAGCCATTTACGTTATTACAATACTTCGGAAAGACACTTGATTTATTATGACACTGAGTAAATATAATGACGTCAGATGAACAGAAGACCCCTAAGGGTTGCCCGAGGGCGAGGAAAGAAATCTTATGTGCGTGCTCTTTCTCTGGCTGCCGCGCTCTAACTAACTCGCCCACGCTTGGTAGCTGCGCGGTAGTGCGCTTCTCGGTAAGGTTGACTTTGCATGAGAACATAAACCTTTACGATGAATTGACTCACAATTGAGCGTTATAAACAACTCTATCGTCTTTAGTTACTTCGTGCGATGAAATATCAAGTTATGATAATGGCATTAATGGTCTAAGAAAAGTTAGGTATAAAACAATACGGACATTATACAGAGAAGATCTTCTAGTAGCGATGTCTTGAAATCCCTCTTCGGTTGGTTGACGTCCTTGCTTCTTCCGCGATCTCGGAGTCGACGTAGAGGAGATATAAAGGGGAAGAAGAATAACTACTTAGAACGATTCGCGAAGTCTGATAACCGTTTCTCGAAGCACACGACGTCTCTCCTCGGCTGCTTTGGATCATCCTGAACATATAGAGGCGTCCCTCGTTCTGAAGATCCTTACGTTGTGATAAGATCACAACAAATGGACTTTTAAGTTTGGTAGAGTTGTAGTCTTTAAATGATGTTTGGTAGTCTTTTGAATAGTTAATTTATGCCCACACACGCAAAGGTACTCACCGTCTGAGTAGCATCTCGATAAAAATCAAGATTTCTCCCGAAAATCGAAGATAGTGACGGTTTTGAGTACCAATTGTGTAGTCCTTTTTGAAATAACAGAGTGGCGTACTCTGTCATATTCGAATATCGTACAGCAGCCTTTCTTCAATGTTTGCCTCGAGACAAAACTGTCTACCAAAAATAACTAGATCGGTTTTTGTGTTCATTTCACTTGATGTCAAGTGAGAAAGTCTCCCATTTTTCTTCCGCGATGACTGAATCGTGCTGCAATTTCCTGAACTTAGAATACGGAAAGGCAATTAGATCTGCGGTTTGAAGGTCCAGCGACTTGAATCTAAGAGAGTTACGAAAAGAATAGTATCACGGAAGTAAAAGAGCCAAAATAATCATTTCACAATACTATGGATTGCAGAATCAGGCGTTTCGAAATCCAAACTTTTTTGAAAAATCTTCTGAAAGAAGTTATACGAGATGTTGCACTTCTCTCGGTATTGTTTTCCTGGTTTTACTCGGTGTTTTTTCTTGGTGCTGTTTTGCTGGTTTTACTTAGTGCTTTTAGAAGTCATATAATACGTTACTTTTTTCAGAGTGTTCTTCTGCTGATTTCACTCAATTATTTTAGAAGTAATATAACACGTTAATTTTTTGTTAGTGCTGTTGTGTTAGCTTCACTGAGTGCTGTATGTGTTGATATGCACAGGCTTTGCTGTACCTGCTGCAAGTGCTGGAGCCGATCTCCCACTCGGACTACGTGATCATCTACTTCCACACGCTCACCGCCACAGAGAACCACCCTGCCCTCAACTGGATCAGACACGTGTACGATGTGCTTCTTTACAGGTATGACTTCAATCTTCTCCGCTGTCTCATTCAAATCAGTTTATGCAAGAAAGACGCGTGTGATTTTATCTTTGATAGGCCAGGCACTTGAAGTTTTATTGTTTTTTTTTTCGCTGTTTCCACTTTGGGTATTTGCTTAATAGTTGATGCTCGAGTTATGTCACATAGATCGTGTTATGTTTGAGTTAAATTTTGGTTTTCTGCTTTGAGTTTTTGATCGGGCAATAGTCCTCACGAAGGGCACGTGAAATTGTCCTTACGTAGGCAGTTTTCACATAGCGGATATCCTCGTAGTTATAAGAATATTCATAACATTAAGAAAATATTATTCAGCTCTTTCCTCGAAGTGGATATCTCAACAGTTATGGGAATATTGATTATAATAAATGAATAATAATAACAATTAGACTTGGCCTCAGGTATGTCGGTGGTGGGTGGGTAAATTAAGTATCCTGTACCCATTGCAGGCACAAGAAACATCTGAAGGCATTCTACATCGTCCACCCCACGCTCTGGACCAAGATAATGACCTGGTGGTTCACTACTTTCATGGCTCCCCAAATAAAGCACAAGGTAAGGTGCCGCCGTTTTTCTATGTAACGAATCACCTATCTCTGTTTTTCAACATTTTTTCTTCCTTATTTCTTGAGGATTGTTCATTTTATTCGTCATATGGGAGGGGAACAATAAATTCTTCAGTTTTATCTTTTCAAGTTGTTCATTGAAATGGTCTAAATCTGTTTATTACAACACTTGCAAATTTATCAGCATTTGTTTTATTTTTCTTTATTGAATAATATAACAAGGCAGTGGTTTGTAAGATTTTCCATCTCATATGCGGTTATGAATTTTAACATTTTCTTCGCAAACAAGTGATTGATGATGAAAAAGTCTAGGAGTAAGACACAGCAATTGAAAGAATCCGACTTCCGTGTCGGAAGACTACCTTTCAATTCAGCTTACTTTTTCGCACCCATCTTCTCTCACTGGGAACTTACTTCTCTCACAGCGCACTATATTTGCAACCTGTCTTGTCTGTCTCAACTTCGCCCTGTTGACTCGTCAAAGCAGCGTAGGCAGATTTCATCCTACCGTTCTTACAGTCAGTTTAGCTATCGCTCTGGTGTCTCGTATCCTACGGTAAATCATTACATTGTCGTGATTTTTACATTAAAAGATGCTCCTTGTTTCATGCCTGCAATAGGGATCGTAATATTTTGTTTGGCAGTGTACCTACTCCCTGACCCTCAACAGGGGTAAATATTCTCGAGTTACTAACACGGTTCAGATAATTAGTGTTTCACCAGGGAATATTTAAATAATCTGAGGTAAACCACCCTCTGGACCAAGGGGAGCGCTGCCGTATAAAATCAACGCCCCATGGTGACATTCCTGACCCTTAACATTGTATTCAAATGTTTAAATGATCTAAAGTAAACTGCCATGTGGGCCAAGGGGAACACTACCCGACAGAATCAACGCTCCACGGTCGCATCCCTGGCCCTTATCATTGTTCTCGTACGCGCAGGTGTTCACCATCACCGGCATCGAGTATCTGTACGACACCATCGAGCCCGACCAACTCGAGATCCCGGCCTACATCACCGAGCACGACATGACCGTGAGAGTCTAAAAACTCTATTCCTGCCGAGTGTATCCATCTGCTCTAATGGGCTTTTAATACACTTTGTGCTACTGCTTCCCGAAGTTTTAATCATATTCACACTGAGGGCAGGACCATACTGAAGTTCAGTAGTGCCTGAAACTAATACTTCCTAAATATTGTAATGGTATTTCGTTGTCTCCACTTCTTGCAAATCGATGTGCATAAATGTTGAACTTAGCTACTCTCATCAAATGATGCTGCTTATGTCTGAAGATGCTCCCGTATGATGTATGTTGTATAAAGTTGTATCTACTTCTTCCAATTTTCTCTTGCTTTTCCCGTGTGTCAGCTGTACCTTAATTTATTTGTGTCTGCTACTGACGTCTCGGTGTTTCTTTAGTTTCTGTTATAATTTAAATTTTAGAAATCAGATTATTTGTTCCGCGGGATCGATCTGATCATAAAACTCCTGGAGGAAAGAGTTACGGTGCAGTTTCATATTGACTGCCGTATATGAGCCATGCATGGGCAAATTATTCGTATTGGTGTAGCATAGCATGTAGTTATGTCTGTAAATTTGACACACACTCTGATTTTAAAATGATCAATGCTGAAATTTGTATTCATATAGGGTATATACATGGTTCATGGTCCCAAACATGCGGTCGCCTATTTGGAAAGCTTGGAGAGTATAAGTAATAGAGATTTCTTGCTTTCCGGTGGGTACGATTCATCTATGTAGTTGTTGAACATAAGTCCGTTTATTTGTGAGGAATTAATGCAGATGATAAAATTTCGAGACTATTTGACATTCAGTAGCCTATATAAGGCAGGCTATGATGCTCACTGGCATTTAAATTCCTTCATAGCTGACCTAATATTTTACTTACATACACATTTGTTTTTCTGTATATGGAAAAATTTTGGGACTGCGACTATTTAGATGTTTAAAAAGTCTCCATAAAATGGATCATCAACGGGGAAGTAGAAATTTTTTTGTGTGTGAAAAATACGCCCATAGCACCATTTAACATTTCCTGGCTTGATAGAAGAAAGGAAAAATTCTAGCGTCGTTTTTACCTATGACGAAAGTTAAGAATTGTGTTGTTGCAGGTGAACGGCCTGCGGTACTACAAGAGCGGATCCTGAGAATCAGCGTACCTGGGGAGTGACGGAGAGCTGATGGTGTGAGGGACCTGGAAGGAGATGAGAGCGACAGACGACGGTGCAGAACAACACAGCAATGAGAGTGGCAGTCGACGTTGGTGTATCAGAGCCTCGTTTGGTCTCACGAATACGCCTCGGAGTCATTGGTCATCAACTAAACTCACATTGGTTATCATTAATATGCTAAAGTTTTCCACCTTGTTAATAACTTAGACGATTTATAAATAGAATGCATTATGGTGGGTGCTGAGGACATGTGTGTATTTTATGATCTTGGGATCGTGAAGTATACTGAACGTTTGGCGATGAGGTTGTTATTGAATTCCTATTTAATATCGGAACAGGTTGATGGTATTAGTGTTAATTGTGGCTTAGTGAAAGAAGTAGAAATTAATAATCCCCAATAAGTCGAGTCTCTAATTACATAGAGACCCCGACTAAACACTAGTCTTTGAGATAACTGCATTTGCTGGAAGCGGTGTCACTATCCGTATTTCGAGGCGCCTTCGCGACGGTTCCGGTCTCAGACCATCCATGTGAAGTGGCATGAAACTGGTCCCAGTTTATCACGTGATGGCCTGAAACCTGGACCTCCTGTTTTATTCTCAATATAAATAGAAGAGACTGGAGTGTAGGTACAGAGTGCTTTACTGTCTAGTTGTTGCTGCCTGCGTGAGGTGTACGCCTCGTTTGATATCGTACTGCTTAGGGAACTTATTTAGAGGTAGCCTCGCCCGCAACTTGACCCTTGCGTTGTGTGTGTTAAGCTCAGTGCTGCTGGGCGTGCTTCTGACACCCTTATTAGTTAGGGACCTCCTCGTGCGCAAGTCTGCCCGTATGCTCTGTTTATTGTGTCTTTTCACGTAACGGGAGACAACCGTAAGCAACATGTTCAATTTAACTTCCCAGGATGTGTGCTGATCCAACGTTTCTGTTGACTATTATGGTCAGGTGGAATATAAGATATGAATAGGTCATTGTTAATGAAATGCACTTGTACATATCTAAACGCCGCTTACTCGTTCCATTGCGGTATTCGTGTTAGCGTCGTGATGCAAATTGAGGTGCCATAAGGTCCTATCAAAGACAGCTTCATATATTTATAAACTGCTGATTGAAGCTTGGCGTCTATCTATCGTCGCTACGTAGGTTCTTAGAGCCCCTCTAAACTCATAAGGATTACCCGTGAATTCAAACTTGACAAGGAATGGTGTCGTCCAATGATTCTAAGCGTAAACATTGGCCGCAGCGGCGGTGATTCATTTTTATCAAGTGGATGCGTCGAATAGTTATAAATGGGACGAGAAAGTGGGAGAATATTTCATTTTACCGATTAGTGTGTTAAAAACTGATTCAACTGCCTTCATTTTAGGATGCAGTGAGAATGTGTTCATCACGAATTCAATTTTGTAAGTGCTTCTTCCACTTTCAAAACGCCATGTCTTTTGACAGTTCGCTTTAGTTGAAACTTTTCATTACAGAAATGGTTGGCTTGAATGAATTTTAGATGTGACAAAATTGAATTTTGGATAATTTCATTACCATGGGAAATTTTAATTATTCTTCGGTTCGTCTTGTACTCGATGGCATGGGATGTATCGAGAACAACTTTAACTTCTTTTGTTTTTACAGGTACGAAATATGCTCTTTTTCTGTGACAGCAGATATTAAAGTTTCAATTCCAGCGCGTTCGTGGATAGGGGAAAAAAATTGAGGTAAAATCAATCTTCAGTTGCCTACTAGTTAAATATTAGTGCAAAGTGTAAAAACTTCCAGCGCTATTTTTATTTTATTTTCTATAAAAGAGCACGGTTTTTGTATTTACTGATGACGTATACCCTCTTTCGTAAAGCTTCATATTTTGTGTTTTTTATTCACGCTTTTGTGTTATTCCACTGACGTATCGAAGTCCTGCAAATTTATAAAAAATGGGCAACGCAACTCTCGCATTCTCACTAGCTGTGACTGTTATCGTTCTTTTCGTTCGTTGTTGCTGAGACGATTGACCATTACGATAAAAACGTGAAGTTATACCAAATAAGGAAATGGCGGTTCGCAGCCAGAGACTGCGTGACGACTTGAGATGTTACGGAGTTTGCCATGATACCAAGTGTTGCTGAGACAACTACTGTATGTCGTGTGCGTTATTGTCGACCTTTAGGTACTGTGTTGACTGACACCTGAGTCTACCTTCTTTATCGTAGATTAATGAACCTTTATCCCAAATGTTATTCTTGGAAAATAGTATTTTTATCGCAAATTATCATTGGCTTAACGTTTTCCATGACGCCTATGAAAAGTGTATTTTAAATAGTATTTTTCCACGACGTTTGCTTCACTCCTCACATTCTCGGTGTGTGCTAATGGCTTCTGTCCCCGTGAAGGCCATCATATTTTGTGGATTGCAATTCATTAAAATCCTCAACTTCCCTTTCTCCATCTGCAATCTCACATAAATGTGTGCGTGCTAAACTCTGCGCGATACGGGCGATTTGTTTCTGTGTTTCTTGTTCGTTGATTGAAAAGATCCTAATTGCAAGCCATATTACGGTGAAGGATTTTACTCTCGTGAAACCTCGTATGGCTTACTAGATTTTTCATTAAAGATACCCTCGGATTATTCGTCGGACTCCTTCACACGGTAAAGAAATAGCGACGGTGTTGAATTTCATCAAGTGTACTTGAATGCTACCGTCTATTTTCTCTTTAGCTTGTTTTAGTATAACATGTAAAAAATATTGATTTGCTTTTTGCTGTGAGACATGTGCTTGTGTTGTGGAAACGCTTTTAAAATGGACTGAACTATGAGCATGAAATCATTGATGCTCTACAAAATTTTAAGAGCTTGCTTGTTAAATTGAAGTTGGTGCTCGAGCGCTCAACGTAAACGTAACTCTTCGTAAGAGCAACTCTTCGAGTTCAGCTGTAATAAAGAGAACAGGAATATCAGGTTTAAAGTCTTAGTGCTAAACAGATGCAATGTCTTCTCTTGTTTTACATGTTCACTTGCTACCACTTGCTATTCGCTTACATGACGATGCCATCGCCTTACGTACGCTTAAGACTTGTATTTTCGCCACAGCAAATACGCTGTGGATGTTAACTTCTGCTTTTTTAACTGGAATGTTTTTACCGTGTTAGATATTTCGTATCGCAGATTTCTTTCAATAATAGCGACTGTATTTTAAATAACATGCTGTGCCATTAGGTGATCTCTTATTATTTTATTCCATTTCAATCGAGAGCCTCGTTGAGTGTGACTGTTTGGAACGTTTTAACCTGACTATAGTTCCAGGGGCCGAACTCGGGCTTCCCATGAGAGAATTTTTCCCTTACTTCTCAGGGCTATAAGTGGTTTCTGAAACTCATTTGCGTCTTAGAGTTATGTAAATTTAATAGAAAGCCTTCCCTTTTTTATCGTACTTTCATGGCAGCAAAAATTGAAGAGAGGACTTTTCAAAAATTACTTACACGCTTGACTGCTGTAGTTCGAGGCGTGGTATTCTGTGATGCTGCTCGTGTCGCTGTGAAGATTAATAAACGATTATCTCAATTTATTGCGTCTTTGAAATCAACTTTCCACACACATAGTGAAATTCGTGCGGCTTACAGGATTGCATGTACGTTTCTTTCAAAGACACATAATTTGGTGTACGTACCTGATTACATGTGCGTTACTCTAAAAAGCTATGACATGGAGCTTTCTGTTTCTTGCGCATGTGGACTTAGGAAGTTGAGACCGAGCGCGTGTCTCCTTTATTTCAGCTCTTATTTTAAGCAAAAATTAAAGGTGAATAGCCGATTAACTTGAAAAAACTAAAACAGCAGTTTATGAGCGAACTTTCCGTATTGCACCGTTGAGGTGTCCTTTCATAACATTATACTTTTTCACCAGTTAAAAGTTGGTTTGGGTGTTGAACTTCCCTATGAAAGGTAATTCCGCACTAGATATTGCTTGTATTTCTTTTTCTTTCTATGCCTCAAGTATTTTTCCTATGATAGTCCTTTGTCTTTTGCTTTATTTTGTGTTTGAATGTTCAAAACTCTGCATTTTGATCTTGCATTTAACAATAAAAATACCTTTTGTACGCTATATTATTACTTAACGTAGAGTATTCACATTTAAATACATGGAACAATAGAATAAGTTTGTGAGGCAGTCATTGCGCTGAGTAACAAGATATTTAAGGAAGGTACGAAGGATTTATTTATCTAACTGAAGAAACCCCGGGTCCTGCAATCTTAGTAGATTTTTTTGAGGTTCTTAATAGTTTTCTTCAATTTTAGTATTTTCTCCGGATCCTTTTAATTCCTTCAAATCCTCGTATCTTTTCTGAACCCTAATATCCATTTTGGATCTTCGTATCTCTTCTACAATTTCACAACCTGTCTTGATTCCGCGATTAGTTCTAGTTCTTATTTCAGTGTTGTGGTGTAAGACCAATCGCAAAACGTTATAATAAAGACTTCATCTGATTAAAATATGCGTTCTGTCAAAAAAATACAAGAATATGTATAAAAAAGCTCATTCTCCAATACGCAACATCAGCAAACAACAGCGCTCGAATCTAACGCTATGGTGTCTTGGACCGCAGTGAGGGCAACCTGACGTACACACACATCATTGGGTCTCCGCGATATAGATCGAAAATTTTCGCATGCCAGCAGCGGTTTACGAGTAATCTTAGACAGAAGTAAACTTCTCTTCGCACGATTCTAATAAACTTTGCTACAAAAGTCAACGCATGTTGAGGTTGCCCTTAGTAATGTGAAAATTTACGTTGTTCAACTATCGTCCTGAGCGACCCACCGCACATTTGGTGACCAGTTGTGTGTGGGTTGGGCACACAGTTGTCTTTGTCTTCCTTATGAACTCTGCGACCGACCCATTTAGCAGAATTCGATCTCTCAACTCGGCTTAACGATTAATCTATGGGAACGAGGTGGCAGAAGGAAGTGGGCAAGTGTGTGTGATCTCTTGCGCAATTATAACCTGAAATAACGCATTGGTTATGTTCATAATTCTGTGGTCTGAGAGCTACTCCAAGTTCACTGTTTTATCCCAAGCGCCTCACGCTCGGCTGCCGCTTAGCGCGAGAAGAGTCCGCTGAAAATAACGTAAAATTGGCATTTTTACCCCTTAATTATACAAAGGAACAACCTTCAATTACTTATTTTAAATCTGACGTGGGCTTTTGTCAAGCCAGGCCTTATTATTTCTTCCTTTTTTACTGTTTTGGGTCGCAGGATAATTTTTCAGAAGAACTGCTCGGTGTTTTAGTTAAGGTAACATTTTCTTTCCAATATCTACCACTACACGTTTGTAATTACAGTTCAAGTTAGTTGATTAGATTTCAGTTTGTTTTTTAATGCTGAAGACCCTCGAGTGACATGAGTTGCAGGTATATTGAGTGCCATCCGAGGTATGGTTTAAAAACGTAAAGTTTTCTGCTACCTTCAACGCAATGTAAAATGATGTCCCAATACTGTCGTATAATCCCAGCATATCAAGTGAAATGCATGCTGCGTGTTTGGGGAGTTACAAATAATGTAGTCTCTTATATTCATACTGAGCCTTGTGTAGTGTATATCCTATGTTAGATAACAAATACGTTAGTCATAGAGTGTCGACGCTTCTGTACGTAAGCTTGAGAGTGTTATTGTTGTTAATCCTGAGGCTAGCCTGCCTGCAAACTTGAAAATAGCTTCTGCGTGACTTAAACCGAGGAAGTAGAGTTGATACGTTCTAATCTAAAAGCCATTAAATTAGTTTTCAAACTTGGTTCTTGAAAGGTCGTACAGCAATAATAATTAGTAAGATGTAAAGCAATGCAGAGGGGTTGGAAAGTCACTGTGCACTTCAGTTTATTTTTCTGATCAACTGATCATGGTAGAAGTTAAAATGAGACGCCACACCTGCATCGGTAGCGTAAAGTTTTTTTCTATGTTTTAAAGAATTTCATTCTAATTTATGTTCCGTATTTTGAGTAAATTCATGCCAGCTAATGAAATCAAAATGTTCAGTGAGATGCACAATGCTTTGTATGCCACAGGCTGAATATTCATTATTCTCAAAAACCCTCAATTGAAATGTCTTCAGTTGGGCAAAGCATGAAAACGAAAAGTCACATCCACGAAGAATCAAGCAAAAAAGTTAAATTCGACGCAAAGTTAAACGCCAAGTTTTACTCGTTACCAATTCATTTGTCACCGCCTAAACTGATGTATCTCAAGTGCATCGAAACATTGCAGTGGTATGACAGTTAATCTTGATTGGTACTACATAGTCTTGCGAGCTACCTGAGTCTTCTGATCTCGGAGTAAAAAGAATTAAAACTTAATTATATTAGTCACGTTTTCAATAGCGTTTTCCATGATACTCGTATTTCTCATAATGAATAAATTCCCGAAGAATATTTTATTAGCGTTTAATTTTTGTCAAGAATAAATTTTGGAATTTACTTCTTGTCAAGAATCTCATTATGTCTCTTTTGATTTGCGTAAATTTTAACGAGTTGTAGTCCAGTTTCTTGAGAGATCCAATTGCAGGAAGTCGTATTGAAAATCGGCTTGGTAATCTCTGTTTGTCTTTTTTTTTTTTTTGCTTGTTCTCGACTTATAGCGTGCGATATGTCATCTTGTGCACTCAATTTTTCTGCGTCTTTCAAAATTTCGGCGAACTTTTTGAATTCGTTCTTCTGCCGCGTAGAGAAGCCAGATCATATCAGTGTTGACCAAATAAGAAGGTACGGTGGTGAAAAATTCTGTTTACCTCATTTCGTAACGCCTCAAGCTCGTAGGTAATAGAGATGCGTGACTTATATACTTGATAGAATAAAAGTAGTAAGTTTTAGCATGTGTTCCGAACTTGCGGTACTTTGTAGAGGAGCGATTTAGTGAACTTATATCATAGAATGGAGAAATTTCTTATTAGCACGTGGTCGTTAAAACCATCCCTACTTAGCGGTCTAGTTTACTGAACGATAACAAGAAATCAGTGCACGGTGAGCAATATGAAATGGGATTCCGGCGAACATGGCACGAAATTGCATTTATGCGTGTAAGGTCATGAAATTGATGCTGAGGTGACCATAGACACAGAAATCGTATTTCAGTGAATATTACTAACGAAGTTTATACGTATAATAGTAGACGATGATTGGCATTCAGTAAACGGTTACCTGCAGATGATAGTGAACATGAAATAAAATTTATATTACGGAAAAATTTCCCTATCACTTGCATGTTATGAATGGAATAATACTTTCTTTGAAAGTTTACTGCTCCGCTGTATGGATGGTGCGAAGAAAACTGTCTTTCAGCATGCCATAGTGAAATAGGCACGAGTCGTGAGCTATTCCCGAGTTCAAAACGACTGTGTCTGTTCTCGTCATCAAACATTGTGTTTTATTCTCATGGCAGGTACATAGTCAGAAGGAGGAACATAGTAGAATGCTGTCTTTTCCGAAAGATTAAAATTCACCTCGCATAACTTGAAGGAAGTTCACCGTCTCAAAATTTAAATTAGACTGCTTTTAGCTTTCTTTCGTAACTTCTGTTACATTGTTGGTAAGGAAATATGTATCTATGTCTAATTCATAGAGAAGATATAACCTCACAATTCCACCGTCGCTCGTGAACATCTCGTCATTCTGAAGAAACCACCGATCGGTTCTTCAGGTTATCTCATATTATTGGTCAAGTATGGTGCAGCCTCATCTTTTGCATTCTCACTTCGCAGAACGGGGGTCGTGTTTCTTTTTCCACAGCTAATCATCGAGTAACATTTAATTTATATGATTATTTTCACAGTTCAACCCTCTTGTGTAGAAAGCAAAGTTTGCTATAATTCATCGAGAATCTGTAGCCATAGGAAAAATTTCAACAATTAATTTTTCGTAGGATGTTTATTTCCTACTCACTACACAGTGACGTACCGGAATGTGGTGCAATGTTATTTCAGACGCCTCGTCCACTCACGAATTGAATCATGGCTCTGAAGAGCAGTTCATGGCAACTCAAAAATAAGGTCTTTATTTTATGTTCCATTGACTGCAAAGTAGCCAAAAAGTACGGGTGCAAAACCGTAAGCGGGGCTAGCCTTGATCTTCGATTATAGATTCTTGAATAAGTAAACAACAGTGAATTTGTGTAATCAGTTTACGGTACATCAGATGGAGTCAACTGTCAAACGCAGCGATTAGTTGTTTTAGTTGTTAGTTCTATTCTTGTGATATAAAGGTTATTTAATAGAATATTTCAGGCAAAGATTCTCTAATCCAGTGACTGAAAAAGTTATGCACATCTGTTGAATCTTTGAAATTAACTTCGTACTTGATAACACATTTTATATTATATCGTTTTGATTAATAAATAGCCCCATTGGTAGGTTTATTCGCGTCGACCCGTATTCGTTTTCTAAACACTGAAGTTTCATTAACTGACTCAGGTGTGATATTCTCAGTAAACCGTTCACGAGCCGAACAAGCCTTCGTGTATCTTGTAATTTGAGGAGCTTGTTTTTACCTGGCGTATTGGTCCAGTGGAAGAAGAAACTCTGATAAATTCGCTTTAACTCCGCATCTAAAAAACTTCAATCGCTACTGCCTCATACGGTTGCTTGTTATACATCTATATTTGTCGATGTGATACGAAGAAAAAAATTTTAAGAGCACCATTTTCTTCTTCTCTGTTACCTTCAACTCAGTGAACTCCCTTGGCACATAGAGAGCACTAAAGAAGTTTTCTTTAACAATTTCGTATGCTTTCTTAGTGCATTATGACCATTGTTAAGAAAATGAGGGTTGTTGTTGAATATATGTAATGGTTAACAGCGTTACACAGTTTGTTGATGACCATGTATATTAATATTTAATAAATTGACAAATTGAGTTCTCTCTTCCATTTCCTCAAAGGGCAGTCATGTTCCATGTTGAAACCTTACGTGGCGTGTGAGTCTCGTGGCTGAGACAGTGGTTGCTAATGTGAGGGGAAAATTTGAGTCGAATTCTGGCCAACAGCGTGGAAGAAATACTCGGTAAATTTAGTAGTGTCCGGTTCATTTAGAAACATCGTGATGTCACTAGTGTCTCCTAATGTCCTTATTAGTAATTGCTTCAATAAAAAGGTAGCAACAAGGGCCAAGTAACCCATTTACGTTTATCACACATCAAGGGCATAGGATAGGCTGACAGTTTCGTTTGTCTATTCTATGCTATGGGGACTGGCACCCTCATGTTAGATACTCTTAGGTTACCTCAGCTATAGATAGGCATTTAAGACACATCCCTTTCGTGCCCACTTTGTTTCTTCAAGTTGTCGTGTCTTCGTCGCTATCTCTTCTTTCGCTATCCTTCTTCCCGTTCCTTCCAAATTTGTAGTTTTTATGCGCTGGGTAACTTGTGTGGTTACGCGCATTGTGTATAGATTTCACGTTTTCCTTAGTCCATATTAAATAGGTCCTTTTCTTCCCTCTTTGAAAAGATCGTATCAATGAAAACGGATCTTCAAACTAACTATGTTCTTTAATATCCTTGCGTTCATCACGTATTCATTGGCCTTAACTGTGCTGCATTCTACTGTGTTGGCCAAATAATTCTTTCGTACTTTGAATGTCATCTTTTCGTCCTTATAAAGATCGTTTTCATATTCTTATTCTCTAAATCCTGAAACCGGTACAGCAAGTATGTTCACGTCAGTGTGTAATAAGCTTCCAAGTACACATTTTGTAAACGTCTCCATTTTTACTTGAATTTGAGCCTTTGAATTTGTTTTATTCGAAGCAAGAAGTTTAAAAAAGATAACAATTCAGAGGCTTACTGCTAATAACTGGAAAAGTTAAGCTCGGCTCTTTATCAAAATCTGCCTGAACCCATCAATCGTAAAAGCGTTGTTTTTCACCATCACAACGCAAGGCCACGCACTGTTTTGACTACTCGGGAGAAGTTGCTGCAGCATGGAAGAGAGGTTTTGCCTCACCCTCCATATTCCCCAGTCATTGCTTCCTCTGATTTCCTTCTTTTTCGGTCACTGCAAAATTCTTGAATGGGGAAAGGTTTTATTCTGATGAAGACGGGAAAAGTTCCTAAGAAAAAATCGTCGCTAATAAAGAGTCTTAATTCTTCGAACAGAGGATTAAGAATCTACGAAACAGATGGCGAATGATGATAGGAGCAAATAGTGACTATTGTATCCATTAAAATAACTATAACTAATAACTATTGACTATTGTATCCACCTTAAAAATAAACTTTTCAGCCAACCCAATATATGAATGTGTTTGTTTAAACGTGTAGTAGTATGTGTTTGCTTATACTGTTAGAAGAGGATAATACTGTAGTCTAGTTCTCTAATTTGGCGTGCCCCAGAGGAGTGATGAGGCGAGTTGTCCCAGTGACGTGACGACGGGCGAGTTTTCGAGAGGACCTGGTAAATCTGCTCCAGATCTTGGTTCTCAAATCTTGGGTCAGATCGCCGTGATAGCTTCTTTATATCTTCATTTTGTTTTTTTTGTAAAACATTTTTCTTCATGCGTAAAAATATGCACGCCAAAAGAATATTGTTTCAGCTTTTATTTTTAACTGGAGTGTTGACATATTTTGTAAACGATGCTCATTTTGATCGATGCACTGCATCATCAGTTTCTCATATCAGTTCTTTGAAGATTTAGTTCAACGATAAATTAAAATAGGTCCGCATTTTTCGTGTTTTTCAGTACACAAATACCATGTATTTTCAACTGAAAATAAAAAAAAATTTGTAGCCCCAGCCCGTGCGAAAGAATCACACTCCCAATTATTATATGTGCAAGAATCGGTCGTAAAATGAATTATTAGCGGTATATGTATTGTAAATCACGGCTGCAGGCTCAACTCATTTCGATAAAATACTTTAGTACTACGAGGACCAAACAAGATCAGGATTTGAATTTTAAAAATGAGATTCAAGGAAAATTACTATTACTAAGTGAATTACTAAGTGAAATGAAATTTCTGCCAAAATTTCAGGTAAATTTTACATGAATAGGTATGCAGTTAAACTTTTTACCCAATTGTCACGTTAAGTTTAAATGAATAGCTATGTAGCTATACTTTCTACCCAATTGTCGCCAGGGTTACACAGAAAGTTCTGTAGCTAAACTTTCGGTTACGAACCTGAACTCCTTGAAGTACTTCCCTGTATTTAAGACACGCAAGAGCCTGTGTGGTGACCCACATCCGCCCTCGCAGCGCAGTACCGGGGGCGCCAAGGCAGCTTTAAAGAAGGCAGCGTGTCGTGTACTTTGTGGTGCGCGTGTCGAGACGCGACTGCATGCAGGGTGTCTCAAAAGTATGTACTCACTCTCTGACCGCACAGTACTCATGAGTTTTGCTTAGATGTTTGTGTTCATTAACATAGCTACAAACCTAATAATTAAAATTAAAGAAAATAAGATAAAATTTTAGAAAATTAAATGTTGAGAATGAAAACTTAGTCGCACCTGAAACAAATAAAAATACATGAGAAATCTTTAGCCAAAAAATGAGTACATTCTTTGGGAGATGAATTTTACTTAGATGATACGAGTACATCTGAAGAAGCCTACGTAAATTGTTCAAACGTTGTGGTATTTGTGCTAATGGGTCTCGGTGAGGTCATTTATTATTAGTTTAGAAGCTAGTTTAACTTTTTTAGACTTGAATACATTATCATCTTCGAAGAGAAGTAATGTTTATCATAGTCGTAGACTATATCTTAGGGAAAAATTATTCTACAAAAAAGACATGACTAAGGTGAACTGGCCGGGTCACGAGCTTGTTGCTTATTTCCATAATTTTCTCTTGGGATTGAACTTTTGAGGCCGTCAACATCAAGCAAAGTAACTTTAATGTTTATGTAGAGCGCTACAACTTTTTCCTCCCTCTCTAGCACACACGAGTTTACTTATGCTTATGCTGGTATGTAAAATTGCGTCCATAAATATTGTACGTACACTAAGTAGACACAAAGCTTAAGAATTGAATATCCTATGATACTTCACTAAATCTACTCTCCCTAACCTGCTTTACCACATACTCTGACAACATTGTTTCTTGTGATAGATTTACTTTGACGCACGCAGAAGTAAGAAGTGGACTTCGAAATTAAGCAAGCAAAAACCTCCATTTTCCATTTTCAGTGGAGTTCGTTTTATTTGCATCGTAACTATCACATGACATATTTTTGTTCAATATTCTTCGGGCTCACCATCGATCTATGTGTGGGTCGTTAACAATGAAGTTTCACGCCTTGAATTGTAGCCCATAAGCTGAACACCGCCGCATCTGTGACACGCGCTGCGACATACCAGACAGGCGTTTATCTCTGCTGTTCCTGACTTAAATAGCGAGCAGCAGCCCGCGATCACCACTCACTTCACAGTCAGAGGTATTATTATCATTTGAATTCGGCCCACTTCATAGTTAGAATTCTGAATTCTTACTTTTTGAATACTGCCTTGGCAGGTTTTGTAACTCAACTAAATATCAGAAACTAGAGTATACTGCAAAAGAAACTGTAATGCAACCGCTCAAGTCTTGATTGTCCTTGAACCTTACAACTTGATCTGTTGGTCATCTTTACAATAAGGATACAACTTCATTTTCAATGTGTATTTACTCGCCCGAGTGGGAGATTTACGAGCATATTCGTATTTCTGGATCCTTCATCTCATGTTGCGGATGTGAGCTACAGGAAAGCAATTACGAACAATTAAGCACACGACTCAGTGCGCACAATTAATTGAAAATGATACACTGCAGCTAGACTATTGAGGTGTTCTTGTATTCTGAATAGAGTCAAGGCACAGCAGAACCCCGTAGTTTTCGAGGTGCAAAGCTCGAGTGCTGTGAACACTCGTGTCTCACGTGTTAGGTTATGTTGTAATGGCAGACACCAGTGAACCTGACGTGAGTCACGTGTAAAACTCCAACAACATGGCAGACCTCAGTCACCTGACGTGAGTCACGTGCAAAACTTCAATAATATGGCAGACCCCAGTAACCTGACGTGAGTCACGTGCAAAACTTCAATAACATGGCAAACCCCAGTGATCTGACGTGAGTCACGTGAAGACTTTAATTTAAAGACAGAGCAACAGTCACCATTGCCCTGCTTGTGAAAGGACTTGTTTCATTCCATTCATATTTTCGTTGCGTATTTCAGTCTTTCTGTATGAAAGATTAAAAGGAACACTAACTTTCATCAAAGTACATGTCAGATGCACCGTCTACCTGCTTATGGAACTACTGCAAATCAACTGGCGGCCTGTAAGGTTTAAAGTATGTAAATGATGGTCAATAAAATTTCAAACTTAAATCCAACTAAAATTTTTGCACTAAAATTGATATGAACATCTATCGCAAGATCATTAGTTTTACTCAGCGTAGATGCGTCGATGGAGTTGAACTTTAAAGGCAGGTGCGTGTGAGATGCGTTTTATATTTTCACAATAAATAACATGACTGCCATAACAGAGTGCGTAGGACAAAATCAAACCTAATGCAATACAAAAGCTAGCTGCACGACTTTTTTTACGCAACGTGCTTTCAATCATTAAACTTTTACGTAAAATAAGTCACGATTTGAGTTCAAAGTGACATGCTCAAGCCAATACATTTAACTTTCTTTTTCGCCGTGTTTCTGTTTGATCTGATACATGAAACTTAACTAAGTTTTCTTTCAAACGTTCAGTCTGACCAACAACAGTAGAGTTACTGAAGTTCAATGATTATCTCACATTAAAAAGTAATCGTACTAAGCAATTTTGAATACATCAAACATTAATTGGATTATGCCTTCATTTGGCTTTCAATATTTATCAAAATTGTGTTCGTGACTACTGGTCAGCCAGGAGCATTATGAAAATTACCTCAGTGTACATCGGCGGCTCACATCGCGACCAAGGTGTTAATATCGGCTACGTATCTAGGACACACTCTCGTAAGTAATATTCAAACGGATTTTGCGAGCACTGTCGTGCATACTGTAAGAGCATTTAAGAATACGTGCAACAGGCACTCGTTGAGCACAAACATTTCTTGCATTCGCAGAAGAGCCGACTGCATCTCAGGTCCTCGTTGAGTGCTAATTGCTTCATGGTTAATAAAAGCTCACTCCATGCAGGCGTCAATGATGACACTGGTGGTGAAGGAGTGCAGTGATACTGCTTAAGGAGCTTCATATCCGTTTATTCAGAGTTATCATGCTATCAAACGTCGCTTGTCTCAGTTTTTAAGCTTTAAAAGGACTCACAGACGGTGAGAAGCCTTGGTTACTCTTCAGCCAAGTTTTAACCCGCGCACTGTAACTGGTCGCCTCATTTACCAGGCTCACTGGTTGCCAGACGTAAGGCATAACCCCAAGTTGTTATACACCAAAATGATCGTCTCAGCGAGTGCTACACAGCTGGAGCCAGAAACCCCCACATTGTGGGGGTTAAGGCAGAGCTCCAACCACTTGGAAGTTGGGAGGGGTAAGCACAGTCAGTGTGGTAAATGAGGCGACCGTGAGAGGGTGTGCGTGCGAACAGTCAGTGGCAGCCTCAGTTACCAGCGAAACTACTCAGGGCCTTATTTCGCCTTATTTCGTAAAAATGGCAAATAAGACAAATCTGAAGTCAGTAGCGTGTAGAGCAGTATTTTATTCATATTGTGTGAAAATTACAAGTTTCGAAACACTATACTTGCAGTAATATAACCAGACATGCAAACATGCATTTATGTAGGAACTAAAACGAAGAATGGATAACACCTAGTAGACATAAATGGTCATAACTTTTTTTCTAATTATTGTAGAGGAAAAATAAAAACATCAGCAGGTTTGGAAGGATTTTCTGCATAAAATAGCAGTGAAAAACATTACATTGTTCCCAAAACACAGAAATGGCCATTGATCTCTTTGAAGCCATGTTGTGCAAAAATCTACGGAGTTTGACTCCATATTACAAAGAAACGGTTCAAGTTATCAAAAATCTGACAACATCAAAGTGTAAAGCAACATTTTTTACTCATTACTTCATATTTTTACATCTCTGCCTATTACGGTAAGTGAACAGGGAACGGCAGAGTAACGCGGGTAAATTGACTACTTTTCTGAGGGATGCGCGACCGTGCGCGGGTTAAGAGACTCCGTCTCTATATCGTAGCTTGACACTCTTAAAAATGGTTCTTTATCTCTACCTCTTGCCTATAAAGCGTCAAAAGAGGTTTGTGTAAATTTTATTGTGCTGTCCTCAAGGTTAATCAAATAGCTACAACTTCGAAAAAATACGGTAGCTTTTTCAAACCTCAAGCATAAATTTATACATCTTGAAGGTACCATCGCACACTTTGGGCCCAAACAAGACAAATACATAATTATTTTAGATATGAATTTTTATTCCACACTACCAAAATCAACATGAGAATGAGCTCAGGCGACTACCATTATTTGGAGTACAATATGTATAGGGTTCATCTAGGTTCCTACAGAAGCTTCAACATAGCCTCAACACGTGAATTGATATTTTTGGCGACAAATCGTGGAATTTTATCCTGCAATAAACTGTGTTCTTCTTCCTCGTACATCAATAACGAGGTGCTACATGGACGTGGAAATTATCGTTGCTAATTAGCTCACGTCTGTGAGTTAAATAGCCCCTATCAAAGAACTTGGTTCTCAGAAGACAAATACGTTGTATTGTGTCCAGCGCATCTGAGATAAACGGATGCTCCGCTGTTCTCCTTCCGGGTACAACTTTATGACCTCTTATTATAGAGTCGTAAAAAATGGTGTCTTGTTTCGAAGGCCATGAGTAGAAGTCGTGTTGCTTAGGCCAGTGAGCCTTTGCATCTTCTCTTACTAGGACAGTTGTGCAGAGACAGGTGCAATGCTGTGTTGCTGCGCTGGTCGTCAAGGAAACTTTCAGCTTTTGTCATGAGATCTGAGAAAAACATGCAATTTTGGACTCTACCAAAGCGTTTTTTAGAAGAATTGTACTTTAGATGATGAATGAATTTACTAACTCTCCGTTAGGCTGATAATTCAGCAATGCTAATTCAAAGTCAGCTGATGTGTCCAAAGTCTGCTGTCTATCCAACACACGTATTTGATGCATTTATTTCTCTATATTTTTACCTTTAGTTACTATGACGTTATTTCATCTCAATTGAGCTATAACTACTTCAATGCACAAAACTTTTAAGACTGATTTCCGCATTCACCTCGATGCATCAGGTCTGGCGACTCGCAGGTGCGCGCATGCGCATAATTTGTGCATCGTCAACGGGAGGAGTCGTCGAGCAATGTGTGTATAGCGGCCAAAATGCTCCGACTTAAATTTATTTACACTGGCGACCGCGGAGGTGCTACTTGCCTTGCCAAGGTTGGGGTACGGGAGATGTGCAGCGTGAGATGCCACGCGGGAGCCAATTGTCGGGGCGGGGAGGACAGGCAAAATAGACGCAGTCGATCGGTGACTTTTGTGGCGATGATTGAACCTTGCGCCAATGGCAGACGTCGTCGAGCCGGAGTCTCTGT
Organism: Morinoia aosen; assembly: GCA_030386875.1. Taxonomy (NCBI): domain Eukaryota; kingdom Metazoa; phylum Arthropoda; class Malacostraca; order Amphipoda; family Talitridae; genus Morinoia; species Morinoia aosen. The sequence continues at coordinate 36,079,932 of CM059571.1, read as the reverse complement.
AGTCCACATGGTTGATGTAAATGAATTTTATTGTTCCTTACGGGAAGCTATGTCTGTTGAGATGGAAAGTAGTTAAGCTAGTAAATATTTAACAATACCTGAATAATATGGTATAACTATAAGAAATTATATCGAACGGAACCATGTTTTTTATTCTAGATTGTAGTGTTTGTTTGAATTAAAAAAAATTGTTTCAAGCGTTAAAATTACGATGTCGTCTTTTGAATTTTATAATCTAAAGAATTCAACTCACTAGGTCACATGTTGAAAACAAAATCCTTGAAAATGATAAAAAAATCAACTTCTCGAACAAAAATTTAAAATTATACAATGGTAGCTCAAGCCTGAGAAAATAACAATTAAAAGCAGAGCACTACGAAAAAATGCGCCTGCTTATCTCTTCATAATTATACCAAAACTGATGTAGTATGAATATGCTGACTAACTATACTATGGTACCCAGATATCCCCACATGTTAAGTAATCACCGATTAACGCAACACGAAGGCAGAGCTGAGACGTGAGTTGGTGGCTAAAGCAAAAAATACAGAATCGTCGAGCGGAATTTTCAAGAAAAATGCATCAAGTTCATGTAGCGCATAACTAGCTGTTGTGTTTCTCTTTTGTTCACGTATTGAATTATTTTGTCTCACAATATACATGGGTATATGCACCTAATATCGGAAAAGAAAGTTTGTACATTTACTCAATGCTTTACTTAACTAGAAAAGAACACCGTTCATGTGCGACACACTGTCGTGTAATTTCAAATACTTTTTTTTAACGCAAGTAATTTTATGAATGTCTGTCTAGCTGCCTCAATCTTTGAATTCGAAGTGGCTAAAAAGCCTAAAATTCCTCCAAGTTATTTTCACCGTCCCTGAACTAAAATTTTAGGTGTTTAATTACATCGCATGACACCCCTGTTCTTCATCCTCCAAGTCTGACTCAAAAAAATAAAAGAGAAACGATAGCATGAATCAGAAGTTGAATTTAAATGTTTTCATAAGTAACGCCTACATCAATAACGCCTAGAATTCTACAACTCTACACTAAATCTTCAAACTGCATAACTTCCTGTCATGAATCAGTTCCAACCTCTAGAGATATATACGTCAGTTTTACCTCAATTTTGACAATCGTATGAGAGATATATATGAACATTTATGACAACTGTATTGGAACTTGCAACAACACCATCAGCAATTTGTACCTACCAATGTTATAATGGAATATTGATATCCACCCTGTTCGCTTTTCCTCATAAATTGTATGTAATTTTTTACCAATAAAATTATTATTATGTGTAAAACATATTAGCTGATTAGATTATCATCGTCGCTAAATTTTTTTGAAACATATTACCTTTTGTATATGAACTTTGTAACAACGCCTTCAGCAATTTGTACGCATCAATTTTGTACATTAAACTCCAATATTATTCACTCATGGGCTGAGTATTGAGTGTACTCACGAAATCACGCTAGATTTTTTACTCTTTTCTATACTTTCTAAGCTAGTTTTTAGATAGGAATACCCTTTTAATCTTGACTCTGTATTTCGTTTCAAGTTATACAATAGTACTTACTGCCTACTGTATACTAGTTTTTAGACAGGAATATCCCTTAAAGCTTTACTCTGTATTTCGTTTTTAGCACTATAGTACCTACTTCTTACTGTTTAATAATTTTAAATGACTGATCACCCTGAGATATTCGAGGAAATCGACCCAGATCTCAATCATTTGAACAGAATATATCCAAACCTAAACGACTCTCAAGAGTGTAGGTATACTAATATATCAAAATTCAACGAAACTATACGAATAACTGACCGAAATTTCTCACTCCTGTGTTGGAACTGTAGGTCACTCTATCCAAAATTGGAAGAGACACAATGTACTATTACTGAACTTAAATATAACCTAGACGTGATTAGCTTCACCGAAAGCTGGCTAGATGACTCGACTAAAGACATGATTCGATTTGAAAATTATCATAGTTACCATTCGCTAAGAAAAAACCAGCGGGGCGGAGGCATCAGCACATATATATCTAACCACATAGACTCGAGAACCATAGCAAATGCAACAATGAATCAGGATCATATAGAATCACTCTCCGTAGAACTGTCTAGAGATGGTAAACGCATTGTGCTTGGAACAGTGTATAGGCCTCCTACAGCCTGTCCTATATCCTTCCTGAATGAGCTGAATCGTATTATTTCTCAGTTGAACAGGCCCTATGTAAACCGAATAATGCCGGAAAAAAATTGAATATGTTATTCAAGATAATGTAAAATACCATCAGAAGAAAGAAATTGCTAATCTCTTTAACAACTTCTTCGTAAACGTAGGGAAAACTATAGCTGATGGTATTCCAAGTGAACCTACTGATCACCTGGAATTTATGGATCATATTCGAGAACCCAACGTGTTTTTCTTTACGCCTACAAACTCCTCCGATGTAATTACGTGCATAAACAACATGAAAAATAAATCGAGTGGGTTACAAACGTTTCCGACAAAAGTACTTAAAGTTATTGCTGACATTGTAGTCCCGCTGATATCAAATATTATTAACCAGTCTCTCTTACTAGGCACTTTCCCGAACTCCCTCAAAGTTGCTAGAGTAACCCCTATCTTTAAAAGTGGTGAAAAAACCTGTGTAAACAATTATCGACCTATCTCCGTACTACCAATTATTAGCAAAATATTCGAAAAGATTGTCTATAAAAAAGTGTACTCTTATTTTGAACAAAAATCATTTCTTTACGATAAACAATACGGCTTTCGCTCTAAAAAATCAACAACACAGGCTATATTAAATCATTTGCAATTCCTCTATTCTAATATAGATGAGAGAAAGCCTGTCTTCTCTGTATTTCTTGGCTTTCGAAAAGCATTCGATTGTGTGGACCATAAAATACTACTCTCGAAACTACACTGTTATGGCATTAGAGGGATTGCGCATGATTGGTTCAGATCATACCTAACAAATCGGAAGCAATACGTTGTCATTGACGGCGCAAAATCAGACCCACAGACAATTAGCCATGGAGTTCCACAAGGATCTGTTCTTGGGCCTCTCCTGTTTCTGATTTTTATCAATGATATTGTAAAATCTACATCATTCTTAAAATTCATACTTTTTGCCGATGACAGTACGCTTTATGCGGTCCTTCCGAACCAAAATCCTGCTATGATTGTGGAGAGTATAGATAATGAACTTCATAAGGTTTCATCGTGGCTCAAAGCTAATAAAATAAGCCTAAATATTGATAAAACAAATTATATTACATTCTCATACAAGAAAAATGTATCTCTCCCATGCATTAAAATTGGCGAAGGTGAAATCAAAGAAACCAACTCATGTAAGTTTCTGGGCATCATAATAGATAAACATCTGACCTTCAAAGAGCACATCACTCATATTAGTTCTAAATTATCAAAATCCATCGAAATCCTAAATAAAGTTAAAAATTTTCTGCCTGAAACAGCTTTACAAATGCTCTACCGAACGCTCATTTCTCCATACCTGCACTACGGAATAGAAGCATGGCATGAAACTGATAAAAATAAAACCAACAAAATTTTTACTCTGCAGAAAAGAGCTGTCAGAGCGGTAAAAAACCTAGAATATAATGCTCACACAAATGATTCTTTCAAAAATTTACAAATACTTAAACTTTCGGATCTCTACAAAATCACCATCTGTAATTTCATTTACAAAACATTAAGAAATGATGGTGACAATAGCCTAAGACAATTATTGACTGCGCAAACTGGTCATCACGACCATTTAACCCGAAATAGAAGTAAATTCATGCTTCCTTATTATTCGCAACACAGTATACTCTTCGTTGGAACCAAAACTTGGAACTCTATACCTGCAGAGATCCGTAAATGTAATTCGTACAAAGTATTCAAAAGACATCTTGAGTCTCACTTCCTATCAGAATACTAGTCGTGTAAGATCACCATGTCAAATCTTGCCTCCTACATGTAACTAATGATAATGTAATAATGTAACTTGCTTTGGGTAACATAACCGATCTTCAGTCTGCTCTTGAATCGTTTTATCGAACATACTGTTAAATGTAGCCGATTTGACCTATATTGTAAAATACAGCATAAAATATCGAGTTAATTATCTCAATGATCAGTCTAATGCGAAACTAGGTTAAGTGAACTAGGTTAAACATTATTGTACACTTCAGAAAAACGTGATGATAGGATGCCCTAGAAGTCGCTGAACTTGTTCGGGCCCACAGGTAGCTATAATCAAATTTGACCATTGTACTAGACTTAAGAAACATTCTACCTCTGTATCACCTGTGGTAAATAAATTGGTTTAAATTTTATCACCTGTGGTTTAAATAAATGCTAAGAAAGGATCCTTTGGAGGAGTTCATGGCTCGGCATTTGAAAGTGGGTATTTGCAAAGAAATTTGCAATAGCCACCACAATTTTATACACACTCGAAAAGCAAGCCTCTAGTTCCGTTATTGACACAAGGGTCAAACTCAGGGCTATATATGAAGGCTTCTACACTGGTCTTCCGATACAGGCACAAGAAAATGCATCAGTAAGATCATTTTCATTTGTTTGCAGTACACATGCTTCCCTGAGCAATAAAATTGTCCTAGTATTAGAAGATATTTTGCAACGAAACATTCTAACTCTAAAAAATTGTTGCACCAAAGAGCCGCTATAAGAACGAAGCAATGCACTTTCATAATGTTTAAGTTTCCAAAAATCATGTGATCATTTTTCTGCGCTATGGTGAGCGTGTTTAAATTCTGATGATTCCAACTCAATATCCGAGATTTAATTACTTCCTATTTATGGCGTCCACTTTCATCAGACATGATCTTAATCGGATTCGAGGTAATCATGAAACTGAGATCAGCATAGCTTTTAAGTAGATGTTAAATTATTCCGGCTCAATTCGCTGGTCTTGCCCAATGCTGAACGTTGATTGGTCAAGTATGTCGCTGTAATAAGGGCACGTAGCTGAGAGGGGGATTGAGATGGAAGTACATGGGGGTCAGAAAGAGGAAGACCTACCATGACCTACCATGCTTCGTGGTTCGCTACACCTGTTTATATCGTTTAATGTTCATTTATCATAGTCAAATTCCATTACGTGTATTAACTGTTGAGTGCATTTTGAATCAGTGAAGCCCCAATAGTACTTTAAAATTATCAGTCTGCAGGCATTGACGTTCAAGGATTCTTGTCTTTTTCACTCCAGTCAACCGCTGTTTATTTTTTCCCCAGATAAATTCAGTTCTCATGGAAGTCTCAGGCATTCTATATTGAACTCAGAATTCAATTCAAGTGTCTTAATAACAAAGCAAATCTTAGAACAAAGTTTTGTGATTTTTTCCTCACAATACTTTCGTTGTCTTGAGGCAAATTGTAACACAATGATTAATTCCGATAGAATTAATGATTAATGATTAATTCCGATAGTGCCAACCCAAATTCGAAATTGTTTGAAGAAAGTACACTCTTATAATCTCTTATTTAATCAAATAAGCCCTTTCACTCAGGATGCGCAATATTGAAGTAAATATCATTTGCTCGCACATGTAAATAAAATAATTAAGTTTAAATGTTCAATGTATTAAAATTTAGCTAATAAAAATTCTCGAGGGCAAACACAAGGAATATTGCACCCCTCTAACACTGACGTTTTCAGAAAAAGAAAAGTTGCCGTCGAAACGCAGTACCGAGCGCCGCAGTAACTGTTGCGTCGCTTCAGACGCTGTGCCAAGCTCCGCAGTAACTGTTGCGTCGCTTCAGACGCTGTGCCAAGCTCCGCAGTAACTGTTGCGTCGCTTCAGACGCAGTGCCAAGCGCCGCAGTAACTGTTGCGTCGCTTCAGACGCTGTGCCAAGCGCCGCAGTAACTGTTGCGTCGCTTCAGACGCTGTGCCAAGCTCCGCAGTAACTGTTGCGTCGCTTCAGACGCTGTGCCAAGCTCCGCAGTAACTGTTGCGTCGCTTCAGACGCTGTGCCAAGCTCCGCAGTAACTGTTGCGTCGCTTCAGACGCAGTGCCAAGCGCCGCAGTAACTGTTGCGTCGCTTCAGACGCTGTGCCAAGCTCCGCAGTAACTGTTGCGTCGCTTCAGACGCAGTGCCAAGCGCCGCAGTAACTGTTGCGTCGCTTCAGACGCAGTGCCAAGCGCCGCAGTAACAGTTGCGTCGCTTCAGACGCAGTACCAAGCGCCGCAGTAACTGTTGCGTCGCTTCAGACGCAGTGCCAAGCGCCGCAGTAACTGTTGCGTCGCTTCAGACTCAGTGCCAAGCGCCGCAGTAACTGTTGCGTCGCTTCAGATGCAGTGCCGAGCGCCGCAGTAACTGTTGCGTCGCTTCAGACGCAGTGCCAAGCGCCGCAGTAACTGTTGCGTCGCTTCAGATGCAGTGCCGAGCGCCGCAGTAACTGTTGCGTGGCTTCAGACGAAGTGCCAAGCGCCGCAGTAACTGTTGCGTCGCTTCAGATGCAGTGCCGAGCGCCGCAGTAACTGTTGCGTCGCTTCAGACGCAGTGCCAAGCGCCGCAGTAACTGTTGCGTCGCTTCAGACGCAGTGCCAAGCGCCGCAGTAACTGTTGCGTCGCTTCAGTCGCAGTGCCTAGCGCCGCAGTAACTGTTGCGTCGCTTCAGACGCTGTGCCGAGCGCCGCAGCAACTGTTGCGTCGCTTCAGATGCAGTGCCGAGCGCCGCAGTAACTGTTGCGTCGCTTCAGACGCAGTGCCAAGCGCCGCAGTAACTGTTGCGTCGCTTCAGATGCAGTGCCGAGCGCCGCAGTAACTGTTGCGTCGCTTCAGACGCAGTGCCAAGCGCCGCAGTAACTGTTGCGTCGCTTCAGACGCAGTGCCAAGCGCCGCCGCAGTAACTGTTGCGTCGCTTCAGATGCAATGGCGACCTTCAATTTTTGGGATGCATTGTAAATACGCAGTTGCTCGGCGGCGCCACTGGCACTCTGCCTTCCCGTCACGCTCAGTCAAGAGCGAGACTTTGGTGTGGGTGAATGTAGATGCAGCAGCGCTGCGGACGTGAATGACTCGAACCCCTATTGTTGTCAACCGTGTCCTTTTAATAATAGTTACTGTGTTCACAGTATCAATGTTTAACACTTCGTCCTCTTGAACCTTCAGACATGTCGTCATAGTGAAAAATTCATTCATATGAGGTCCTAATAACATTGATGTTTGTTCACATGTAAACGTAAAATTTATTTATGTTGAATTTTAGTCTCATAGTGCTGTCTTTCATAAGAATATGGAAAAACTTGGTTTAACCTATGGCACAGTTTTATCTCACATCTGTGTTTAAATGATGTTCTGTAAACAGTAGCTTGCAATACACAGTTCTGTACAAGGATGCTGAAATCGAATTACTGTATAATATCGTACATGCCAGAAGTTCTTTTCCTGGACTGCTCACTATTTCAATTAAGGATCTACGAGAGCATCGTCGCAGGTAACGTATTTTTAGTATACAACTGGGCTCAACGACCCTATGTATTTCTCGAATGAAGAATGCATTAGAGAGGAAAACAAGGGGAAAGCATATATTTTACTGGTCATGAGTCAATATTTCCTCTAAAACAAGTGAATAATTATTTACACCGACATCCACGGCTTTTTCTTTTAAACAGTGCTTGAGAAATTGCACCTGATAGTGTAATATCTGAAAGCAGAAATGTTTTTTCTTCTAAATCGTGATAGTAAAATTTCATCCGAAGATGCGAGTAGCCAATCGTGTGCTGAAAAGGCCGGAAACGACGACCAATTATTACTATTATAGTCAGTTAATCGCCCTGCGGAAGTCGTAACTTACCAGTAGGGTTGTTCAGGCATCCTTGTCACGTGTGCTTGTAGAGTGTGTGCTGCGTGGGACCAATTTAGGCTCCCTCTCACCTAACAAGTCTGCCGAACCGAGAAAACGATTTTTCTACAGCGCTGCTGAACCTCGCACCCACGAGCAGAGAATCGTATTCGAGCTTAGCATCAGTCTTTCTGTTTTTATGTACTTCATTGTATATTTTAATATTTCATTGTATATTTCAATTAAAATAACGACTTTAAAAATAACGATGAAGCATAAGGTGATACAAATTTTGAAATACTGTCGTCAAATAGACGTGCCTACGAACGTCGTAAGCAGTTTGCTGGCGAGGAAGGCGTGAAATAATAAGGCAACCACAGAAGTGTAACTCTTGTTGCTTGACAAACCATGTTCAAAGTTGGTGATGCAATATAAACTCTCTCAGCGTTTTAGTGTGAAATTTCTTTTTTTAAAGTAAACGGCTTCTGCTATTATGACCTGTATTCTCATGAGCGCATATTAATCCTCACCAAGGGACTTACGTAGTAGTTTCTGCGCATTAAAAACTAATCTCAAATTACGACGTTTTTAAATAGAGTTATACAGAGAAGTTCTTAGTGGAAAATGTGCTGCTTATGGTTACTTTGTAGCTGCTTCAGAAAATGTATCATGGATTAAAATGTTCTTGGGAGAAGAGGCTTTAATTCAGAGGTCTTTGGAAACTCTAAAATTTTTGCTGGTAGAACCATTTTCTGCATATTTTAACTCTGAATGGATTTCTTCTGTATCTGATTTTATTGTGACTTTAGACAAATCAGGCACTTACTTCTATTTTAAACTTTAGACAAAGACGAAAACACGTTTCATGTATGCGTATGAAGAATCATTTGTGAGCAAAACAAATCGATTAACATTTTATTTTCCGCATTGTGCGTGCGTTTCATCATTTATATCAGACATAATATTTTAATTGGTAAAAAAAGATAATTATTTCCTGATTAAATGATTTTTTATATTAGAAAAATGTTATGCTTAAACATAATTTACCATTTCTGATTCACAATAACTGTAAATCATCTAGAAATATGCCCAATTTATTTATACTGTAAAAAATTTTGAAGAGATAATCTTAATTAAAAACCACAAGACAAAGGCAGGTAAAAACATACTAGTTTAAAATTATTTTACTCTAGAGCTTTCGAGCAATCATTGCTCATCTTCAGTAGACACTTTACCCACAACTCAAAGTAAAAATCGTGTTTCGCAATAGGTTAACCATTGGTAGTTTGTTTAGGATAAAGGACCAAATTCCCACTATGTTGCTCGGCGATGTCGTTTATTGGTATAAGTGTAGCCAGTGTGAAGCTACCTATTGTGGGGAGACATCTCGTCACCTCCACACGCGCATCGCAGAGCATAGGGGTAGGTCGGCCCGTACTGACCGACCGGTAACTACACCGCTTCATAGCAAAATCAGAGATCACGCAGATGAGAATGACCATCCAATACGTTTAAATAGTTTCAAAGTTATAGCCAAATGCAAAGTTTTTGATCTTAGGTTGGCTGAAAGCATTCTAATTCATCACCGCAAGCCAACCTTAAATAGCTGTGATTCATCTGTGCCAGGAAACATTTTAAGTTAGGTTTATATGTAATTTTGTTTTTATTTTTATTTTTGATTTCCTATAATTTTTTCTTAGGTCATACGATTACTTATGTACGATATTTCTGCCTTTTACAGTGTCTACTGAAGATGAGCAATGATTGCTCGAAAGCTCTAGAGTAAAATAATTTTAAACTAGTATGTTTTTACCTGCCTTTGTCTTGTGGTTTTTAATTAAACTTAGATATCCCCCAAATAAATCTATAAGAGATAATCTTGTGACAAAGAACCGTTAATATAACGTGCTGGCTTTGTTACCTTCAAGTTTCTTGATTCTGGTAAGAAAATCGAACACCTCAGAGCCCACAACGGCGCTGGCCGACGTAATAAACACAAAGAGTAATTCTTCAAGTGTGAGACGTTCTTTCATGCTTTGTCTCTTCCCTTTCTTACAATCATCCTAAGTACGTGAGAAGCATTCAAAGTTTCACTTAAAATATCACCTGTGGATTCAAGGTTGGCTGCATAATAAATAGCATCTGCAGTCCGAAGTAATTTTGCAGTCGAGGTGTTGCCCCTTAATCTCGAAGGCATCAGGCCGATGCATTCCTAAGCGTAGAGCCTCTCTTGGGTTCGAAATGCGATTCTGGGAAACCATTTCTGGTATATCTATTAAATTATGAACTTCAATACAAGATAATCAAAAACTAAATGAAACTGTACTGTATTTTATAAATCAACTTCATCAGTAATGTACTTGTTTTCACTCGCAGGTTTTAGGGTGATATAAGTGTATTAAGGTTGGTAACAACTTCCATAATCTTTTAATTTATGCGTAAGATTGAATATTTTTCAAAACAAGTTATATTTTCCCTGTGTTGAAATGAAAAGATAAACCTAGTTGTAACCTTGGTTCCATGGAGTTTTTTCTTTTATAGAAAACTTACCGAAGGCAGATCACATTAATATCCTTAGTTCAACGAATTCATAGAAATGTGAATTCGCTGCTTTTCAGTGAAGAGGTCTACGGCTGAATCGTTCCTAAAAAATGAATGGCATTATTATGATCGGTTTCTTTCGTAGATTGCGACCAATAAGTGCAATTCCTTTCTTGAAATATACAATACATGCGTAAATAAAAATATTGTCTTGATATTATAGACTAGTCCGAACTCTGATCACAATCTAAAGGATTACCATTATTTCTATCTTTATTTTCCAGCGTAGGTTTTTGGACTCGACTTGCAAAGCACCGAGCCTCAGCACCAAGCCTCGGCCACTTAATATTCTGCGGTGCCCACCCGGCATACTGGCACGCTAGCGCGCATACTGAATTGAGCAACAGTATAAAGAATAAAGAAATTTCAGGTTAAATTTAGCCGTAAACTCTCGTTTTTTGATCACTTTTCTTGATCACTCGAGAAACTTCGAACAAACCATAGTTTTATTTTGAAAACCTTGACCTTGTTCAAATCAGCGCACCTACTCACAGTAACAGGATTGTTGCTTGAAATTTGAATGCTATGTTATTTCGGACTAATAATGATCATTCACGATCAGTTGCGGTAAAATGGAACATGGTTTTGTTTAAGAATACTGCAAAAGGTAATAATACATGAAAGCAAGTTAGGCAGAGATAAAAGTATTGACTTCGTTAGGATGACAAGAACCAAAACGTCTCATCTGGTGTGAAACTGCGGTGTCTTCGTGACACTCCATCAAACAGGCTGCACGAATCGGCAGAAAATACTCGCTAGATTAATGTCACTTTAAATTTGTATGCTTTTTCATTTTTTCTAAAGTTATGAATCAAACTTCAAAATATGTGAAAATAAGAGCAATATTGTCCAACTTGCAGGTAATTTGCAAATGAAGTTGCACGTTTCAGCGATGGGCGTAAATTTAAGATCTATAAGTGAACTACTAAATTGGGATCTGATTTAAACTTAATTTAATTTAAACATAATTTTTTTGAATTCCGTTGTGTTTCTCATCACATCCGTGCTCTAATGAGAACTCTAGTGTACTGGTATAATAATGCTTTACCCCGAACAGATAAGGAACAGGATTGTGTTACTTTTTCCCTTGATTGACTTGAGTGTGAGCTAAATAATGTCTTCTAGGTGCTCTAGATCAAGAGGTCAACATCCTCAGCAAAATTCCAAACCTCAGCACAATCCTTTCCGTGGGAGTCTTTAGCGTGTACCGTCAACAGAGTGTTTGTGTACAAATAGGAAGTTTTTAGTGACCAAATTTGCACAAGTTTTGTTCATAACTTTTCCCTACGCTTGACTAGCTTCATTTCTCATGGTCTTAGATATGAATGATCTGACCGACATATTCTCCACCCTAGTACAAACAGTCGTCAAATCTCGCACATTTAAGCCCATCTATGATACGCTACAAAAGGCGAGTTCACTCACGCAATTACCAAGCTATTACCACAGCTACGTTGTTCTACACCTTTTTCACTTCAAATTAATCTAAGTCAAGTTCAATTTAATCCAAGTCAAGTTCAATTTAATCCGAGTCAAGTTCAAATTAATCCGAGTCAAGTTCAAATTAATCCAAGTCAAGTTCAAATTAATCCAAGTCAAGTTCAATTTAATCCAAGTCAAGTTCAAATTAATCCAACCTCCAGTTGAGTTATAAAATGACATAATAATTTGTTGATTCGAGTTTTTTGTGTTAAATATGTATCTGTTGGATGTTATAAGCAAGACTGGTTTCGAGGATTTATTTACACTCGTAGATATTTATATACATGAAATTCTACTTTATTATATATATGAAATCATATACATGCAAATACAAAAGGTTATCATTGAACGATATGTAGATTTAATCTTTAAAAGATACATACAAATGCGATTCACTGAGTACTAATGCACGATTCCGTTTGATTACAATTTATGCTTGTACATTACTACCCAGATACATTCTTGTATTAACAATAAAAATGCTGCCATCCATTCTAATTCCGCGTTAGTCAATGTGAAGAAATGTAGAATCCACTTACAATACACAATAATAATACAAGAAACAATGTTTCTAACTTAATACTGATTTTATTTGTGTGTGTTCACAATTCAATATATAATATTTTCAAGACTTGAATATTCATAAAATGATTATTATAAAAGTTATTGAAGTCTTTAAAGTATTATATGTTGAATTGTAAATAAATATTGAATTGATTAAATCTACATATCGTCCAATGATAATATTTTGTACTTGCATGTATTTGATTTCATATATGTGGTAAAGGGGAATTTCGCGTATATAAATACCTATGAGTGTAAATAAATCCTCGAAACCAGTCTTGCTTATAACATCCAATAGATACATATTGAACACAAAAAACTCAAATTAACAAATTATTATGTCATTTTTCGACTCAACTGAGGGTTGGATTAATTTGAACTTGACTTGGATTAATTTGAACTTGACTTGGATTAATTTGAACTTCACTCGGATTAATTTGAACTTGACTCGGATTAAATTAAACTTGACTTGGATTAAATTGAACTTGACTTAGATTAATTTGAAGTGAAAAAGGTGTAGTTTACTATGTCGTGCAAATGGACTCTCACTTGAGTGTTTATTTTCTGCTCGACGACTTTTTCTAGAATTTGGCCTGAGAGAACCAGAGCATCTTAAAGGTATATGGGAAGTACAATTGTGAGCATTTTCAGAGGAAGAAATCTACTGAAACAAAGTTTTTACAATACGCTGACTTCAACGATTATGTTAAATATCCATTTATTTAAATGCACTTGTTGGGAATTATACCTTAGTATTTCAACAGTGAATTACGCACCATATGTGTCTGCGCTGTATACAATGGATTTTAGTGTCAGTGGTAACTGAATGATTTAAAAAGCAAAGCTAACGAGTTTTAAATAAGTTTTTAATTGAATCGTTCATTGTCTTGAAACAAATGATTCGCCAAAACTAAGTTTTTTCTCCACAAAGCAACATTACCGAACAACAAAAGATTGTCGATAGTCCTGAGTCGATTCCACATTTCTGAGTGCTTCGGACAATCATAAAACGCAAGGATAAAAATTATTACGACAGGCAAGTCTAATATTCGGTAAATAGGCAACTAAATTCAAGTCCCGCGAACATAACTATCTGTCGCTTAGGTCAACGCTCTCAGCAGCGACGCACCATTTTCTCTGATAGATAACGCGTCCGGAGTGGACGTTCCTTATCAGAACAGTTGTTGCTTGTTTGCATTATCAAGTTTGTATTTCAGTGGAACTATTTTATACGCCCAATCTTCCTCGTGGCTCGTGCAGACTACGTTATTTTTGTGGTATCTGTTTCACCATTAACTCGAGAATATTATATTCGAATTATCGTCCAGATGTTATCCAGATGCTGAATAACAGTTCTGTATTTTGAAATCAGAGATATTAGTCAATATTATAACTTCCTGTTTAGTTTTGTAAAAATATTTCTCCGTAATGGATAACGAAAGTGATTATTTCGCAAACCTTTATTTTAAAGTTATTCCTTATGGTATGCAGGTAATTCGTCTCGAAATGGCACATTTGAAATCTTCCACTTTTTCTTCGGCTAAAAGTCCTTTGAGACCACCATTCCCTGATTTCTTCTGATTCTCTCTGCTTTTTGTGATAAGTATCGTCGCATCATTTTCCTTTAATGGAGGCTAATTATAAACCAAATTGGGTTACTTTTGATTGTTATATTTTCTCCCTAAGCCAGAGAGGTTAACAAATAAAAATATAAGCTTCTTGAATTTTTGCTCTCGATGAACCTGTCGGCACTCTGGATCTGGAGCTCCGCGAGCCAGGCTCACAAACTAGAAATTTTAATCCTTTAACGCCTCAGAGGACTATATGGCCCTCATTAGAAAATAGCCATAGTATGAAGTGTTTCCAGTTAAATTTGTTCCCTACTATGTCCTTTAAAGTTCACTACCGAGTGGCAGTTCCTCCCTCACTTTGATGTCGGTGACTACCTGATGTCAGAGACAGTCTATTAACGGTGGTTGTGATGACAGTAATATGTTTACAAATGTGCTTACGCTTAAGGACCAAACAAACAGTATTTGCCCAGCTAAAGAACCTAAGACTCATGAATCTTGTTTCTGTAGGCGTACCGCTTTTCCTGTTTTGTGGCCCCCAAAAAACACACTTTTTTGAGTTCCTTCAGATATATTTCGGATCTCAAAATTGGTCTTAAAATATAGGCAAGCGCAGCCCCTTGTCCTCACGATGAGTGAACTTGGAACTTGAATTATTTATACCCTTGATACTAAGTTACAAACAACATTGATTTTGTTCTCTGGCTGAATTGCCCGGGAAAGGGCGAGTTCAAACTATTTATTCAGCTGGACAGCCTCTTGTAATTTTTCAATGTACAGAGATATTATGCAGTCTCAAAATGATGAAAAATTAGCTGTGTTTAAAATTCCTTTACTAGATTTGAATCGAGAAAACGTCATTAGCTCAATGAAGTACGGGTAACTTGAATATTTGTTCAATTTACTGACTGATGAAAATTTAATCATGCAGGAATACAGGCTTACGAGAGAGTAATTTTGATACTTTAAATATGCTGGGATAACCAACACATTTATTTTTAATTTTGTATTTCGATGGAATTATATCAAAGGCTTACTTTTTCTCGTGGTTCGTGAAGATTAAGCTGTCTATCTATTTGATAGATAAAAAAGGGTTCATTTGGTTGATTGATTTGGTTATTGATGAAGTTGTCTACCACCAAACCTTTATTTGGTTATCAGTTAAGTTGATCATCGCCAAAACAAACATTTAGTCATTGAAAATTTTTACTATCGCCAAACATTTATTTGGTTGACCATTGCTAAAACACTCATTTGATTGTTGATGCAGTTGGTCATCGCTAAAACGCTCATTTGATCATTGATAAAGCTGATGATCATCGCCAAAAAAGTTTGAAGAATGTAGAGAAAATAATATACCTGGCCATCAAAATGTTGAAAAACGCCTATCTATCAAAACCCAACTTCAGTACTTACCGAGAAGCTAAAAAACTTGAGCGTTATTTCCGACCCTCAACACAATTACCTAGCAACACAAAGCGCTTTCTCTTCCTTATCGTGGTCAGTCAAGCGCTCTGTGCGGAACCGACAAGGGGTAATAATGTAGAGCTGGTTTAAAATCTTGAAATGAACAGTAAACCAGTGGGAGCTGGGCAGGAAGATAGAGTTATCGTACGAACGAGACTACCCAATTGAAATTCTGAGCCTTTTACAGATCGTTTTCAGGCAGTTATAAGCCAAGAGTTTAGTCGTTTTCAAGCAGTAAATTAGCATTTTTCGGAGCAAATGTCTACTTATTTTAAGCCCTTTTAAACGGCTATTTCTGGGCATCGAAACGGCTAATGCAACGGCCATTTTGGGCTTCTCTACTACCTGAACGAGGCTATTCACGACCATTTTTGGCTTTTCCATTGCTTGAACGAGTCTCGTCCTCGCCTTTTTGGGCTTCCTTACTGCTTGATCAAGGCTAATACCGGCCCTTTTGGGCTTCCTTACTGCTTGATCAAGGCTAATACCGGCCCTTTTGGGCTTCCTTACTGCTTGATCAAGGCTAATACCGGCCTTATTAGGCTTCCGTACGACTTATAGTGGGCCTTGCAACGACCTCAAAGAGCTCCAACATCAGATTTTTTATACGATATAAAGAGTTTGTAAGGCCGGGTCTTGTGGCTGCTTCGCCTAGTGAGTTCCGATTTGAGGCGAGTGAAGCAGCGGACTTACGTTTATACTTCTCCGGCTATAGGTATCGATGATAAGCGGCGGAGAAGTGGGAAATTTTTCTAAAATAAATTTACATTGAAATATATTAAGATTACTGAACATAGAAGGACTAGAATCAAGGTTTGAGGGGTAACTAGGGTAAAGCATTACAAGTTGAATGCTCAGCGTTCGACAACCCAAGTGTTCCAACAGTTATAAGCTATCATTCATATTTAATTTATATAATGCATTAATAAAGTGCCAATTTGATGTTATGCTCAGCAGTTAGCTTTTCTATCCTAGTTTTCATGTTGACTGGATTAATTATTTATAGTATTGTTGAAGATGTTTAACGAACCTTACCTAATCTAACTTAACTAAGTTAGGTTAGTTGAAATTCATTTAGTTCTTTACATTTACTGAAGTAATACGACTTGTAAAACATTTACGATTACGAGCCTTTTTACAATCTATTACGCGTCCAAATAGAGGTCGTCGAAAAGGCTTGAAAACGACTTTAAACGACCCGAATGAGCCCGCAAACAGCCATTGACTAGACCTATAAAAGGCCAGTTGAAAGAAGAGCCCTTTTCAAGCCCTAATAGGCCAAGTATAGGTAGGAGTCAGTTTGAAGTCGTGATTTTTGGCCCTTTTGGGCCGTTTTCGACCTTTTACGACTAATTTACTACCTGAAAAGGGCGATAATTTTCAATTGGGTAGGCCGAGCAGATGAATGGTTTTAAAATCCGCTGGGTGTCCCAAAAAATGAAGTCACTCTTTGACTGCCCAGTATTTATGTATTTTGTTTCGATGTAGGTTTTCATTAACATTAATACAAGTTTATTAAATATAAGAAACTTAGGTGTCATAAGAAAGTTAGTAGCGTCGGAACCAAAAGCAAAAATACATCAGTAAGAGTGAAAGTATGAGTGCATTTTTGGAGACACCCTGTATTTTTGATGCGTACTTAAACGGCACTTTAAGTACATGCTTACATTGCCCACGCGAATCTAAAAATACCCTCCATGTGTGCATGACATCAAGTATTGGGTTGGCCGAAAAGTTCGTTTGTTTTTTTAATGCCATTTTTTTCGACCTTCTTAAGATCCTTTATGGTTTTATTTTATAAATCCTGTGTTCGGTAAAAAGAACATGTTTACGTCAATGTGCAACAAGCCTCCATGTAGAGAAGTTTTGGCATTTTTGCTTGCATTCAAGCCCTTGAGATGGTGGACCAAACAGAACACTACCGATATCAAATGCATTTTTTACTTCAGAAAAGAAAGAAAACAGAAGTTACTTACACAAAAATATTTGGCATTTGTCTGGGTTGTTTCTGCTGTATTCCTGCTTTTTTAAATTAAAAATCATTAGATGTCAGTAGTGCTCTGTTTGGTCCACCATTTCAAGGGCTCGAATGCAAGCAAAAATGTAAGAACTTCTCAAGTTGGAGGCTCACTCGTATGACACACTGACGTAAGCATGCTCGCTGTACCGCATACAGGATTTAAAGAGTAAGAATATAAAAATAATCTTTAAGAGGTCGGAAAGATGATTTTCAAACTTTTCGGCCTACCCAATATAACTTATAAACTATGATATTTGGTTCAGAGTTTATATTAATATGAAAATTCAACCAGTATTAAATTTTTATAAGTAAAGCAACAACTGACTAGCCTAAACTAATAAATTATTATGACCCTACATTCAAATATTGTAGTAACGAAATGTTTTGTCGGCAAATGTTTTGAAGTCACATTTTGCATCGCTACTAACGTGTGCGCTGACAATCGTAATTAAGGGCTGAGTTTAATGTACTGAGAATATGGCATCTTTGAGTTTTATTACCTTATTTCTGCGGAAATTGCGTGATATATTTACTCACGATTCCGAAATGACTAATCTTTTAATTAGTTCGGGTTTTTGAGCGACCGTCGTTTTTACAGAATTGAAAAAAAAGATATTATATTCCAATCAAGCCTGTTACATTTCATCTTGTTCATCGGTTTTCAAATGACTTCAACAATTTCAACAATTTCAACAATTTATTTACCACAAGAGATACAGAGATACAATGTTTCTTAAGTCTAGTACAATGGTCAAATTTGAGTATAGCTACCTGTGGGCCCGAATAAGTTCAGTGACTTCTAGGGCATCCTACCATCAAGGTTAGTCTTAGGAGTACAATAATGTTTAACCTAATTCACTTAAACTAGAGACGCATTAGACTGATCAATGAGATAAGTAACTCGAAATTAGATACTTCATTTCACAATATAGTTCATATGGACTAGATTTAACAGTATATTCGACAAACGATTCAAGAACAGACTGAAGATCGGCGAAATTAATCAAGGCGAATTACATTATTAGGACCAGTTATGTAGGGGACAAGGTTTGACTCTGTGATCTTACACGACTAGTAATCTGATAGGAAGTGAGACTCAAGACTTTTTTTGAATACCTTATAAGAATTACTTTCACGGATCTCCGCAGGTATTGAGTTCCAAGTTTTAGTTCCAACGAAGAGGATACTGTGTTGTGACCGAGCCTTTGAGTAATAAGGAAGCATGAATTTACTTCTATTTCGGGTTAAATGGTCGTGATGACCAGTTTGCGTAGTTAATAGTTGTTTTAGGCTATTGTCGCCATCATTTGTTAATGTTTTGTAAATGAAATTGCAAATGGAGATTTTGTAGAGATCCGAGAGCTTAGGTATTCGTAAATTTTTGAATGAGTCATTTGTGTGAGCATTATATTCTAGATTCTTTATCGCTCTTATGGCTCTTTTTTGCAGGGTAAAAATTTTGTTGGTTTTATTTTTATCAGTTCCGTGCCATGCTTCTATTCCGTATTGTAAGTATGGTAAAATGAGCGTTCGGTAGAGCATTTGTAAGGCTGTTTCAGGCAGGAAATTCTTAACTTTATTTAGGATTCCGATAGATTTTGATAATTTAGAACTAATATGAGCGATGTGCTCTTTAAAGGTTAGATGTTTGTCTATTATGATGCCGAGGAATTTACTTGAGTTGGTTTCTTCGATTTCACCTCCGCCAATTTTAATGCGTGGGAGAGATATATTTTTCTTGTATGAGAATGTAATATATTTTGTTTTATCGATATTAAGGCTTATTTTATTAGCTTTAAGCCACAATGAAACCTTATGAAGTTCATTATTTATACGCTCCGCCATCCTAGCGGGATTTTGGTCTGGAAGGACCGCAGAAAGGGTACTGGCATCGGCAAAAAGTATGAATTTGAAAAATGATGTAGATTTAGTGATATCATTGATAAAAATTAGAAATAGGAGAGGCCCAAGGACAGATCCTTGTGGAACCCCATGGCTAATTGTCTGTGGGTCTGATTTTGCGTCGTCAATGACAACGTATTGTTTCCGATTTGCTAAGTATGATCTAAACCAATCATGGGCAGCCCCTCGAATGCCATAACAATGTAGTTTCGAGAGTAATACGTTATGGTCCACACAATCGAATGCTTTTCGAAAGTCAAGAAATACGGAGAAAACAAGCTTTCCTTCATCTATATTAGAATAAAGGTATTGCAAATGATTTAATACAGCTTGTGTCGTAGATTTCTTAGAACGAAAACCGTATTGTTTGTCGTAGAGGAAAGATTTTTGTTCAAAATACGAATACACTTTTTTATACACAATTTTCTCGAATACTTTGCTAATAATTGGTAGTACAGAGAGAGGTCTATAATTGTTAACGCAGTTTTTATCACCATTTTTAAAAATAGGGGTGACTCTCGCAATTTTGAAAGAGTTGGGGAAGATACCGTGAGAAAGGGATTGGTTGATAATATAAGATATGCACGGTGCTATTATATCAGCTATAGCCTTAAGAACTTTAGCCGAAAAATTTTTCAATCCACTTGATTTATTTTTCAAGTTGTTTATGCACGTAATTACATCGGAGGGATTAGTTGGCGTGAAGAAGAAAGAGTTAGGTTCACGGACATGGTCCATGTATTGCAAGTGGTCTCTGGGTTCACTGAAGACACTATCGGCTATATTTTTTCCTATGTTTACAAAAAAGTTGTTAAACACAGTTGCAATATCTTTTTTCTCGTGGTATTTTACATTTTCGTGAACGACGGACTCAATTGTTTTCGTAGTATTATTATTCTGTTTATAGCATGAATTAAGCAGGCGCCAAGTTTTTTTAATATCAGTTTTGTATTCAGTAAATTTGCGCGTGAAGTAGTCTCGTTTTGAGGTTCGTATTTGATTTGTCACATGATTCCTGAATCTGTTATACGTTACTTTAGATATTCGCCCTTCGTATAGTAAGGCTAGGTACGCTTGACGTTTCTTTATATTGATCACGATATCTTCAGTAATCCAGGGCTTTTGTCTATTTTTCGGCGTAATTGTGCGGGTGATTATTGGACAGCACTGGTTATATGCGGTCGTTATAATTTTAGTTAAATTTAGTATTGCTTCATCAATGTTAATCGCATTATTGTCCCGTTCATAGACGTCTAATGATGGCATTAATTCTTCTAGAACAGTTCGCATTGTTCCCAAGTTGTATTCGTTTACACAACGAAATGAATAAGTATCAGCCTGTGGACTGGAGCAAGGATTATAGACATTTTTCTTGATGAGAAACACCGGGAAATGGTCAGATAAGTCAGAAATTATTATTCCGGTAAGAAAATCAGTCGGATCTAACATAAAAATATTATCGAGTAACGTAGCCGATTCAGAAGCAACACGTGTAGGTTTCGTGATGATTGGAAGGAAGGAGCTAGACTGAAAAACATTTATGAAGTTTGAGATTTGCTCACAGCTATCATATTGTAGAAGATCGTAGTTGAAATCCCCGCAGATTATTATGTCATTATATAGAGACTTGTTGAACTGAGATATAATGCTTTGAAGCTCGTTCAGGAAAGAGACGTTACAAGCTGTTGGGGGCCTATATACTGTCCCAAGCATAATCCGTTTACCATTTTTCGTTAGTTCTATAAATAAGGTCTCAATATGTTCACGATTCATAGTTGCACTTGAAATGACTTTTGAAGATATATTTTTAGATATGTACGTACTGATGCCACCACCACGTTTGTTACTACGGAGTGAATGATGGCTATAATAGTTTTGAATTTGAGTCAGGTCTTTAGATGAGTCGTCTAGCCAACTTTCGGTGAAACTGAGAACATCAAAATTGCTGTTCAGCTCAGTGATAGTACAAGATATTTCATCTATTTTCGGATAAATGGATCTACAGTTCCAACATAATAGAGAAAAATCGTTACAGGTCTTCCTCATCGATTCATTGAATTTTTTAATATTTAGGTATTTACAGTTTCCAGTTTCATTTAGGTTTGGGTGCAGTCTATTCAAATGATTGAGATCTGGATCAATATTGTCGAATATGTCAACATGGTCAGTCATTAGCATTAAGAGACAGTAAGTAAAATGTAACGTAAAAATAAAAATGATAAAAACTACAGGATCAAGGTAAAAATAAGGACATTCCTACTTAGAATTAAACTAAAAAAAAGAGAAACGAAAAACACACAGATTATTAGTCTAAATTGTTTAAAACCTAGTATGATTTCATAAAAAGAGCGCAAATTCAGTCCATGAGCAGGAACATTAGGGATCATAAATGGCAAATAATGTAGTTACAAGGCTGTCGTACCAGTGGTTTCCGCATATAACACTTATAAGATGTAGCAAGGACGAAATGGATTTAAAAACGAAGTGACAGTGAAGTTATTTATGGAATTTAAAAAACCTTGACTATCTAAATTGTTTCCAGATTCAGAAACACATACACGAGTTAAGTCTGAACAGCAAGTTCGGTATGAGCATTCGATAAAAAAGAGAAAGAAAGAAATTGAAAAACAATTTAGTAAGCAGCAAAACAAGGCTGTAAGGTCGACGTGGATGCCTTGAAGAGGTGAAGGTAATTCAATCAAAAATCAAGAAGAAAACATGTGGACAGATATCAAAATAATATTAAACTCAATACGTCAGTCTAAAAAAATACTAATCACGAATAATTTCCTCTGAGGACTTGACTGAGGACTTATAACCAATGTCAGGAATGACGGTTACTCCCGGTCAAGCTGGTACCCATTTTCGATATCTGGGTAAAGTGAGGAATTGTGGCTGTGTTCTCTCTATTCCCGACGGGGAGAAACACCGGGCTGCATTGCCGGGATTCGAACTGCCGGTACCTTCCCGTGGAAGGCGGGCTCTTAATCACTCAGCGGTGACCACAAGGTTCAAATGTGATGGAAATTCAGTAAAGAGATGATAAGTAGAAACATGCCTTCGCCAGCATGTCTATCAATTGCAATGTCACGGGTTTTATCACGGAGCTGTGATTTTATTTAACTTTTCAGAAATCAAATATTTCTTCGAGCCTTTCATTGAACAAGTATTATCAGATGATAAATGTTTATAAAATACAACGGTACGCTAACTTTTTGGTATGAAGCACGGTTATCAACATTTTCTAATTTTTACAAAGCCAATAACTGATTTTCCCACGAGAAAATATTGATACGCTGCACAGAAATTTCCGATTCATGACTATCGACTTTACCATGGCACGCGACTTGAAACCAAGATGTTGGCGCAGCTCACCACAGCCCGAAGGCCACAACCGGTGTAG
Source organism: Morinoia aosen (assembly GCA_030386875.1). Taxonomy (NCBI): domain Eukaryota; kingdom Metazoa; phylum Arthropoda; class Malacostraca; order Amphipoda; family Talitridae; genus Morinoia; species Morinoia aosen. The sequence goes on along the minus strand of CM059571.1, from coordinate 36,057,085 downwards.
GAGCTGCGGCCAAGTCATTGAAAGCCAACAGTGGCAGGTATGCTTGATCCCCTGGCGAGGGACTACGAGTTTATTTACAGGTTCGATCATATGAACGTGACCATGCTCGAGAAAATAGCACATCCATCACTAAACGAGTTACAGTAAATTCACCATACGTGGATGTTTGTAAATACAAAGAGCCGAGGGCAGCCAACATTCATGTTCTACAAAGTTCTCGACCGCTTTGATTCTGAAGCCGTCAGCTACGTTATTTTTTAACTGCGTAGCAAACTTCTTTTGCTTGTACTCTTCGTCCGCCAAGATCAAGAAGTGCTAGCACCCACGGGGCCAAGCAAATTTTACTGATCGCTGGGGATTAAGCGAACGAGCGCGTGAAGTGGCGGTGTCGACATAAAACCCTCTCTCCTGACAACTCTCACGGGCCATTACGTCAGGTAAAATCCTGAAATCACATCTTGAATGAATTTATCTGGGCCTTATGCAGTGTTAAGAATTATTTACTAAGTTTGTTTGGGATATCCCCAATTAACTCCTTTCGGTAAGTGAAGGAATTGAACTGCTTAATTGAGCAAGTTTTCAATGGGCTTGCTTAGTGTTTCGCTAATTCACGTGCTGAAAATCGAGTAGAAAAGTGTCGGACGCCACGAATAAACAGGATTCATTTATTGCTGGTGTTGCTGTTGCAACAATGGCTTTTGTCTTGTCACATTCAGCGACACCCATAATTTAATTTTCCTAATATTATGTCTTTTCTATCGTTGTAGGAGCAAACTCTCAGCATGACAACTAAGCAACAGAACGGCGTGAGCATGTGGTTGGGTCCCTCAAGTCGCCCACACAATTTGCAATCGAGAACCATCTTCGGAGAATGAGAACATGTCTTTCGCTTCTAATTAATACTGAGTTCCTCAGAGCCTAGAAAGCCTATTCTGAAGCAAATATACTCTTTTCTCGAAATAATGACTATTCGGTATGCGGAAAAATGAGACAACTTTACGGTGTTTTTGTCCTTAGAGAATTCAAATTGTAATCCTTCACTCAATCTCGTAACGCAGCGACCAGCCAGTGAAATGCAACTCGTGATATTATGAACACTTCTTTTTTTGCAAAGTTTAAATATTTTACATCAAAATATTGAAAACGTAACTTCCATTAAAACGCTTATAATTCTTCTCAATGTTTTTTTCGATATTCAATCCGTAAACCTTTATTTCAGTGTTTAGAAGAATTAAGAATAATTCTCCAACGGTAACACAAGTTTTCTCTCAGAACTTCTAAGAGAGCTTATATAACAACGCTGGTTTAATTAGATTCAATTTTCTGGAAGCCGTTGCTGCAACGGAAGGAATCACGTTTCTAATTTTATTAATCTCACGAACTAGTTTAAATTTTAACTGGCTCATTAGGGTCTCAAACGGTAATGTTTGAAAAACATTGGAAAAGAAGTTTCATGCAATTTTCTGGAAAGAAAATAAAATATGAATCAATTCCAAATGGAAGCAACAGTTTCAATTTACGCGTGCGATTACAGCAGAGATTGATTAAAGCAGAGAAACATCAGATTTTCAATTACTCAAGGACTGTACGCCTACACTTATTCCTAATAAAATGTTAGCCGTTACTCGCGGGATGTGGAGAGGGAGAACACTTTCGAGCTCAAGGGTGGAATTGTAGCCAATATAGGATCGTGATATTTTTCCGTGATGTGCATCTGTGTTTTCATTTTAACTCTCCTTTTTTCATGCGATCAACTTCTACCTACGCAAGTATCTCCAAAAATCGTAAGTTTCCTCTCTTTAAATTGTATTTCACTTTAATCTAAACTTGTGAAAATTCAACTTGTTAACGAACGAAAGCTAAAAATTTGCTGCGAATCGCTCTCATGAGAGCAGTCGAGATACAACCATTCACAGTGGATCAAACGACCAACACGTTTTATTATTCACCCAGTGTGTTCAAATAGACCCCATTTTATGTCCCCGAGTTCAATGTTGTTTTGTACACGAACCATAGCACTCGACACTCTCTTCTTCCGTGACGGGAGTTTTTCGTTAGACCCTCTCGTGTCTTTTAAAGTCGAGATAGGCCTGTACAACATACGTTATTTCTTGTGAAGTTTTATTCCTTCATTTTGTTTTTGTTTGCGAATTTAATGCGGAAAGATTTAATTATATTTTCAATTGGTCGATTCTTAGGGAATCTCACACGAAAGAAGAATCAATGTATAAATGAACATTTTTATTATTTTCTTCGCAAACGTTCCAGAATATTATATTCCACCTTCAGTGCTGAAACAGAAAAATTGCAATACTTAGAAAATATAAAAATTCAAAAAAATAAGCAAACAAACATCTATCAAAACTTAGATCCCAATCCTCATCAAAAGCAATAGACTGACACATACCCTACACCATGGCACGTTTTTACGGATTTAATATTGTGAACATTGACGTCCGGGGCCAAATGCAAACGTAAATTATGAAATTAACTTGTTGCCTCAAGACATCTTTACACTTCCTTCAATATAAGGTGAAACGTTTCGTTCTTAACTGAGAGCACAATTGTCTACGAAGCTCTATGCGGGATAATGACGCTGTTTAGTATGTTACTACTACTACTACTTAGTCTGTTACAAGCCGGCGAGTGTGAGAAGAGGGCAGAAGTGGTGTGCGCCGAGCTAAAAATCTTAGTATGCGTTGATGCATACTAGGTTATGTGATTAAAGTTATTTATCGTTAGTATATGGTTGTGTGATTAAGATTGTCTGTCGTTAGAAATATGGTTGTGCGCTTAAGGTTATTTATCGTTAGTATATCGTTGTGTGATTAAGGTTATTTATCGTTAGAAATATGGTTGTGCGCTTAAGGTTATTTATCGTTAGTATATCGTTTTGTGATTAAGGTTATTTATCGTTAGTATATCGTTGCGTGATTAAGGTTATTTATCGTTAGGAGATGGTTGTACAATTAAAGTTATTTATCGCTAATGTATAGTTGTGTAATTAAGGTTATTTATCGTTATTTGCCAGTCCGTTCATGTTCAAGATGCTACATTGACGCATGAATTTTAATGCTCATACGATTAAAAATATGAATATATATTCTAATGTATGATAGATAAAAGTATAACAGTAAAGCGCTCTGTGACTCTCCGAACACAAGATGTAAGAAAAAGTCTTGTTTGCACAGCTGGATGACCGTTTGAATTCTGTTGAAATAAATGTTTGTGAAAGCGCTATATTCTTTTTTATGTTGTCTTGTGAGGGTAAAAAATCACTTAAAAATGGCGGGCGGAACCCAATTCCGTAAAATGAAAAGCTATTCTCCAATCGTAAATCGGTGTATTTTTAGGATTTTGATTCGAAACCCTCCCTTTCGTCAATATTCGCTGAGATGAAATAAGTAAAATGTTTTGTATTTGCGGGCAGCTCAAGAAAAGGAATTTGCAACTTTCACGTTGTTGAGTTTCACAAATTTTGAGTTCTACTCTCGAGTGCCGCTGGGCTCAGTGAACGAGTTACTTGGAAATTGTATCTTATTCTTCCGCCTTTAAAACCCGAGTCGTATTTTGTCCGCCCTGACCGCCTCTGCCGTGCAAGTGTCGTCGAGTTGCTGCTTCTGTTGTGCACGATGTTCTGTTTTGGTGAAGAAAAATTTTACCGACCAGCGGTAACAATATTTTCGAATATTGATGAAAAAAAAAATTTAATTGCTTTTTCAGAGTTAAAATTTTAAAAAATTAATGCTTTGGAAAAAGAAGCGTTCTTTTATCGATAGAAAAAGATGTTATTCGGTAGAAAATATATTCAAACAGCGATGGGAAGTATTGGATTATTGATATAGAATTTTTACTATTTTCTGTGGATAAATGAGTGTACTAGCTATGGAAATGCATTTTGTACAGGTAAAAAAGATGACGCTATAGGTGAAAAGTGATTTTATATGCAATTAAAATAATATGTTTTTATGGACGAAAAAAATATTTTTCATACCATCAACGGGAATGATTTTTACAAACAATGTAAATATGATTATTCTAGCGATGGAATTCAAGCGGAAATATTTTACGATGAAAAATTTCAATTTTGAAATCATTGTAAAATTTCAAATTTAACTCATTTACATTATTTAGTGCATTTGCCTTTTCACATTCCTGTGCACCACCACTACCGAAAAAACAGCAAGCATGTTCTGATAGCAATAATGCACGCATTTCATACAATGGAACATCTCAACTTTGAACCCATTAACATTTTTCAGAATATTTGATTCTCACATTCCTGTGAACCAATATACCGAAATAATAGCAAGTCTTTTCTGATTACTATAATGCACGCATTTCAAATACACAGTACATTCAAGACTTGGCGCCCGTCAACTCGTGGCTCGGGTCGTACACCTCACCCTCTCACACCACCTAAACACACCAACACTAACAAACAAACCTCGGGGTATTGAGATCGATCTAGATACGACCTGTTTCGGTGAATCTGACTATCAGCTTGTTTTATTATACACCCAGTGAGGTAAAATGAACCCATTACATCCCCCTTGTTCAATGTTGTTCGTGCACGAGCCAAAACAGACATTAACGCTCTCTTATAAAACGGGAGCTATTCGTTAATTTCTCTCGTGTATCTGTCAGACTTAATTCTTTAGCTGTACAACTAGGTTTATTATTTCTCTAGAAAAGCGTCCATAAGTTTTCATGAGATCTTCCTGTGTTTCAATTGCTGCAGTTTATTCTCTAGGAAAGCGTCTATCGGCATTCATGAGCCCTTTCCTGTGTCTCAATTATTGCTGCAGTTAATTTGGTGTTTCTTTAAGATCGCCGCGCCTAATTTTCTAGCACAAAATTGCCGGTTGGTATAGAATTTGAGGAGTTGGAGGCATTTAAATTGATGAAAAGAATCCGTGTTTGCAGTTCTATTTGTTGTTTGGTAACCCGTGATTTTCATTAATAGCCTTGTTCTTTATACATTTTATTTCTAATATTCGCTAAATATTTTCAATCTGAACCTATCCGTTCTTTGAAATAAATTATACTGGATATTCAATGATCAATAAAAATTTCATTACGCTCTGGAATAACGACTGAATTTATTCATTTATTGCCAGGTCTGTAACGCTATAACTGCTCACAAAAATATAAATTACAACCAACATGTCGAAACAAAATCGTTCTTGAAATAAAATTTCCTGTTTCGTATTTTTCTAATTGATCTTATGAGGAGATTAAATGGGCAGTATAACTTAGGGGTCACGTGCTCCATTGTTTGACTCAATTGCTATTTTTACGTGAATATTCACTGGCATCAAATTGGCTATCCCCTGAAAATTTTGTATCACATTTACGATGCCTCAAACCAACTTTGCAAGTACGTACCCTCCAAACTGCAGATGGTGTCGTGCGTTGTGAGAAAGAAAGGAGTCAAGGGAGGGTTGGAGTACGGGGGCCAAGGCTTGTGAACTGGAGGATTCCATCTCATCTAAATTTCCTATTATAGGTTTATTCTCCTGGTATGAGGGCAAATAATAAATAAATTAGATATGATTAACTTTGGTTATTAAGGTACTTCAGCCACGAAAACTCTTTACCACACCCCGCAGTAAAATATTTCGCTTTCCTTCGTTCAGGAACTGTTACTGAAAACACAACATTTTTGCCCATGAGTTTTAGAAATTAATGCTTTGGTAATGGATCTTTGTAAGTTATCGCTTGAGATCCGTTGGAGCGCAAGATAGGCCAGAAGTTTTGGTTTGTTAGGTTTGTGTATCCTATTCTATAGGGAGTGGCGCCCCAGAGGAGGTACTGTTACGTACCTCAATTAAAGATAAGCCTTCGTGGCTTCTATCTCTCGTGCCTTCTTTACTTCCTTCAGTTTTCATTCTTTCTCCGCTCTTTCTTCTTTATCTTTTCTTCCTCGTCCTTCTTCAATTACTGTTTCTATGCTCAGTGTATCGTGTGGGAACGCACGTTGTACTTAGATTCCTCGTTTTCTACAGTCAATCTTAAATGGCTCCTTCTATTTGTTCTCTTGAGATTGCCTTTGTCTTGACTCGGGTATATTAAACCAATTAATATAATAACTAGTATACCGGTTCAACCCGAGTATCGGGTTGTCCGACTTGCCTAAAAATAAAAAAAAATAAAAAAAAATAAAAATAATGTTATGGAGCTCTTTCTTGATGTCATTCTTTCTTTTCTTTTTATATTTTTAGCTCTCTTTTGACGGTCGTGATTGAAGATCACATTATTATATTTTGTTAGCCAGAGATAAACTGGGACTTTTCAATGTCCATAAATTTAATTAATGAATGAGCGGCAAATGGGCATAAATAATTCGTTATAATTTGGTAGCGTGGGATACCTCTCTACAGATATTGATAATCCATCTTTCTAATTAACAGGAAGTTATACGACGTGGCACATCGACATTTTATTCCCTAATCTCGTCACAAAAGGTTATCATTCTAAAAGTAAAGTAAACCTAACGCACTAAATTACACTTCGATTAACACTGAAGGCAAAACATAAGATATGCTGAAGGCAAGACGATATAAGTGAATGCTTAAGGCATAATAACGATAACCCTACGCCCAGAAGGGAGGCAATGAGGATGTTACCTAAGGGGCATATGACATGATGGACTTATCTTAGTTACGGATTCCGGAAGATGGCTATATCATGTGTACGCCGAGACATTTATTAATTACTTTAATTTAACGGATATTCGGAATCACTTGTAGTGCACATTTCAAAGGAGAAACAATGCCCAGCCTCGAAAGGCAGGCGTTCAAGATGTGGTAAGGCGCTCTTTCTCTGAGGGAAGTCTCGGGCGTACTGACCCTTCTCCGCGCTGCCTTTGCCCTAGCGGTTCGTCTGCTGTCACGCCCGACTCCGAACGAACGATAGCTTATATCACAATCTCAATATAGATCATTCCTCCACCAAGCGGCTGTGTATGACTCTAGCGTATTGAATTATATAAGCAAAGGGAAACATTAATTCTCGCTAATCGTACAAATGATCTAGTTAACATGGGCTATTGAATAATGACAGAAATAACAGTGAAGAATCTCTCTTGTGTCGGTATTCGGCAGCTCCTTCAGTCAGTTGACGTCCTTTGCTTCCCCCGCGATCTCGGAGTCGACGTAGAGTAGAAACAGAAGGAGGGAAGAACAACTATTTAGAACGACTCGCAGAATCCGATAACCGTCTCCGAAGCACACGGCGTCTCTCTCCGGCTGCTTTAGATCATTCCGAACATATAGAGGCGTCCCTCGTTCTGAAGATCCTTACGTTGTGATAAGATCACAACATAAAATAAAATAAAAATGAAGAAAAAAAATAAAAAAAAATTAAAAAATAACAAAAAAACGAAGAAAAAAAATAATATTTTTCAAATCTGATAATTTTCTGCAAATATAGACACCAGTGGCTTCAATTTAATACCTCACTTGACCATATAGACTCAGCCAATTTTCTAAACGGACTCGGACAAATTTTGAGTTACTGATTTAAGTATATAATAATTATAAGCTCCTACTTGAAAAATTGAAAACATATTTCATTCATTCTTACATTCTTTTACGGTCAATGAAGCTTACGGGTCTTGAATTTATGAACAAGATAAGATGAATATACAAATGAGTGTACATAGAATTTTTGTAAACTTTTCTGACCTTAAAACATTAATTGTGAGACATGATGAGGAAAAAACTGATTTTGTTGCTTGAAAATGCAAAGAAAATCGACACGCGTGTTGTATTCATAAAGCGCTCATATAGACAGTACATTTTTGAGCTACGCTTTGCTTCATCGAAGTTCTGGAATTAGTGATGTTGCGGTAGTTTGATACGCATGGTATCAAGGTTCTAGTTCAGTTGTTTAATGTAGGTTAAATTAACTAAGAATGAAGTGAAATAAGAGGCTGGAAATTTTAAATGGGCTTAACGCGGTCGTTTCCGCAGCTCTTAACTCATTTGTTGAGAAGCTTATCTACGGTGTGCAGGGGACACAGACGCTACAAACTTTTCCCAGACTTTCTCCACTATTTACCAAATGAAAAACGTGCTTTAATGAGAGTATTCATGGAGTTGTCTTAGTTCTTGTGAGCATCTCAGATTCATTGCTGAAGTATAGGGAACGTTCTTGGCTGCTACTAGTGCGGATCGTTACCTGCTAAAGGCCCTCTTGGCAGCTACTTGACCGGACGTTTGCCTGCTGCAGTGGTTCTCAGTTACTACTTGCACTGATCTTTGACTACTACTTGGGCAGATTCTTAACTGCTATAGACCCTCTAGGCCATTATTTGACAGGATATTTACCTGCTGTAGTGACTCTTAGCTGCTATTTGCGCGGATCCTTAGCTATAGACGCGCTTGGATGCTACTCAATATGACATTTGCATGTTGTAAAAGCTTCTATAATTGCTATACTTGCGCCCGATCCTTACCTGCCATTGACGATCTTGGTTGCTACTTAACCAAACACACTTACTGAAGACGCTGTGAGCTGCTATTTAACCGGATACTTTCCTGCTGTTCTTGGAGATGGCTGCTACTTGCCCGGACACTTACCTGCTGAAGACAAAGCTACTTACCTGGCTGGATGTGGAGGTCGTAAATCAGCTACCCTAGGCTGACTATTCAGGAGTGCCGCACTGCCTGGTGTACTATATATAGGAAACTTGCCGCTCTTGCTAAATTTCAAGTTTTTGAAATCGAGCGTTTGATGCCATGTAGATTACGTTGATCTTGAACCGTAATTATAATTCATATAATAAGAAATAAGCAAATAGGTTTCACGTTTGATAGTTGGTCATCAAACAATTTTAACTATCGTACTCTCATTGCTTGAATTTAACAGTCACGAATCGCTCTGTAATATTGTATAATGTTTTATCTTTCAGCATGAAGACCGTAAAGAGTGGTAGCGATGAGGCGTATTCAAGAAGTCAGGCTGCTTCTTAAGTAGCCTCGAGTTCTCTTTTCAGCTCGTACTTTTTATCCTCATTAGTTAGAAGTACTGTTTACTGCTTTCTTTGAAATCGATATCATAACCAAATTCCCAGCTGTTGACCTTAATAACAAGAAGGACAGGAAACCTTACAATATGAGGGTCTGATTCGCTACCATAAGCCTTACAATTTGAGGGTCTGTTTCAATTGAAGCGCACACTTAAATTTGTGGCCAGCTATTGCAGTGTGAATGGTGAGCTATACTGGGTCAGTACGTGAGAAAAAGTTCAAATTAGGGTTAGTAGTCGCAATAGATGCTCAAAATTGCGCCCTTCTGTTGAGAATGAGAAGACACCAAGAGTTTCAGCAAGCCTTGCGCCGGCATCAAAAACCATCCCGATTTCAATTAAGTTTAACATTTCAATTTAAGTTTAGCCGTATCATCTCGCTAACGTGCCATGCCTTCATGATAGCTGGAGGCTATATATACACAGTGTCTCAGAATTCTTTAAATGAACTTTAATTTAGCCTATGATGAGGTACCCAAAAATGCCCAACTCAAGAATTACAGAGGCTTGAAATGTTAAGCTCGATTTCATTCATGTTTAATTCGAGGGCAGAATAATCTCTTGGCCATTCAGGTCTACTGACATGACATCCGTAGACTTCTACCTTTGGGGACACTTAAGAGTTTAGAGTACGAAACGCTAGTTCTGCCAGGAGAAATATTTAATTAAACAATTTATTCACCACAACAGTATTAGGCACACCTTAGAATAGCGTTGATGATTGGATTCCCTAAAAGTCGATGAACTTATTCAGGCTCACAAGTAGCTCTACTCAAATGTGTCAATTATACTAGACTTAAGAAACAATCTAATACTGTTGTGGTAAATAAATTGTTTAATTAAATATTTTTTCTGGCGGAACTGGCGTTTCGTACTCTAAACTCTCAAGTGTCCCCAAAGGTAGAAGTCTACGGATGTCATGTCAGTAGACCTGAATGGCCAAGATATTATTCTGCCCTCGAATTAAACATGAATGAAATCGAGCTTAACATTTCAAGCCTCTGTAATTCTTGAGTTGGGCATTTTTGGGTACCTCATCATAGGCTAAATTAAAGTTCATTTAAAGAATTCTGAGACACTGTGTATATATAGCCTCCAGCTATCATGAAGGCATGGCACGTTAGCGAGATGATACGGCTAGGTCAACCCTTACCATTATCAGACAGTGGGCCGTTGAGGTAACAAAACACCACCCAATATGTACTCTTTTATCGTGAGTTGAATTCTTTTGTGTTCCCTCATTCACCAGGCGTAGAGTCCGGCACTAAATCTGTCTCATATCAAAGCAGGTGGTGCAGTTTGGAGGACGCTGGCTGCTGTGGCCGCTGAGAATGATGTTGGATACCGCATTGATATTTATTTATTTGAGTGAGACATACGCCTTATTTTCGTCATATCGCTGGGGCGCTTCAGAGCAGGATCCGAATGCTGCCTGCAGGACGGAGATAACTTCCTGGACTTCAATATCAAGTATAATCATAAATTTGAGGGTAATATTCTTATTAGAAACAACTGCTTCCTCGTGTAGATAATTCTTTCTGTTAAAGTTTCTATGCAGGAGTTTCTGTCCCGACGAAAATCTTTGAATGACTGATTAACACTGCCTGTGTAGTGTAAAAGGGCATAAATTCTGAGTATACTACAATTTAAGACTGTATCGTATTGTGCTGCTGATGCTTCATTTGATTCTGAGAAATTTGAAACGATGTAGCAGAGTCAAAGCTGGGGTTTAGTGGATTAACTGTTTCATAATTTCCTTTTAATGTTTAAAAATTAATTTAAAATAAACAGTTAAAAAACACAACTATTAGAGACTTACATGTGAACGACGCTTAGGAGAGAATATGAATCTCAAACCTTCGATTTTTTGAAAATAGCATTATACCGCCGCTGAAACTAACGGTGTTTTTCAAGTTACTTCTATAATTCATGTGCAAAAATTGTTTTTAAATGAAGTGTTTAAACGCATTTCATTTACTCAACCGATTTTTCTCTTTTTGTGATGAGGTAAAACTGATAAGAATTTCAACCAATGTAAATAATTTTCAATTCAATTGAACAGATATTTGCAGTCGGGGACACCAATCAACCAAACAGACTGACAAACGAGCGAACGCGCAACAACTGTGTATTATTACTGTGAAAGATAGGCGGTGATTGTTATTTGAGCAAGTAATTCGATTAGCGCAAAGTCGACAAGTTTATGCGTACGAAAATTTTTACTGACAGAACTCGAAAATAGATTCTAACACGTTTTCGTGGACATCGTGTAAGATGCGCTATAACAAATTTGCAAGGTTTTTCCCTTAAATTTTTATTCTTCAGATTCTGAAGCATAATCAAAAAGCTTTGTTTGAATAATGGCTTACGAAGGCCTGAAATGCATACAAATTAGGAATAATTTCACGTTATTTTTTAAGGCTTAATTGATCATTTTTTATGATACTATATGTTGTAACAGTTCTATCCAAAATTACCGAGTAAAAACAATGATTCAATTAAAATGTGAGTTGATTTTTATTGAAAACGCATTTTACACCTGACGATCAAGCACTCCGTTATTTATGCTACCACTTACCACTTGCTGTTTCAATACAAAATTAAAAATATAACCTGAATCGCAGTTTTGTAAAATATATTTGCAAACAAAGTCGTTCGTCCAGCATCAGGATTTTAATTGAGGAGTAATATCGACCAACAAGTACACCCGCGACACCAAATGCTATGAAGGTGACTGCGCAAGTTTTTTTTGTACTTCCCGCAATATTTACACTGTCCACGTGCGACCGAGATGTTCAAATATTCACTGGAAGTCCTTGAAGAAAAACTCCTCAGCCGCCTCGTGCATATATTAATAATCCTCAAATTTGAGATTTTATTTAAACCAAAGCAGATGCGCACTGTGCCGTGTTTAATGACACCCACCGATTGCCTTTATTTCTGTCGACAAAGTCTCGTGTTTTTGGCTTTAGTGTCACCTCCAAGGTACCCTTACGATATTTTCCCTCTTTTTGCTCATTTTGCGAGCAGCAAGTGCAGCTCAAAGTTATCTGCAGCGTAACTCCACCAGGAAATTCCGTGCTTTGTAATAGGAGATAGTCCTCTGGGATTTAGTACTGATTAGGAGCGCTAGAAAATGGGCTGAAGTGATGGAACTCTGCCCGAGATCCGATTAAATCCAATCCCTACCAATGATGGAATACAAATTTATCACGAAAGCTTTATCAGTTCACAAATTGACCACAATGGTCACTTGAATGTTTAACATTGACTTGAGATATATATGTAACATAGAATTTGTCATTAAAGTTTTGTAGCTTCAAGAATTTGACGTAAAAAGCGTGTCTGTTGAGAAATTTAAAATAAGGGCTTATTCATAGATAACCTGTAGTTACACAATTACGATATCCAAATAAATGGCGCAACGAATGATAAGAACTATGAAAGAAGTAAGGAAAATATTTTGACGTGTTTTATTATTTATTGTTTTATTCTTCCGGCGATATAAAATTTAGTGTTTCTCTCGTGGACAAGCCAGTAATACAAAATCCTGTTTTACCAATAACCTACTCCATGGACTTCGTGCAATTGTAAGACCTGTCATGCGAAATATCAAATTTTAATTCAACTCATTTGATTTGTCGAAAGATTATATCATTCATACAATATTTTAGGATTCTTCAGATAACCTAAAATCTTATTCTGAAATGATTCCGAAAACTGAATTCATGAGAAATGCGAGTCACTTTCTAATTTGCTTTGCAACATGAAATTGTTATTTATATTAAAATGGTATTCATGTGCACTTTATGACAAGTAAGAGATACGCCCGTACTTTTATGAAGCGTAAATCGTGAATGTGAGTCGCGAGTGTAAATTGTGAATGTAAGTCGTAAGCGTAAATCATAACCGTAACTTTAAAACTTTAATCGTGAGCATGAATCTCAAACCTAGATTATAAGCAGCAGACGTTCCTAATAAACGTAAATCATGAGACCACATTATAAAAGTAAGTAATCAAAACCTAAAACTTATAAAATAAATAAAATGCTTAAATTGTTAACGTAAATTATAATCATAAGTCATAAACGTCAATATTTATCTTAAATAGTTAACATAAAATATTACGTACATAATTCATTACCACAATTAAAAATTACAAGCATAAAGAAAAAGCCTAAATCGTAAATGTATTCTAATCATAAATTATGAACGTCAATATTTAACGTAAATCGTAAACATAAAATATTAACGTCCGTAATTCATTACCATAATTTGTGTTTTTGATTTAAATTCACAAACCACAAGCGTGGCAGATAAGAGACGTTGAAATAAATTATTAACGTACGTAATTCACTACCACAATTAGTGAACGTAAATCAAAAACACATACCACAAGCGTGTCAGATAAAAGACGTTGAGCCCGTGCCACACTTGAATGAGGTTCGGCGTACATCAAGAATTCATCAAGTTCATCATTGCCGCAAATTTAGCCGTCCTTTAGAGCGCCTGGCGTCTGTATTTTAAGCATATCGATCTACGCTCTGCTAACAAGCTGTCAAGCGCGCATGGAAGGCGCGGTTGGTTACTTTGTACGAGCAGCCGGTGCCAATTTTGAGCTCTCCTTGGTGGAATATTACGCGTATTAGAAGTCATAGAGAATAAGTGGCCTGCTAACATGGCTCGAACTATATGCTTTACCTCTTACTGCTCCTATACCAGTGATTTAACTATCTGTACGCATGAAAATTCGTTAGTTTGTTTTCAGCGAAGTTCATAGTCAGAGCTACAATTTACGTTAGAGGCTGATTTCGAGTTCTAGATAGATTTTCGACACCGAATGAAGTAGTGTTTCTTTCAATTTTTCAATTAATGTGTCATTTGTTCGAATATCAAATTGAACTACTTCAATTAAATGGTTACGAATAATCGATTATCTTTCTGTGTGACAGCAAATTCATTCGCTGCAGCACTTCATGAAATTTACGAATTTAGCATGCTCTATTTATACAACCAACAGCGTTCTACTCATTCGAATTTACTCGACGACTCCAAACCTTTGAACCTTATATTTGCATACGTGTGTTCAATTCTCATTTTAATGTTTACACCTACAAAAACGCTAACTTGCTGTTTTCATTTAATGAACTTCTTTAGCGTAAGCTTTCTTCTAACTTTCATTCACAAAATCTACAACACACGTGTAGATAACCGAGCACTGAAATTCTTGTTTACAATTTCTCCTGCGCCTCTCACCTCTGAAGTGGCGCTGCAAAACATGGGACGCTGTGAAATTTATGGCACAATAAGCGTTTGCGCATAACAATGGCTTTATATTTACGCGTTGGCAATGGCTTCATGACTTTGAAAACGCTTTGGCGGTGTTCACTTGTTCACACCTCAACGACAGTGTACCGAACTAACGACGTTCGTCAAAACCTCGTTGAACTGCACTGCGACGCTCTATGCTCACACCTGCCTGTGTATTTTGGCACGAGTGCTTTTCAATTTGTTAACTAGTTGTGAGTGTCCTTAGTTTGTTTTTGTTCGCAGGTTCAAAAGCAAGCAAAAGTCAGGACGCGCCGAGCTAGAAGACGTTACCAAGGTGCCAGTGTGTGGACCTTGGACAGCACGAGTGAACCAGCCTATATTTAATTTCTCTGTTCCATTTTTCTAATCATTCGGCCAAGCTCTTCTTGAGGGTTAAGGGCCGTTTACACTAAGGGACATTTCGGCCGTGAGGCGCGACACGTGTATACGAGGCTCACCGCTGAGTCTCATATTTGTGTGTGTTTGTACGAAGTTCCCTATCCGCTACGGTAGTAACGAGGCTCTTGAGTGTCGTGCATAACGAATTCGATCAGAGCGAATAGGGAACTTCGTATAAAACACACACAAACATGAGCCTCAGTGTTGAGCTTCGTATACACGTGTCGCGCCTCACGGCCGAAATGTCCCTTAGTGTAAACGGCCCTTAACAGCTTCGAACTAAGGGGTAATAGTAATGAAATGCAATCGATTACTCAATAACCTGAGAGGGATTCCCTCTCGAATGCGAGGGAATACTTCTAGACTCTGAGAAAATCTCTATGAAGCTTTGAAGAAATCCCACCAGATTGGAAAAGATCACCCGAGATTTTAAAGAAATGCCTCTAAATTGTGAAAGAATCTTTGTAGGGAATTTGCGTAGAATATATAATCAGCGTCAATTTGTTTTCGTCATGACGCTTTCCTACAAAGATGCCTCGCGATATGGTATCATTACAACCAGTAACATACAAAGAGACTTTTTACCAACAGCCTTCACCGCAACTGGGAAAATGTCCATTTATTTGATATTGCGATGCTGGTGGAAATTGCTGACACGCAGTGGATGAAAGTTGTTATGAAACTTATTTCTTCAATTCCAGCATGCTTGTGCTTGTTTCATCTAACGAAAACGTTCCTTTGGAACAATTCGCTACATAGAGAGAGAAAAGTTAAACACAGATCGTAAAATATAAGCAATTTAAGTTCTTTAGGCAATCAGTGGTGCTGCATCACCACCGCAATTTTCAACCATACCTCGAACAAACATCATTATTAACATGCTCACATCATAAACATGCACAGCTCTGACGTCCGAATCTTTTATTTGTTCGCTGAGTTGCTGCGCTATTGAGGAGGACTTGAAGCTCTGTAAATTTCTCCATTGAAAGTTAGAACATAAGGATATTTTGACACTGGTTCTTATTTCCATGTTCATACCTCCATTCTTGTGATTCTTTTGATTTTCAATATTATCATTGCGATGCTATTTCTTTTATTTAATGGCATCGCCATGGCACTGATTCCCAAGATGATTCTGATTATTATGTTCAATATTTTCACTCCGACCTTAGTTTTCACCCTCATGTCATCATAATGGTAAAAATTTTTATGCCGATTCTATTACTGTTACAGTCATCATCGTGTTATTATTTGATCAATCTCACAATGATAGTTTTATGCACTGGTATCTGAGCTATCAATAGTGTTTGGCATCTTGAATTCCTCAAGAACTTGTGCGCTTCAAAAATGTTTCATTAAAAATAGTCCATTTGTACTAGAAATACATTTGAAATTTTTTGGTGTCAGCTACAGTAGTTAAATAATATGTACAAATTGATGTTTAAAATATATGTTTATACGTAGCAAGACTTTTAAACTTATCGCATAACGCTATTATTGGAATTTCTTCCTGATCTGTTCGATACATCGAATGATTTCCATAAAATTGCATAAAAGCTCGTGTTCACGATGTTTTATTCCATTTTATGTTGATGCTATTAATTGAATTGTTCTGTGTACTGCGTAGGGTTACTGATTTCAACGCTCAGTTATACCTATTCAATGAAAGTTCAATTAGGTTATTTCTGCTTGCATGAACGAACACAAATGATTTCGCACTGAAACTGAATCTTGTGACCGAAAATTTCTTTGTTGTTAGCGAAAGTCAACACCTTGCTCTGCACAGCATATAATCTACTGCCTCACATTCGTACGGGAGTTCAATACTGCTTGTCAACGTTAATGCTTCTCAAATATCTGCATCCATCATCAAATGGTTTGCTGAAAGTAAAAACCATCGTCAAATGTATTACTGAAAGTAAAAAAGTATCATCAAATGGTTGTTTTCTGAAAGTAAAACACTATCATAAAATGTATTACTGAAAGTAAAAAATTATCATCCAATGGTTGTTTACTGAAAGTAATACATTATTATCAAATGTATTACTGAAAGTAAAAAATTATCATCAAATGGTTATTTACCGAAAGTAAAACACTATCATCAAATGTTTTACTGCAAGTAAAAAATTATCATCAAATGGTTATTTACCGAAAGTAAAACACTATCATCAAATGTTTTACTGAAAGTAAAAAATTATCATCAAATGGTTATTTACCGAAAGTAAAACACTATCATCAAATGTTTTACTGAAAGTAAAAAATTATCATCAAATGGTTATTTACCGAAAGTAAAACACTATCATCAAAGGTGTTACTGAAAGTAAAAAATTATCAATTTCTTGTCGTCTGCGTCGAGGAAGACTGGACGTACTCAAAATGATGCAGTTTTACTCACGATTTTTATTCAACTTTAACGACTGAGCTCTAATGGATGCCATGTTAGTGAACGTCTCCAAGCCGCCATGAAGACGATAATTACGCGCGAACGAAAAAACGGACATGCCCGTTATTTTTCATGCTCTTCTTCGCTGATGTTTTGAAGCGAATAGAAGTTTCCTTCAACACAGTCATTGAAGCCTTGCTATTAAGCTTACTTGAAATTTTGAACCCCGGCCCGTGCTTTTTGAAGCCGAAAGCAGTAATATTCGATCTTGTGTTATTGAAGCCTTGCTTTTAGTTGCACTTGAAATTTAGAGCACCAGCCCGTGCCTTTTTAAGACCAAATACCAAATTTTATGTTATGAACTTATGATGCAAAATCATGAAAAATGAGAGTATGGTACTTGCCGCCTGCCCGCGTGAAAACCAATACTGATATTCTTGGATCACGTCAACCGTGTTAAGATTCCGGCAGGTACTTACTATGGCATTTAAATTCAATGTTTTATTCAGCATGGAGTATCTTCTTGGAATTAGCGCAATTCTAAACGCCTTTATTCCTTTGTAGAGAGCGTAGTGAAAGCCAGATATAAAACAGGACCTCCCTCGCTGTCGCCTAGCCACGTATATAGCTCGTGGCTCTCTCGCTCCCGGCTTTAGTGTGGCTGTTTTACAGAACTACTCCGCTGGTTAATGCGTTATTGTGTACTTCCTTACTGTGTTACAGAAGTGTTAGTGTATTATTGGGTAGTTCCTTACTGTTTTACAGAAGTGTTAGTGTATTGCTGTGTAGTTCCTTACTGTTTTACAGGAGTGTTAGTGTATTGTTGTGTACTTCCTTACTGTTTACCAGAAGTGTTAGTGTATTATTGTGTTGTTCCTTACTGTTTTACAGAAGGGTTAGTGTATTGTTGTGTAGTTCCTTACTGTTTTCCAGAAGTGTTAGTGTATTATTGGGTAGTTCCTTACTGTTTTACAGAAGTGTTAGTGTATTGTTGTGTAGTTCCTTACTGTTTTACAGAAGTGTTAGTGTTAGCGAAGCTCATGCGTGTGCAGTAGGTACATTTAGGTTGAGCTTTTTTTTCATCCATAGCACGTCAAAATCGGTGTGGGCCAGAGTTATTTCACTCGTTGTCTATGCATGGAAGAGCATGTCGGAAAGGGCTAATAATTCGGTAAGGTTTTAATATTTGTCGTTCTTGCGTCATAAACTATTTTATACCGTGCAATAATCCCTAAATTCGTTTTTTGTACACAATAGGTTCTAGTGTTTTCGTTGCTTGTGTGTATTTAGTGTATTAAAAGGCATAATATGTGAATCGTGAAATTAAAGTGCAATTAACAGTGTTTTAGAGCTAGATATTAAGTTGGTTTGTATCATATTGTTACAGAAACCGTTTGGAAAAGCCTACGCGTTTCCGAATTCCCTATACGCACCCAAAGAACCACGAAGTTCTTTACAGTTTCGAATTAATATCAGCACAAAAGGTGCTGGGTGCCGCGCTCTTCCTGTGATTCGCAAGCAACGCTCTCGCTATTGAACCATGCCTGTGTCTCATACGCCCCCTCATGAAGCTGTACCGGCAGCCAAACTGGCGTCCGTCACGAAGAAGAGGCAGCAAATTGAAGAGATCCTGCATAACGATCCTCCCGATCCTGATTTCATCCGTAAGCTTTTCACCGAGTATTTATTGAAAGTGGAGGCATTATACGAAGCCTGTAACAGCGATGAACTTGATAACTGGCTGGTGCCGCACAAAGATCAAATTAATGTCTTTCGAGCCAGAGTGGAGAAATTCTTGCGCCCTGTTGAAGCTAGAGCGCAAAGCATCGGTCACCCTTCTTCAAAGTCGGTCAAGTCAGTCAAGTCAGTCAAGTCGGTCGAGTCAAGAAAATCTGCCATCTCCAAAGCTTCCTCAAGTTCTGTGACGTCGTCTGCCCGTGTAAAGCTGGCGCTATCCAAGGCGAAAACCTCGGCTAGGAGGGAAATGCTGGAGAAAGAAAGGGAAATAGAGAAGAGAGAACTTCAACTGAAAGATGAAAAACGAAGAATTGAAATAGAGAAATCTGAATTAGAAAATAAAATATTCGAAGAAGAGCTATATAAAATAGAATCGCCCTTCGCCAGTGGTTGCAGCTCTCAATCGAGTGAGTCGGGACGCCAGAGTAAGGTGTCGCTCCATTCTAGGGATGTGCCTAGAAACCTGTGCTCGGAAAGCGATATTTTCAAAGTCTTGTCGTGCCAAAACGAGATTTCTCTAAGACTCGCCAGAAATCAAGAAGAGAGCGTTCTACCTAAAAAACGCCTGGAAGCTTTCACCGGAGAAAACATTACGCAGTACAAGATCTTCAAGCAGGACTTCGAAAGGATAATAGAAGCAAAGTGTTACCATGATGCCGATAAGTTATCATATCTGGAGCAATTTACAGCGGGTCAGGCACAAAAACTGGTGAGGAGCTGCGCACACGGTGACGCTCAAGTTGCGTACCAGAGAGCCAGAGAGCTTTTGGACCGCGAGTACGGTAACGAGCATCTCGTAGCTCAAGCATACCTAAGGACTTTGTCAGACTGGCCTTCCATAAGTTACGAAAATGTTGAAGCTCTTCAAGAACAGGCCATTTATCTTCAGCAGTGTCAGAATTATATAGACAGCTCATCTCCCAGCAACCAGATCAATAGCCCACGAGAAATCATGAACCTTGTGCTGAAACTGCCCTACAAGATGAGAGAGCAGTTTCGTCGGAAAACGTTCAATAAACAGAAATTAGGAAAATCTGTAGAATTCGCAGATTTGGTGGAGTTCTTGCAAGAAGAGGTGGCCCTTCTCAAGCAACCCATCGACGGCGAAATTTCAGATCCTGACCGTAACAGGAAAGTTAAGGAAAATAAACAAAGTAAAGTCGTCAGTACGACAGTACGGCCTGATGGTGCTCTCGACGGGCCCCCTCCCGATAGTGACCTACCTGCTACAATGTGCGTCTACTGCAAGAAAACCAATCACACCATTCTACATTGCACGTTTTTTGAGGCGAAAACCTCCGACGAAAAGAGGGATTTTGTGCGTAGAAGTGGTTTGTGCTTCGGTTGTTTGCGGAAAGGGCACACTTCTAAAACCTGTCGGAGAAGGGAAGAATGTACCAAGTGCAAGAAAGGCCACCCAACGGTAATGCACTTCTCGAGGGAAAGTTTCTCGACGCCGCAGCCAGCCCCCAAGAAAAGCGAGGTTCTCGGCAGCCCTGTGGAAGAACGATCCGCACACTGCGTGTTGTCTGGTGGCGACTCGAGTCCTTCAGCATCGGTGAGGGCCAGTGTCGTTGCTGGGACCGGTGGTGCAACGCGTAAGGTGATGTGTCCCGTTGTTCCTGCTGTTATCAGGGGAAAGAATGGTAAGGTTGAAATAGCGGTAAATGTTGCTCTGGACACTCATTCCTCTGATTGCTGGATCAGAGAAGATCTGTTAGAACAGTTGGGTATTGACGGTGAAAGAGCTAGCATTTCGTTGACCACTATGGAGAATAAGGGCAAGTGTTTTGAAACGAAAATAATCTCGGGCCTAATTATTTCTGACTTATATCGAAACAAATCAACGGAGATTTCTGCTTTGTTGACTAGATCTGTTGCCCAATGGCCGTTTACTAAGAGCGATGTTCCTAATTCTAGCGACTTGGATAAACTTTCAAGCTTGTCTGAGGTGCCGTTCGATTTCATAGATGCAGAAATAGGAGTTCTGATTGGTATGAACGCACCAGGTTTAATTAAGACTAAGGCTATTGTCCAAGGCGCTTGGAACGAACCCTACGCCTCGCTTCATTGGCTAGGTTGGGCTCTTAATGGTCCTATAGTTAGGGAGGGAAACTCCGTGGTTTGTAACAGGGTCTCGACGTATCCTGTGGATGTTGTATTGAATATGAACAGGTTGTTCGCTCGAGATTTCTCTGAATCTGCAGACGGACTCTCGTCGTCACTAGAGGATGATAGACGGTTGCGAGCTGTTCACTTTGGAACAAGGTCTCTCGGTAACGGGCAATGTGAAATTCCCCTGCCCTTTGTCTGTGAAAATACAAAATTGCATAATAATAGGAATCGGGTTTTAGCTAGGTTCGTGTCATTGCGAAGGAAGTTAGAAAGAAACGATAATCTTGATTCTGAATTTAAGTATTTCATTGATTCTTTGCTTGACAGGGGTCACGCTGAGAAGGTGTCTGAGAAAGAAATAGAAGTTGCTATCAGATATGTTTGGTACCTTGATCATCGTGCGCCTTTCCACAAGCCGAAGAAGAAATTTTGGATAGTTTTCGACTGTTCCTTGAAATTTAAGGGCGTATCATTGAACGACAAGTTAATGCAGTGTCCTGATTTGGCGAATAATCTCGTGAGAGTCTTGCTCACATTCAGAAATGTTTCATTCGCTTTTGCCGCAGATGTAAAAAAAAAAAGTTCCGTAAAGTTAGAATCCCAGCCGAATATTCATATTTCTTGCTATTTTTCTGATTAGACTTTTCGAGTGCTGTTAGAGTACCGATTGCAAGTTCACGTGTTCTGTGCGAGGATTTCCCCGAATGTCGCAAATTTTGCACTTAGGAAAGCTGCTCATTAGTACGCAGGAAACTTTGTCTCTAGGCAGACTATTTTCATGCATTTTATGTAGGTGATTTGGTGAAGGCTATTTCCGATGAATCTTGTATCACAACTCTGGCAAAAGAAGTAAAAACTGTTGTCGGCAGTGGTGTTCAATTTAAGTGTTTTTCATGAAAATTCAGGTGAATTTCTTAAGTTTTCCGCGAGAGACAGCGATGCTCCGAGTTGCCTTGGGTTCTAAATGCGTTCGATAATGCAAGACTTTAGGATTGCTGGAGGATGCTGTTGAAAATGAATTCATGTTAGAGTTTGAAGCCGGTAATATTTCCTTCACGTGTAGTAGTGTCTTGAGTGTAGTAGCCTCATTGTACGATCCACTCGGATTAGTTGCACCTGTAATTTTGTTGGCTAGGCTAGTTTTCCAGGAAGCGTGCCGAGAGCGAGTGGGCTGGGATGATCCTTTGCTTCATAAACTGTGCTGGATGCGTTCGGAGAAGATTTGAGGTCAATCGACCTTCACGTACGAGTATTTTGTGACGGCAGTGAAACTACCTACGGCGCTGTCGCGTGTTCGTTTTACGCCCAGCTCAATTGTCATGAATTCTCCGGTTCTGGCGAAGTCTCGCCCGACTCCACTCAGTCGAGGAGCCCTGCGAACTATTTTAGTGTCAAGCGACTCCCCTTATCGAAAAGGGTGGAAACGAGTTCAGTACCTCGCGGACTTGTTCAAGTAGATGGCGACGCGAATATTTGTGCCCGTTGCAACGTAGTCAGAAGTGGACGTCGGGACAGCCTCCTCTGCAGCCTGGAGACTTGGTCTTGGTCACCGACCACCACCTTCCTCGCAACCAGTGGCCGCTTGGTCGGGTGGTCGACGTCGTGAAAAGCGAAGACGGTAGACGTCGCTCGGCGCGAGTTGCGGTGGCAAAATTTAAGGTCTCGTCAGTTGTCAGGCTGGGCACTCTGATTATTTTTCGTCCTGTAACCAAATTGATATTGCTGAAACGAAATTGTGAGCTTGTTTAAAGAATATAATAAAAATCCTTTTGAAATTTGTACTCCCAAATTTGGGGCCGGTGTTAGCGAAGCTCATGCGTGTGCGGTAGGTACATTTAGGTTGAGCTTTTTCTTCATCCATAGCACGTCAAAATCGGTGTGGGCCAGAGTTATTTCACTCGTTGTCTATGCATGGAAGAGCATGTCGGAAAGGGCTAATAATTCGGTAAGGTTTTAATATTTGTCGTTCTTGCGTCATAAACTATTTTATACCGTGCAATAATCCCTAAATTCGTTTTTTGTACATAATAGGTTCTAGTGTTTTCGTTGCTTGTGTGTATTTAGTGTATTAAAAGGCATAATATGTGAATCGTGAAATTAAAGTGCAATTAACAGTGTTTTAGAGCTAGATATTAAGTTTGTTTGTATCATATTGTTACAGAAACCGTTTGGAAAAGCCTACGCGTTTCCGAATTCCCTATACGCACCCAAAGAACCACGAAGTTCTTTACAGTTAGTGTATTGTTGTGTAGTTCCTTACTGTTTTCCAGAAGTGTTAGTGTATTGTTGTGTAGTTCCTTACTGTTTTACAGAAGTGTTAGTGTATTGTTGTGTAGTTCCTTACTGTGTTACAGGAGTGTTAGTGTATTGTTGTGTAGTTCCTTACTGTTTTCCAGAAGTGTTAGTGTATTGTTGTGTAGTTCCTTACTGTGTTACAGGAGTGTTAGTGTATTGTTGTGTAGTTCCTTACTGTTTTACAGAAGTGTTAGTGTATTGTTGTGTAGTTCCTTACTGTTTTCCAGAAGTGTTAGTGTATTGTTGTGTAGTTCCTTACTGTTTTACAGGAGTGTTAGTGTATTGTTGTGTAGTTCCTTACTGTTTTACAGGAGTGTTAGTGTATTGTTGTGTAGTTCCTTACTGTTTCACAGGAGTGTTAGTGTATTGTTGTGTAGTTCCTTACTGTTTTACAGGAGGGTTAGTGTATTGTTGTGTAGTTCCTTACTGTTTTACAGGAGTGTTAGTGTATTGTTGTGTAGTTCCTTACTGTTTTACAGGAGTGTTAGTGTATTGTTGTGTAGTTCCTTACTGTTTCACAGGAGGGTTAGTGTATTGTTGTGTAGTTCCTTACTGTTTTACAGGAGGGTTAGTGTATTGTTGTGTAGTTCCTTACTGTTTTACAGGAGTGTTAGTGTATTGTTGTGTAGTTCCTTACTGTTTTACAGGAGGGTTAGTGTATTGTTGTGTAGTTCCTTACTGTTTTACAGGAGGGTTAGTGTATTGTTGTGTAGTTCCTTACTGTTTTACAGGAGGGTTAGTGTATTGTTGTGTAGTTCCTTACTGTTTTACAGGAGTGTTAGTGTATTGTTGTGTAGTTCCTTACTGTTTTACAGGAGTGTTAGTGTATTGTTGTGTAGTTCCTTACTGTTTTACAGGAGTGTTAGTGTATTGTTGTGTAGTTCCTTACTGTTTTACAGGAGTGTTAGTGTATTGTTGTGTAGTTCCTTACTGTTTTACAGGAGTGTTAGTGTATTGTTGTGTAGTTCCTTACTGTTTTACAGGAGGGTTAGTGTATTGTTGTGTAGTTCCTTACTGTTTTACAGGAGGGTTAGTGTATTGTTTTGTAGTTCCTTACTGCTTTACAGGAGTGTTAGTGTATTGTTGTGTAGTTCCTTACTGTTTTACAGGAGTGTTAGTGTATTGTTGTGTAGTTCCTTACTGTTTTACAGGAGTGTTAGTGTATTGTTGTGTAGTTCCTTACTGTTTTACAGGAGTGTTAGTGTATTGTTGTGTACTTCCTTACTGTTTTACAGGAGTGTTAGTGTATTGTTGTGTAGTTCCTTACTGTTTTACAGGAGGGTTAGTGTATTGTTGTGTAGTTCCTTACTGTTTTACAGGAGTGTTAGTGTATTGTTGTGTACTTCCTTACTGTGTAACAGGAGTGTTAGTGTATTGTTGTGTAGTTCCTTACTGTTTTACAGAAGTGTTAGTGTATTGTTGTGTACTTCCTTACTGTTTTCTAGGAGTGTTAGTGTATTGTTGTGTAGTTCCTTACTGTTTTACAGGAGTGTTAGTGTATTGTTGTGTAGTTCCTTACTGTTTTACAGGAGTGTTAGTGTATTGTTGTGTAGTTCCTTACTGTTTTACAGGAGTGTTAGTGTATTGTTGTGTACTTCCTTACTGTTTTCCAGAAGTGTTAGTGTATTGTTGTGTAGTTCCTTACTGTTTTCCAGAAGTGTTAGTGTATGTTATTAGCCTAAGCTAAGTCGCTTCTGGTATTTGGTATTTCTCTAATAAGCTATGTAATTCCTCTGAGTACAATGTTATTACCACGAGACAATAACGTTTCCGAAATCATGATATTTTTTAAAATAAATTTTATCTTCTTCGAGACAATTAGTAACTCATATTCATCTTGTTTCTCGATGCTTAATTTATTCTTATGTGATGTTAAATAGAATTGATAACATTTATTTAAAACACACCTTTTGTGTACGTAGTAGCGGTGGTAGTAGTAGTAGTAGAAATAGTAGTAGTAGTAGTAGAAATAGTAGTAGTAGTAGTAGAAATAGTAGTAGTAGTAGAAATAGTAGTAGTAGTAGTAGAAATAGTAGTAGTAGTAGTAGAAATAGTAGTAGTAGTAGTAGAAATAGTAGTAGTAGTAGTAGAAATAGTAGTAGTAGTAGTAGAAATAGTAGTTATAGTAATAGTAGTGGTAAATATTACCCTGATGAGTTGTGAGCGAAACACAAAATCCAAACTCTGTAGTCTATGCGTGATATTGGCAATCAACGCATCACTCATGCACTTCGTCTTCCAATAGTAGAACTGCTGCAACATGATTTCGAATAATTATTGAATTATTATTATCTAGAGCCTCCTCAAGGGAGTACAACTGTTGTATCGGTGGAATTAATATTCTCAGGGGGAAGCTGTGAGGTCTTATACGTTTGGTAGGTTTCCTGTAGAAAAAGAATACATTTTGTTTTTTATAACAGATCCTTGTTTTTCGGCTTACAGCTGTACTAATTTTCAGCTCTTATCAATTTATTTCTCAACGTTTCTCGGGTTTCATTAACATATTTCAATTTTACTATTCCATTGCACAAGGTGTGGAAACACACCATATACATAGATTCCCTATTCCTTCAATTCTGTACTAAATAGTGTCCTCCTCAACCCGCTCTCCGGAACACCTGTGTAGTAGTTAGAGGAGCTCAAGCCAACTTAACACATTGACTGCTATGGGTAAAACTGAAGTTCAATATCAAACTGAAATTAGCGTCAAAAGTTGTTGAACATTTTATAAATAGCAAACATTAAGTGGGTGTATTAAATATCATTAATTTAAAAAAATTGTTGAAGAATTTTTGCACGACCCACCGATGGGTCGTTTCGCAGCTGGAAAAACCTAAGCACGACCCACCGGTGGGTCGTATCGCAAGCAACGTGTTAAAATCTATTCTAACCTGCCATTTAGTATTAGGGACAATTTTGTTACGCGTACACATAGAGGAGACTGGGGACCGTGACAGTGAGAGTAGCACGTCGTGCAATAGCGGCGTCTGCACGGTTGCCAGCCAAATGTGCCCTCGATTCTTGTGTCCTGTGATCGGGTGACCAAGTGAACTGATTTGTCGCTTCTATGCTGCGTGTGCCCGCGTTGTGTGCGTTTTAACAGCGAGAGCGAAATTTTTACGAAAGATTTGCTCATGAAACTTATTGTTGTATCTACGCTGCGTGTGCCCGCGTTGTGTGTGTTGTACCAGCAGCGTATTTTTTTACAAAGAATTACTCGTGCTGCTAATTTATTTTCTCTACGCTGCGAGTGCCCGCGTTGTGTGGGTTGTACCAGCGAGAGCGAAAGTTTTACGAAAGATTAGCTCTTGAAACCTATTTGGTGTCTCTATGCTGCGTGTGCCTGAGTTGTGTGTGGTATACCAGCGAGAGCAGAATTTTTGCTAAGGATTTGCTCTTGTAACAGTCTAACCGTCACTGACTACTCGGGACCGTGCTGCATGACACCACGAATATCAAACGCTAAATAAAGTACAAAATAAAAGCAAGATTGTTGTACGTACAAGGTGCCCGCTGAGATTGTGCCCGGAGTCGGATTTATGATTATCCGAAGGCCTCACATCGCTGTAAAAGCGGCCCTGGCTCCTGCGACTGTCTGCGTGGGAAGTGTGAACAAAACTTCTACTTTCTCCCTCCTTGCATTTCGTTGTTGTATTTATTTATATATTTCGTTGTTACGTAAAACTACAAATCTTTCTCATTGTTTAGAGGCTTCACGGCGGCTTGGCTTGGTCAAAATTCATGCCACGCACATGTTTGTCACTCTTTTTTTCCGTTGGTACTACTGATAAATGTTTTTGCCAATTATTTTTTGCGATGGATGTCCTCACGTTCAAGTGTTCATCAGTAGTGGAGAAAATCCTCCTCGAATCTTTGTTAATATTTGTGCGTAGTTTTCAAATTCAGAGGTGATGCGGTTAAATTTTTTACCTTAACTCAAATGAATAGTGACGGAGCTAATATTCACACACAGGGTGTCCATAAAGTCTCTTCCACATTTCCGACCTTTATTACAAACAAAGCATGTTAGGTAGAGGCATAAGGTTTTCTTCAATTTCAACAACAATGACAAAAGTTTTCTATATTTTATAGCACACATTAATATCAGCACAGGTTTCGTTTGTTACCTCGAGTACGTCTGAACGAAATTCGACCTCTTGTCCGCTGAGTATTGTGCGTATAGAATCTCCGTAGTTATCGCTGCTGCAGCTGCTGTTAGCATTGCCTTTAACCCTTTGAGTACGATAATTCGAATAGTTAATTGAAAAATTTCCTGGGAAGAAGTTGTGAGTACCCTGAAATATGAGTGAAATTGCCGTTGTGTGGATGTTTTTCGCTTAGCTTGGCCCTAAATTTTAATTTAAAAATTTTAAGAAAAATCTGGTGACCGTGGTAGCCATTGTGTTAGATCATCGCTCGCAATCTGGAAGAACTGCGCAGTAGATCAACTTATATTTAATGGTTACGGAGCTAATTTTTTGTAATCCCATTTAGCGTTAAATTTTTGTTTGTGTGTCTACATCTTTACGTGTCTCACTTATATCTGGGCGTCTCAAGCAGTCCACATTTACGTCCTTATCTACTTTCTCCAGTTCTACAATTCTCAACCTTATGAAAGGACGGATATGCTTTCGAAACCACCTCAGTCTACTGCCCACACGCATGGCCAAAAGGTCCGCAGAGCCATAGGAAGGAAAATAACTCTTCAATTATTCCGTCGTCTCAAGGTTAACTTTTGAGGAGGCAGAATTCGCGTTCATAAATGTAGTTAAACAGCGTTGCTGGCGTCGGGTTTAGTGGAAATGCGATACTTCTCCATGGAGGCTTCATTTTATTTTGCGTTTGCATGAAAGAGGCAAAGGGTTAGCGGGAGTACACTAAAATGGGATAAGTCTGTTAAAATTTCCCAGCAGCAAAACAGTTTTGTTGTAAGAACATAACTCGCTTGATTTAATTTTCACTTCAGAGTGATCAAATAAAACAGATTTGTTTGTACATTTATAAGCATGAACTGTGCTCCACGTCCTATGCATGCACGTTCTGCTTGCACGTTATAGTTTCTATTTAAATTCATGCGCTGAATTTTTACTCAGCCAGTTATCATATACACTGGAAATACATTTTTTCCATAGGTCCCATGTCTATCAGCGCAGTAAAACTACCACCACGTGTACATGCAATCAGAACAACTACGCTGCGTAAACTAAAAACCCGTTACACATAAAGTTCTTGAAAGAATCAGCGTACCCAAACTATGACTTCGACGAGATTGCGTGTTGGCATGAACCCCACAACTACGCACGTGAAACACTCATTATCAGCGCGATTATTTACCTCTCATTATCTGTGGTTCGGCGACGTACATCTCCAGCGAGGCTCTTACGATTACAGTAGGCCTATTGCATGAGTGTGCTGCCCACTATAGCGTCCTCCGGCAGCGATGTGCGTTGTTCTGTCACGTGATGCAATTGAGGTGACATGGTACGTGAGCACATGGTACGTGAGCATGCAGTACGTGAGCACGAGATACATGAGCACGAGATACATGAGCACGAGGTACGTGGGTAAATGGTACGTGAGCACATGGTATGTGAGCACATGATACGTGAGCACATGGTACTTGAGAACATATGGTACTTGAGCATGCAGTACGTGAGCACGAGGCACATGAGCAAGAGGTGCATGAGCACGTGCTACGTGGACAAATAGTACGTAAGCGCATGCTACATAAGCACGTGGTACGTGGGCAAATAGTACATGAGCACGAGGTACGTGGACAAATAATACGTGAGCACGTGGTACGTGAGCACGTGGTATTGTTTTGATTGATATTTATTTGTGTTATATTTTCTGTAATTGTTACTCATCACTAATTGATGACAATTCGTTTGCAAGTATTACCTTTTTTCCAGTGATGCGGGATCAACGTCAAATTACCGTTGTAGTTTTATTTCGAGAATGTAAATTTCGTGATTTCGCTTTGTTCGTGTCTTACAATTTCATGTTCCTGTCTTTCCAAAATAATTATCCCCCTGATTTTATGATGTCAAGGTTGAGTAAAGCTCTTCATATAATCTAAGTCATCGTCATAATTTCTTGTCACTTTAATGTTTCATACACCAATCACTAGACGGCATACCTTTCAATGCATCGTTAGTGGAGAATCATTACTTTAACGAGTTATTTCCAACTCTACATCAATTACAAATTTCCGTTTGTTCTGATCAAGATTATTCTACGATAAAATTTATCATATCTTCAAGGATTTCAGGTTCCAAATCACCGTTTCGTAAATATTTCTCATCTCAATTTCCAATAAGATCAGTGACAGCTTGTCAATCTATTCCAAACAGGGGAGTGAGACGACCTGAACCACATTATGACTTTACTCTCGGAAAAAATAGAACCTCAAAATTACCTAGCGCATCAGAGATAAGCCTACTTGTGAATCAGTGGCATGGAATTGGATGTACCTACAACGGGAACGCAGCTAAATAATGGTACTTTGCTCGCTCGTAGGTTTCCGGATGACGAAAATGTGTGTGAACCGTCCAGACTCGTTAGTAAAGCGGACGACAACTCTTCCGTGCCTCGCAGCCCAGAAAGAATACCCTGGTTTCAACCTTCTGGGGGAAGCGTGCTCTCTGTCACAAGATATTTACGAGACTGACCCAAACGTAACTCTTTATTCAAATGAGTTACTAACAACATCTTATGAAATTTTCCTATGAAAAAGAAAATAATGATTAAATTAAAATAATTAAAGTACAATTTCTCTCCTAGTTTAAATCTGGTAAATTTCAGGGGTGAGCGTCCGTTCCAAGTGCTACGAGTAGGATTCGATGCCGTGCAGACCTCTTAGCGCTGTAGAATATAATCGGCGGGCTCAGTTAAAGCGTCCTCCTGTGTCTCTTTGAAACATAGTCCTGTTTTACATAGTAATAGCAATAGCATTTATATTTAAAGCTGTAAGACATGACTCGTATGGGTACGTGAGCGTATGGTACGTAAGCAAGTGTTACGTGAGCGCATGGGACGTGAGCACATGGTTCGTGAGCACATGGTACGTTAGCACGGGGCATGTGAACGCATGGTACGTGAACGCATGGGAAGTGAGCACATGGTTCGTGAGCACATGGTACGTTAGCACGGGGCATGTGAACGCATGGTACGTGAACGCATGGGAAGTGCACATGAGCACATGGTTCGTGAGCACATGGTACGTTAGCACGGGGCATGTGAACGCATGGTACGTGAACGCATGAGAAGCGAGCACATGGTTCGTGAGCACATGGTACGTTAGCACGGAGCATGTACGTGAACGCATGGTACGTGACCGCGGAGGGTACGAGGGTGGTACCATGGGAGTGTTCTCAATGTATAACTCGAATACCCAGCTCAAAGTAATTAAGTTTTAGATCAGTTACGAGTCAAATTTTATGGGAGAGCAACAAGTTAATTTATCATTGAAGCTGCCCACGCTTCGTTGAGCAGCGCCAAAAAATTTGGTTTGGAAGCCGTTGCTTTGTTATCCTGTTTGTTACTGAACGCTGATAAAGAGATAATTAGTTGCTAAACTTTGAAATGGTTCAATTCTAATTTTGATAAGTTTCGAAAGAAATCAACTAGTTGGTCATCGTAGAAATGGTTTGATCAGTTGGTAGCCATGATCCGTCTAAATTGAGTCTACTGAGAGCAGACGAATTTTGTCTATTTTTATGAACGTAAATGAGCACCTGAAGTTAAGCCTCTGCTGCAATGGCACGCTTGATTCTCACGTATCAGCTTCGTGAGGGGCTCATGAGGGTCTTTAGGCATTCCAGATTACAGGCGGAATTCAAAATTTGCTATTTCTCTTGCGTTCATCATAGGTAATGGCTAGGTCAGTCGTTCTTTTCCTTCAATATGCTGTACTGTTAGATTATCATTAGTACAAAAAACTAATGATTGATGGATGCTGCATTTGCGATTCTAGAATATTTCTCACTTCATAATATTACAGTCGTCTTCGTTAAAATTATTTTAATAGGTCATTTTAACTAGTATAACAAGTCTTGATCATGTTGTTCCAGCAAAATTATTACTTGATCCGGCTCAAGCTCCACATTCCACATTGTAATTGCATTTGGAACCCTCATTTGCAACAAAATCGACTGGCCTCTTTTTTTTCGTGCTAATCATTCTGCGCTCCATTTCACATCGTGACGTTTCCTACAATATTAGCTTTCTGTTTAAATTTGTAGCGTGAAATTCAATTTTTGAGCTGATGCATTTTTTTAACTGAATTAATCAAGATGAAAATCAGTTAAGTTAAACTCACTATGATATTCATGTTTGAGGGACGATTTTTCGAGCAGGCACCGAAGTTCATGTACTTGTTACTGAGTACCTACGTTTAGTTCAAATTGATGAACATGCGTGCACGTGCCTACACACACGTGTCATGCACGTTCAGTGACCTTTCCCAGACTGCAAAGGACGAGTGTGCTGGTTCGGACCAGCTCTCCCACTAGTAGGAGGTAATTACTCGCCCACTTTTATTTTCATTTTTTAAATAACTCCCTTCTAGACCTTCATGGACTTTTATTTTTTATAAACTCAAACCTGTGTCTGCAAGGAAGGGCTTGTTTCAAGTTGCTTTATTTTTGAGTAACTCTAGCTAGATGATATGCATTTCTTAGTTCTCTTTCTTTTCGACTGCGTTGAACATAGCTTGAAATAGCGTATCAAATATTTGAAGCATTTTCCTGGTTCCAATTAAGAAGATCACGCAGAAACTGCCGTGAATTAGAACATGACCACGTCTCACATTTCTCCGATCTTTGCAATTTCTGTGAAGCCCGCAGCACTACAAGTGTGGCGGTGGGAAGAACGAGCGTTTCATTACTCATTGGAGCAAGAGCAAGGAAATTGATGGGGGTTCGGGACAGAAACCTTAATTTTCACGGAGGACAAAGCGATGCTTTCATCGTTAGACAAGAGTGATGAGCAATCGATTTGGGCTGTCAGGATATTTTGATAGGGTGAACTAAGTAGTAAAAACTGGGAATGAGGTAACTGTATATTAGTTTAGATGCACGCCGACAAAGATCCTTCCTTCTCCCACAATGCTGTAGATTGATAGATTTATATCACTACAATAACATGGTACTAAAATCTAATATTTGAAACCTTCACAGAAGTTTGATCTATTAAAGTTGAGGTGATACCATATCGCCAAACTGAATATTTGAATCAATGCTCTAGCTCGTGGTTATTAGGTTTTTGTTTTAAAAATAATACACTATATTTTTTCATGCTAAACCCTCCAGTTAGCTGTCACATTTAAGGTGTAGCAATTTTACTTTATTTTTATGCAATTTAAAATGAGTTCATAATATATTCGTATCACTTCCATGAACTAAACAAATCTCCATTCAGCCGTTAAAATGGATTGCAAACTTAAACCTTCTGTAGCCTAGGATGAGTTCAACCTTCAATAACTTTTCTTTTGCTATGCCATTTCTTACAGTGCAGGCCAAACCTTTAAAATCATTTGAAATACGCACACCTAAATGCAAACCGTGTTCCGCTTCTCAATTCTATATTCCAGAATAACACGGGCCCATTTTGAAAGAATTTCGGTACCGTCAATGTTCGCAGGAAAACACCCATGGAACTTCGTAGCAAACTTTTTGTGTGCCTGCGTTGCGTGCAGTGTACTCTGTGCATGCTGGTAATTTTGACACCAACCCTAATTTCCGTATCATACTTTGCTTGCCTTTCATGTCTGATATACCCTTAACGCACCAAAGTTTCATATTTATTTTCCTTCCATGTAGGTACCAAAAATATGTCAGTCATTACTCTAAAATTGGTTCGTGCAACTGCTTCATAATTCCCTTGGCGCTATTTCAGGTTCATGCACGAACTTGTAGTAAGACGCCTGTGTTCTATAGAAAGTTCCTTGTCAAAAACCAATACAATCATTCAAAGATCGTTTTTCAATAATAAAATGCTTGCAGAAGTGTGAAATTAAGATCCTTCCTCTCTGTCCTCCACGATGTACGAATGATATAGGGGGTGTTTGGAACCTGCTCTGCTTACCCGTACGAGTGACGTGTTGTAATAATGGTAGATGCATTCAATGAGCCTATATAACGGGGAAATAAACAGCAAACTTTAGGGATGCATAAGCTAGAGAAGGCCTGTAGCCTGGCTGGGGTGGGGGTGCGTATCCTGCTTGCTGTTATTTGGAGTGCAGGTCTGCAGCGCGTGGGAGGAGCCTTCGTTCAGGCTTCACTTCTGCTGTTCGCAGTCCTTTTGTGAGGGGCTCACGAGCAAGCGTGTACGTGTTTGTGAGCACTGCAGGTGTTGTGGTGATTATTTAGAAACTTTAAGTGCTTACGACTTTTGGTGAACTTGAATTCGTGCATTGTTGTTAGGCTTCTAATGTAAATATTTCTTGAAGTGTTTACAACTTATTATGAATTTGAATCTGGGTATTGCTGTTGTTAGGCTTCCTATGTGTGTATTTCGAGAGCCCTAGTTTATGTGCTTTATACTTGTTGTTATGTTCAAGTAAATATCTCAAGAGCTTTGAATTTTCTGTGAAACTATATCTGTGTACTGCAGTTGCTGCAGTTTTGTGCATAGATTAACCTTGAGCCTTTTCGAGAGCTTGTTTTAAGTGAATGTTAAGATTTTCTGTCTTCGAAGCTCGAAAGTAATGCTCAGAAACCTTTTGAAACTGATTAACAAAAGAGTGCGTGGCAGTCTTTTTGCTCAAATTATCAAAAAATAAGTATGATATCATAATTTAACTAATGCCTCTATAACGTGTTATTTTGGAAGTGTGCATACAGCGTGTTAACATTTCTCTCGCAGTGCTTTTCAAAAATGTTGGCTCATGTTGATCAACTCTTCGATGTCATATTAACAAACATCATGATTTAAATGCAATGACTTAAATCCACTACCAATAAAGTACCGTATAGTCAATGCATTGCTAGGTTTGTGGTACGTGCTATGGAGTTTTACGATGATTCGTTTACGTCCCTAATGCGCTTATTTAGAACAGAATACGTAAACAAAAACGAGCCGATTACCCTATTCTCTACTTGTTACTCCTGACCCGCGCTGATGCATGACTTTGTTATTTTACGTACTTGTCACCTCCAAATTTCCAGTATAAAATAAAAATTTATTCAAAAATATCGTAGAGACATTGAATACGCAGGGGTAAAGTTCATTAAAAATTAAATTAGTATTTTATATTTTTATTTCACTTTCTACCCCCTCCTGCAACCCTGGTAAATTCAGTATCTATTTACAGTGCACAAGTAACTGTGAGAATAACGAATTTAATTTCATTACGAACCCAGACCTTAATAATACTCACGAACATGTCTCTCGAAATTACCGCACATGCAAATAAAGCGTAATTTCTTAACTCGTGTGGTCAGTCTGAAATTAAGAACTGCTGGCTTACTTGTGTCAGCGGACAGCATTTTTTGCTTCACGCAGCTCCACGTGTTTCACCCTAAGCTCTGCAGCTGTGCGTTTTGACGCAGCTGCTCTCTGTTACTGCAACTCTCTCACAACTGTTGCTGCCCCATATCTCTGTGACTCTCTCACAACTGTTGCTGCCCCATATCTCTGTGACTCTCTCACAACTGTTGCTGCCCCATATCTCTGTGACTCTCTCACAACTGTTGCTGCCCCATATCTCTGTGACTCTCTCACAACTGTTGCTGCCCCATATCTCTGTGACTCTCTCACAACTGTTGCTGCCCCATATCTCTGTAACTCTCTCACAACTGTTGCTGCCCCATATCTCTGTGACTCTCTCACAACTGTTGCTGCCCCAGATCTCTGTGACTCTCTCACAACTGTTGCTGCCCCATATCTCTGTGACTCTCTCACAACTGCTGCTGCCCCATATCTCTGTGACTCTCTTACAACTGTTGCTGCCCCATATCTCTGTGACTCTCACAACTGTTGCTGCCCCATATCTCTGTGACTCTCTCACAACTGTTGCTGCCCCAGATCTCTGTGACTCTCTCACAACTGTTGCTGCCCCATATCTCTGTGACTCTCTCACAACTGCTGCTGCCCCATATCTCTGTGACTCTCTTACAACTGTTGCTGCCCCATATCTCTGTGACTCTCTCACAACTGTTGCTGCCCCATATCTCTGTGACTCTCTTACAACTGTTGCTGCCCCATATCTCTGTGACTCTCTCACAACTGTTGCTGCCCCATATCTCTGTGACTCTCTCACAACTGTTGCTGCCCCAGATCTCTGTGACTCTCTCACAACTGTTGCTGCCCCATATCTCTGTGACTCTCTCACAACTGCTGCTGCCCCATATCTCTGTGACTCTCTCACAACTGCTGCTGCCCCATATCTCTGTGACTCTCTTACAACTGTTGCTGCCCCATATCTCTGTGACTCTCTCACAACTGTTGCTGCCCCATATCTCTGTGACTCTCTTACAACTGTTGCTGCCCCATATCTCTGTGACTCTCTCACAACTGTTGCTGCCCCATATCTCTGTGACTCTCTCACAACTGTTGCTGCCCCAGATCTCTGTGACTCTCTCACAACTGTTGCTGCCCCATATCTCTGTGACTCTCTCACAACTGCTGCTGCCCCATATCTCTGTGACTCTCTTACAACTGTTGCTGCCCCATATCTCTGTGACTCTCTCACAACTGTTGCTGCCCCATATCTCTGTGACTCTCTTACAACTGTTGCTGCCCCATATCTCTGTAACTCTCTCACAACTGTTGCTGCCCCATATCTCTGTGACTCTCTCACAACTGTTGCTGCCCCAGATCTCTGTGACTCTCTCACAACTGCTGCTGCCCCATATCTCTGTGACTCTCTTACAACTGTTGCTGCCCCATATCTCTGTGACTCTCTCACAACTGTTGCTGCCCCATATCTCTGTGACTCTCTTACAACTGTTGCTGCCCCATATCTCTGTAACTCTCTCACAACTGTTGCTGCCCCATATCTCTGTGACTCTCTCACAACTGTTGCTGCCCCAGATCTCTGTGACTCTCTCACAACTGTTGCTGCCCCATATCTCTGTGACTCTCTCACAACTGTTGCTGCCCCAGATCTCTGTGACTCTCTCACAACTGTTGCTGCCCCATATCTCTGTGACTCTCTCACAACTGCTGCTGCCCCATATCTCTGTGACTCTCTTACAACTGTTGCTGCCCCATATCTCTGTGACTCTCTCACAACTGTTGCTGCCCCATATCTCTGTGACTCTCACAACTGTTGCTGCCCCATATATCTGTGACTCTCTCACAACTGTTGCTGCCCCATATCTCTGTGACTCTCTCACAACTGTTGCTGCCCCATATCTCTGTGACTCTCTCACAACTGTTGCTGCCCCATATCTCTGTGACTCTCTTACAACTGTTGCTGCCCCGTATCTCTGTGACTCTCACAGCTGATGCTGCCCCATATCTCTGTGACTCTCTCACAACTGTTGCTGCCCCATATCTCTGTGACTCTCTCACAACTGTTGCTGCCCCATATCTCTGTGACTCACAACTGTTGCTGCCCCATATCTCTGTGACTCACAACTGTTGCTGCCCCATATCTCTGTGTCTCTCTCACAACTGTTGCTGCCCCATATCTCTGTGACTTTCTCACAACTGTTGCTGCCCCATATCTCTGTGACTCTCTCACAACTGTTGCTGCCCCATATCTCTGTGACTCTCTCACAACTGTTGCTGCCCCATATCTCTGTGACTCACAACTGTTGCTGCCCCATATCTCTGTGACTCTCTCACAACTGTTGCTGCCCCATATATCTGTGACTCTCTCACAACTGTTGCTGCCCCATATATCTGTGACTCTCTCACAACTGTTGCTGCCCCATATCTCTGTGACTCTCTCACAACTGTTGCTGCCCCATATCTCTGTGACTCACAACTGTTGCTGCCCCATATCTCTGTGACTCTCTCACAACTGTTGCTGCCCCATATCTCTGTGACTCTCTCACAACTGCTGCTGCCCCATATCTCTGTGACTCTCTTACAACTGTTGCTGCCCCATATCTCTGTGACTCTCACAACTGTTGCTGCCCCATATCTCTGTGACTCTCTCACAACTGTTGCTGCCCCAGATCTCTGTGACTCTCTCACAACTGTTGCTGCCCCATATCTCTGTGACTCTCTTACAACTGTTGCTGCCCCATATCTCTGTGACTCTCTCACAACTGTTGCTGCCCCATATCTCTGTGACTCTCTTACAACTGTTGCTGCCCCATATCTCTGTGACTCTCTCACAACTGTTGCTGCCCCATATCTCTGTAACTCTCTCACAACTGTTGCTGCCCCATATCTCTGTGACTCTCTCACAACTGTTGCTGCCCCAGATCTCTGTGACTCTCTCACAACTGTTGCTGCCCCATATCTCTGTGACTCTCTCACAACTGTTGCTGCCCCAGATCTCTGTGACTCTCTCACAACTGTTGCTGCCCCATATCTCTGTGACTCTCTCACAACTGCTGCTGCCCCATATCTCTGTGACTCTCTTACAACTGTTGCTGCCCCATATCTCTGTGACTCTCTCACAACTGTTGCTGCCCCATATCTCTGTGACTCTCACAACTGTTGCTGCCCCATATATCTGTGACTCTCTCACAACTGTTGCTGCCCCATATCTCTGTGACTCTCTCACAACTGTTGCTGCCCCATATCTCTGTGACTCTCTCACAACTGTTGCTGCCCCATATCTCTGTGACTCTCTTACAACTGTTGCTGCCCCGTATCTCTGTGACTCTCACAGCTGATGCTGCCCCATATCTCTGTGACTCTCTCACAACTGTTGCTGCCCCATATCTCTGTGACTCTCTCACAACTGTTGCTGCCCCATATCTCTGTGACTCACAACTGTTGCTGCCCCATATCTCTGTGACTCACAACTGTTGCTGCCCCATATCTCTGTGTCTCTCTCACAACTGTTGCTGCCCCATATCTCTGTGACTTTCTCACAACTGTTGCTGCCCCATATCTCTGTGACTCTCTCACAACTGTTGCTGCCCCATATCTCTGTGACTCTCTCACAACTGTTGCTGCCCCATATCTCTGTGACTCACAACTGTTGCTGCCCCATATCTCTGTGACTCTCTCACAACTGGTGCTGCCCCATATCTCTGTGACTCTCTCACAACTGTTGCTGCCCCATATCTCTGTGACTCACAACTGGTGCTGCCCCATATCTCTGTGACTCTCTCACAACTGTTGCTGCCCCATAACTCTGTGACTCTCTCTCACAACTGTTGCTGCCCTATATCTCTGTAACTCTCTCACAACTGTTGCTGCCCCATATCTCTGTGATTCTCTCACAACTGTTGCTCCCCATATCTCTGTGACTCTCTCACAACTGTTGCTGCCCCATATCTCTGTGACTCACAACTGTTGCTGCCCTATATCTCTGTGACTCTCTCACAACTGTTGCTGCCCCATATCTCTGTGACTCTCTCACAACTGTTGCTGCCCCATATCTCTGTGACTCTCTCACAACTGTTGCTGCCCCATATCTCTGTGACTCTCTCACAACTGTTGCTGCCCCATATCTCTGTGACTCTCTCACAACTGTTGCTGCCCCATATCTCTGTGACTCTCTCACAACTGTTGCTGCCCCATATCTCTGTGACTCTCTCACAACTGTTGCTGCCCCATATCTCTGTGACTCTCTCACAACTGTTGCTGCCCCATATCTCTGTGACTCTCTCACAACTGTTGCTGCCCCATATCTCTGTAACACTCTCACAACTGTTGCTGCCCCATATATCTGTGACTCTCTCACAACTGTTGCTGCCCCATATCTCTGTGACTCTCTCACAACTGCTGCTGCCCCATATCTCTGTAACTCTCTCACAACTGTTGCTGCCCCATATCTCTGTGACTCTCTCACAACTGTTGCTGCCCCATATATCTGTGACTCTCTCACAACTGTTGCTGCCCCATATCTTTGTGACTCTCTCACAACTGCTGCTGCCCCATATCTCTGTAACTCTCTCACAACTGTTGCTGCCCCATATCTCTGTGACTCTCACAACTGTTGCTGCCCCATATATCTGTGACTCTCTCACAACTGTTGCTGCCCCATATCTCTGTGACTCTCTCACAACTGTTGCTGCCCCATATCTCTGTGACTCTCTCACAACTGTTGCTGCCCCATATCTCTGTGACTCTCTCACAACTGTTGCTGCCCCATATCTCTGTGACTCACAACTGTTGCTGCCCCATATCTCTGTGACTCTCTCACAACTGTTGCTGCCCCATATCTCGGTGACTCTCTCACAACTGCTGCAACTACATCACTTCGCTGCAACTCTCTTACTACGGTTGCGGCTGGCTCACCATATTGCTGTAACGCTCCCACAACTGTTGCTGCCCCATAACTCTATGATTCTCTCACAACTGCTGCAACTACATCACTTCGCTGCAACTCTCTTACTACAGTTGCGGCTGGCTCACCATATAGCTGTTTCTCTCTCACAACTGCTGCAGCTCACCATATTGCTGCGACTCTGTAACACAACTGCTGCAGCCACATCATATCGCTTCGACTCTCTAACACAACTGCTGCAGCTACACTATATTGCTACGACTCACTAACACAACTGCTGCAGCTACACTATATCGTTACGACTCTCTAACACAACTGCTGCAGCTACACTATATCGCTACGACTCTCTAACACAACTGCTGCAGCTACACTATATCGCTACGACTCTCTAACACAACTGCTGCAGCTACAC
The DNA here is from genome assembly GCA_030386875.1 of Morinoia aosen. NCBI lineage: Eukaryota > Metazoa > Arthropoda > Malacostraca > Amphipoda > Talitridae > Morinoia > Morinoia aosen. The sequence continues at coordinate 36,017,038 of CM059571.1, read as the reverse complement.
TATATCGCTACGACTCTCTAACACAACTGCTGCAGCTACACTATATCGCTACTGTTATATACTCAATTTTTTCTCATCGATGTACGTATTATTCGTTGGCCAATTTTCAGGAGGCAATTCTTTCTCTGCATTATTTTCATCCATCGTTACTTTCTCTTTGCTTTCATTTTCTTAAGGTCGAGACAGAAGGTCTCCATTATTATATTTTGTTATTTCAATAAAGATCTAATTAAGATTCTGACCTTTCAACGTCATTAGTTGTAAATAATCATGATATTATAACAAGTTAAGTGGGACATCATAAAGGTAAATGACGAGATGATTGCAACGTAATTTAATGTTATAATAGCGACGTCTTTCAAATAGCAAATGGATGACATAATCGGGAAGTTGAATAACACACAATATATCGTATTCTAAATCTACATGAACAATAATACCATCATATCTCGGTGATTACGTTAATTCTGATCTATCAAGTAACACCATTATTGGAACTCGCATTGTTACATCAAATAAGCTGAATAAACCTTATTACTTGATCAATAGACAAACCTATCCTATAACTATATTGAGAAGTCTGACAAGAACATCGTATAAGAGGTGGAGCCTCGGAGCTGAGTAATTGATTGAGAAGCGAAGATCGTCTAGAGTTACATCGAACGAGGTTAATCTATCCCTACACCTAGACATGAAGCTACTAAGACATGAGTGAGAGCATGGATAGACAAATTGGGAATATACTTAGCTCGGTCTTGAGAAACGCTCAGTTAGTCTATGCACGACTTCAACAGCTCTTAGGCAAAATTCAAAAGAGCCCCCTCCCACCTGTCCGCGAGGACAGGCGAGAGAATCACACGTCCTATCTCTATCACGGCAACCCTCCTAATGCCTTCCCTGTCGCTTGCCCAGAGCACTTGCGCGTCTCCCTCGCGAGTGAGAACGAACACGTTCTTTCGTAACGAAGCTTTACGTTATTTTATCATAGGAAATAGGAAGTGTTGTGAGATAATTAAAATGGATTAAGCTTTACAATTAATAAACAAGTAATATATGTAGAATAAATAAGACTCTAGGCCTCTAAGGAAGGAGTTAAATGCACGAGGAGAAATATTGTGACATTAGGAAATGATCCTTGGTACAAGCGTCGGTCGCGGAGCAAAGAGTACAAAGTCCAATGGTGGGTTCGTAGAGAGGGGTGAGGTTCGCTGGTTGTTTCAAATGATGCTTGGCGGTTGGTGAAGGCTCGTCTCGAGGCGTAGGTTTGTAGAGTTCAGAAATGCTGTGCTCACTGACAAGAATGCACAATCCAAAGCCGGATCTTTTTAGAAGATGGTTGTTTGGCCGAACAACCCTTCATTTTAACGTTTATTTGAGCACGGCGAAAGTCTGCCCCAGAAGAACCATGACAAATCCTCGCCGACGTCATTTTTTGTTTCGAGCTCCTGCTCGATGTTATCCTTCTTCCTCACCCTTGCGTGCGACTACGACGTTTAAAAACACGTAGTTCCGAGGAAACAGATGTGAAGCTTGACGACAAGATTTGCTTCAAATAAGTGCTCTGATACGGGGAAGTCCTGTGAAAACATCCGTGCAGTCGTTCTTGGGCAGAACATAGTCCCCTAACGACGGATGTTGACGTCCCCTCTTGTCGTCATGACCGCCGTATACAGCAGTCTTGAAGTTAAAAAACTTCTGGGAATAAATCCCTTTTTTTTACCCTATGGTCGCATAAAGACGAAGGGGGCTCCTGATTCTTGTCTCCTCTTACAGGAAGAAACTCCGAGTTAAAAGAACTCCGCTGGGATATAGATAGAAAGTGGACGTCTTCCTTTATTTTGGATATCGTCATCTTTTCCACCATCGATGATGGTGTAAACGCTGCCGTACTATTGGTCGTCTCGCCATTAAATGCAGCACATCGTTGCTCTATTTCCTTCTCCGACGTATCCTCCACCGTTGGTGCTTACCGGGATTGCATCACGTCGTGCGCCAACCAGCTGTTCCTCGTGCACAAAGTGTGTGTGTGAGAGCAGACGCAAGCGTGTTGGGTTACCTCGTGACGCGACAGAGGCAGGGTCGATCTTTAAATAGGGCATTGTTGTTTGAGTCTGAACGTCGCAGCTGCGGTGCTCGCTCTCGCACTCCAGCACTGCGTCTGTGCGTGAGCGAAGTGTGTGTGCGCACACGCTGGCGTATCGTCTCCCGCGGCTGTCCTAGCCGTGCCGGCCGCTGCTGCTGCCGCTGCGCTGGTCTGTGATGAAGTTCTAGTCTTGCACACAGACGTGAATGCGAAGCGTGCGCTCGTGTGATCGCTCTGCACAGGCAGAGGCCCTCTTGTGCAGCGGTGATCTTGTGAAGACCGTAGTCGATTCACACGTCCACAGCAGCAAGTGACTGAAAGTTCCATGACGGTTATTTGTTGGCTTTATAAATCCAAAATTTTCACTCCTTTTCCCACGCAGGCGTTCACAATCATGCATCCATACTCAGTCCAGTAACTTCATTTTTACAGAAAGGACACACGCTAACCTATTCCTTATTCTTATTCCATTCTTATTCGATATGTGATAATGCAATGTCAATGACGATTCGCAGAAAGAGAGAATACAACATTTTTTTTTATAACACATTAACATTGAATTTCAAAATAAATGAGCGGTATGTCTTTCGGATTAAGATCGAATTCATTTATATTTACAGTTATTTTCATATTCTTCGTTATGAAATTTCAACTTGCTCACATAGAAAGATTATTAATTAATTCACAATTTACGCGACATATTCTTTACAAAGAAACAATAATCCAGGCATGAATGAGTTACATTTCAACATTCAATTCGTGGTCGTAATTAGTAATTTGTCGACCATAAAGTGCAAGTAAATTAGAATGCAAATAAATTTCATTACCACGTCGTCTCGCAAAATACATTCAAACATCACGCTAAAATATCCCAAATATAGATTATCTTATTTGAATTTCAAATGCTGCCATGTCGTTACATGTTCTATGAGGCTGGGGAGTGAGTCAGCCATGTGTGGCAGTGTTTCAGAGGCAGGAAAGTCAAGAGGTCGAGAGGACCGGGCTGAATTCGTAAACAACGTGCGGGCTAGGCAGTTCCTACACCACACCTCGCAGCCCCAATTCCTCAAGGTCACACCTCACACACATTACACTCTCCAAAAACGAACATACACCCTCAAAACTCTCCCCACCATGTCAAATTACACAAAACATCGCGTCGAAATTCAGAATAAAACATGAGAATAAATTTATCAAAAGATAACAATTTCTCCATCTGTAAAAATTTATACGTAACATCAATTTCTGAGTGTACGTAATGCATGTGAATTGGTTATGTAGAAAAATTTTAACTAAATGAAATTTTTATTTTAAATGGGCCTCCGTTGACGTATACGAATATAAAGAAAATTTTTAATAAGCAACTTACTTGAAAGTTTTAATTAAAATATTAAATGTTTAGGAGGGTTTTCAATTATATTTCAGTGACGTTAATTTTACAATTTCCGTTTTCGAATTTTAAGATTCCAAACGAGAAGCTAAGATGGCAAAGTGTGAACATTCCACGTAACGGAAATTTGAACTCAGGCTGGCGTCATCAAGAGTGGTGTGGGTGCCAACGCCTTCCTTTGTTGAAAACAAAATGGCGCCGAAAGGTTCACGGTGGATAGATGAATTTCCACAGCGTTCAACTCAAATTAATTATTCTCATAGAGAAACTGTGCAATAATCAATCGAATGACGCTTGATTTTTAAATTTTAAATCATTTGGAATTAACTGCTTCATATATTGGGTATTTCAATACACGAACAATCAACGCAAAACGACATAATGAAATAAGAAATTCAGAATGGATCATTAATTGGGATAAAACATGATTAGAAATGGTTAACCTAAAGCATGCTTATTGAGAGAATTTGATAAATCAAACAGAGATTAATGCATGATTAGACATATGAATAATTTTATAGTAAACAAACACAATAAATGAAATGTAAATAGGTTCACAATAGAAATAAAATTGCAAATTATTAGTAAATAGGCACACAAAATAGAAACAACTTGAATGCAAACGGGATACTATGACATAGATGGTTGAACATGGGTATAATGATAATGATAATCATTCAATTCAAAATAAATCAATATAAATTTGCGTCAGGCCGATCCAATGAAAAATTTTTATGAAATGTTTAAAGCAGATTTGGTATAATTAGAAATGGTTTTTGGTATTTTTTGGTAGCGTGACAAGTATTTCAAGCGGCCTCTTACGGAGATGAAAGATCCACCACCGCTGCCACCAATGTTATATACTCAGTTTTTCTCATCGATGTACGTATTATTCGTTGGCCAATTTTCAGGAGGCAATTCTTTCTCTGCATTATTTTCATCCATCGTTACTTTCTCTTTGCTTTCATTTTCTTAAGGTCGAGACAGGTCTCCATTATTATATTTTGTTATTTCAATAAAGATCTAATTAAGATTCTGACCTTTCAACGTCATTAGTTGTAAATAATCATGATATTATAACAAGTTAAGTGAGACATCATAAAGGTAAATGACGAGATGATTGCAACGTAATTTAATGTTATAATAGCGACGTCTTTCAAATAGCAAATGGATGACATAATCGGGAAGTTGAATAACACACAATATATCGTATTCTAAATCTACATGAACAATATTACCATCATATCTCGGTGATTACGTTAATTCTGATCTATCAAGCGACACCATTATTGGAACTCGCATTGTTACATCAAATATGCTGAATAAACCTTATTACTTGATCAATAGACAAACCTATCCTATAACTATATTGAGAAGTCTGACAAGAACATCGTATAAGAGGTGGAGCCTCGGAGCTGAGTAATTGATTGAGAAGCGAAGATCGTCTAGAGTTACATCGAATGAGGTTAATCTATCCCTACACCTAGACATGAAGCTACTAAGACATGAGTGAGAGCATGGATAGACAAATTGGGAATATACTTAGCTCGGTCTTGAGAAACGCTCAGTTAGTCTATGCACGACTTTAACAGCTCTTAGGCAAAATTCAAAAGAGCCCCCTCCCACCTGTCCGCGAGGACAGGCGAGAGAATCACACGTCCTATCTCTATCACGGCAACCCTCCTAATGCCTTCCCTGTCGCTTGCCCAGAGCACTTGCGCGTCTCCCTCACGAGTGAGAACGAACACGTTCTTTCGTAACGAAGCTTTACGTTATTGTATCATAGGAAATAGGAAGTGTCGTGAGATAATTAAAATGAATTAAGCTTTACAATTAATAAACAAGTAATATATGTAGAATAAATAAGACTCTAGGCCTCTAAGGAAGGAGTTAAATGCACGAGGAGAAATATTGTGACATTAGGAAATGATCCTTGGTACAAGCGTCGGTCGCGGAGCAAAGAGTACAAAGTCCAACGGTGGGTTCGTAGAGAGGGGTGAGGTTCGCTGGTTGTTTCAAATGATGCTTGGCGGTTGGTGAAGGCTCGTCTCGAGGCGTAGGTTTGTAGAGTTCAGAAATGCTGTGCTCACTGACAAGAATGCACAATCCAAAGCCGGATCTTTTTAGAAGATGGTTGTTTGGCCGAACAACCCTTCATTTTAACGTTTATTTGAGCACGGCGAAAGTCTGCCCCAGAAGAACCATGACACTACGACTCACTAACACAACTGCTGCAGCTACACTATATCGTTACGACTCTCTAACACAACTGCTGCAGCTACACTATATCGCTACGACTCTCTAACACAACTGCTGCAGCTACACTATATCGCTACGACTCTCTAACACAACTGCTGCAGCTAAACTATATCGCTACAACTCTTACACAACTTTTACAGCTGCAAGCGCTGCTCAGGCAGATGCCGCGACCTGTAAACACAAAAATAATCCTACCTTTTTGCCGCCTTTGGGGCTTTGTCACTTGAAAACTACCTTGAGTCATATATAAAACAATTTACCGTCGCTTTCAATCATTTTAAATTGCTTTTCCTGGTCGGAAATTTGGTTGAAAGCGTGTTGGACACAGATATTTTTAGTTTAATGATGTGCGTAGCGTATGCGTTTACTTAGAATAGAATACTTCAATAGAAACAAGCCGAATGGCTCATTCTCCGGTTGTCACTCTTGTCCCGTGCTGTTGCATGGCTTTGTTATGTTACGAACATGTCACATTTAAATTTTCAGTGAAAAAATATATTCAGAAATTCCATTTAGATGTTGAATAGGCGGGTGTAAAATTTATTCAAAAACATTAGCACTAAATCTCACTCTTGCAGTCAAACCCTAAGCCAAAAACATTACGCAGGCATTCCTCTCACCACACTGAGAAAAATTTTTTCGCAAAAGCGGCACACTTTTGTGTGTCAAGTTGTCGCAAAACCGGCACACAAAAGTGCGTCAACAAAATACTTGATAAGCTTATATATTTTGACACACTTGTGTGAGTCATGGGCTTTCACGACACACTTAAGTGTGCCAAACATGACACACTTAACGAAAGTCGATTTTATTTCTCATAAATATTTCACTTTCTTAGACCAGCAACTAATTACACTGATACACAGACAATGTCCATGAATTAGAAGAAAAATTAGCGAAGATGTAAAGTTTTTTGGGGCTGAATTGTACTCCAATCACAAAATTTAAACACCGTTCGGTTTTCTACAAAAAATATTGAGCCATTTAAAACGTGAATAAGTGTTTCAAGTCTCTCTACCGCTTTAATATGTGGTCAAAAGAAATACTTCAATGTTTATCAAAATATTTCTGAATAAGATTAGGTACATCACGTTTGCGTAGCAACTTTAAAAGGAATGATAAAGCAAAGAAGTATTTTAAAAACATTTAGTTCGAACGTTTCGAGCACTAGGCTCATTCTCAACGAAATCTGCAAATACAAAGACACAACTTAACCACAGTTCACAAATAAAAGTTATATATTGACAGGCAAAAGTAGAATTTCAAAATGGACAGCAATGAAATAGGAAGGCGGTGAGCAAGGTTTCTAACACTTACTACGCTGACGCTATTCAGAAGCACGGACAAAAGTTAGCGGTTTACAATTTTTAGTTGATATGAGCTCTGCATGTCATTTAACGGAGGTTTTAATTTATGTATGTACAATGACTCTAATATTCGGAGGTAAAACTAGCTGAACATGAATCCAGTATTTTAAATTGATCACTATTAATGACTTGATCACATGAGGCATTGCAGTGCTCCCTTATGCTAGAATGAGACGGAGAACCTAATATCCGACCGGTACGATGACTCCGTCCAGCATGCTCAGCTATCCGTATATACAGTGCTCGCTGGGTTGAACCAACGTACTGAGATGCGCAATGCGCACAACGGAAATCATAGACGACGGAAGATCGCATGCTTTTAGGAAGTACATCTTTAAATCGAAAAAATGAACTAGTTGTACGTTTATTAACCAATATAATGCGTAACGAAACTTCAGGAAAATATTTAGAAATGAGATTAGTGAGTTCTAGTTTTAATTTTTCCGACTGATGACCGAAGTATGGAAAAACACAATAGACTTGAGAAACAGTTTGACTAAAAACAGGAGAAGGGTCATAAACATTCGACAGAAATTTACCGATTGATCGGGAGATTAGATTAGATGGAAACCCATTTGAGATGAAATACGATTTCAGAAACATGAATTCATGATGAAGATTGTCAATGTTGGAACACACTTTATAAGCGCGTGACACGAGTGTTGATAGGCTATTGATTTTAAACCGTTTTGAACAGAAACTAAAAAAACTTGAACCCAGACCAGTGAAAGTTTGCTTTCGATACAAAGAAGTAGAAAATTTATTTTTGGTGCGGTATACACACACATCAAGAAAATTTAGACGGTTTTCGCGTTCAGATTCAAAGGTAAATTAAAAAAAACGTACAACTAGTTCATTTTTTCGATTTAAAGATGTACTGCCTAAAAGCATGCGATCTTCCGTCGTCTATGATTTCCGTTGTGCGCATTGCGCATCTCAGTACATTGGTTCAACCCAGCGAGCACTGTATATACGGATAGCTGAGCATGCTGGACGGAGTCATCGTACCGGTCGGATATTAGGTTCTCCGTCTCATTCTAGCATAAGGGAGCACTGCAATGCCTCATGTGATCAAGTCATTAATAGTGATCAATTTAAAATACTGGATTCATGTTCAGCTAGTTTTGACCTCCGAATATTAGAGTCATTCCACATACATAAATTAAAACCTCCGTTAAATGACATGCAGAGCTCATATCAACTAAAAATTGTAAACCGCTAACTTTTGTCCGTGCTTCTGAATAGCGTCAGCGTAGTAAGTGTTAGAAACCTTGCTCACCGCCTTCCTATTTCATTGCTGTCCATTTTGAAATTCTACTTTTGCCTGTCAATATATAAATTTTATTTGTGAACGGTGGTTAAGTTGTGTCTTTGTATTTGCAGATTTCGTTGAGAATGAGCCTAGTGCTCGAAACGTTCGAACTAAATGTTTTTAAAATACTTCTTTGCTTTATCATTCCTTTCATTTCTGAATAACCGTTTGACACACCTAGGTGTGTCAAAATTTCTCTCAGTGCAAGTCCCAATCAAACCGCACATCGAGGGTGCTTCTCGAAATCTCTCTATTTAAGACACTGTGCTGCTACGCGCATGGTGCGCCCTTATCTGTGGGGGTCACACCTGCCCCTCTCTGGGGCCTGGTACGTAGTACTCGCAGCTGTTCAGATTGACACGCAAGGTGCCCCTTGCATTGCCTTTTCGGGTGTCTCAACGTTCCGCATTATTGAGCTTTCAATTAAACGTGCTCCGTAGCAGCTTTGATATTCAAATCAACGTATCTTTAAATCGAATGTACAAAACTGTGTGTGCTTTCTAATGACGGCGGTGTTCTGCTTAACGTGCCGGTATGTTAAGCAATTTGTTGCACGTGGTCCTAAGCAGCCTTGATATTCTAGTCGATGTACCTTTAAATATAGTTTACAAAATCGTATGTGGTTTCTAATGACGGCGATGTTCTGCTTAACGTGCCGGTATGTTGAGCAATTACTCACACGTGCTCTACAGTAACCGCAATGTTAAGCTCACTGTGCCGGTGCTCTGATGTAACCTTACTGTTCTCCAAAAAGTGCCGTTATATCGTAGCATTTATTTCACATGCTCTCTAATGATCTTGATATTGAGTTGAACATGCCGTCATAAAGTAGCAATTAATTCACATGCTCTCTAATGATAGGGATGCTGAGTTGAACATGCCGTCTATATGGTAGCAACAAATTCACATGCTCTCTAATGACAATGATGTTGAGTTCAACATGCCGTCATAAGTAGCAATTAATCACACGTGCTCTGAATTAATGGCGACGTTCAGAAGAGCGAGACGGGGACTGGAGCGCTGTATCTTATCTCACCTCCTTGGAGGTGGACCTATATGTATAGTGTTATGGTTTGCCCCCACATCTCGGTTTTGTGCGCATCTAACAATCTGTGATGTGCTAATGGCTCTTGCTACTACATACATAGAGGCTTAGGTCCTTTTTCGTAAAATTTTCAATTCACGTGGTTAGAACAACTCATGGTTTCGAATGAAATCAATTTTATGTGTCGTATTATGTTAATTCTGCGCTCACTAGCGATTTGTAGAAATAATTAGGAGCATTCAAGAGCAAAATATGTCCTGAGTTATGAGGAAAACTCCGCCTGTGTCGCTCCAACAAATTGAATAATTTGATTTCAAGGAAGTAAAGTAATATTTTTTAAAAAATTTTACGGAGAAGCAAACCTAAATCCATTTAATTTACACTTTGGTTGGTTAGTTTGGAATTCAGTGTTTATTGATACGTCTTTTGGCGTTCTAGAAGTCACTAACCGATATAGGTAGAATGAAAAATATTTGAACCATTGCTGCGAGCTATCTGAATTGTACTTCCAATTACACAATTTTTAATAAATGAGGTACAGATATGAATGTTTACTATCATAACCATCAACTTTCATTGTATAATTAGCAGACAGCAGTTTTACTACAGTTATTACGTATAATAATGCCGAGGTATGTTGCTATCTAACCTCGCTGTTTTTAAATCGACTGTCACCATCCGTACTTTGTTTCTGGAACACGCCAAAAAATGGCGTCATTTTCACTACAGATAAAAAACATCCGGCGAAACGTAGTCAAAACCAGACCGTAGACAGGATACGATGATCGTAGTAACATCGTTGCCTCCTGAGGTCATTTGAAGCACCTTCTACTTGCTGCAAATGTTATCTAAAAAGTATTTTGAACGAAATGTTTCAACGCAACGCTCTAAATGGAGAAGTATTAAAATTTTCCATTTCTTTTGCTTGCAAGTTTTCTGTTCTCACCTTTTTCATGAAAAAATCATTTCTGAACGAGAAATTTAAAGACCTTTGATAAGATATATGTGATGGTGATGTATCGCTGAATACCTACATTATATATGAGCCGTAACTCAAGACTCGGCAATCCGATTTGACATTAGTTTACAGTTTATGCGGGTGAATGTTAGTGCAGCGCATCTCACATGAGTACATGGTCCTCATGCTACGAGAAGGTTTGCAGAGGATGTCATGGACTCGCCGTTCAACACTGTCGCTTGGATGGAAGGTGCTCAAAGTGTGGGAGGATATGGTCGATCTCATGCACAGTCCCAGAAAGGCTGAGCATAAAAATCTCAAAAGAAAAAATACAATGCATGAAAGTTTCAACGACTTAGCTGGTCATCTTGATTCAGAGCCAAGTTGAAGTTACGTACATAACCAGTTAACGGGGTTAGTTGACCAGTTAAAGGTTTGAAGATCTAGTTTACAAGAGTGGAATACTTATAGAGTGTGATAAAAAACCTCTTACAAATGTTAGGTAGCGATAGCACGGGACTAGCAAAATATAATCAGTGACTCTTTCACCGTGTTTGAGGAAGTGATGAAGATATCTAGGAACGAATTGACGAATATGAAAATACTGAAGATAATGGTCGACTAGTGTACAGTATTGAGAGATTTGTAAACGCTGTTGAAGAACCAGTTGACGGTTATAAATCCCCACTACTATAATGTTGAAACGCTGTTGAGGAACCATTTGACTGTCTTATATCCCCGGTACTATAACGATAAGACGCAATTGAAGAACCAGTTGACGGTTATAAATCCCCACTACTATAATGTTGAAACGCTGTTGAGGAACCATTTGACTGTCATATATCCCCGGTACTATAACGATAAGACGCAATTGAAGAACCAGTTGACGGTTATAAATCACCACTACTATAATGTTGAAACGCTGTTGAGGAACCATTTGACTGTCATATATCCCCGGTACTATAACGATAAGACGCAATTGAAGAACCAGTTGACAATCATAAATCCCCGGTACTATAATGTTGAAACGCTGTTGAGGAACCATTTGACTGTCATATATCCCCGGTACTATAACGATAAGACGCAATTGAAGAACCAGTTGACGGTTATAAATCACCACTACTATAATGTTGAAACGCTGTTGAGGAACCATTTGACTGTCATATATCCCCGGTACTATAACGATAAGACGCAATTGAAGAACCAGTTGACAATCATAAATCCCCGGTACTATAATGTTGAAACGCTGTTGAGGAACCATTTGACTGTCATATATCCCCGGTACTATCCCGATAAGACGCAATTGAAGAACCAGTTGACGGTTATAAATCACCACTACTATAATGTTGAAACGCTGTTGAGGAACCATTTGATTGTCATATATCCCCGGTACTATAACGATAAGACGCAATTGAAGAACCAGTTGTCGGTTATAAATCACCACTACTATAATGTTGAAACGCTGTTGAGGAACTATTTGACTGTCATAAATCCCCGGTACTATAACGATAAGACGCAATTGAAGAACCAGTTGACAATCATAAATCCCCGGTACTATAATGATGAGACTATTGGCTGTTATAACAGTTAACTGTTTTGAATCCGCGGTGCTATAAGGATGATACTGGGCAGCGTTTGTCACTTTACCTAGGGGGCTATCACGAAACCAACAACATCCTCCCACCCCTCCCCACCTTATCCAACCGGTTCCGGCTCGACGCGTTGTCCTGACTCTGCTGGAGAGCAATTTTCCAAAATGGATTTTGAGGCTTGGTTTGTCTGTATCATCCCTGATTCTAGTTTTTCATTCAGCAAAAGTGTTGGTGTACATGTATCCCGGCTCAGACGTTCTTTGAGGAAATAGGTGTTAAATAAATCAAAGTTCTGTAAACGTTCACTGCACCAAAAATTGTTGAACATTTCGTGCTCTCTCCTGGACAATCAATAGAGAAAAATGCTGGTGATAGTCCTTCCAACTTGAAGGATGGCACGAGTAATTTCTGAATTTCGGCTACTTTAGCGAGAATAACAGGGTATTTTTTGATGTTTCTTCCCTTCCGATTTCATTCTGGCAAACAAAGGTGAAATAAAAGAGAGTGGGTTTAATTTATACTTGTATAAAAGTTGGGCATTGGATGTTTTCTATTATTAGCATCGAAAATGTTCGAACAACAGAGTTAAGATACCTAGAATAATCATGATTACATTCGTGAACAGCTTTGTGACCTGTAAGCCGTGAATTATCCATTTAAGCTATTTAAGGGACATCGTTGGACGTCACAATTTTGTATTTTATCGTCAACTTGTACAGAAGTCATAAATGAGCGATGATTCATCAAATCATATTCATTTAATCCCACAATGACGTTTGAACGAACAATACTTAGTTTCAAGCATAATTTTAGCCCCGTTCATTCCAAACAATTTCCGCCAGCAGAAACGCGTATCGAGTTACAATAAAGCTTCATTGTTTGCACCCGTATTCCTGCTCATAACATCTTGCAGAGATTGAGAACGCGCAAACCAGTTGTGACCAGCACTGTGTTGCCAAGTAGAGCGGCTGGAGATGCAGGCGACCCAGTGCCTCTCCCACCACCACCACGGTATACATAAACCACCACCGCGGCGCCGGCCAATAGGAGAGTGCATAGAAGGGGAGACTGCAGTGGCACGTGGGTTGGCAACAGTCTTCTCCAAATAAACGACTCAATTTTTTACGCTCTGTTTATCCTGAAGCAAGTTTTGAGTGACTTGTGTCATTGTCTTTGGTATTCACCCAATGCTTGTGCTAATGTATGTGTTACAGTTTTTGAAATGAGTATAAAAAAAGTGGTTTGACATCGAATTTAGTCTACGGAATCAGTTTGACCCTATACATTGTTAGAACCATCATATCAATCAATCTAATATGGGTTTTGATCCATGTAACATGGCATTTTACCCTAGATACTATTTAGTCCGCCTTTGTATTTGAATTAATATTATATTTGAAGGTTTAAAATGTTTTCGAGCTGCTTACAATTGACGATTTAAATAATATACAGTGCAATGAATTCAGTGCTCGTAGATACTGATTGAAACAGGAAGTGTTCTAGTAAGTAATTTGAACACATAACCTATTAAATATTTTCCATTTTATAGAGAAACAAGGAAGCACTTATGATTTCAGTTGAATTTTCTAATTATTACTAAATAAAAGTTTACGGCTTCTGTTGGGAGGAGGGGCGACTATCATGTATGTTACAGTTTAATTTTCGTATTTCCTTCCTATTCCTCCTTATTATTCCTCCCTATTATTCCTCCCTATTCCTCGCGCAACTTCACTTGTCAAATCTACAGAAAATTTAGTCATTTGGACGAAAGTACAGAAAAACGAAAAAGTTATCGGTCATTCACTCCGGAATTTTATCCAGCATTTCTCCCTGAGCGGGATGTTTCTTTCTGTGAGATTTTAGAGCTCGGATTTTCTATACCAGCGACCGACCGCGCACATTTTTCACGCTCCTCTGCTAATTGAGGCCAGTAAGGGGATGGAGGATCCAATTCCTGATGACTCCCTTCGAGGATTGGGAAATTTGGCGCCTCAAATACCGGGTCACGCCGCGTTGCCCGGAAATTTGATGCTCTGCTACGTTAGTTGACAACGATATTCGCTTTCCTGTTTACTGCTGCAGTACCAGCTGTTATCCACGAATATGTGTTTTGTGAAATGAGAGAAAAGTTTTGTAATTTATTTCATGGGTTCTTAAACTGACTGGCTTTCAGAATAAACTATAATTTTAATGGAAATCCAATGCTTCGTCATGGTGTTGTTTCGCTAGCGGGTTCTAAAAAAATCGCAAGCAATTTTTGATCAGTACAACGTAAAAGACTACGAAGCTCTTCCCCAAATGTGATTTGATGTAACCGAGGCATCATCTTGTTAGCATTCCCATCTTTTCCTCCACTCACACAAATGCCTGTGACGTTTACGGTTCACAAAGTAATTCAATTTTTGATTTATCTCGAGCCTTAGCGCTGATCTCTTATCCCACAATTATTCCACCATAAAATTCTCGATTTCTCCGTACCACGGAACGTTGCTTGCTTTGGCTGCGCTTCAACCCAGTATTTCGTCAAGTTACTATAGGATGACTAGGAGTTGTTTGAACGTGACAACACCACACACTGCAGCTATCAGCGCTACCGCCGCCGCTGCTGCTGCTCAGCAAGCACGTAAACTCCTCGTTCTCTGAACTCTCGATCGTTCTCCGAACTCTCGTTCTTTGAATTCATTGATTTAATACAAGGCTAGTTCCGTGTTTTATTACAGGGGGGGGGGGGGGGGTCATAAACCTGTCACGGCAAATGTAGTGACAGTTATATGTATAACACACAGCACAATCAAAGATGGTAGGTTACCCAAAATTCAGAGAAAATCATAAATAGTGTTACCAATAGCACAGTAATACATGTAAATTACCATTATTAAGCATTGGGTCGAGCAAATTTTGTTCTAGGTGTAATGGAAGTCCTGTATATTATTATTTCAGTCCGAATTATGATGTACCGAATGACTTATCAATGATATAGTTGAAGTCAAAAATTATGCATGCGATTATGGTACGAGTCGTATGTTGCAAGCACGTCAGAGAAGCTTTGAAAGTGTCTGTTGGTTTGCGTGCGACTGCATCGAATTTGCTGCCTAATGATTTAGAGGCGGGCGGCTTTGATCATGCGAGGTCTCTTTGCAGGCTAACTTCAGGCTGCGAAACATTAATGCAAATTACATGCATTCGAACTCTAGTTCCTAATAAAAAACTGTAACTTTAAATATTTTCATCTGACCAAAACGCAGCTTAATTTGGGCGTGCCAGGACGCTACTGAAGCTTGAATTCCCATTTCTAATCGCTGGTGTTTATGACACGCCACTTGACCTTGAGGTGCATAGGTGATATGGGTGTACCTGCGCTGCAGCGTTGGGTAGTGACACCTTTTTGTCAGTGGTGTTGCTAGACATAAAATCCATCCACATTTTTCATTTGATTTGTGTGGTACTTTTTTTAAAGCTATATTTTGAGATGCAGATTCTTGTTATCGGTTGTTTAAGTGCGTAATGTTAAGCGTGATGAGAGGTTTATACTAGTATTACTTGTGTTGTTCTCATGAATAGCGAACGTATCTACAGTGCACAAACAATAGTTTAGACCCTTGCGTTATTTATAATTATCATTAAGTTTATTGTACCTCGACATCGGTTCCTAAAAAAATCATACTAAAAATTTACAATTAAGAAAATCTCTGTTGCCCAGCAACATATAGATTAAGGAATATTTCTCTCGCTAGTCTAGTTAGGAGCTTCTCTCTTGCCAAGCAGCGTTTTTTATTAAAAAAATCTCTTATGTCTAAATAAATTTTTAATGATGTCTCTGTTGCTTGGCCACATTTAACATTAGGAATATCAAATACTGATGTTCCTCACGAATGGTTCAAATCCTACTTATCAAGCTATTAACAATACGTAGTAATTAGCCATTATAATTTAGAGCTGCAAAACATACTCTACTTCATGACTTCCTCAAGGCTCTATCCTTGGGCCTCTACCGTTTCTTGTTCTTATAAACGATATCGTAAGATAAAAATATTTCTTCAAATTTATGATTTTTGTAGATGATAGCGCATTATCTTCAAGTTTCTCTCCCAAAAATATCGTAAGGATCGCACTACATATAAATGAGTATTAAAAAGCGTTTCGCTCTAGCTAGTGAAAAAATGAAATCTTTATCAATGTCATCAAAGCTGAGCAGATACTCTTCTCGTTTTAAAAATCACCCATTCTTAACTGTGTGATTAGTGATGAAAAATTCAAGAGAATGACAGATTTCAGCCAGAACTCAAACTAGCTTTCTTTTCGCTAGCACCAAATTTTAAAATTCTATACCAAGCGATATTTGCACGGCCTTTAAAAAGTTTTAATTAATCCAACATGCCCTCGAATTACTAGACAAATGGAAAATAAAAGTTGAATACTTAACGGATGGAAATAAATAGCGGGCAAAATACTGTTTCTAAACTCTATTCTTCACCTAGAATAATGGGCGGGATAAAACTTCAACTATAAAGCAACTATTAAAAAAATTGCGCATGAAAAAAAACGCTGACCGCACGCAATTTTGAACTGTAATGTTTCTCTACTCGATATTAGTATATTTTCTTATATTTATAACTAATTCTGAATTAGAAACATAAGTACATTAAAAGTTATTTGACATGGCTTACTACAGAATATGTTCATCTCCTGAGTTGTCATGAAAGCCTCATGTCCCATCTGGTCCACAATGCTAATATTCTCGCCTGTTGGATTTTGAGGATATTCACATGTCTTACTTGTAGCAATGTATGTGCATGTGATCATTGAACCTTTTAACTCATTCCCGCCCAGTAACGTTTATAATTACGAACATATTTTTTTCTTAGAAATATTTTTAATAAGTAATGTTTTTCTTGCCTGACAAATCAGACAACTGACTAAGCTGAAAATGTTTTTGCGTAAATTTCGTGCCTCAGCTCTAATTCAAAATAGAAACTTGATAATAAAATCTAAATAATAAAGCTAAGTACTTCACAATGTTTAAAAAACTGAAAATAGAAGGAGGCTTGGTATATCCTTTTATTGCACAGGTATATATTTTCACACAAATGCACGCGCTGCATACATTGAAAACATTATTTTAATCATTGGAAAATAGGCTTCTGATAATTAAAATAGTAAAATTCGCAGCGCATGAATCAATCTTTTTATTCTTTACAGACTTGAGTTCAAGGACCATTGAAACAACGCTGTCACAAATGGTCGCTGTCAAAAGGAAATATTCTCAATTTTAAGCTCCACCTACGCTTAGTTTTAGCCTTGAAATTTGAAATCACTGTATCTGAATAATATACAACTATGCTGGTGAAGTGCAGCACGTTCACACTCAGTTACCAGAAAGGTATTTTTTCATGCCGAAACTCTAAACTTTGCTCTTTTTTCCGATTGTAGTCGAAGATAGAGACAATACTGCACCTGACGACGCCCGGAGGGTTGCCATAATGATCACTCTGTGTTTGGCAACCCTTATGAAAATTCATTTCTTTTAGTGTCGTTCGCAACTCCAGTGGCGGTCATCAGCGTAAAAGGCCGTCAGTCAGCTGGCCGAGGTTCGCTTCACGCCCGTGTAAGTCACGGCTGCTGAACTGGAAGTCCGTGCGTCTAACGTATTATTTCTTTTCGAACTACTTCATGAGCAAAGAACAAAAATCATTTTTGCATATCTCCTTAGTTTTCATTGATCCGATGGAATTTACTCCAGCTCTCCGTTATGCATTTATTGCGTAAAAATAGCATGCATTTGCAGAGCGAATTTTATTTGAAGGCAGAAAATACGCGTTTGAATGTTTTCGAGCAATGGTTTTTTACTGGAATGCCTTTTTTTTACATGCCTTTTAGATGTTCCAATTTTAGAAAATGAAATCGAAGCAAACCATGGCTGATTAATGATGAAGCAATGGAGATTTCTATGCTTACTTCCGTTGGAAGAGAGGGGGAAAAAAATTGCACATCAAATCCTTTAAGAAACTGGACCAAAACACAACTTCCAATGCATGAATAATTTGGTCATCCTTTACGCATGAGTTGCACTTACTGGAAATCTCTCTCACAGCAACATACTGCGAGTATATAGGTTCAGCGTTTCGAGAGATTAAACGTGCAGCCATTGTTCTATACGGTACATGTCAGTAGGAAAATAATCCCATCTTTTTTTTGGCGCGTGCTAAATCATATCAATCCTAAGTTTTGGGAACTATATAGTACAATATTGCCGAGTCTTTCATCAATTGTGGAACTTGGCGTCATGAAACAAATTGTAAATGAGCCTAGAGTATAGACCATCATCCCAGCCGAACCTCAACGTATACAGATATAAATAAGTCCAAGATTTTATAACTCAAATCAAACATCGTATCAGTTAAATAACTGAGACTTTTTTTCATCCGTGGAAGTTGAGTTTCGCACAAAATGACGTATAAATTTTCACTGTAGGCTGTGTTTCACAAGGTCACTGCGCATCTCACTTCGTAGGAAGCCGAGCTGTTTGAAACCAGACCAGTTAATGTGATGTTGAAGGTTCTTTTGCGCAGCATTCCACAGCCTACTAAGGCAGGCAATAACATTTCGTAGTAGAAAATGCCGTGCGTTGCCATTCAAATTATTCTGGTATATCTCTGTGGCAGTGCTCTACTATGCAGACTTGCGTCCCTTAGATTCCAAGTGAATCAGTATCTCTCCTCCTTATTAGAAGCGCTACGAGGTCGCTTCCTGGCCCGCATCTTGAAATTGCCATCCACTATCCTTTGGTATTTTCATCTATGCTCCTAAGTATGAATTCCGTTTATTAATATATTGTCTTATTCTGAATAAATCGACTGCGTATCAATTTACCTTGGCTCTGGTGGGTATGTTTTTTTCAGATTTTATCAAAAATAATAAAAATAATCATTTGTTAATTGCATGTAATGCTGCTCTGTAATAACCCCAGTCCCAAGATCAACCCTTCAGGGCTTCAAAGCTAACTTCAGAGTAGAATGCTCTCAGAGGTGCCAATTGTTGATGGCCTCCAATGCCATTTTAGAAGCGCCAATGGCTCTATTGTTATTGTGATGGATATGAAGGCCTCAGTGACCCCAGCATCCAATGAACTTCCCTCGTTTTGATACCTCATCATAAGTATTTTACAGTTGGAGAATTTTGTAGTTTTATTTGCACAATTTTTCCCGTATTGAAGAAGTTTAGCTGCTGTTGAATTATAACGACTGAGATGAGTTGACTCATCGTCTCCCGTGGAAATTCATTTCAGTAGAAAAAATGCCAGGTTTTTGAGACATTCGTGATCACGTAATCCATCACAGATGCGTTGAAGTTATGGTATTTATACTGTGTACGGAAAGGCTCGAGAGTTACAGAATGTAACCAATGTATCATAGAAGTGCAGAACGTGGATAGATTGGAGATTGTCAGTGCATCGTATTTGTAGTATATAGAACAGTACTTTAGTTCTGGCATGGCGTTGACCATGCTAGTGCTGGAGCAAAAGCCATGCTAGTGCTGGAATTAAGCTTCGACCATGCTAGAGCTGAAGTAAAGGCCATGTCAGTGCTGTACTTAATTAAGCGTTGACCATGCTAGGGCTAGAGCAAAGGCCATGTCAGTGCTGTAGTTCAGCGTTGACCATGCTAGTGCTGGAGCAAAGGCCATGCCAGTGCTGGAGTTCAGCGTTGACCATGCTAGTGCTGGAGCAAAGGTCGTGCCAGTGCTGTAGTTCAGCGTTGACCATGCTAGAGCTGAAGTAAAGGCCCTGTCAGTGCTGTAGTTCAGCGTTGACCATGCTAGTGCTGGAGCAAAGGTTGTGCCAGTGCTGTAGTTCAGCGTTGACCATGCTATTGCCGGAGCAAAGGTCGTGCCAGTGCTGTAGTTCAGCGTTGACCATGCTAGAGCTGAAGTAAAGGCCCTGTCAGTGCTGTAGTTCAGCGTTGACCATGCTAGTGCTGGAGCAAAGGTTGTGCCAGTGCTGTAGTTCAGCGTTGACCATGCTAGTGCTGGAGCAAAGGTCATGCCAGTGCTGTAGTTCAGCGTTGACCATGCTAGTGCTGGAGCAAAGGTCGTGCCAGTGCTGGAGTTCAGCCTTGACCATGCTAGTGCTGGAGCAAAGGCCGTGCCAGTGCTGGAGTTCAGCGTTGACCATGCTAGTGCGGGAGCAAAGGCCGTGCCAGTGCTTCAGCGTTGACCATGCTAGTGCTGGAGCAAATGTCGTGCGAGTGCTGGAGTTCAGCGTTGACCATGCTAGTGCTGGAGCAAAGGTCGTGCCAGTGCTGGAGTTCAGCGTTGACCATGCATGTGCTGGAGCAAAGGTCGTGCCAGTGCTGGAGTTCAGCGTTAACCCTGCTAGTGCTGGAGCAAAGACCATGCCAGTGCTGTAGTTCAGCCTTGAAGATGCCAATGCTGGAGCAAAGACCATGCCAATGCTTGAGTTTTGCGTTCACCATTCCAAAAAATAAAGTTGGCCATGCTAATACTGGAACAAAGGATATGTCATGGGCAGCAACTCAGATATTCGCACTGCACCCGTGAACATCTACAAAGCTCCGTCACGTTGCAGAAATAATTTAGGACTAGAAATTCATACAAATTCAACATCCTTTCTATTTTTTCAAAACAAATTACCAATCTCATCATTATGTCGTCGCCTCACCTGGTAAATGCTTCACGGAAAATTACCGTGCAGTCATCAATAAAAGACCTCTATTAACAGTGCTCTTAATGAGAGTTTTGGGGTCTGTTAAGCAGCGGCCTTCACTTGAGCTCTCCGTATTCATCAAAGGCAGGAGTGAGATCAAGACTTAAATTCTCCGTAGAAGTGGACACAAGCAGTGCAATTTATGTGACGGGAGCCTCGTTTAGCCCGGCATTGACACACACTCGTGTTGGGTCGCCGTCGTGGCGATTTTGGCATCGCGTTTTTGAATGAACAACTGCTGGGGGTAAAGTCTGCTGTTCTAAATGTGAGTCTGCGTGCCCTAACGGTGGCCAATAGCCCATAGTGACAAGACGGTCCAAAGGGAAAGGAATTTAACTCTAACACGTGTTTCGAGAAGTAAATCGAATTTCATTTGTTTAAGTGACTGGAATTTAATTTTAATGCTGCTTTGCTGATGAATTTGACTGGAGTGAGATTGAGTTTAACTTTAGTTCAAATGTTGGGATTGTTCCCGTTGAAACGCCCCGGGATTTAAGCACGTATTTTAAGAAAATTATTCAAATCGAAAGGAATTAAGGTTCAATAGCTGTTTAAATTCATTTGAAATGAACTGGTACCTTGGTATAACCAAATAACTCGAGCACAAAACTTCAACATTCGTTTTTCATCATTTAAACTTGTTGGTAGAATTCTGTAGTTTGTCGTATTACTTGTACTTAAATTTTTTTGAATGGAGAATTAAGTCCAGATGTTCAGATTTTTTATCCAGCAAGCAGTCTATAAATAAACGGAAAAATTAAGGGGCAAAATATTTTTTAACACTTGGGGTTTTTAATATTCCATGTCGAATCGTTGCAATCACATCAATAAAATATTAGTTTTCCGGTTTGACTGGTATTTGCTCCTAGTTATGTATATAATGTAAATATTTATAAAATGTTTCTCTCATTCTCTTTTATCCAGGTCCTACCACACTTACTTTAGAAAACTCTCAATTTAATTTTTTCCTTCCTGCTGCCAAACATAGAGCATCGATTTTAGCTATTGGGTGGCAACGGTTGTGTAGTTTGAACTCTAAATTACCACACTTGAATATTGATAACGAAGAAATTAACACATTCTCAGTGATGAAAAACTGTTGAAAGCTTAGGTGAAACTCACTAAAAAAAGTGCTTTATAGTTCGTTTCTTTCTCGGTGATATGCGAACGCGATGTGCTGACAACGAGCGTCCGATGCGCCGAAGTTAATTTACGCATTACTTCCTCGAGCCTCCTTGCATTTCCAAGAAAGAAATGAGAATACGATAGGTGTTGCGACTGCAACTGCGTAGTTAAGTATGCAATCATGCAAGTTACGTAAGAGATTTTTTACATACGTATAAAAATATATATTTTTTATATGATATCGTTGACCATGCCAACCTGTAGTGTTGGCCACGCCTATGCTGGAAGATTTGTCTGAATTTGCTTTCAATGTGTCTTTAGCTGAAGATTTACCGGACTTCACTCGCAATCTCTGAGCTATTTTGCCCATTCAACCGAGCAGATTGTTTTTGTAGTCGGAATTTTGCGCCTAACAAGACATTCGTAAAAGACCGGTTTAGCACTCGCGTCTATCGCTTTCCTTGCGCCCTCTGTGAAAAAAACTTAAATACTAACGAAGGTTTGAAGTTTGGGAAATTTACTGGGAGGATTTTTAGGCGGTGTACAATTTGTTTCTTACAGTTGGTGAATTACCAAATTTCTTTAATTTTATCAATTTTCTTAGTTTCAATTACGATATAAATTGCAGATCAAATTAAATTTGAAACGCGGTGAATGGATTTAGGAGTCAGCATAGTAGATTGTGAATAAATTATTTAAAATAATGTGGTGTAATAAGTTGTAAAGAAAATGAAATGATTAGAAGAGCTGTCAATATATCGTAATTAGTAAAAGTTTTGAATAATTAGAATGTTACATTTTTCAAATATGGTTCAAGTGCAAATGGCACTCAATCAAGTGTAAAAATCATCCGAGAAAAATTACATCACTTTGAAAAATTGAGGCCTATGGAAACCTGCTAAGCTGAAGAGAATGAGAAGTCATGACAAACTTGCAAAATTTCCTAGTTATTTTACTCGTACGAAATAATTTTGTTATTTCAAGTACACATAGTTCTCATACGATTCCTTTTCAACCCATTTATACTTTTGTTTTCATCACAACATCGTGAATTTTTGCTTCGCACAAAGCATGGTAAACTGCCGCACTCCCAAGGGTAATTTGAAATAAATGTTCCGTAATCTCTTCCTTCAGTACCCACGCCTAATCCATGACACTTCTAAATTCTTTAGTATTCAAACCTTTTCCATGAGGCTTCAGTATCCTCATTCGTGCTTTATATCAAGAACCTCTCATCAAAGCAGGCTATGCTCCATTTCCCAACCTCCAGCACCAGCGTGTGTCCATGCTTGTGATAGACATATGATTTTATTATGTCGTCCATGAATAACTTGAATTGCGAGCTCTCTGCTGTTTGTCCGATCGTCTTATCTTTGTCGCAGACCAGCTCCGGAAATTACCTGAACAAAGCTCTCCTTTACTGCGGTATGAAGAGAACTTCAAATTAATTCCATTGAATAATTTCTTGGTTTAACTGATTCCATGCAGTGTTACAGTGAACACTTCACTTAAAAATACAAAACAGGCGAACTTGATGCCTACGTCAGGTGGATGTGTAAACAATTCCTTTTTTGAAAACCTGAGAAAGCTACGATTTAGAATTACAATTTTGATAGCAACTTTATGAACCATCCCTTTTTATATCTTTTGTTGTCAATAATCTTTTAGCCTCATTATTACATAAATGCTAATAGGGCAAATGTTATTGAGTGAGTCTAGCTCTAGTATTATTATTATTATTATTTTCATTATTATTATTATTATTATTATTATTATGGTATGCGCTGCACAATTGCAGTGGTCCTATTTTAGGAACTGTATTACGGCTGTTCCAATTACACTAACTAAGTTACGTCCCCTTATTTACTTGCGCCTGAACTGAACACGCTCCAATTAGCAGACGATGGGAAGCTTGTTTTGAGGAGCTCAAAATTTGTGGGCAGGTTGGCTGTGTATACTCTGGGAAGGAGGCTTTGATGCAAGAAAATCTCGGTAGGATCTGCCGAAGTGCTCGGAATGGCAACGTCATTGCCTTGAGATTTTCTGTTTGGAGATATGGTTCCAGCACCCGAGGGTTGTTTGTCAAATAGGAAATGCGCTCTTGAGACTTTGATTAGCCCAATTTGTTTGAGACAGGAATTTCCTGGTCAAAAAGAATGCTAGAAATTTCGAATTTCTGTATCGGAAGAAGATTACTCTGAAAGATTTACTCAATTGTTGCGGGATTTTTCAGTTTAGTCTGTAAAAGACGTGTGATTTTTTTTCTTCGCATGAGTTGGGGGTATTGACCATGTTCGTTGTGAATTATATCATGATGGTTGGTCTTTTTATTGGGCTTTAACTCATCATTAAAAAATATATTTGAAGAAACAAAGGGAAATCGACATCTTTTTCGTCGTGTGGATGAAAAATAATTTACCTCCGTTACCTATTTTCTTAACCAACAGGAAAACCTCTTGACTTCATTTGAAAGGATCATCTGTTTTATCACATGACCAAAAAAATGTCCGTTGCATTTATGCAGATATATTCAATTTAAACATATGTATACGTCATATCGGAGCAGTCATGTGAGCGTGCAATGCTGACTGTCGAGTAGGAGTTTACGATTGCTGCCCTGCGAAGTGAATTCAACGTACCACCCCAAACATGTGTAAAATTAACCAACTGAACCAAGGTAAGTATGCAATCAACGGCGGACTTCAGGCGCCGAGGAACTGAGATGCCACGCCTGTATTGTTTTATTACTGCGCCCAAAGCTGGCTTTCATTTCAATGTTAAATATTCGTTAGTAAAATCATTTCGGGTTCACATTGTTTTTTATAGTTGATTATGTGTTCACTAAACGATTTTTATCAGTGCGCTTTTGACCTAATCAGCGACATCTTTTTGAGTCCTGGAAGTCTTTGAATAGTTTTATTTAAAATTGTTTTAAGTAAATACTTCTGTCAATAGTTTATCCTCGAAGAACTTTTAAAACAATTATTTGAAGCAGTTTTTTGAACAACCATTTTCTAAAACTTTCTTCCGCAATTGGTTCCGTGTCACGAATATGTCATACCCAGCATAGTAGCGAAAACAAGAAAAGTTTTTGTTGTTTAAGATCCGCGTTATCTTTGTACGATGGACTGGTGTTTTCAACGATATGGGCCGTCAAATGCAAATTCCTTATCTTCTGCTTTTATCTTAGTATCTGTGACCGCACGTAACAGCACAGCACGACCTGGTACGAGGTGTCCGTGGTTATCTGCATGCCAACAAGTGTAACTCTTCAAATAAACTGCGCACAATTTCTCACGCGTCTAATTTCATGACATTAGAATTTCGCTCGCTTAAAGAGTTTTACTTTCGGTGATCAAGTTAGTCTGGATCAACATCATAGTGACTAACACCAAGTAACCTTAACCGACTCGATATCAACGTAACATATTCCAAGCTAAGAAAATCTCAATTGACTTTACTGACTTCAAGTTACCTGATAGGATTTTACGTACTTTTTTTTGATGGTGTTCAAGTTTCTTCAATCAGCATCAAGTGGTCATGGCTGACTTTAAGTCGCTGAGACCGATTTTACCCTCTTCCCAGACAAAAACAAAAAATAACTTGAATATAATTTCTTGCCAGTCAGCTTTTTCTTTATAAAATATAGTACGATTGCTACCGTAGCCTAATGCTGTAGTAACATGTGCTCGCCTTTCATACTGATGGTCCGTAGTTCGAAACGTATTTATTGTGTTCCTTCCACAGCAAAGGAAGCCTATCTGAAAATCCCTATGTACTATTAGTAACTAGTATTCCATTCTCCTGATGTACTAGTTCCTACTTAACCATTGGTATCCATCTATGAGTGTTGTGACCAAATATATAGGAGCTTGAAATCATATCATTTTGAATGTCCTGTCGTGACTCGATTTGAATGTTGAACGTGTCATAAATCAACCTCAGTAGAATGTTGAATATGTCTTGTATCAACTTCAGTGGAATGATGAATTTGCCACGTTCCAACTTCATTGAAATATTGACTATATGAGGCATGGTCTTGATTGGACTAACACAATCTCGCTTGGAGTTTCATCAACATGGAAGTTTCCATTCATGAACAGACCAGCAGCGGTAAGCGAGCTGTCTGATGAACACTCGCAACAAAAACTTGGAAAGTTATCCCGTAATTGTTGATGGAAGTTTCCGTGCTAATTTATTCCTTCAAGTCAATCCCGAAGTTGAATAAATTATTAACTCTATTGTGTTTTAAGGATGGGCTATGCCGTGTATGGAGGGCCCATGCATTTACTACCAATGGTTAATGATCTTCGCGCTTTATTACTACGCTCATAAACTTGAGCTCGCCTCTAAATCTATCTCTAGTTCATTAAGGCTACCTCGATTACAAGGAAGTATTTCTAATGGTCAACGCAGTTGAATACTATATTGCTTGGCAAAGCAATTTGAACCATAATGATAGGCTGTTAACATGATCACAGACATGAGGTATCTAAAAACTGTGTGTACTTTTTACCTTTTGTTCAATAAATTCTCCGTTATAAAACGCACTGCAGTCTAGCGGAGAAAGTGGTCTGAGAATGGAATTGCAGAAAGGTTTCAAACGAACATGTTTGATTATTCATTGTAGAATTCCAGTGAGTTTCTTGACGTGTCTCAAAACGTCTCGGTTTTATATTTATTGCCTTACTGTCAATGTTACGTGCAGGCTCACGATTGAATAGCATCAATATTTTGTGCTATCTCCCGGTTCCTTCAGTTCCCATGTGACCTTGCGACCAGCCTCGATTCTGCGAAATGACGAACTCACAGTACTGCGACGATGTGAGGCATTGCTTAATGTGTGGCACTCACGATATTGCGTCATACGGCATTTACGATATTTAGTCATTTGAGACACGATATTACTATATTTCGCCATACGAGACACTCACGAAATTACAATATTTTGTCATACGAGACACTCACGAAATTACAATATTTTGTCATACGAGACACTCACGAAATTACAATATTTTGTCATACGAGACACTCACGAAATTACAATATTTCGTCATACGAGACACTCACGAAATTACAATATTTCGTCATACGAGACACTCACGAAATTACAATATTTCGTCATACGAGACACTCACGAAATTACAATATTTCGTCATACGAGACACTCACGAAATTACAATATTTTGTCATACGAGACACTCACGAAATTGCAATATTTCGTCATACGAGACACTCACGAAATTAAGATATTCCGTGATATGAGGCGCTCACGATACTGTGTTTTGAGGCACTCACGATATCAAAAACACCTCTCAGTGACACAGGTGCCATTCGTCACGGAAAAACATTGTTTCCAGCTGGCAGCATCCATTTTCTAGAGTAATTTACGCAGTTATCAAGTCCTTTAGCCAGGTTCTTCAATTAAGAAGTAAGTTTGATTTCGCTCTTGACTTTGTTAATGATAACCGGTGCGAGCCAGATCACGGACGGGTATGTGCGTATCTGGCACATCCCGGACGGCTGAATTTGGCAGCTGGTGAAGCGTGATGCCTCCTTGCGTCTGGTCGCAGCCGCGCCACCTCCCTCTCTCACCTTCCTCTTTCCACTTCCCACAATACCCCTTTACCTACGGTCTCTTCATCCTCCCACTTTACTCCTTTGCGTACGATCCCCTTATTACTCTACTCCTTTACCTACGATCCCTTCATCGTCCCACTTTTCTCTCATCTTCCCTCCTACCATTCTACTTTTTTCTCTTTCCTGTCTTTCACTCTACATCCTTTCCCCACCCTATCTCCTCGAACTCTTCCTCTCTGTCTCCTCTTACTCTACTCCTACCTTCGCCCTCTCGCCTCTTACTTTACTTCTGTCATCCCTACTGTTTGACCGGGATATATGTATTTACATATGTCCGGGGATATATGTCCACCCATACTGCATTCCACCCCCTAGCCTCACTTTCGCCTCCTACCACTCTACCCTCACCTTTCCCTAAAGTACCATAAGGTAATGACCTGCGTTTTTGAATTACCTTTCCAGCATTAATTCTTATTCATGGTGAGTTTATACTCGTAACTCCTGGCTGCATCGTGCGTAATTCGTCTCTGTCTGAGTGCGTGCCTCGGGGGTCAAAAGCGAGTAACCTCACTGGCGAGCGTGTTGCGTAGTATCTATGCACGTGTGTTGTGCGTGTCAACCTTTGCAGAGTATTTTGTAAATCAAAGTTTGCTCAAAATTTGACCAGGAGTTAGCGAATGTACCCTTTCTTGAAAGTTTAAGAATCTTTCCTGCATACACTATTCGGAACGTTTTGTGCGCTGCATGCAAACCAGAAAAACATGAATTTTGAATTTTTTCTTATTTTCATTGAAGTTGATTGAAAAATCATTTTAAATGACCATTCTGTAGCAATTTTCATTAATTTTCAATGGACGGACGAAAGTTCAAATGTTCACTGGAGGGGACAAATAATGGTACAAAGTTGTTTTTGTGGCGTTGGAAGATTGCTAACTACCTCAAATGAGAAGTGTGTTCAGATAGTTATTTTGGAGTCTTCAATTGCCGTTAATGCAAAATTCACTTGTCATGATGAGTTGCAACAGGACGATCGGTCAATACTGAATCTGCAACTGCAATTTATCATTGAATATTAATGTAATATTTAGATGCCATGTAGTGCTGTAACACAACCACTGTGAGTTCAGTCCTTTCAGCAACTGTGCCACGAACTGATAAGCTA
The DNA here is from genome assembly GCA_030386875.1 of Morinoia aosen. Lineage (NCBI taxonomy): Eukaryota > Metazoa > Arthropoda > Malacostraca > Amphipoda > Talitridae > Morinoia > Morinoia aosen. Next base: position 35,988,443 of record CM059571.1, on the reverse strand, counting down.
ACCACGTGCCCGATGACAACTGCACTGAGCTCCTATGATTACCAGGCTCACTCCAGCCCAACCTCTGATCTAGTGATCCTCAGTGTTGTATGAACTATGGTTTAATCTCTTTAATGTACATTAAAGCAGCTTTGAGCAATAATTAAAGCTGGAAATACTTATTATCTTACTTGAGTTCCTGGTCAGAAATTTCGTTGACTGTTTTATGAGAATTGCTGTTTACTGGGCTCTGTTATTCTCCCGATTGTAAGTGTGCTTTTAAAAATGTTTACTAGTCAACAGCTTGACAAGAAAAAGAAGCCAAGTGGCAGTTGTTCTTTCCTGAATCAACTCTGAAAATCTTTCCATAAATTCCCATTCAAGTTTTATTGAGTGACTTTCTCTTATTTGAAATTGTTTTGGAATGCCAAAGTGAAATGCACATCCTTTGCTTTTTTCTGTCCGAAGAATCGCTGTAGTGAAGTTCATGGACACCACACTCATGCTTGGCGTGATTTTATACATGTCATGAATTGAACTTTTTTTTCATCTTTTAAAAAACTTGTTCGTACTTGCCTCTCTGTATATCTAGTTATTCGAGCGTTTAGTCTTCATTTAGCCCACCTACGGTAAGTCTTGAGCTTTTGTCCATTTTCAGGCAAAGTTCAAACATATTTCCTGTTTTGACCTGGACTTTTAGCCTTCTCTTTTAAAGCACAAATGTACTTCATTTTATCTCATGTACATAAAACAAGTACTCTAGGTAGGTATCACTTTGATTCCTGTGTAACGTTCAGCAATTAAATTTTACCGTCTTCGGAACCAAAGCTGATCGCTATGATCAATCAGTGAGACTGACTGAAGAAACATTCAACGTAGACTCGTGTTTTGCGGTGCTAAAATGAAGTACTGAAAGTTCAACGAATGCGAGACACCCTCACACATGACGTACGTAGCACATCCTCCTTAGTCCCGTAACCATGAATGGCAAACTACACCACTACTCAGTCTTGCAGAGCGGAAACTGAACACAGACGAGACTGTTTTATGTCGTCACATGTCCTCCAGCGATCGCCTGTTGCTGCTATGCATAGGGTGCTCCAAACGATGTTTGCCGTCCGGGGTATCGTATGGAATGACAGTGTATGTTACAGTACGTATATCACAGCACATTACAGCTGGGAAAGTTTCTGTTGAGGAGAATCAGGAATTTGGGAAATGTATGATAATATTTGAATAAAATTAATATTTCATAGCATCTCGATAATATTTGAATGGTTATATTTTACAGCACGTTAGATTTTTGTACGGTTTGAAGCAATCTTGGCTGGTATGTCACGATATACTCGTACTATGCATGGCACAGGAACAAAAAAGTGTCGTCAGATAATATTTGTTGATAAGTATTCACTAAGGAGTACATTGGAATTGGTTATCCAAGTGAAACTTGTGGCCTGCACTCACACACCTCGACCAACACTGTTTACACTAAATTGGCGGCCCTTGTATCCATAGGACACTGCTCCACTGAATAGATGCACCAAAACTCATAATAGAGTTGTCGTTGGCGTTATCGGCGTATTTTCGTAATTTGCCGTTCCCATTCTGGGCAGCTATGATATTTATCACTCCATACTTACGATTCATGCTGCCTATTCATAATGGAGTTGTCAATAGCTCGCTCTTTTATGTATCGTCAAGACTATCGTCAGAAAAATGAGTTTCTTAACGTAACCAAGTTACCAGACCGAGCTTTTGATAGTTCTCTGAATTTAGTGAATGAAGAAATAAACTTTTATTTAAGATAAACTTATATTTTTGGGTCGGTAGGTACTTGTCAATCTGTTAAAGAAATTAAAAATCTTTTTCTTCTAATAATCTCCGTCAAAGATTGATGGCTGCTCATGCCGAGTAGGTGGTTAAAAGTTCAACTTTCGTCAGAGACGCTATCATTCTACGAGTTACAATAGTTTTAAGCCACTTGATAATAATTATATATCAGCGAGCTAGTGAAGTTAATTTTGCAAGTAAGTCGATAGACGAGTAAGTTAGGATGGCGAAATTTGAAGAATATTGATTATTTGAAACACTGAAAGTCTCAATAGTTCTTTACTAGAAATCGCTTGCCGCCCCTATCCTCTTCCTGGCACTGACACGCTGACTTGAGGGGTGAAAATTGATAACCTGCACTAACGGGTACAACAAGCCGGCAGTACAGTACTAGGCGTCGGTCCCACGTAGGTCGATCTTTGGTCCCATCAATTGACATCCTCTCTCACACACTCGACACAACCAAGGTCAGGAATTGGGCGTACAAATGCATTACCTCCGTCAGGCTGTCTCACGTCTGTGTGCACATTGCTGAGGGAATGTACCACACAACTCACAATATTACCTCCGTCAGACTGTCTCACGTCTGTGTGCACATTGCTGAGGGAATGTACCACACAACTCACAACATTACCTTCGTCAGACTGTCTCACGTCTGTGTGCACATTGCTGAGGGAATGTACCACACAACTCACAACATTACCTCCGTCAGACTGTCTCACGTCTGTGTGCACATTGCTGAGGGAATGTACCACACAACTCACAACATTACCTCCGTCAGACTGCCTCACGTCTGTGTGCACATTGCTGAGGGAATGTACCACACAACTCACAACATTACCTCCGTCAGACTGTCTCACGTCTGTGTGCGCATTGCTGATGGAGTGTGTAGAACTGTGCAGCCAAACTCTCATTTTAAAGGATTTTTTTCTCCCAAATGCATTGGGTATGAGAGCACGGTTGTGTGAATAAATGCTTCCAAGTTAAATTAAATAGACAATTTATTATTATCAGCTTCACAGTTTGTTACCTCACTTTATTCGCTCAAGTAATTTCTCGTCCCTCCACTCTATCCAACATGAAAACGCTCCGTCCTCCTGTACGTGCCACTCTCCCCTAGTTGATTTCATGAATTTCACTGCATTTTTGTGAGTTATGTTGAGCCTACTGTAGTTTTACAACCGATTTCTATGATTCGTATTATACCATCTACTTAATTCTGACATATTTCAGGGTATTTTATTATTTGCATCGTCCATTCTAGGCAACTCTGTTTATTTTCAACTTGTTTTATGATTTGCCTTCCCTATTCTGGAAAACTATGTTATTTATCACTCCACTTCTACGATCTGTGCTGCCTATTCTAGTAACGCCCGTATTTTGTCGGTACACTTTCATTAGTCGTATGCAAAGAAGTGTAGTTTATTACTACTAGCATAACCAACTTACGCAGAAATTGCGGCAGTCAAGGTCGTCTCATACGTCAATTGCAGACTGCAGTGCTCGCTAATATTCCTTGCATTCACTCTTAACCTCGGTGGGGAAAGTACCTTGATGTCCTATGGCCGTGTTGTATTGTACAGTAGAATTAATTACAGCCAAAAATAACTTTATAGACAGCAGGTAATGATTAAGCTACACACCTTTAAGACCTTTAAAATCAAGGATATTCATAAGGCACCGTCAGAAATATTCCACCCTCTTGATTGAATCAACTATAATTTCGTATTATTCGAAGTAATCAAAGGATTTATTAAGTACAACCTGCTGGGTTTTCGAAATTAACCTTTTTAAGTTGCTCAGTGACTGTGAACGGAGTTGCGCGCATCTGTACACCGATACTTCGATCGTGTCCGATTATAACATGGTACTCATAGCAACGCAGACTCTAATTACCATCCCCAGATAACGATACTGACACACGAACGTTGTCATTGACCTCCATCGAGGCATCTCATCCTTCTAAAGCTCTTAAAACGCTTTAGTTTGAATTATTTTTTACGTGTTTAGTTCATATGAATCCGCTCATCTTTACAGCATGGCTAGTTGCAACACATTTATTGCATGGCAATAACTACATAATGAAGCAATTAGTAATAAATGGGACTACCTGTAACCCAAGTAAGTGCTGGTATCGTGTATCTGCTGCCCTACACATTTCTCATGTTCTGTGCCTCTCAGTTCTGCTGCTTTCGGTTGATAACGACTCTTGGCTCGCTCATTTACGAATCGTCAGAAATATCTGGGAAGAAAAATGAGTTGCTTAACGTAACTAACTGACCAGATTGAACTATTAATAGTTTTGAAATTTAGGGAATGAGGAAAAACTTATATGTACTCTAGGTATCAACTTTGTGCGCAAACTACTACTTATTTTAGGGGTGAGATGTTTTTTTACACTCTTTAGCGTTTTAGGATCAGATTTTACGATAGTTTGAGCTTAAATTTTCTACCATGAAATTTGCAACCCAACCTAAAAAAATACGAATCCAAGTGAATTCCTATCTTACGTTCCCATGATGCAAACAGCGGGGGCAGTATCCAGTATGTGCGTCCTTCAATCTACCGCGTCATTTCAGGCTTCTTCTGCGCCATCAAACAGAACGTAACAATGTTCAATTCTAATTGCTCTGTCAAATTGGTCGGGTCAACGTTGACTAAATATAGGCCGGTGATTTAGAAAGATCATAGCCCCTTGGAGGTTCCGTCTCGTAGTTTACACATGTGAGACTACTCTTGGTGAACCACTTGTGAACCTTTAATCAATTTGTCAAAATTACTAAAAAAGTATTTAAATAGACAAGTAATTTGTAAGGCATAAATCAAGTACTAATAATTAATCTAGATGATTGATCAATGATGTAATCAATGGTCAGTTGAGATAACGATAGATTATCGAGGAACAGAAACCTATGAGGAGTTGCATGAAAGTTTTGAAAATTGCCGTTTTTGTTGGATGGAAACTTACATTCTGTGAAAATATCGTTCTAATAAAATATGATTGATAATACGAAAGACGTTTATATGTATGTGCGTAGATGTGTAATATTATGTGAATTCTACTATATAGTTGCCTAATAATTCTCCTTGAAACATATTATGGTAGCATTCTCGACACTTTACGTGAGGCCATTTTCTTGCAGCCTAACACGAAATGTCTTAAGCGAATTCTGACCTTCGTAGAGACTTTTCGTAGAAATTTCGATACGTAATCGAAAACCAAAACTTTGTGTGAAGTCATCAACAATAGCAGTCATGGGACTAAAATTGTAGATCCTATTATTGTCGAATAATTATAACGCTATTATCAAACTATCTCATCTACGTATGACAATTTCAAGCTGAATAATACGAGTAATATAATCATGCCAGTGGTTTTGCTTCTTATTATGACTTTTTTACGTGCATTTATCAAATTCATGCGCTCCTACCTTTGTTACCTATAGCGCAACCATAATTATCCCTTTAACGCCCAAGTGGACTGTACGGTGCTCTTTCAAAAATAACAATAATACATTATATTTGGTATTCAATTTGTTCACTAATATGTCCTTTGAACTTCACTGCCGAGTGGCAGTTCCTTCCACATCTTGATAACAGTGACTACCTAATGTCAGTGTCGGTTTAGTGATTGTGATTGGGATAACGGTAATATGAGTATAAAAATATGGGCGTTAAAGGGTTATACAAAAGTTTGCTGCTGCTTTCCAATAAGATTTAACTTATTTAAATGCGTCAATATAAGTGAATTTCATACCTACTCTGCGCTGTCATGGATCAATTAATATTTACTTTCCTGCGTATCACACACGGTAGACCTGCCTTTGGCCGTTTTGATCGTTAGTGGCAGCTACGTTATGAAGTTAATACAAGCATTGAAGTTAATAGAATTTTGATGGACTTCAAGGGTTTTTTCAGTCTAGTTACATGAGAAAACTTTTCACCGTTTAAATTATGATTTGTTACCTCTAAAAAAAAATTTAAATTTTAGAGTTTCTCCCACCACCAGTACTCAATATTTCATGACGACATCCAAAACTGCAGCGTGTAAGCCTACCTGTTAGGTTTGCACGAACCTTTTAACTTACAGGCCACGAAAAGTAAACCTGTCCGACAAAATTTCTCTCAATCGAAGGGCTTCGGGTTCAATAGCAGGTGCGGGGCGGTTGTGTATCGACGGAGAGAGTTGTTTGCCTTCATTCATGCAGGATGTGTTGCTTATGAATGGACCGACTAAGCATGTTTGTCCGGTTTTCTTTGGCAGTGACGATAACACAACTCGTGGTATTTTTGCCCAATTCTGCTTGACCCTGCATGATTGCAGCCTCGCAAATGTCAAAACTGTGAATTAACTTTTTATCTACAATACGAGTTAATTTTGATTTGGTGAGCCAACTTAAAGGTGACATTCCAAGCGCTGGAGTTAAATTCTGATATTAGTGTATTAGTTGTAGAATTTCTAAATGATAATGAAGAAAAAGCTGTGAATTTGTTCGTTATCATCTCTATACTTTTGAATATTGATCATAACAGGACAAGAATTTTATTGATAGCGTCGGGATGATGGTGATGGTAGGAGCCAGAACAGACGTCTGTGATAATGTCAGCCATGCTGACTCTAGTAAAGTTGAACGTTTGGATTCTAGTCTACAGTAACAACATGAGGAGTGCATTGTTCTCCACGATCTAATAGGGTGTGTGTGTATGCATGTTTGTAGAGGACTTGTGTCATGATGATCTGTGCGAGGTTGAAGTGGAATTTTTTTAACGTCCTATTACTTTTCAGATCTTTGTCGCGATGCTAGTGCACATCGCTAAGGTTCTATATTACTGCTTCAATGAGCCGAATATATTAATTATGTTTCTGATCACGGTTTAACAGGGAAACCTCGTTCTTGAGCTTCGTGATATTTCGGTCAATTTTGATATTTCTTGCAGCGTGAATCGATAATTCATCGATAATACTATTAAAAGTAAACTTCAATTGTTCTTTCACCTCTACAAAATACTCAGTTGAATTCTTAAAACGGCAGAAATTTCACCATGGATGGATTAGTAACTAGCGAACAATGGCGATAGTAAAGTAGAGCGATAATGTTCGATAATATTGCCCTCGTTCTCTGGCCTTTCAAGCATTTTGCCCCGCTGCTTCTGGGAGTAGCAGTGAAATCATTTCAAATAGTTCCTTGAATTTCATTCAATTATCCTCTTCTTGGATCTGGTTCCTATAATGTTCGCACTTAGGCACTTATATGTTATTAATAATCATATTCGTTTGATCTACCAAATCATTATAAATATGTACCTTCTAGCATAGTACGGCATTTTATGTTCATTTTAATTGTTGTCAATCATTGCCACCGAGTCTTTCTTTCTACGTTTGAGTATTTTTCAGTTGATACGATCTTTTTAGTCAACTGTGACGCACCTTTTTGGCTGGACTTTTATTAGTTCAAATTAAAATCTGAATTAGATTGGCTCCTACGTGTAACAAACTAATAGCCAAACACAGGAGCTAATGTTAGCTCAATTCGTCCTTTGCTCGAAGAACTAGATAAGAGAAGATCCAACGTGAGCTCAGATTTGTACTTTAATATTTGAATGACACTGTAGTCAGGCCTAATTTAGCTATTTTCGTTTCAATCAATTTTCCATGCAATTACACCAATACATATTTCGATTTCAAGTTTTTCTCATTATTCTTGTTTCATGAAGTAATGAACACGTTTAATTCTTTTTCCAAACTATAAAGTATTGATGAATATAGGAAATAGTCTTATTTGTTTTCGTACTATTGGATCTTAACGACGAGGAACAAATATTTAGCATTAGTTATAGAAGGAATTGTTCGAAGAATCAAATGTCCTAGAACGGGAAGAATTCCAGCGAAGTAAATGTCTTAAATCACTTCAAAAGCTATTTTAGCTTTCACTTTCTACAAAACGCAATATTTGCTGCATATTGAATTTTTACTTATAACATTCAAATTTCAGAGAGCTCTAAGAGCACCATTGATTTCGAAGTGCAATCCCAGATGATGTGCGGGCATTATCTAGTAACAACACACTTCGCCAATGTGGAAATCCTTCTGTAACTTCCGAAGGTGTGCGTGCCTTGTTGTTGAGTCAGATGAAGAAACCTCTTATGATCCATGTTGCATATCGCTATACAAGGTCATTTATATCTATATACAGTTTTCATGTTTCAATTAAACTGAGGAGCGCAACACCGCTGCCGCTAACAAAAGCAGCTGCCGCCTTTGTATTGCGCGTCTCTTGTGCCACTTCGGTGATATAGGACCGACCAGCTGCATCGACTAGAAATTTGAATGAACAAGACATCGTGAATCTACGTGCGAAGTCCTCGCTGAGTGCAGAATTTGGGAATGAATTTGAAGGAAGTGCAAAGTATCGAACTGTAAGACTGTTATTGTCCAGTCTGTTATTGACTGTTATTATCTAAATTCGTGTTATTTTGCGTTGTTATATTTCAAGTTATTTGGCTTCGTTAGTTATTCTGAATCTCCAAATCAGCAAAGTTGTTTACCTGAATTGAAACGTGTCATAATAAATATATTCTAAAAACTCAAAGGAGTCGCATATATTTGAGTTGTTGTTCATGCAGCAGCGCGTTTGTTAACACGATTAGACCATCTGCTTTGGTAAACGCAGCACCAAACAACATTTACATGGACTAGCGGTACATAATTTGAGTAAGCAGCCGGCTTATCTTTCATAAGTAAACTTATATCATTTATCACAAGTAACTTAACACTGTGTTTTGGAATTAAAGGTTGAAGGATCGAAGTTACGTATGTTGAAGCCTGTTAATTCATTAGACTCTTAAAATTAATTTTATGAACTATTTGTCCATAACCTCACAGAGTAAGAAAGGAACATTTAACGTCTAATGATTTTCAATCAGAGTCGCATGTTTGCGCTCGGTGTGAAGTTATTGGATTATATTGAAACAAAAAGTATTCGAAATTCCGAACCCTCTCTGCGTCTCTGCAGTCTTTCACGGAACGGTGAACAGAAAACAGCCACCTGACTCGTCTGATTTGTTTCTTTTCTGTTACGACTTTCCTTGAAGAAACTTAACTTTCCTGTGAACTGTCAGAGATCTCTCAGGCATTGCGTTCTGATAACTTATCATCTTGTGAATGTTATACTTTCAACTTTCCTTAAGAGAAATACTCTTTGCTAGAGGAATTCTTTATTTTCAGTATTTCTTCATGAGTGCTGACACGAGTTTTACTTTCGATTTGGGATCTTGCGCTCAATTGCATGCCAATGCTCCCTAAATAGATCATGTACATTCGCCGGTTGTTAATCAGGCCTGACAGGCGTTTTTCACAGTCGCGGGAACGGCATCTTTCTGAGATAGAGAATTATCTTCGTGTAGGCCTCTCTCGTGAGTTTGTTTTGCAAATGTTAGTATCTCACGACTATCAATTGAGAATATCCAACCTGATGCCTTTAGTGTTGTAAAGTGCAATGGTACACATCTCTGCTTCATTTCTCATGCTCTCACCGTCACAGTTTCTCAGGAGTCTAGACACTCAAAGCTATGCGTACAGGATCAAAAGCGGGAAAATTTAGAAGAAACTACACGAGGCTTTTGAAATGAAATATAGTTCCAATGTAATCAACTTATTCTCTTATTCTGTAGTTTAGATTGTTTTTTTTTAAGAGTACTTGTGCACGTGAGCGCCGTGTGTTACGTAAAAATTACCCACGGAATTTCTAGTCATACGCTGACCAAGGTCCTCTAGTTGTGCTCTGAATAATTTAATTTTTTAGCGACAAGATTTTTTTTGAAGTTACAGGCTTTATTAAAAACATGACAAGGGATGTCAATTCCCGTTCGCATAACTCCACAAAATATGGCAATTTTTCCCCTTTTGTATTTCGAGTTTCAAACAACCTCGGAGATTTCATCACCAGATTATACTTTTCCTTCCAACATTCATTGTGCATTCGACAAGGGGAATGATTTTCATGTTAATACCCTTAGACTAAAAATGGATTCGTAAAACTTGAGAATTTTTTGATCTTAGTCTCGCGTTAGATCTGCTCCTATCCAGTTCGGCGAGCTAAAGACCAATGCGCTCATGCGCTAATTTGGCTCATGTGTTAGGTTCTTAGCTTGTTGTACATAGGAGTCATCCGAGTTCAGATTTTATAGCTGCATGTCATTTTGTCAATCATAAGTCCCTTATAGATGTACTTCGACATAATACTCTTGTTTACTTATACCAGCTAAAGTTCTATGACGGCAAATTTCTACTATCTTTGAGCACTTGCAGCCATATTATTTTTTGTTGTGTAGAGCCCCTGCTCAAGAAATCATTTCAGTATTTTTTCCTCCCAGCTTTTATCGTTCGGAATAGTCAGCACTGCATGCGTCGAAATGACGGCGATTTTAAATAAAATCCTTTCAAAATTAGGTTATCAATAGATTTTCGATTCAATTCCAATGATATTTCTTCCTGAAACACGATAGGGAGATGGATATCATTACATCTTGTTAATACACACTGGCGCGCACCAGTGTGCAGGGATTTAATCATTGTGAATAAATCATTGCGTAAAGAAGCGTTCCAATAAGTTACAATAAGTGTTTCGTGGCTGGATGAGCCACTGAAGTGATCTTCATTTATAGTGCCCGACCTTGTGAGGACAGCGTTACAGTCTCTCCTTGTGGCGCCTCTATCTATACTCTCATGCACAGATAGAACGGTTGTCACGTCCCTCATGTGACCTGAAGACAGTCCTGCAGTGTGGTGTTTGTTTGGTTTAGTTGTGGGCGCCATGTAACGGTGAAACTAGCAGGCCGCCCTTCGGCTTCAAAAAAGATCGCTATATGGAAGGTTGAAACCGTATTTTGACAAGTTGCTTGCATAGCTACTCGAACATAAATGAGTGGAGGGTCAAGAAAGTTGGATGCTGTTAGTTCTGCGCAAATCTTCATTTTGTAATCAAATTTCAGCGCTGAAGTTCAGGTTTCTTACATCCTTACATTTTTGCCTGATAATGATTTTGGGACTCAAAAAATTTTGCAAGCAGATCTTTAGTAATCTCCATGTATTGAGAACAGTATTTAAAACGTGCCCCTATTCAAAGGTAGTAGCTACGTATATCTGAATCCTGTGTTTGCTGTGCTATAAAACCAATACTAAATTGAAGACTTTATCTTTTTAGAAACTACGCTGTTCATCAGAGAGAAAAAAATTACTCTTGTTCAATAAATAGGTAATTTGCTGCAAAAGGTAGGATTGCTAAAATATCAATGCGCTGACAACTGTGACACAGAAAGATTAAATTTTACTCGAAATCAGTATGCAGACGAGGTTTTGCGTTAAATTTTAGCTCTCTTCATTGTTGTACCCGAATGGCAAATGCTGAATATTGTTTATGGAATTCATTTTGAAGTATAACATGCCAACACGTTTCCAACACGTAACCAAGTAACCAACACGTTTCCAAACCAATGGAAACACTCCATTATTAGACCGTTGCACAAAAGTGGTGACCTAAATACAGTGTGGTGATCCCAGCGGCAAGCCGCGGACCTCCACAAGACCTGAGAAAAGCTGCCTCCAGACTACAACCGCATCCGTTCCAGAGCACCTCCGGACCCGAAGCGCCTAGTCAACCAAACACAGGACCTGAGAGAAGCCGCCTCGCGACTTGGCTTGGCTTGGCTTGGCGATGCTTATAGAGAAGTCGGAAGGAGAGTTTGACACAGGGTGTGTCGGGAAGAGAAGGGGTGAAACGGAAAAGGATAGGTAGGAAAAAGATAGAGATGCGCTGTGCGCATATGATGCTAGTGTTGTGGGTATTTTTTGTAGGTAGTTTAAGGGTGGTAGACGTTAATTACCCGTCAGGGCTTTGTATGATCGATCTTTAGTTAGTGGGCATCTTTAGTACCGGTCGTGGGTGGTTAGGCTTGCCGTATTGGTTAGGTCTCCTTTATCACAAAAAGTTCGCTTGAGTCGGTGCTGGTCAGTCGAGTCTGTCCGTCCGTCCGTCGTTAGAGTCGTGTTAAGTGTATTTTGGTCTCGGTTGGGGTGCGAGTGTTTTCATTTTTGAGCTCTGAAATTGTCTGTGTGGTATTTGTGGGGTGTCTTGCGGGAATGTGAGTTGTTGGTAGAGTTGTGGGTACATGTCGTGAATGTTTTGCCAGATTCTTTTCGCGTGTTTGTGGAGTGTAATGTTGATTGGTTGCAAGTTTGCTCGACGATGTAGTTGTGCAGAGGTGGCGAAATCTTGCCATTCTGAATTTGTTATGTATCTCGTGGCTCGGTTTTGTACACGTTGGAGTGTTGAGATAGATGTTGGTGGAAGTGTGTGTAGGGGAATGACTGGGTAGATGAGAGTGGATCTTACTAGAGCGATGTATAGTTGGCGTTTTACTTCTAGGTTCAGATGTTTGAATCGGTAGAGGCGTGAGAGGTTTTGGTGTGCTAGTGCTGCTCGTTGTCTGGTGTGGGGTGCGTATCCGGTTGTGCTGATTGTGAGTCCCAGAACTTTGCCTGAGTTTGTGTAGGGGTGTGGGGTGTTGTTGATGTGCACTGTTGGGTGTTTGCGGCGGCTGATGGCAATTATTTTGAATTTATTTGCATTAGTTTGGATTTTCCATTTTCGTTCGTAATCGTTGATTTGGGCAATGGCTCGTGTTGTTAGAAGAGCTGCCATGTTATATGAGTGCTTTGCGGATATGATTTGTGTGATGTCGTCTGCAAAAGCTATGTAGTCAGTGTTGGGTATTGGTGGGGGAAGGTCGTGTGTGAAGTAGTTGTACAGTGTTGGGGAGAGGACTGCTCCCTGGGGGACACCTGACTTGATTGGGAAGGGTGGGCCAGTGTAGTTTGCGATTCGTATGGCTGCGGTGCGGTTGGTGATGAAGCTATACAGGATTTTTGTGAATAGGGGGTGAATTTGTAGCTGCGACAGTTTGAATTTGAGTCCTGTGTGCCAGACTTTGTCGAAGGCCTTGCTTACATCTCGTAGAATGATGTCTGTTTTGTTTCTCTGTGTTTGTTTAATGTGGAGGGTCTCATGTAGCGTGGCAAGTGCGGTGTGTGTACCTCTTCCGTGTCGAAATCCGTGTTGGCGGCTGTTGTAGATGTTGTTGATGGTTAGGTGGTCTGTTAGCCTGTAGGTTAATATCTTGTCTAGGAGCTTAGCGTGGGTGTCGAGTAAGGAGATGGGGCGGTAATTTTGCACCTCGTGTTGGGAGGTGGAGGGCTTCGGTAAAAAGATCATTATTGCGTGTTTCAGTTTGTTTGGGAAATAGCCCGCTGAGAGGGCGTTGTTGTATATGTACAGAAGGTACTGGAGCATGTTTTGCGGTAAGTGTTTGAGGTGGTGTGTGGTTATTTTAGTTGGTCCTGGAGCTTTTTGGGAAAACGTTCGAAGTGCGTTTTTTAGTTCTTCGATTGTGATTGCTGGGTAGTGGAAATTAGGAAGACGGGATGTGTCTCCTGTCTCGTGTGGTTCGTTTTGGGGAGCGATGTCGTTCATTTGTGTTTCTATAGTGTGTATGTGTTCAGCGTCGAAATCGTTGTTGGGGTCATCAATACCTGAGTATATGTTTGACCAGTGTTGTCGGAACAAAGGTTCCTTGGATTGTGGTGAGTGGTAAAAGATGCCGCCTTCTTTGATGTATGGGGTGCTTTGTTTTTTATTGTTGCCTGACATGCGTTTGATGGCGGACCAGAATTGTTGGGGATTGTCCATCTTTTTGATGTTACCGATAGTGTTGTTCCATGTCGCCGAGTAGATGCGTTGATATGCAGTTTTTATCTGTTGTCTGAGGCTGAGGAGTTCTCTGTATAGGTGGGGTGAGTGGCCGTGTCGTTGGAGATGGTCGTAAATGTGTTTGTGTCTCGTTTGAAGGACGAGTATGGCATGGGTGGGTTTGATGCCTGGTGTGGTTCTGTGTGTGATAGTTGGAATAGATTGGTTAGAGGCTTCGATGATATGGGATTCCCATGTGGTTAGGTGGTTGTCTATGTCCTCTTGTGTAGGGTTTACGTCTTGCGGTGTTGTGTGTTCAACGAGAAGGTTGCGGTATAGTTCCCAGTTTGCATTGTGGAAGGAGGGTCGTGGGCGGATGGGAATTTGTATTGGGTTAGCTGATATTGTAGCTATGATGGGAATGTGGTCGGAGGGTGTTAGTGGACCTGGTTCGAGTATGATGTTGTGGAATGTTTGCGTGTTTGTTAGTACGATGTCTGGACTAGTGGCGGCACGGTGGTTGATTATCGTGGGGAAATTGGGGCCGATGTGGTGACATTTGTTCCTGTCTATTAGAGAGTGGATTTGTCTCCCTTTCCTGTTTGCGTATGTGTATCCGAAAGTGGGGTGTGTGGCATTCATGTCGGCTAGGAGGTAGGTGGGGTGTTTTCTGTTAAAGAGAGTGTGCATGTCAATGTAGTTTATGTAATCAATGCGTGGAGGTATGTAGGTTGTGGCAAGTGTGATTGGGCCTTGTGGTGTTTCTACTGTGATGGCCAACATATCTGTATGAAAGGTATCGTGAAGCTTGAATGGAAGGTCTTTGCGAATTGCTATTGCTACTCCAGCGTGATTTTCATTTGCTTTGTTTGTGGTATATGTGTTGTAATTCCAAATTTTGATGGGGGTGTCGTCACGCATGCAGTGCGAGTTTAGCAGAATTATGTGTGGATTGTATTGACGGTAGATGTTGCACAGTGCGATTTTATTGTTTTGCCAGTGTTGGACGTTGTGTTGGATGACGGTTAGTGTTTTGTTCATATTGTGTGTATCCATTATGGAGTCGAGTGTTTGGGTTTCTTGTGGGGGGTGTCAGATTTTGAGCATGTGTTCATCACGTCGAAGTGTTCGTGTGGGATTGTGGCTATGGGTGCCTCTTCGAGGTCGAATTGGCCGTCAATGATTTCTTTCCATATTTTGTCCGGGTGTGGGTGTGCGACAGCGATTTTGAGGCCAGGAGGTTTTTTTGTTAGTTCTTCTATTATCTGTTGGTTGGTGGGTTCGCTTGGGATATGCTGTGAGTGCGTGTCGCTGCGGAATAGTGAAACCTTTATTTTGTCGTGTCTAGGAGATTCTTCAGAGGATGGTTGTTTCTTCTTTTTCCGTTTTTTTGTTTTCTTTTTCAGGCTGGACTGCGTCCTCCAGTTTTCTTGCAAGTTGTCGTCGCTTGTTTCGTCCTGGGTCGAGTTTTCTTCTGTTGAGTGGTAGCTAGTGTCCATTGCGTCTTCGTTGGGGTCGATGCTTGCTTGATTTGCAGGAGTCTCTGTTGTTTCTGCTTGGGGTTGTTTGTTTTTTTCAATGAACATGTTGAATATTTTTTGGGAATCACGGTTGGGGAACTGGGTGTCCACGCCGTAATTTTCTTTGAGGGACTTCGACAAGATTGATCCGAAATCCCCTCCCTGTACGAGGCCTGCAATGTGGGCCTCGATGATGATTGCGGCCAGTTTTATGTGCATCTCGCTGGTGAGTGTGAGTGTATGTTCTGTTTTTGCAGTTTGTTGGATGGCCGTTTTTGCGATTTCAATGTAGGTGCTCTTGGTTTGGTCGGTTTCTCTTTTTTGGAGTTCGTCGTTCTTTTTGCGGATAGCTTCTTTCCTGTATGGGCAGGAGGCTGCGAGTGTTCGGTGGTTTCCTTGGCAGTTGAGGCACTTCTTGTCCGGTGAACTGCACTGTTGGTAGGTGTGGTCGTGAGCAGCGCATTCAGAGCAGTGTGGTGTCTTGTCAGTGCATTGGTGTGTAGAATGGTCCTCGATTTTGTAGCATTTGAAGCAGATCCGGAGGTGAGTGTATTTTTCTAGTTCCATTTGCGATGGTGTGATTTTTGTGTTAAACATGAGGAGCCCATTTTGGAGAGCGCGCTGTGTCATGGCGGTGTTGGTGAAGGTTACTTTGATGACGTGTGTGTAGTTTTTGATTTTGTTTATTTCCGTGATTTTTGCCCATTGTTGCACGCGTGTTATTTCTTCTTGTATTTCTTGCGGTTGGCGTTGGCCAATGCTGCTGTCCAGTTGTCTGATGAATATGGTCCTTTTGGCTCTGAGATCTGGGGGGATGATAGGCTTCAGATTTATTTTCTGGAAGTGAGTGGTTGCTTTGTCCGAGGTCAGTTTATCGATGGCGGTGATGTCATCGGTTATGGCGTAGAATCCGCTTGAGTTGCTGGTGAGTCGTATGAGTGGGGCTTCCAAGTGTTTGAAAGCAGTTTCGAAGACTTGTTCTCGCTTTGTAACTTTGCTGGGGTCGATCTTGCGGAGTTGGACTTTGTAGGTAGTGTTGGATTTGTTGGCAGGCTGTGCTGGGATGGTTGTGGTAGTTTGCTTGGTCGTTCGTGGTTGAGTGTTGTTGCCAGGGATGGCGTTGGTGCGTGTGTTGGTGTTATGTTGCATAGTGTTGGGTCTTATATGGGTGGGTGTTTGTAGTAAGGGGCGGGAAAACTGGCTGTAGCCAGCTCTCCATGAACCACGACTTCCTTGGTGGTGATACATGGTGTTTGTCCTAAGTGTTGGTGTATAGTCTCAGACGTCGGATTTGTCCGGAAGGCGGCTGGTGCCCTACTTGTACCCGCTCCCCCCCTACTATAATGGGGTTTGCCCAGATGGTCTGGGGCCTTTCGGTACACCAGGCTCTACTACCTTCCGGCGACGCTCAACGGTCGGTAAACGTAAGAGCGA